>OU744317.1:34315276-34967784 GCA_916610145.1 Eristalis arbustorum
TCCAGTTCATCGTAAATGACAAGGAAATGCTCCCAAATTTATGTTCTGTATTTTCTGTGTATTGATCTAATTTCTTTTGCTTGCGTTCACCTCTTACTACCGTCAATCGAGGATATAAATCATTTTTATGAGGTTCCGATTATCGTGCTTGGATGCTATTAATTATTTCAAAAATAAATGTCTCCATTTCGGCGTCTGCATGGCCTGAGATATGCAGCAACCATCAACAAACTTCATGTCAAACTTTATTATTAGCTTTCATGGGTTTGCTTATTTTTTATTTGTCCCCCCTTTGCTTTATGACGTTGAATTTATACACATAATCCGAATCATTCCACGCCGTTGATTTCAATGGCATGTGCCAAGTTCCGAGAGAACATTTTTGGAAAAAACCATGCTCCACAAAGAGCCCAAATCAAAAAAACATACAATGGAGTTACGACTGTCAAAGGGAAACCTGTCTTACAATAAGAAAACGAACACAAATGTAGGAGTGAATGCTCCCCGATTTTGTCCTGCTCACATCCATCGGCTCGTGAATGCTTATTTTTTTTTTATTGTTGCTCACCAAATCGACCTACCACCTTTCTAGCGCAATCTTACCAACACCTCGTCCGTCACCTGTGCCATCGTAAACTATATCCATCTTCGAATTTCATGGCGTTTCCTTGGGGGCGAAGAAGTGAAGGAAACCGAAGCACTTCTTTGGCCTTTGGCATCATATCGTGTCTCTCCTTCTCTTTCCCTCACTTTTTGGGCAAACTTTTCGAGCAGTTCAGGATGAATTAGTCATTGTGGTGCGGTATTGCATGCATGCCTGCCCTTAGAACAAACAAACTTTTGAATGTTGTCTGCTAAACAGATTCTCGATACGAAGTTAAGAAGTGTAAATCGTCCCAAAAAGAACAAAATTCGATAATATTCATTTAGTCGCAAAAGTGGTTGGTGGAGAGCTCTGCTCTGCTCTGCTCTCTTAAAACAAGAAAAGGTCAAATTGGCTGTGGAGAAAAGTATATATTATCTCTACAGTGGAACTATACTACGCTTGTGCATTCGAAATCAGCGAGAGCGGCAAAAAAGTGACATTGGATTGGAATATATATACATGCGAATATGTTGCTTTTTTTTCCTTTTTTCCTCCTTTGCGCTGCTGCTGCTGCCCTCGTCGATTTTTTTGCTTTAATTTCCTTTTTTCCTCGTGTGCAAAACTTGAAATGCAGGAATATGTGAAAGAAGGAATACAACCTTTTTGTTCAAGTCGCTGCGATGGTAGTCGTTGGCGGCGTTCAGTTCGATAGAGGAGATATACTCCTGGCTCTCCAGCAGCACACCGCATTGGAGCCGGTGAATCTTCGTCTCGCAAAAATCAATCTTGATCCGGAGGTTATTTTACTTAATTCATTTCTTTTCTTTTTTTTGTTATTCTTTCACTACTGTGTTCTCTCTCCCCGGCTCACATGTACTATATGTACATCTGTATGTGGTTTCCTCTAGTGCAGTTGGATGCACTGTGGCGGTCGGTCGTTGGATGGTTGGATGCCCAGCACAGATATGCAGACGGTGAGGACATGGTGTGGTGCAGCAAATGGGAGAAAAAAAAAACACAGAATCAACGTGTGTATATACAAAAAAGAGGAACTTGAGCTAAAAAAGCAATCCGGCCGGGCTCCTTGGAAAATTGTGTCTCGAGAGAAAAAGTTTTTGTAGTTGCTAAGCGGATTTTTTTTCCTTCCATTTCGTTCATTCTCTTGCTCCTTCTTCGTAGAATACTTGTTTTTGATTTTGAGGAAAAGAGGCTGAAAATGGCGAAAATTGTACTAAAAGTGCGTGTGCAAAAGGTGAATTATAAAAAAACGACTGAGATATAACCAAGCGCGTTATGCAGGGCATAGATGCTAGGGTGTTCGGAAATCGACGAGTACGCGCCGAGACGACAATCCATTGTCATACATCCATCCGCGGTGGTCAAAGCTCTCATTCTCCGATTTAACTAGTTTTCTTTTCATTTTTAAGTGGCCTGTTGAGCAATATTCCACCATCACAATGGTAGTAGTTTAATGAGTACTTTGTCTGTACACCCACACTATATCGTGCCTAATAATCATTTTTCCTTCGATATTAACAACCCCCTCATGTGTTGAATACTTTTCTTTTTTTTTACTCGAAAAAAATCATATTCTCTCAACTCTGCCGTTTCCCCAGTCTCTCTTCTCTCTCGCTTTGAATTCGCAATTATTTCAGAAACAGAATCCAGCGCGCATAACAGAAAGAAGGATACTCATTTATACTATCCATCTATTTCAGATATCCTGGTACAGCACAAAAAACCTCATCCGTACGAATGCTCCCGCGAGAGGAGTAGTATACGAAACTCCGCCAGCTAGTGATGTGTGCATAGCTGATTTGTTTGTGCATTGCTTTTGTCGTAAGTGTTGAAAAGTGGAGTTCATTTTAATGGTTACGGGACAATTGAAAATCTCAAGAATCATAAGACAAACGTCCATTGACAAACGGAAGAAAATCTGAGCATAAAATTTAGGCAAAAAGAAAAACACACAAACACACGCGACAAAAAAAAAAGAAGGAAAACGGAAGAAGAAACGCCGAACAGAAACAATGTCCTGCACACAAAATGGCAGTAATCGCGAATTCGTCGAAGGTTGGACACTTGCGCAGACTCTTGGTGAAGGTGCTTATGGCGAGTGAGTATAGCAAAAACATATATCTGTTATTAGAGTTTTCTTGTTGCATTCACATCTTACAGTGAGGAGAGAAAAAAAAAACGTATAAATCATCTCCCAAATACATCTTCCCCTCCTTCTGCACATCATCCCATCTACCACCCTTGCGCAAGGCAGGAGATTCCTCTAAACTCTCTGCTCTCTTTCACGCTTCTTCTCGTTCCCGCAAATCTGTCGCGGGCTATGTGAAGAAAAAGCATAAGATCCTGTGTATTTATTTTCGAATGAATTTCATCTTGTCCGTTTCCATTTGTAATTAGTGAATCCTTGAAATTGTGGTAACACGGAATTGTCTTTCGATTTGCATTGCAAAATCGTATTGTCTTCTCATCCGTCGTTCGCCGCTCACAGTGTGGTGTGTGGATGCTGCCCCGGTGTCTAAGCTGTTCCTTTTTGTGTATTACCACGCCTACGCGCCATACGACTTGAACTTTGATGCCAGCTCCTCAATCATTGTCGCGGATGGATATGTGTATATATGCTATGTATTCATTCGCTTAAAATATACCTGCCTGATGATTGTGCAGAATTTACCACTTTTTATGCCAGTTTTGTGAAAACTTTGCAGTCCTCTGAATCGGTCCAAACGATGCGTTCCAGTCGGCTGTGGTGTGTGATGGTGTTATTCATTCATGGGCAAATAAGTGTTATGTGAAACCTCCAAGAGAAGGTACACACATTTTCCCAGGACAATGGGACATGAAAGTGTTTTCTAATGCCTTCTTGAAGTGAGTGCAACTTGAGTGAAAAGGAACCAATTTTTTGACTCATCAGATGATACCAGGATTTACACGCCGCATCATGAGCTAATGAATTAGAACATCGTGTGAGTTCAGGTTTGACCAGGTTTGATTGAAGAATTACACGGAAAGCAAAAATGCTGATAAGTCTAAAGCTTCACTGGAATCCCTAATCCTCCTAATCCCTAACCATCTATTGTATCCTCCTTATGAAACTCTCTCCGCAGGCATGTAACATCGTGTGTATGTGTCCCCGTCTCCGTACATATGCATGCTCATTTCCCACTGTGCGCATCATAATCTCATGTTTGCTCTCTCTCACTCATTCACTCTCTTGATATTCGTTTTTCTTTTTTTTTTTTTTTCGTTTCCCAGAGTAAAATTGTTGATTAATCGGCAAACCGGCGAAGCTGTTGCTATGAAAATGGTCGATTTGAAGAAACATCCGGATGCTGTGCTGTCCGTACGTAAGGAAGTATGCATACAGAAAATCCTTCAGGATCCGCATATTCTACGTTATTTCGGGAAACGTTCGCAAGGCGATATCGAGTATATATTCCTTGAGTATGCCGCTGGTGGTGAACTCTTTGATCGAATTGGTAAGTTGTGGTGGGTGACTTGATGTGGTTGCTACTCTGCTGCATACGCACGGCAAACCTATCCCAAAAGTGGTGCTTAAATTCTTATTCAATTAGAAAATTCTATACGTATGTAGTACGTACGTCCTGTTCATCATTGCAAATTGTATTCATTAGTGAACGAACGAGTATAAATGGAAATGTGTGTGTACCCTTTAGCTCCAGCTCCTTTTTTGCTCGTGTACTCTCTGTTTATTTAAATATCGATTTTTTTTCACTCCCACACCAATGCCGAAAAATTGAACTCTCGGCTTTCGCGAATATACACCACGAAAGCCGCCGCCGCCGCTGCCGCAGCAGCGAGTGGCAACAATGACGACGACCACCGACCGCCTATCGTGTTTGGTATTTTCTGTATTTTATTTTTTCGCTCGCTGCTCCGCCTTTTGAATTAAAACTCCCGTAAGTGTAACTATGTACGTATAGATGTGTGTGAGTGCTCCTTAACTTTTTTCCCTATTGTTTGTTTCTGCGACTGTTTTGTCTAGCTTTTTTTTTGCGGAATTAATAGTCTGATTTATATACATTTTATGCATTCCAAAAATTTCATCTCGGGATTTCATTGTTCCTTTGTCGTTGCTGCTGGAAATACTCTTCGTGTGCTAACACTTCCAGGGCACAATTAGCAAATGCATCAGAGAAGAGTACACCGATGAGGAGAGAGGAATAGTGATGGAGAGCTGGTGGTATACATACCGGCCATTCGCGGTGTTGTCCATTGTGGCCGTTGATGGTGGTTGATGACAATTGAATGCTGATGGAATGCAAAATTTAATTACTACAGTTCACTTAAAAATGAATAGTCCAGCGGGTGAAAGGTGGCCACAATCGGCCGGCCCTTGAAGGCGTGTGCTGCTGAGTTTCCCTTGACAGTGAATATTCCCTTGGGTGTAGGGTGACGTTTCGTATGCAAAGAACCATTTTTCACTCACTTTTCGGACACAATCGCCATCGGAGATGTTCTGGCTGTACGCTGTACACTCATCCAGTGAAGTTGCCTTGTTGTCTATTTGACTATTAATATTTGCAATTTGCTGTAAAGATCCTGTGAAAGGCACTAAAGAGGGCCATCGTGAGACACAATGACAGAAATTTTATCATGGGGAAATTATTCTTTGTGTGTATCCATTTGTTTGGCTCAAACGAAAAAGGTGTACATCACGCAAATTTTGTTGTGATGAGAGCGTGTTTTAGGGGGTGGTTGGTATATAACCGTTATTCATGCGTGTGTCTGCAATGCGGTTTAACTCCAAGTTTTGGAGAGTAAAGTGTTTTGATTTTTTTTCTCTGTAGTTAGTGTGATTGATGTAGCGCGGGTCGATGAAATTAAAATATTTTTAAGTTTATTCTTTTTTGGTCGTGACTACATCCACTCTTCAGTAGGAGATTTGAAAATATGTACACATTTCTTATGATGTCTTTATTGATCAAAACGTACTTTGTGGGGCTGCAGTTAGGAGTGGAAGTGGGCTTCAATCAATTAAAAAGCCAACAGATATCTGCTTCCAATGTTAAACACCAAGCAGTATAGGGTACTCCGATTTTTTTTCAAAGCTTGACGGGACAAAATATTCTCGGATTTCAAAACTTTAGTTACTTTACTGCCGAAATCCAGGATAGTAAAATTGCAAAAATAATAAATGTTGGTACCTGCCTAGTAGCTTTGATGCGGCTGACAGGTTGAAAAATTGACGTTCAACTAAATGGGGTATGTTCGATAGAAATTTCAAAGAAAATTCGTTAAATCACAATGCAATATTTATTTTACAAATATGTTTACACTGAAAATATTTTTCTGCGTTTTGATAAAAACGTTGTCCCAGCAAGATAATTGAATTGGGACGCTAGTGCGGTACCTTAGAAGCAGGAGTCGACTCTGCTCCGACTCGATGAGACGAAAAAGAAGACGAAACAAATATTCCTAATTGGTTTCATCAGCGGACACGTATAGAATACCAATTGTCGTATTCATCTTCAGTCGTTCATAGACTTTAGATCGATTACCTTTGCCGGTGCATCAAAAGTCAAATGTCTGATTAACGCCACCAGCTTATATACTCTCACAAAAATAAAATCTTCACTAGTCCACGTCGTAAGGATGTAGTACTCATAAATGTATGCTGCTTTAAAGTAATTGACATGGACTTGATTTCTCAAAAATAACACTTAATTCCACCACCCATTAACACGAAAGGCCACGGCTAGAACTACAAAGAAAAAAAAAAATAAAAGAAGAAAAAAAAGAAAAAGTGTAACATGAACTCAACTTTATTCTTATCATTTTGTGTGTGAAGAACTAGAAAGTGGTAGAACCGTAGGCAAGCGCCTTTTATTAGGCGAATCAAAGTTATGAAAGGCAAAAGACACGATGACGACGGGGTTAACGATGACGCCGATGATAATAATGATGACTCATTGAAGCACGTACAGCCACTTAATTGTGCATTCACTGTACTCCAAAGCCTTTCAAATGGGAAGCCGAGTTGCTGGGCTGTGTGGCCTCTTGCGTGTGTGTTCAACAGGAGGGCAAAACCGACGAAAAATGTATGCACTGTTGCATTTTGTCTTTGAATGAGTGCAGGAGTGGGGGCGAGGTACATATTTCCCTTGTGCTTGTTGAATTTCTTTCCACACCCCGTTCTCATAACCCGATTTTTTTGTACGAACTGTTTTTCCCAAGAATTGTGTCTTGTCTTCGTTTGTAGATTATGTAAGTGAAGCAGCTCTAGGTTATCAGATTTGTTTTAGACAGGTTTCGATCGAGTTGGAGTAGAAGAACTTCCCCATCAATGTTGGGGCAGGACAAAGGAGATCTAATTTGTGTCAATTAACCAAGTATTGATTATCAATTTGTCTACTGACCTTCAAATGAGAATAGGGAACCCCCATACCGTCATTAGCACATCATGTACTTATTGACAAACAATCTACCACATTGATTGTGTACGTATTTTGGCTTTGCATTAAATGTTAATTTTGTGTTGTTTTCATTTCCATTGTAGAACCCGACGTCGGTATGCCACAACATGAAGCACAAAGGTATTTCACACAACTATTATCAGGAGTGCAGTATTTGCACTCGCGAGGTGTTGCTCACCGTGATCTGAAGCCGGAGAATTTGCTGCTGGACGAGCATGACAATATCAAAATTTCCGACTTTGGAATGGCGACCATGTTTAGGTATTAGGTACACCACATACTAATTGAAGCATAAACGAGCTTGTTGAATTGTACTAACTGAATCATTTTTTCCCGTCTTTCCATTCGATACCTCGTTGCGTGCACTTGACGGAAATGCAGAATGAAGGGTAAGGAACGACTGTTGGACAAACGCTGTGGAACACTTCCCTATGTTGCTCCCGAGGTGCTGGTGAAACCATATCATGCACAACCAGCGGATATCTGGTCTTGCGGTGTGATCCTGGTCACTATGTTAGCTGGCGGTAAGTTGATCATGATTTAGTTCTATTTCTTTCAATTGCACTCTGAATGCGTTCGATCTCTTCTTAAACACTTAAACACGATGTCTTCCTATTTATTTGCATAACAATCAATATCTCTGGCACTACTTTTTTCATTCCTATTTTGCATATCGTTTTTCTTATGATTTCAATTTTGCGTGTGTATTGCGTTTGTTTTTTTTTTTGCGTTGTTTTTGTTGGTTTGTCATTGAATATTTTTGCTGAGTCTTTGGTATTCTAGCTGTAGATTTTATATTTGCAATCATCTAAAGCTTTTGTACCAAAGCTCCAGCTTAAATTGCTTGCTGCACATATCTATTCACTTGTTTATTTGATTAACTAATATGTATTTGATTTGATTTTTATATAATTACATATTATTTGCTCTGCAACGCTCGCCTGTGTAATTACACTTTGATTATGTTTTAGTATGTTTTTCTTAAGTCAAGTGCCTTTGAAATGACTGCACGGACTGAATATCGTTTGTTTGTTGTGAATGTGATCTGCGTTTTGTTGCAGGAAGAAATCTGCATTAGCTTTCTTTGAACAAAGAGAACAATAATGTTTTCGACATTTCGTCTGAGGGAAGGAACAAATCTGTACGGCAAGAAATAAATGCGCTCATCAACAAATTTGCATCGACTTTGAAAGTCTTGGCTTGTAAAGTGGGACCGGCACTGTGTATTGCAACCACGCGGATTAGACCAATTTTAATCACGAATCTCTTAAGATCTTTTTCTTCGATTGGCGAGTAAGCTGCAGGAGATCGGCTGGATGGCGCTGTTGGTTGATCGCATGCCCTTGGTTAATGGCGTCTCCGGTTCGAATACCAGTGAAAGCTATGTTAAAACGATTTTATCAGGTTTTCGGATCTGGTCCATTCACCATTTGCCGAACGACACTTTCACTGAAGTTGTCGATCATTGGTATTCGTCTGACTATGGGTATCACAATAAACCAACAATAGTCTAAGTGTGCTGGCAATTTCGTTGGCAGCCCAATAACATAATATAACCTAAGCTACATGGGCGAGAGAAATGTTGTAAGGTTGCCTCCTTATTTCTACACCTCTTGCAGAAGTCTTTGTAGGCTCATCCATCCCGAAGTCGTGTCTGGCAATGGCCAAGTGTTTCGTTTAAACCAAGTCCAAGTGCTGGCTTGTTTAGCGTAATTAGTATGACTTTAGTGTTAAGAGTTTAGATTAGGTTCTATTTCTTTCGTAATGGGGCATGTGATGAAAATATCCTTCTGTGCGTTGCAAGTGTGGTAAGTCTGCACTTGATGAAGGAAGTGATGAGTCGGTGCCAAAGCAGTGTAATTGTCACTTCGGCTTCTGATATAGGGTCCTTGATTCGGTTTATGGATTGGATATTTACATTGCTCTTCATCCAGTAGCTGGTTTTTAAAAACATTTTCTTGATGTCCTTTAACTTTTTAACTTCCTCTTGAAATAATAAATATTTAATTTGTGGTCCTTATTATATCAGCGAGTTAAACAAATAGAGCATTGAGAAGAGCGCGGTTTGACAAGGATTGGAAATCTTGAAATTGTAAGCCGCTCATCTCGTTTTACTTCAGCAAAAACTCGGCCGATTTTCTTAATGCGTAATGAAATCATATTAAAAACAATTGTATACGACTCTCCCTAACTCGAATTATCATGGAATATCAACATGTGTTCGAGTTAGAGGGAGTTCGACTTGGTATTTTGTATGAAAAATTGAGCAAAAAATGCAAGTTAAGAAGAGTGCACTGCATTTGTAAATTCCTCGTCTCCAATTATGACAGTTTCTGGTGTGAAAACAAAATGTCAAATTTTACAGCAAATTATGTCAAATGTGAGAATGACATTTGTGTTGTCATTTTTGCATGAAAATAAAATTGGGAACAGATGTACATTCAAACTTCGATAACTCGATTTAATTTGTGTGGCAGCCAAGGATTCGTGTTACGAAAGTTTCAAAGCATCCTTTTTTATACATTTCATTTATTAATCACATGTTAATTACCCGCAACTTTAACCAATTCCGGCCGCAAATTTACGATCATGCATTATTTCTGTTTTTTACTTGATCACAAGCTAATTTAATCTGCATTCAAGCATTTCATGTTCAAACATTCACTAAATGAATCATCAATTGTTTGCTTTTAGAACTTCCTTGGGACCAGCCATCATCCAGTTGTCAGGAGTTCGTTAATTGGAAGGAAAACGACAGATGGACAACCAATACACCATGGAGCAAACTCGACACACTGGCCATTTCCTTGCTGAGAAAAGTACTGTCCGTCAATCCCGCCCATCGAATAAGTTTGGAGAAGATCTTGGATCACAAATGGTGCAACATGCAATTCGTCGATTGTGGTAAGTCCAGTCATCATTCATTGTTTTATTCCCTGTTCGCCATTCTCAATATAAGACATCAATTTGAATTTGTTTTTTTGGTAACATTTGTTCAGGTACTTAGTGACTCTCAGTGTATTTGAAAAGCCTGAGAGATACTTTGTGCCTAAGTGAAAGTTGCCGCCGCCGACAACGATGACGACCAACGACCGACGACGCCGACGCCGACTCACTCCATAAATAGTTATTGAAAGCGTAAGAGAAGTGAATACTAATCGGTTAGATTGTTTGTTTGTAAGCAAAAAAAAAACAATAAATTAGGATGCATTGCATGTTGTGTGTGTGCTGCTGCTGCGCCCCCTCTTCATTTCACTTCAGATGTGTGTATAACACATGAACACATGTACGCATAGTATAATAATAAATAACACTGAAGTGATGACTATGGAACTGTCTTTTCTCTGTTTGATATTATTAAATGAGAACTAATTGATTTACACGCAGATTTTCATCGCTTTGGCGCTTTAGCTGTATGATAGATTGTTTACTTCATAAAGCTAGATTACCAAAGCATTGAAGGTTTCGCATTTCCATCAAAATTAAAATCTGCTAATTGCATACCCTCGCCGCAATTCATCGCGCCACCGTTCCAGATAATTTTCGCTCCTTGCATTTACTTTTATCAATATATACACATGTAACATCATCATCAACTATTGTTGTTCCGTTCTCTTTCTTTAAATCATTTGCTTTCCTTGTTTTTATTGAGTTTTTCATGATTCATCATTTGTTAAGTTTTGTGTTTGTTTCTTGTGCGTTTTGTTTCGTTATCTGGTTATGTTAGTTGGTTTATTTTTTGAATGATTTATATTTTTGGTTCGCTTTTATTTGGTCTTTGGTGATTTTAGCTGTATGGTTAGTTGACTGAATTCCATAGAGCTTTATCACCAAAAACCAAATGCTTGTGATTTTTTTCGTTTTCTTATACACTTCAGTTTTTTTTTTTTCAAATATTTTTTCTTACATTTGCTTCGATCTGAGAACCGTGCCTGTATGTATTCTAATCCGCTTTGAATGTTCTCCTTTTTATTTTGACAGACTTAAAATCACACGACGTCACCGATGGAGAGATCCGTTCACCAAAGTCCAAACGGCAGCGGTCCAGTGCAAACTTCTCAAATCCCTTCGATGATTCCATATCACGGGTGTACTGCTCGCAGCCAATGCCTACAATGCGAAATGATGTGGAAATCGATATTGCCCGCGGCGGAGGAACCAACCGCAGCACAAACAACAATCCCGCATTTGAAGCACGCAACGGTTTCTGCTTCTCACAACCTGCATTGCTAGATGATTTGATTCTGTGCACACAGATGAATCAAACGCAGTCGGCTAGCCAAAATGTATTCCAAAGACTGGTGCGACGAATGACAAGATTTTTCGTGACTACCCAATGGGACGATAGCATTAAACGATTATTTATAACACTAGATAAGTTAGGATACACGCGAAAGATCAATGATGACAGTGTGGTTACAATATCGACAATCGATAGAAGAAAATTACGTCTTGTATTTAAGGCGCACATCATTGAGATGGATGGTAAAATTCTGCTCGACTTCCGTCTTTCGAAGGGATGCGGATTGGAATTCAAGAGACGTTTCATTAAAATCAAACAAAGTCTGGAGGATATTGTGTTGAAGGGGCCAACGACATGGCCCATCGCGATAGCAACAAATTCTGTGCCTTAAGTTGTGCTTTAACTCTAAATAATTTTTATATGCAACATTTCTATGATTACGTAAATGCATTTTTAGTTTTTGTTTGTTTTTGTTCTCATGTTCAGTTGGTACGTTTTCATAAAATAAGCAAATAAAATACATTTATAAACTAGAATTTGGAAAATTGTTTTATTTAGGTTGAGAGTGGATTGATGAGTCTAGTTTCGAATGAATTGGAACTCGATCTTTTTGCAAAATTGACTTTGCATAGTTTGCCTTTGTATCAGTTGACAGTTGACGTATGTATGCTCGTAAATTGATTGATGACTATTCAATGACCCTTGCACAACTACATCGGCAAAAAACTATTTACTGTGTATAATGATTGTAACGTCATATGTCAAATTTTTTGTTCGTTTCCGTAAAAACTTGAATAATTATGGGGTTTAATCCTGCTGTACGATTTGATAAGTTGGACATGATATGAATTTTGAATGCATGTGAATGTTTCTGGGTGTACACACATGAGACGACAGTCGCGCCATTCATGACAGCGGTAAAACAGAATCATTTTGGAATGTAATAAGCCCTTTAGTCCTTGTCAGACAACGATATCATTTGGTACCCAAAACTATCATGCATAACAACGTTCAGCTCAAATAACTATCATCGTTTACGTGCGTAGATGTGAATAATTGTTCAAAATTATATTGGAACTATTTTTCAACATCGCATTTTAAAGAGTTTGGTCTCACTGCTGCCGAATGGCATTTCAGATTCTTCAAACCTGGTAATTTTGTCGGCAACTAACAATACAATTTTTTTAGAACCGCTCATAAATGTCCGCCATTGCATAGAACTGGTCAGAACTGGCATTTCCTGAGCTTACTTAAACATGCATTTCGTTAAAAGAAAAACCTTAAAAAATATTTTTTTTCTGCTTACCATTGTGACCGAACCACACAAACCAACATGAATGTCATCACCCTGTAATGTAAATGTCACATTAGTAATGTCAAAACAATAACGAAGTAACCTCAAAAAACTTTAAGCGGCGAATGAAAAGAGACGTTTGCATTTGTTTACTGCCGATTTATATGAAATATATCTTATAAAATTGCACACATGGCGGATAAAGCAAAGGTAACACATTTCTACAAAGCTCCAAGAACAATTTTGATCGAAAATTCCCTCTAGCCAACTGGTGGAAATGATAATAAGGAGAAACGCCGTCGTGAATCCATACTGGATCTCTCCAAGTATCTGGAGAAAATGATTCGTGTTAAATTTGCCGGTGGTCGGGAAGCAGCCGGAATCTTAAAAGGCTACGATGCTCTGCTCAACCTTGTACTCGACAATACAGTTGAGTATCTGCGAGACGCCGACGAACCCTTCAAGCTAGCCGAGGAGACACGCAGTCTGGGTCTTGTGGTGTGCCGTGGAACAGCGCTGGTGCTCATTTGTCCTCAGGAGGGTATGGAATCGATACCAAATCCGTTCATATCCCAAGACGCATGAACAGACCGGCAGGAGCAAATGCTACGCAAGCAGTTCGATGTTTTATTTTTACTTTTATATTGTTTATGAAATATGAAAAAAAGTAATCTTTAATGTAATTCACTTAGATTAGGTATGTGAAAATAAATAAAGTACAATCTAGGTAAATCGAGTGTGTGTTCTCTTAAGCCAATCCGAATTCGTTTCTTAACCATGGATACTGCGGTGGGCATTCCTTACATGTGTAGAAGTATCGGTCTTGTTGCAGTACTCGGCTGCGAAGCTTGCAAGTATTCGGGATGTTGCAGACGACTTCCTGCGGTTCCAGAGGCTTGGGCTTGCAGTGCCATGCATCGAATTGATGAAGCTGATTGATTGGAGTTGGATGACGCATCCATTGAATCGCTTGGTGGTTGGTCACGAAGTATACGTCGGGCAGTTTGTGCAGATCGTCCATGAATTTCTGGAAACACAAAAAGGGTTAAAAACACATCAACGAGCGGTGTATATTCTGCTTACCAAGAACGCGCTTAAATAGTCAACCTTTTTGAACCAGGTCGAGTGGAAGAACAGACCGAAGGGTGCACGATTGCTTAAGTAGTGCCGTTTGAAGTTGTGCGTCAACATGCGGTAGATGTCGTCTCCGGTCAAGTGAGGAGGACAGCTATCAACCATGCCACAGGTATATTCACCCGCTTCCAGCTGGTTCATCACCATTTCCCAAATTCCCGGATAACTTCTAGAGGGACAGTTTTGATTGTTCCCGGTGCAACTGTGGGGCATCTTGTAGTCCAAGGTGTATGGCCAAAGTGGGGGATTGGCGAATGGTGCCACCATGGATGAATCGAAGACAAAACCGAATTCTTTCATCATCAAAAATTGACGATTCCAACCCACTCGCAGGAATGGTACTCGCATTCCCCGAATCTCCTCCATGCGGACTGAGGCGAATTTGTTGATGATGTTCGCTTGACCGACCATCTCATCGAACCAGTCTTCAATTGTGGCGTTCTTTGACCACCACATCTCCGGACCTCGATGTCTGTGAAGGGAATGATTAAGACTGCTCATGTTGTGATTGAATGCTACTCACGTTACTGAATGTACAGAGATCTCGTGTCCGTCATTCCACAACTTTTGGACGAATTGATAGTTTGTGTACTGATGTGACACGTAAAATGTACCCTTGATGGGACATCCGTTGGGGTTCTTCCTGTTTTGAATAAACAGCACTTTGGAGAAGAGCTCCCAGTTGTCAAAGTTTATAGCGTCGTCGAAGGTGAGCAGGATCATTTGCGGAATATTGATTGGGTCCAAGCGGCCGGGTATAATCGTTCCATCCTTGGAGCAATGGCAGTCGGGTAGCTTACAAGCTGACGGGTCGCAAGGACCAGCGGCATTTGGATCGTTGTCTACGTCGCACCAGCCCTGTAAAGAGCGTTTGAAAACAACCAAATTCGGTGAATAGTAGGGCCATACCTCATCTGATCCATCGGGGCAGTCAACTGAACCGTCACAGAAGTATTCATTCGGAAGACAAGTCCCATCGGCACAGCCCAATTGGCTGTTGTCCTCGCAGTCAGCGTCCTCCAGGAGTGGCTTTGGAGCGCGAGTCTCTGAGGAATTGAAATGCTTTTACAAATGGTCAATCTCAGGCAATCCACTTAATTTACCAGCCGTAACATCACAGTTGTCCACGTTCTGCCTGAAATCGCATATCTGCCGGATCACATCGAAGAGCAGCCCTTCGGAGCATTTGAACTCGAAGACTTCGTTCTCTATGCACAGGTAATATTTCGAGCATTCCGTGTTTGTCCAGATTTTGTGCACCGCTCTATCGGGGTCTCTGTAAAATCTCCCATCCTCATGACACTCGACCGTGTTGCGTATACTCCGCTTGGTCACGTTTCTAGCGCATTCCACTGAAAACAAAAAACACAAGTATCTTATTAGTCCGCACCTGAAATGCAAAAAGCACATTTCGTCATCCTTATTATCGATCTCGAAATCCGATGAGAGAAACAATAGAATAATTGACCACTTCATTAATTTTTGAACGGTGCACCGGGTTAGCGTCCGCCGGCTGAGAGGAAGATCTGCCCACTCGATGTAAGAGCTCCATTCATCCGTAGCAAGGTGAAAAACAAAATTCGACAAAACACCAGCCAATTGCGTATTGAACAAGTGTACAGCAAAAGCAAAGACGAGGGGCGGCGTGAAGGCGAAGTGATTCAGCCTCTGTGCACGATTTTGCCTTGGTGAATAATGAGTCGTTTAACTCTTGCTACCGATTCATTTTACTTTTACTGCCCTGCTGCTCGATTGATATTTGTTACATGCCAATTCGCTTTCGCGATTTAACTTACGCATTTTGGATAGAAAAGATTTACCAGACGGCAGACAACATTGCTATCGCCGTGTCACGACGGTTAGGAGGAATGGCTGGATGGTGGGGTGGTCGGGTGGAATACATTCAGGCGACCGATGGAAACACGTTCGTCGGGTGATCGACGAAATTTCCTTTAATGTCAAAGCG
The DNA here is from genome assembly GCA_916610145.1 of Eristalis arbustorum. NCBI lineage: Eukaryota > Metazoa > Arthropoda > Insecta > Diptera > Syrphidae > Eristalis > Eristalis arbustorum. The sequence continues at coordinate 34,330,952 of OU744317.1, forward strand.
GCTCATGTGCTCCAAGAAAGTGAAGTTGTTTGCAGACTGGCCATTTGTGTTGACTGTTGCTTATTGCAGCAGATAACTTAACGCCTCAACTTTTGATTTTATCTTCAACTGAATGTGGATAGTGTGTTTTTGTTGGATTTTAAGCTTGGTAGGTGTTGAATAAGAGCATGCGCCTAATTTATTGGGTATCAAGTATCAGGTGACTGGCAACAGGAGTCGGATGTTAACGAAACGCTTTTAAAGACTAGGCTATCTCCTGATCACGGTTGCTTTCAAAATCATCAAAATCGCTCGGGCTATGTAGAAACAAAATGCAGTTCGGGCGACATTCTCAATGGTCGAAGACTATACTAATAATATGGGTGGCGCTACAGCCCGTAGAGAGCCAGGGCTTAGCTTCTCAGCAACCACTCGTGTTGTGCGTGCTATTGTATATTTATATATATTCTATATTCTCACACGAGTGGAAGGGACCTACAGTTTTATGCCGAATCCGAACGGCCAGATTTGAGAAGCTTTTTCTAGACAAGAAATACTCTTTGAGCATTGTCAGTAACTCGAAAGAGGTGGGGTCGTGAAAATTATTTGTGTCGCTCAGAGCTGGAATCGAACCAACGACGTGGAGGTTGGGGTCGACGCACATACCCACAACGCCACGGGCCACAGTCGAAGACTATATTTTGTCGAAAAAAAGAAGTTCAAAGTCTACTCAAAAGAGTTTCATCAATTTCGAAATAAGGAAAATCAGAGTCAAACCAGCGGAACTCTTAGGAATCCCGGAAGCATGTCGAAGTACACTCACAACAGAACGTTGCATATATATTGGTAGCCAAGCAGCCATTAAGGCTATTGCCTCCCTCATTGCTCATTCTAAGCTTGTGGAGGAACGCCACCTTGTCTGGGATCCAGCTCACAGTGACATCGCAGGAAATGAAAACGCCGACGAAAGGAATCTAGCCTTCCGTGCTCACTTGCATATGATGTACACACCCCAACGAAACCAGTCACGGTCAACATCTCCACAGCTCTTCCTTGAAACAGCTAACCTCAGATGGTCCAAATTGATAAACTGTGCCTTAGAACAATCGATCTAAATCAAAAGATTCCCTTCGGCGGGTCTCGACATGATATCGCTAGGATTGTAGAAGTCTGCCTATCCCTTGTTCTCATCACTTCACGGAAAGGTTGAAGTTCAACAGCCACTCGAAACTGGTGATCCTAGGTTTCCATCGCATCCATTCTTTGATACGTAAGCAAACTGGATAAGGCCAGAGGACAAAGCTGCGGCTCTACAATTAGCTAATACGGTCGTTAACGTACAGGTTTCGAATATGGCACACCATCTCTAAGACCAACGTGGAGAAGCGAAAGTAAATTACAATGAACATATACCGGTATCTCAGAGCAACAAGAAGCTCTACGACAAAGCACGCATCATTACCTAGCAACAGTACATGGTGATACTGTTCAGAAAGCATTTGCTAGACATCAGCCATCCCAACGAGCCAATTCCAGAACCTGAGAAACACAATCCCCGGACAACGCTACCTCAACGCGCTAAATGAGCAGAAATTTCCAATGATGATGATCCAACGAGGCTCATGGCTTTCACCGTAGCAGCGGCAGCAATCACTAAATCGGCTACCAAATAAAAACCATCCCAAAGGGGGACACACGAATTTGAACATACTCCTTCTTTCACTTTCCTACATCAATCTCCCCTTAACACCGCATCAATTCGAAGGCATTACTGCCTTTAATCTAGAATCTCAAGTGCAATGTCTGCCTATGCTTCTGTGGTTTGGACACGTGGCTTGAATGTCTGCACTTCCGATGCGTGCATTTAATGCGATTGCAGGAGGAGATGGTTGAACCAAGTCCACAAAAGCGTCTGGTTGTGCATAAATCCTGATGAGTTAGTCTCCATGACGGAGGATGGAGTGCCTAGATATACCCAGCTATCCCTGCGGGTCAGAAAATGATGATGATGTTAATTCATGTTTTTCTCGAATTTTCTGCACACAGTGTGTTGAGCAGGTGTTGAGTTTTAAAACTTCCAAAGTTACCCATGTGCTGTATATGGCCCAGCCACATTTCATTCACTTACGTCAACGAGAGCCTTGTTGCTGTACAGATCGTACCATTCCTGTTTTAATCTTTCAAACCATGACCGTAACCATGACAAGAAATCTCACGCAAAACAAAGATTCAAATGATTACACACTTTTCCCAAAAGAAGAAAGTCTAAAACTGTTGACCTGCTTACAACTTCTTACTTCAATCATTTCCAACTACCGGCTTTTTAAAACTCTGAACTTAACCCAGAGAAGCGATTGTTCATGCTCCAAACAACAAGTACAATAGATATCGGATGCTTGCAGACTAGTGATTTGTTGCATGTTTTGCCTCTTTTCAATTTCATTCTCCACTCTAAACATTCCACGTGCTTTCTTTCATCCAAGGTCGCCGATGATAGTTGCTTAGTTTGTCTGAAAGAAACTTGTTGAATAATAAAGAGGATACCACCAAAAGTCTGTCTGCCGTTTTATGTAAGGTTCACATGACTGTATCCCGAAGATTTAAATGAATAATAAGATCAAACCGCATAACTATGGGACTCCGTACAAAATTGCGTCATAAAGAGGAAACCACTTAAACCATCTTAACAATCGTTTTGCCAAAACCATTTAGTCTCATTTCGCAGAGGATATAAGCTAGCTTACTATGACATAAACAACGATGACGCCTGAAGCGTAAGAGTGCGCTGCACTTATTTCGTTGTTGTGGTTTAATCTTGACCACAAGTAGGCTATCCTACAAGGCAGAGTTAAATGTTCGAAATGTTATGCCGATGCACGGAAGTGTTAACAAGAGTATGTGCATCACCAGATGTATATGCCCTTGGTACCTTTGGTTATTTTTAGCATGATTTGGTTAATATCAACTAGCTAGACATTTTGAAATGATCTTCGCTTAAGTGAGCACATTCGATACATTCGATAAGAATGCACATTGTTGATAGAAATTGCTGGTTCGTAGTACAGTAACCGTACAATTTTGAGAGGACTGGTAAGTGCTATATATAAGCGACACGCTGTCATGTGACTTCTTTAACATCATACTTGAGAAGATCGTGCGAAACTCAAACGTAAATACCCGAGGCACGATCTTCCAAAAGTCCGTTCAACTGCTTGCTTACGCGGACGAGATTGACGTGATTGGACGAACACAGCTAGCCGTCAATGCGGCGTTTGCTGGCATTGAAGCGGAAGCGGCTAAAATGGGTCTAGCGATAAACCAGGGCAAAACAAAGTACATGCTGTCATCACCGAAGGACGCACAACATCGACGTCTCGGACAGAGCGCAATGTTGGGCAGCAGAAACTTTGAGGTAGTCAAGAACTTCGTCTACCTAGGCTCCGGAGTAAATAGGGACAACAACACCAGTACCGAGATCAAGCGCAGAATTACTCTTGCCAATCACTGTTTCTTTGGGCTCAAGAGGCAATTGAGTAACAGAGACATCTCTTGAAACACCAAATTGACCTTGTATAAAACCCTGATCATCCCAGTCCTGCTCTATGGCGCAGAGACATGGACGCTTTTGAAAGCGGATGAAGAAGCTCTTGGTTGTTTTGAGAGAAAAGTTCTGCGTACGATCTTTGGTCCTGTTTGCGTTGATGGCGTTTGGAGGAGAAGGTTCAACCACGAACTATACGGGCTGTACAGCGGCATGTACCTAGTTAAGCGTCTTTGGATCCAACGCTTTAGATGCCAAGGTCATATAGAGCGGATGGACACCACAGCTCCGGCCCGAAGAGTCTTCGACACCAAGCCATTGGAACAGCGCAACAGAGGACGTCCTCGCACTAGATGGCGCACACAAGTGGAAAAGGACCTCAACCAACTTGGTGTGCGCAACTGGAGGCAGCTGGTGAAAGATCGTGCTGGCTGGAGAGGCATGTTGGTTGAGGCCCAGGTCCACCCCGGACTGTAGCGCCAATCAAAGAAAAAGAAGAAGAAGTACTATAATTCAAAGTTTCTAGAAGAACTGGCTCAGGTCCGATCCCGAATACTCTGAGTATAGAATCGAACTGTTTAATTGAAGGAGTTATCCACCAAAGAAATGCTGTTGTCCCCCATGGCTCTACTATGTCTCCAACATTCTTTCTTATTTAAAGAAACGATTCTTCTGTCTTCTAGTTCTCACCCAATTCACACCATCGATGAAGACAGCGCACTCAGCTTCTCATGTTCATTCCAAGAATCACTACCTCGCCATTCGGGCGTAAACGGCACACTATCTTCCGATCTTGACGGTTAATTAACTAGGGTAAGAACTTGAATCAACTACAGACCGGACTATAGTATCACCCATATTATTAAATAAGAACAATAGAGCAGAATTCAATGCTTCAAAAAATCAATGCTACCTGCTGTCACGTAAGCCCCTAATAATCAGCCATTATACATGAATCGCGGTTGTGTCGATGAAAGCGGAACGATTAGATATTCGAGGTCACCAAAAATGCTTAGAAATACCTAGGTTTACTTTTTTCCTCGGGTACAATCCATGAAGTTTAGACAGCGGCACTGCAAAAAGATGAGATCTTTTGTATAGAAAGGTAGGTCCGAAAGGCCTACTATTTCCCTTGTGAAAAAAAACATGTCCTTTGTAGTGAAGTTCATAAAACCCCCTATGGAAGATAAGTTTCCTTAGCTATATTAGTGCGGGACATTCGCAAGAGAACATGCTCAAGTGTTTCATGTGTTTGTTATGACACACGTTTAATTTGTTAAAAAAAACTTCGTAAGCAACCTTATGCTTTGCTTGTTCATGTGGAACATTCTTTTATGAATAAGGTCTGATTAAACGTGTAGATTGCCTGCGACCTTCAGAGTTAGTTTATTGCTCTAGGCGCTAAGTGTAGTCGCTGCTATCCATTTGCCATTGCAGTAGGGTTCGGGACCTATGAACGCAGATTCTGACTCAGACCTCGCTAGCTCGTCTGTAGTGTCGTTGCATTGAATCCCCTTGCTACAGGAACCCAGCCAATTTTCAGACTTGAGTGCTGCCTGACTGTCTGGATATATTTGGATTAAGGCGCCTTCATGTTTGGCGCAGATGTCGATGGGATGGATTTAAACTTGGAACACAGTAGGACAAAGGTCTAAAGACTTGTATGGTCTTGATATATAATAATTTAATATAATATGGGTGGCGCTACTGCCCGTGAGGACCTGGGCCTAGCTTCTCAGCAAGAACTCTCGTTGTGCTTGCTATTGTTCTCTCACGAGCGCATGGGACCGATAGAGGTTTGGCCACGGCCGGTGTATTTTTGTCGTACACACCAGGAGTCGAACTTAGACATCAAGGTTCAAGTGCGTATAGGTCGACAACACCACGGGCCACCACTTCCTTAATAGATGTAAGAAATATTGCGCACCCTCTTATTCGGCTTTAATTTAAAAAACTTACATCCGCCTTAACTAAAGTGAGACGCTTATATTTGATTCCTCAAGTACGACCTTACACCTGCTATCGAATCCAAAAGCGATTTAACTTATAGGACAACAACACCGACTGGCCATGCATTCTTTTTCTCTGTTTTATTGTTATTTTAACAATCGATGCACAAGTGAGCTAGCTGTGAGCGATATAAGTAAGGTCGGGAGTTTATTACTAATGTAGGGCAATGCATTTAAAATGCCAAGCCAGGGTGTTAGCCGTCATCATCAGCCCGTCAGTCTCGGGCTGTTTGTTTATGGGGTTCCATCAATCACTCAACCTACACTTACACTGCAAAATGGAATGCCTTAATCGTTTACTCATCTAATTTACTTGATTTTAATGTCGAGAATGTGCTGAAGGCGCTTCGAGAGAAGCAAAAAAGCAACGAAAAACATAAATATTGAGTTCAGTAAATTGTTCTCAAAGTGACCACTTAAGGATGACATTCAGATCCGCTGCACCGAGCTGACTCAACAGACGCCTATGAAGAAATAATGATCTGAATGAGATTAACAGTCTGTTCGCCTTAAACTAGATTCACGATCGACAAGTGGACGCTCGCAGCTGCAGCACCTAATCATTAGCAAAAATGTGTATCACTTAACCTTGTTCGACCAATGACTGGCTTTGATGAAGGGGAAAAAAAGGACAGAAACAATAAACCGAAATTGAACAAAAATGAGTTGAAGGATTGTAACTGCTGACATTATTGTCTTAGTTTTAACTACACCCAAAATCGAGAACGGATAAGTGCACAACGTTCAGATTTCATCATTTTCTACACTTATCCGAATTGTGCAATTATCTCTTATAAAAACCAAAGCAAACTAAATGAGTGGTTTTGAAATTGCATTTATAGGAAATTTGCACTTATCCTTACTCCACTGTAATCATTTTTTCCAAGAGATCTTCTAGAAATTGCGCCGTACCCCTGACAGGATACACGTCAAATGCAAGGCCTCATGAAGCGATCCTTTTCCATTCTTCGCTTAGCCAGTTTACTAAAACCGCATTCACCAAGAGCAGCCAGCAACAGCTCTACTTTCTCAATTGGATAATTTATCAAACATTCGTCATATTTATCACCGTCAACCGGTTGCTGAGATTCAGTTTTATCTGCACGCAGGTTTCTATGGGGCGAGATAATAAGAGAAATCTTCCCATGAGCGGATGAAGATCTAGACCACAAGCGATTACAAACCCATTCCCACACTGTCCAAGCGTTTCTTTCTCAAAACTCCCATGTGCACCGCATTAAATTGGCACACTCCCCATCGTTAGCCTAGTTACGCAGGGAATCAGGAAGCACGCAATTAGAGTCATGAACAAGTCAATCAATTCCCATGGTGTGTCCGCTGAGACAAGTCAATCTGGTTACACAATCAATGGCAGTTCCTTTGGGAGAAATTGCAAATGGCATTGTTTCCGTGTTCGCCGTTATCTAACAATCTCAATCCGGCGCCCATTCTACTTTCTGCACGAAAACTCTCAACATCACCCAAATACGCACGCTTCGCCGGAATTCAGGGCTCACCCATTCCGCCGCAGACAGCAAGTGATAATTTATGCGATGCAACGAACGTATTGCGCAATCAATTGTTTACACAACAGCACCGCCGTCAACAAAAACCTAATTTGTTTACTTAACCGCTTGGCAAATGATGAACGTTCATATTCAAAAACATTGAAACAACAACAACCCAACGAAATGGCATAGACAACTTTCACACGGTTAAAATAGAAACCAAGCAGCGAGTGGCACGGTAGCACCGAGAAACGTCCAAATGAAATACATAAGAAATTACCATCCAATGCGGGGCCACAAATCAGAAGAAGTGCGACTGGTATCCTCCACATGACACTGACTCGAGTACCACCTTTGTGAGGGACACTCTTGAACTGATTTTGACCTTGAGTGGAAAACTTTCGACAATTTTCCACCACACACACTCACTCTCGTAACGCGCACTTGAATTGAACAAACACTGCAACGCACTGCACTGCCACTGGGGGTGACTGCTTTTCACCAAGCAACGGTTTTCTTTTTGCTGTATCTTCGCTTTGATTGTATCTTCTTTTTGCTTTGAGCCGGCTTTTTGAAGTTTTGGCAAAGACCACGAAGCGATTTGGTTTGGGAGACGGCAGCAACTGAAAGCGTTCGTCAGACGGTGCAGATCTTTTATAGACTTCGAGGCCAGCTTGATGAGGCCAAAAGATGCAGCTGTGCTTGGAGAGCATAAAACTACTTTCATTTAAGAGATGTCCAGGTGGTGAGCATAATATGGGTGGTGAAGCAGTAGGCTGTGGAGTTTTAGCGCGACGCTGCGTGAGTGACTCTTTGTGGAGTGTTCATACTGCGGAGCTTGAGAGCCGTTGCACCGTCGCGTGGATAACTCTCCGATGGAATGCGACTTAAATGGAAAAACAGACAGCCGGTGTTACGCATACGCAATGTATGCTGAAGTTTTGGGCTGAAAGAGTGGCGGAGTGAAGATTGGTTTTGGCTCGAAATCTGAGGTCAGATGTTTCTTATTAAGATAAATTGGATTCTTTTAAGAATTTGTCGCTATAGATATATCTACTTAAGTGACGATGGACAGCCAATTACAATTTGTTTGTAATTCGATTGCAAGGTGGTACTAGGAGTTGGCAGATGTGCACCACGGTAGAGGACAGTAACGAGGGCAGTCATTTTCAACCTGTGGAGCACTTTCGAAGGGTCCGCGATGAGATTTTTGTAAAACATAAAAATACGTATTTATTTTCATTCCTCTAGGGTTGATTTTTGGGAGGAGTATTGGGGGGGTCCGCACAGGCGCAAAGCTTGAGAAACTATGTGTAACCGGTTTGTAGAAAATTCTAAAAATAATCTGAGGTCAGGAATCGAACGTGATTAAAAGAGAAAATCTTGACCGACTGTACAGACTAATTTTGGGTCTCTTTTCGTCAATGCTATCTCCAGGTTTTTATCTGGTTAGGTAAGGTTAGATCTGTGGGTAGGCCTCGTCTCACTTAGGTCCTGTCGGACCCATTGTGATGCCCATAGGGATGAAGACCTTCCATCGTCCTACTTGTTGTTACGGCAGCCTACGAGTGTACAAATGTTGTGCTGTCCCACCCAACCATCCGGTGTAAGCCACTATTTAGAGTGATATTTGCAAAGTAGTACTCTCTGTCGCAGTATGCAGAGACTGAGGCAAGGTAGTGAGTAGTACCCTTCTCTTCTTTGTCCCCACAGCCTCTGCATATGATGTCGTCAGTACGTCCCTTGACTGTAACTTAGAATGGTAAGCTGGTGGTATTTCCAACGAAGAGATACTCGGTCGCTTCGAGAGGAAAGTTCTTCGTATTAATTTTGATCCTGTATACACTGATTGTTTTGGAGAGGAAACGGAACGACGAACTGTCCGCATTGTATAGTAACATCGATCCGGTCAAACGAGTTTGACTTCGAGTCTCTCGTTTTCAATGGCTAGGTTATGTAGAGCACTAGAGACCAGAGCTTCTGAACGAAAAGCTCGAAATGAATGAAGAACACTCCTCCGATGGCGCATGCAGCTGGAAAGGGACTTGCAGCTGGATAGGGACTTCAAACAGTTGAACGTGCGTGGCTGGTCCTGGTAGCCAATAAACCGTTGATGAGTGACATGAAGTGCCCCTAACCTCAATTACCTGACATCTACGATGTGATTCTCTGATAATTATTATTTTCCATATCTTCAAGTAGTTGTTTCCGTCTTCACCATTTTATTTATTTAATTGAATTTCATTTTGCGTTGACCATCCCTGTGCACTCGTTAATATTTCACCGAACACCAGGGGCGCTGCTAGCAGTAAAAACTTACTACTTCTGACATTTTAAAAGTGTTTATCAAAATAATCGACCGAAAATTCTCCGGTTTGGTTGTTCTTTGTTGGTATAGATACTAGTTAGATGATAACTAGGGCTAATCAATTCGGAAATCAAAGCGATTCAACAAAATGAGTCCTCTTTGGACAACGCTGCAGTTCATCCTGCTAGGACTGGCCATTTTCAATCCAGTCTCATCAACCATCGCACCCGGCAGTAAAGTGAAACATACTAAACCACTAAAACTGAAAGAAGGTCCACAGCCGGATAATGTTTTCGATCGTGATCTGATTGAAGAAGAGCCAGCAGCAAGGGATATTCTAGTCGAAAGTGGGGGCTATTTCAAAAACACCGCCCTAAGGAGATTTAATGGGACTGTTCTGGGTTACGTGACAGCGGTATGTATGCTCTTGTATTGATAGACCAGAAACCACAACTGCTGGTATGTTTCGCAGTGGAACTCGCATGGGTATGATGTGGCGAAAATCTTTGCCAAAAAATTCGACATCATATCACCCGTCTGGTTTCAAATAGTCAAAGCCAAGATTGGCTATGAACTTGTTGGCAATCATGATGTAGACATTAACTGGGTTCGAGATATCCGTAAGGCTGGACGGATGAATAAGAAAAATTTGAAAGGTGGGCATTTCTTTTGTGCACCTTACTTGGAAAGTATCTATCTTCTGTTGCATTTTTTCAGTTTATCCACGGGTGATTTTCGACAAATTCTCCGAAAATGACTACTCAAAGTTGCTTTCGTATCCAGGAGAGAGGGTAATAGTGAACGACTTGATCGTGAACATTTGCCAAGTTCATCAGTTCGATGGAGTAGTGCTGGAACTATGGTCACAATTAGCCGCTCGTGTGGAGGATGGATATCTATTTGCACTAGTCATTGAATTATGTAAATGCTGTCGGAAATGTTTGCAACGCAAATGGTAATGTTCAATTTTTTGTTTATTTATAGCCAAGGAGCTGCAGCAACAGGGTCTGAAGCTCATTCTAGTGATTCCTCCGATGCGCGAGGAGATGCACAACTTATTCAGTGAGAAGCACTTCAAAAGATTGGATCCATATGTGCATGCTTTCTCATTGATGACGTATGACTTCTCCAACGTGCAACGTCCAGGTAAGTTGAGTAATTCGCATTTGATTGGAAGATGACCAGTATCGTTCGTTAGGTGCCAATGCCCCGCTGCACTGGGTAAAAGCGTCAATTGAGAATGTCGTTCCGTCAACATCGGAGAATTATCTTACCAAGCGCAAGAAGATTCTAATGGGCTTAAATATGTACGGCAATGATTACAGACCTGAAGGTGGCGGACCAATCATCGCTGGTCAATATCTGGATCTTGTGAAGCACGTCAAGAAACGCCTGACATACGATGAGCATGATGTGGAGAATTTCTTCGAAGTTAAGTAGGTATAGATTTCTTCTCTATGGAACACCTCATCTGTACTTATATTTTTTTACTTAGAACATCAAATGGTCGTCATATCGTCTTCTATCCCACACTATTCTCCATCAATGAACGCATCAAGTTGGCAGAGGAAATGGGCTGTGGAATATCAATTTGGGAACTAGGACAGGGTCTGGACTATTTCTATGACTTATTCTAATCCGATATCAATTCTAAGTTTCATGCTGTCAGTAACGCACTTTGATATGCATTTACGATTAAAGTAAGTCGGTGGTTCCACGATTAGTGGGATACACCTATGTACATACATATGCATTCCTAAATATTTACATTTGCTTTGTAAATATAAATTAGAAACGTAGCCTCTTAAGTTTTCTCTGGATGTACGATTTTTGATTCAACATGTAAATACTGGCAGCCGACTGATACAATAGCTAGTCTTAGCCAGAAATTAAATTTTTATTTCATTGTTTTGATTTCTGGTCGTAGCACAAGATTTTTATTTACGTCAGCGTCAATTGACGTTAGTTATGTTTCATTAAATTGTGGATGCAAGTGCAGATGATATAGTTTTTTTTATAATAAAATAATATTCGCACAAACTAGTTGTACATGTCTTATTGTTCTTATGCGAGTCATGGAGGTGAAATAAAAGAAGTGTTAAAGTGGTAAATTATTAGAGTTGGAAAGAGACACGTCACAAAGAAGAAAGACATTTCGTATGAGTGCATGGTACGATCATGCTGCAATAAACGAAAACAAGGGAAGCTGAGCTGAGACTTAAGTTCATTACTTTCAAGTCAAACACTTAATTACTGACTCCACTTCTATAAATGAAACTGCACTTCGAAATTGAAGCACTTTTCTGTATAAATACCTTTCAGTTGGTCTTTGAATTTCGGTTGGCAATTAATGACAGCTGATGGATGTATGTAATGTAAAACTTCAGCGACTAGCGAAAGCACTGATTGAAACGTCCCTCTGGTTTCACGAATGTTCTTTTATTTGGCATTACATAAGCAAAAATCAAACAACTTAAAAAAATTTTCACTGTAAGTAATTATCTATGAAATGCAGGCACCTTTTCCCATATATAAAATGCATTTACACAGAAACCATAAAAAAATAGCTATAACAAATGTCACTGTCGACTTCACGAACACACCCACGAACAATTATCTATAGCATGCTGTTTGACATTCTATGATAATTTTTCGCGGAAACCGTACATAGTATTCTATGAGGCGTTGCACGTCACATGTTTCACCAGTTGTAATCAAAACTTCTTGCATTTTATAATCACGATGGCTCTGTGGCAGATGGACGAAGTAATTGAGTTTATAAATAGTTATCGACAACTAGAATGCTTGTGGAATTATAAAAGTGAAGAGTACAAGAGGCAGGATGTGACTAAAAGTGCTTGGCAGCAATTGTCCAAGGAGTTCGGCCGAAGCGTTTTGGAGTTAAAGAAAAAGATCAAACATTTGCGAACCGCGTACGTTGTGGAGAAGAAAAAGGTGGACAAACGAAGGAAGTCCTCATCGTCGAAAGACAGGGTTTATCAACCGCATCTATTCTATTATGATTACCTCAGCTTTTTGGATCCATTCATTGTTCTGAGGAGGACAAGTAGTGACTTTGTGGTATGCAACTTAAATGCATCTTTTATATGTTTTATTGACGGTTTTCTTTTTGCAGGACGAAGCAGAGTGTACTACAGAATTTGTGGAAGCTGCAGACAACAGCTTAACTGATTCGGGTTCCATAGAGGAGGCAGTAGTGCAAAAACCGAACAAAAGGAAAGTTTCAACATTGCCACAACCGTCACCCAGATCACAAACAGGTCAGGTATCATCGCCGACACCGTCGTCAGTTCAAGGAAGCCACAAACGAAGAGCCGTGGATAGTAACCAGAAGGACGACAAATTTGATAACGCAGTTGAAGCAATTTTGAATTTCGCCAAAGGAGAGGATGACAACTTTTATGCACCATTTACCAAGAGCATCACGATGCAATTGCAACAATTAACCCCGCTAGAAGCGGCAGAAGCTATGGGTGAAATACAGCAGCTCGTTACTAAGAAAATGGTACAATCCATGCAAGCCAAGAGAAGTGAGTCGCTTTCGTCCTCGTCTGTGGTAAACAGTACCGGCGAAAGGCAGCAAAGAAAATCCCAAGGTACCACTCGATCTTTTCCTATCGACAAGTCAGCTAAAGACAATAAACATGAGTGCTCTTGCGATGATGTAGAAAACAAAAATGAATTCGAGTTACATACGAAATCATGGGCTTCGGATCTGCGAAAGATGAGTTCGCTTCAGCGGATATATGCAAAGCGAGAAATTGCCGAAGTCATTTATCAAGGTCAGCTGGGTACATTGAATCCAGAGTCGAACAGAAAAAATCACTTCAAAAAGGAGTCGTACATGGATAAGGAAATTGAAGATTGTGAGATTGTGGAAATGGAGAAGGATAACCCTGAATATATTATATCTTAGGTCTCTGTAATAAAGCTGTTGGGTTTGTCGTTGAATTGATTCTTTTAATTATTGGTTTGGATTTAACAATTTGTCGGCGTTATGAGGTTTTATTGATAAACAGCGTACAGTGCTAAGTAGAATATTAGACTGTGAGATTTCATGGCCTCCGTGGCGCAATTGGTTAGCGCGTTCGGCTGTTAACCGAAAGGTTGGTGGTTCGAGTCCACCCGGGGGCGATATATCTTTTTTTGTATTTATTGAATAGGCCGAGGTGGACGATTTTTTTAACTGGAGGATAAGCCAAATAGATTGGATTGACATTGACGTTGAGAAATCTGAAAATACTATCAATCTCGAAAGAGTTGTAGGGTTTCACATACTTTTAACAGCGCTGTGGTGCAGTTTTGCTTACACCGAAAACTTGACAGATATTTAGTAATAAGCATTTTTTCATTAGTAGCTAAATGTGCTAATATAATATGTGCTTTCAAGACCTTTACTTAAAATGAACGAATTGCCGATGGGCGGTATTTTCGGAGTTTGCTGAGAAGACTTAGGCATAGACGGCAATTCGATGGACTTTTCTCCAGAATTCATGATTTACTTGCATGCTAGACAGAAATGCTTAAAACTAGCTTAAATAACTTAACAAATGTTCTTACACCTAACCTACTGACTCTATACGGGTACTCTAAGCTATTCTAATCGTAAATTTGTCTGTGCCTTTATGCTATGTTTCTATATTTTTTGTTTCGAAAAGAAAGCTGGTAAGAAAAACTTGGCTATATGTATCTAACTTAACCTACCTTAAACTAACTTAACCTAACATTAAGACTTAAGACTATCTTAACTATGTCCGTAACAGTACGAATGCGTGTACCAGGGCGTATATGCTATGTATATGCCTGACATATATAATTTATACGCCGCGGTGCACCTTTTTTTATATTTTAGTTTTTTTTTATGTAAGTTGGCCACCATGGTCAACTACCGAGTCATTTAGAACAGCCAGCGGCGGTGGGGACTGGTTTTGGTGTAACCACCAGTAAAATTGCCGTTCTTTGGCAGACTTTCTCCTGTCTCGAGCAGAGATCGCTCTACTGAACCGGAGGAGATGCTCGTGACTGCGAGCGACATCCCGTTCGTATTGGAGTCGCCTGTCCACTGTTCGGTGTACGACGTGTAAGATTACAGGGCATCCGTATGGATTCTGTATTAGGCCAATTGTGTCGAGATAAAGGAACGCCTTGGGAGGAATAAAGCCGGTAAGGCGCACTCTCTCATGGTACATAACGTTGGGGTAGTAAGCCCCGAAGATCAGACTGTTGGTAGAAGCCATAGCTCGTGCAATATGCCTTCTGGTCAGCTTAATAATAAAATTATCTATCCCTCATTGGGATAGCACTTCTTGTACTCAGACTCGGGTGTACGATACGAACGGAGACAAGTCCGAAAACATTGTCTCTCGAACAACCTCATCTTTTCCATGTGGGAAGGACTCACGTTGAACCAGAATGGACAACCGTATGCCATAATTGGCCGGATGAGGGCCATGTAGCAGATTTCCTTCACCCTAGTATCAAGGTGGCTGCTGTAAAACAACCTCCTTGCTACAGCAAAGGCCTTTTTAGCTTTGGCCAGAGCAATATCTATATGTTTGTCAAAATACAAATATTGAACCAACCAAATGCCAAGTACCTAACTACACTTTTCACATCTAAAGGCCGCCCCTGTGGGTCATCAATGCCGAACTTACGCCAATTTGTGCGCGTATGATGCCATGATGCCACCTATAACGGAGAAGAATTCAGAACTTGAGTTAGCAGTATTCAATTTATTTTTGTAACAACTCCTCTTATTTCTTCCAATAAGAACTGTTGGATGGATGTTAATGCACCCACATCGTGTCTACCTGGAATTACAATAGATTTCATGTTTTTATAACTATTCTTAACGTTTCTTCGTATAAAAAATTGTTAAAAAATACGATTTTTGGTTTAGGCCAACAAGTTGTAGTTGGACTATCAAGAGCGGATGAAGACGCACTTGGTCTCTTCGAGAGAAAAGTTCTGCGTTCAATCTTTGGTCCTGTTTGCGTTGAAGGTTCTTGGAGAAGGAAATTCAACCACGAACTGTACGGGCTGTACAGCGACATGACGCATTCAACGCCTAAGATGGCTAGGCCATGTAGAGCGCATGGACAACACTGCTCCAGCCCAAAGAGTCTTCAACTCCGAACCAGTGGGACAACGCAATAGAGGACGACCACGAACCCGATGGCGCACTCAAGTGGAGAAGGACCTCAACCAACTTGGAGTGCGAAATTGGAGGCAGCTGGCTAAAGAACGTGCCAGCTGGAGAGGATTGTTGACCGAGGCCCAGGTTCACCCCGGACTGCATCGCCACAAGAAGAAGAAGAAGAATTAGGTTTGGGTGGGAAACCATGGCAACGTCTATTGGACTCAAAATATGTTGGTTGGAAGTAATTTGCAAACGTCGAGTTGAGTGACTCACTTGCAACTTTCGCTTACTAAGAAAATACATATTCAAATTTCTAGTGCCGTAGCAAAATATATGTATTCGTTGCTTAGTGTATCGAATTAATGTCTTTACCATTATGGTATCGTTACCACGTGTACTATAGACAACCGACATCTGCACGTTCACTCTCGCGAAGACAAAAAATTCATACCGTAGACACACAGCACGGAAAGGGTAGGTTTGCCATCAAGTGTATCTCTTTTGAATGCGAAGAGCGTATGTAGAATGTTATGTGTGGAAAAAATATGTGGTAAAAAAGTACATATAATAATGAAAAATGTTCTACTAATACAAACTATGGTTTTATGGGTTCTTCCAGTTTATGTACGCATTTTGTGATCCTTCATACGATCATATTGCATTATGCGTCCTTGTTTTCACATTGCTACGCGTTGAGTTTTCAGTGTAGATGTATGAGAAATTAACAAACACAGTAGCTATCATTTATTTCTACCTAAACACTTCATTCAGCTTAATGCCACGTTCCTATTTGCGTCTCTAAACTCAGAAGTATCAATTTTCGATGCAGGTAATGAAAGTAACGAATAAATCTTCTTCTTTCATTGGCGCTACAGTACGGGGTGGACCTGGGCCTCAACCAACATGCCTCTCCAGCCAGCACGATCTTCCGTCAGCTGCCTCCAGCTTCGCACACCAAGTTGGTTGAAGTCCTTTTCCACTTGTGTCCACTGCACTGTGTATATAAGCCCATGCCCCCGAATAAATACGGGTACTCAATTTGTCGTATCATTTACCATATAAAGCACTACAAATCATAATCTTGGAAACTCTTCTAGTACGTCTCTGATGCGAGCATAATTCCCTACTTCGGGTGCCATGTAGACAATAACTACCGTTAAGTTACTGCCATCACCCGCTAAAAACATACCCTAGCTACTTCATTTGGTTCTAATTTCTTGATGCTGCGAAATTGTTAACATATTTTTAATAAACATAAATAGCGACACTTCCATTACCTCTTCGGCGTCTGTCTGCCCGAACAGCAATACAATCAAATGTTTTTTTCGCAAATTGTATCTTTATTTCGAAAAAAATCAGTTTATTAATTTTTCTATCAACCTATTTGTTTATTACAATTATACCGAAAATGGCATAAACACAGTCTTTCCCCATGGAACTAGAAGGTTTACATACAAAGTTCATCAATTTTAAACTACACAGTTTTCGCTTGATTTGCTAAATCCACATTTTAAAGTTAGAAAAGTGATATGTTTGGTCAGTTTGAATGTTTCTGTTTTCTTAAATCTACTGCAAAACGTCAAAAAACTTTTATCCAGCTTTATCCAGCTGCAACCTTGCCTCTGCCCTTGAACATTCTCATGGATTCAGGTCCTCGAATGACGCGTGACATCAACTCCCAGCACATTTTCGATGGAAGCATGCTAAAAAAAGCGAAATAAATAAATTAAAAAGTCCCCTCCAGCTCAGCTTCATCAATCATACCATTTCAGTGGAACCAGGCCTCTGATGTGATTTGGCAGCACTCGCCAGTTGACATTCCGTCGCATCGCACTGGTAATCTCATCGGCAACGTACTGCGGCTCCAGCATTGGGAATGTCCTCGGCTTCACTCCAGCAAACATCCCGGTGTTGATGTAGTACGGACAAATTAGTGTCATTCCAATGTTGTCATACCCATGAGTCCTCAGATCGGTATAGAGACTCTCATGGAAGCCATTGCAAGCAAACTTCGTTGCACTGTAATCAGAGCAGCCGTATGTTCCCAGCAGACCAGTCACTGACCCCACTGTCACGATGTGACCGCTATTGCGCTTCATCATTTCCGGCAAGAAGGCCTTCACCGTCCAGTAGTGCGAGAGAATGTTGATGTTGTAGGTGTTTTGAATCACCCTGTCGGCGAGATCCCAAAACGGCTTGCAGCACACGACACCGGCATTATTGATTAGCACTTCGACATCGCCGATTTCGTTTTTGGTCTGCTGGGCGCGTTCGTAGACCTGCTCGCGATCGGATATGTCAACCACGTAACCTTTGCATGTAAAACCGTGCGCATAAAGGAGGTCTATTGTGGTCTTTAGAGCTGTAAAAAGTAAAGAGTGAAATTTTAATTGAAAATTGTTTTCTTTTTCTTTTATTTCATCATAAAGTGTGATGATGTGTGGGTTTATGTGCACGGGAGAATATAACTTTGCCGTAAAATGTGTCATCTCGAAAAATGGAATTGACGCATGGTTCAAAGACTCAAATGCGCTTAGGTTAAAGGTTTCTTGGCCTGGGAGCGGTTCATAGGTCTGTCGTTGACGTTAAAAATGATTGCCAATAACTAATGTTGTGATGAAATTGATTTTTTAACTATTACAAGTTAGAGGTTGTGCGAGCAGCGTGCACTTACGTAAGTAGTAAAGTTGCATTTCAGATTCAATGTTGTTCTCAGGCAGGGAGGTGTGATGGAGTTCATCGCTTTACGACAAGTACGATTCACCTTCATTTCGTAATTTAGCGGTTTCGACAGAAAGGGTCATGATGTTTATCTTTCTCAACTCTTAAATCTGCAGATAAGACGAAATGTGTCTTAGGTGTATATGGGCGCTTAATGTCCAAAGAGAAAGTTATTAACCTTCTCTAGAATGTGTGTAGCTAATATCTTAGCCGGATTCAATTCTCTGATTTCACCGCTGTTTAGATTCATTCACACAGTCGTGTGTCTATACAAAGCGGCGCGGCAGCTCTAAAAACCGTCTAATCAACGTGATAATTGCTTGTCAAATCAAAGAAATTGTGTTTATTTACTCTTTAAGTGGAGTTGAGTGACCCAACAAACGTTGATTGCATGAAGTGTAATCTGATCCGGAAGAGGGGAGTCAGTGGACCGTAGTAAATGATGTACGCACTAATGTAATTGTCTCGTTGGCAGCATGACGGGTGGCACCAGCTTTTGTCCCACTGCTTCGGAGTCGAAGTCCCTTCTGGCTGGAGCAGTCTTGTCTATGCGCTCTACAGGCCTAGCCATCTTAGGTGTTTAATCCGTAGACGCCTGGCTAGACTCATGTCGTTATAGTACATCCCGTACTTTTTTCTCCCGAACCCACTAACGCAAACAACACCAGCGATTGAACGCAAAACCTTTGTCTCGAAAAGAACAAGAGCTTTTTCATCCGTTCTTGATCAAGGATGATCAAGGTCTTATACAATGTTCGCTTGGTCCTTCGAAAACGGGCTATATTCTAATCAATTACCCTTGAGCGCAAGGAAATAACGATTGGTTAATTTGCCTTTAATCTCGGTACAGATGTTGTTCTTAGTTCTGCCTCCATACACCGCTAAGCCCATTTTTGCTGCCTCCGTGTGAGTACTTCACACTTCATTGACGGCTCGTTGTGTACGGCCAATCAGGTTAATGTGATCCGCGTAAGCTCGTAATTGGACTAGTCGTTCTCTTAAAAAATTGATGAGAAGGAAAATTGAGTCCCAAATTCACCACAAACAGTGGATGCCTTGATACGGAACGATCACTCGTAATTTTTGTCTAAATTTTCATACAAAGGCGGATCGAAAGATTAATTCGTTCATATTTGTCTAAAGATGATTATGCCTCGTACTGTTTGTAAAGTTTTTTTCTTGCAATTATCCCTCATTTTCTTGAAATTGTTTGGAAATGAATATCCGCTCATCTCGTTACACTTCACGCAGCAAAAAAAAAAAACACTGATGGTGGAAGATTTCGTTTTGATGGTGGCGTTTTCCAAAATGTCAAGTAATATATAAAAAATAAGTCAACCTTCCTGATTGATGTCTTAAACACTGCAAACGTAATTATTCCAAGTAAGCGATGTTTTGTCAAATTACATTGCATACGTTTGCCGATGCTCTGTTGTGCTTTTGCTTGTGTAGTAGATCTCATTACTTTTTTCGTTTGCGCTTTTGGATGATGCAATTGCGACATTAGCAATGATGCGTTTTGGAAAACACCCTTCCTTTGAAACTGCACGACACTTGCTTGAGTCAGACATCGGTCGCTTAGTAGACAGCCCATTAGTCAGATTTCTACAAAGGATCTAGTGTCTTTCATACAATCTTCCAATTGTAGAGATATCTCAATTGTACTCCTCAAATTTATCATCAGAGCGATGGCATTAAAACGGCACACAGTGCTAGTCAGGTTCTCTATGAGCCACCACGTTTTTCTTTAAAGCAAATTTATATTTCTCTTCTAGTGACAAGTACAAAACATGTCTTCCATCATAAATACTCCACTGAACTAAATACACTGAATACAAACCTTCTTGATTTATATCCCAAATGACAACTCTAGCGTTGAGTTTCGCAAAGTTCAATGCCAGCAATCTTCCCACTCCACCGCCACCGCCAGTGATTAGGACCACTTTACCAGATACATCCTGAAAAAAAAGAAAACAAAAGAAACGCCATCAGTAAGCAGTTAAATAAGTTTCGCGTGTGCAGAGATTTCCAAAGATATCTTCAGTGTCAGGTTTGCAAGAGAAAGTAAGCCGCAACCTTCGGTGGGAAATGTAAGACACTGCGTCGTCTTAATGGAGATTTAGTGTCTAACATTTGTTAGACATGTGACCACAGCAGCAGTCAGCGGTATCGCAATTATGGTGCCTACACATTAAGTGAGTTTGCATCTTTCTTTGAGGTATTAGCGATGTACAGTGTACCTGAAGTGAAGTTCACAACACTTATGAAATAGAAGTTAAGGCGCTTGTCAGTTAGCCCATAATTTCTTGTAAATTATATTGTAAAGGAGTTGTTAACCTAGAAAGAGAGATTGGCAATGGCAGTGAAAATAAATGATTGATTAATATTTTGTTGAATTCAGTAGTTGTTTCGCATATTAGGAGGTTCAAGTATTCATTGTAAATACGAACTTTCTTTGTAAAGTCTCTTGAAAATTAGGGAGATATTACTTCCATTTATCTATGACTGAGCAGAGACTTTTATTCACACAGTTGGTAGAATTCAAAATTCAAAGACTAAACAAATGCAGTTTGTGGCTGGACGAAGTGGCTACGAATTTGAGTTGTTGCTTAAGATTTTGCGAGTTGAAGTTTCCTCCGTTCCTCTTCTTCATTCTCCTTAGAAAAGGCTGTCGTTGGCGATAGTGTTAGACTAGGTTGTGGTGGCTAACTGCTAAAAGGCAGTCACACTTAGGCCAAAGTAGGCCCATTGTGATAATTGAACCAGTTGTTGGTTATGATAAAACTGTTTAGCTGGCTTGCCAGAGCGCTTCAGGATCAGCGAACGTGGTTTCTGTTATCTTCAAACATTCAGCTCCATCATGCGAGTGTGTAGCCAATTGACCATTGTACGGCAGTGAACCGATAAGTGTCTGGAATGAGGGTCTACTTAGTTTGAGCGGACAGAGTGATCGTTTAAGATTTAGTGCTAGCCATATTTCCTTTGTTTTTAAGCTAATGGTAAGTCAACCACCACCCTTTATGAGTTTTTAGAAGCTTATAGAAGAACCTACAGAATACTTAACTCCGATCATAGATTTTGATTTTAATTATAAAGCCGAAATACCGAGTAGAGTCAACTTCAGCAGATGCATAGACGAAGAAAAATTTGAAAACACATCACACCTTCTCTGCAACTTCCCTGCATTGGCCGAAATTAGGGAACAAACTCTGGGAAAATGAATGAATTAGCGAACTTATGTGAAAGGGATATCAATTCAATCACTTCACCTAACCTAACATAAGGCAGATGGTCCCTGAGGTTGCAGGCTGCAGCGAGTGGCATAGAATGTGGATCTCCTTCTGATACTATGGAAGAGGTTGTACAACACCTTGCGATTTGTCCTGGCACCCACATAAGTGGTATTTTAAAATGCTCAGCCATTTCGCTAAGAGACACCCCGCAATTAAGGGATGTTTTTGAAGAGGCGATAGCGTTGAAGATCCAAATCTCTAGATTTCATCCACATTAATGCGTTTATTGCACTTGGATTTGCATCCACACTCTTATAAAGTTCAATTCAAGAACTGAACACAACTGACGATGGAATGAGTACAACATATGTACGTCAGTTCAGTGCTTCAACATCAGCGTTTTCGTAACGGGTTTTCTTCACTGACGAGGCTTATTTAAACGAAGCAAAATGATTGCTGAGGGAACGTAACTGTCAAAAGACAATCGAATAAAAGTGAGGCTTGGTAGTGCCAATGGTTCATAGTTCTTCGAAAATGAAGATTCTTTAGCCGTCATCATTAACTCTCAGTTGTAGCCAAATGGTAACCGAAGGTAACAACTATATTACGCCTTATACAACATGGCCTGCTTTGGTATTTTTGCAAAAACAGAACTTGGACGAGTTGTGGTTGGATTTGTTAATGGCTCCTGAATCCTTAAACACAAATATTCTTCGATTGATGATCCTGTAAATACGGTTGACAAGACTGATTGCGCTGACAGAGGCCGATTCTACTCACGTGGTCAGTTGTCCGTGGTCATCTCATTTCTCCATTTCACTTATGAATGAACCCACGCACATTTTTAGACGTTAATTGATTTACATCTTTCCATTTTATAGCCAATTAGAACTTAATGCAAATGTAAATCGTGACTTTGGTGAACATTCAAAGCTAACAAAAATCACTGGAACCGAAAACAATAAAAGAAACAGAAATTACACCTAAGCAGAGTTTCCCTTTGCAAAACAAAGGTGCAAGCGAACTTTTTCGTCGGTCTCTCATTAAGATTTCTTTTTTCTTAGAAGTGCGGAGAAACTACTAATGGGAGCGTACTTTTTATGACTTCTCCAGTTCATCGCATATAAATGGCGTAATTATGTGTTGGCGAACGAAGCGTTTGTTTCGTTTTTATCTCCGCGAACTTCCTTTCATTGTTTGCTCGACTCTCTAAGTCGCCGCCGAGCCGTTTGCGTTATGACAAATGCCCAACGCTTCGCACAACTACGAGTACGTACTTTATGCGGGTTCGTTCGATAATGCTATAAATTAATGTAATAAGGGGGATAAAATCAAATAGCCACGTTTATTCTGTTTGCTTTGAATTTTGATGAACATGGAAGTCAAGCAAGCGATCAGTTGTCGTCGGAGATGAACGATTTCAAAGCGATGTGTGCATGTGCTTCAGCATCTTAATCTTTTTCTTCTGTGATGGGAATGAGATATATCACCGTACGGGTTGAATATTTTCCGGTTTGACATTTTACAGGCCTACAATATATAAGTGGAATGGTTATAAATATTCGTAATGAAATTCAGCGGATGCTTATTCACCTTGTGGGTATAAATGGGATGCGACGCCAGCAGCCAACCATTGAAGGTCAAGTATCTTACATTAAGATTAAGAATAACATCGTTGTGAACACAAAGTCTGAATGTGAACCGAAATATTATCGAGTCTGTGTGTATTAAAGGCAGTAGGCTAGAGTTTAATAGGACGTTGGTTGAAGGTGTGATAGAGTTGTTGGGCACTATGCTCGTAAAACACTTTAGATCGGACCTTCAGTGAAGGAAATGACGCACTTAACCACCACGCTACGGAGACAACACACCAAAAAATCTGTTCGTACATTTAATGAGAGGTAGACAAATAACGCACAGAGATCTGACGCTCCCCAACCAAATAGATGTCTTACTAGTAATTATTAAAACATTAATGTAATAAAGATGTATATCTACATTCGAGGAAAAAAAGCTGAACCAAAAACTGGTCTCGATGCCCTTGGTAAGTGCTGCTACTCCTCAATAAACGCGGGGTAGATGATTTACTAAGGGTTTGTATGTTCGGAAGAATTAATTGTATGTTAATAGGCACGTTCCATGATATTTGGACAATTCCTTAAACGGCGATTTTTTTAAGTCGATTAATAGCTCGCAAATGGTTTCAGTTCAATTTGTCTAAACAACAGGCCTCACATTCCGGGGACCAACATTTTGATCTACTTAGCATTTGCTCTGTCGATCTTGCGGAAAAAATTAAAATCTCTCGTTAGTACAAAACACCCGAAGGAAGTCGGACTGATATTCTGGCCATGACTATTTCAGCTGATCTGTACTGAATCTGTACTGAATTTTCAATTAAATTTATTTGAAAAAAAAAAAAAACTGCATAATTGATCTTACATGCTGAGACAACAGGCTCAACAATAGGGGCCCAACGGATCTATAATGCTTTCAAGGTTTACAATGGCTATGAATGGACAGTTCTTCGTTGATACTGGGCGCAAGGGCGGCTATGTATTCTTCATTTCGTACAAATGTCTGTCTGGTTGGGAGTTCAAAGCTGAAAAGAGTGCTCTCAACTTTTCCCACAACCACGAAAAAATTTTCGTTTTCTTATTTACAACTGGAATTTGGCTTTCTGCATGCTTGGGAAGCGTGAAACAACGTATGATGAAATGGCAAGCTTTACTGAATATTTTGACAGTTGGAATATTCATATGGGAAATGTTGACAACACCTGAAACATAATCATTGGATAAAAATCGTTGATATCTGGTCACCCTCTTTTTTCGTATACATACTTAGTTTTATCTCAGAGAACTCAGATATTTTGTGTAGAATGACCCAAAACCTGGGCCTATGATCAGATGCAGAAAAGGTTTGGATCAAATCACATATCCAGCACCACTCTGCGGCATTATGACAATGTGTATATGTGACGAATTGAATGTAATCCTTCTGCTGTAATCCTGTTGCTATGAGGAGTGCAAAAGCTAAAATTAGCTAAATATAATGAATCACCATGAGCTTCAATCACAATTAAATTATTTGTGATTCCTTGAATAGTAACTTCTTTGAATGTAATATTATTTTTCGTAGTTTACAACAGGGCTAGTGGTTATTAACGTTCGTAAAGAGCACTTCCCTGAAGCCATTAGAGTGTTGCCAGAATTTTATACTCAAATTCCCACTACTACGGCCTAAGAGAGTCATTTCAGGAGCATGGGTTCCACAAACGGAAAAATAACAGATGTACATTTTCGTGTATCATTTTTCTTGAGTTGAACTTAATTAGAAAATGTTATAGAATAACAGACATACATACATGCATTAAATAATTACGCTAATAAATAAATAACGAATGAAAAAAGAAGTATATGCTGTCCTCAAGAAAGGACATACAACATCGACGTAGTCAAGGACTTCACTTACCGCGGAGTAAATTGTACAAATAACATCAGGTCCGAGATCAAGCGTAGGATAACTCTTGCCAACCGCTGTTTGTTTGGGCTCAAGAGTTAATATAGCGCTCTCTCGTATTACCAAGTTGACTCTATATAAGACACTGATCATCCCAGTCCGGCGTGGAGGCACGGACAGTATCGAAAGCGGACGAAGAAGTCCTTGGTCTCTTTGAGAAAAAAGTTCTGCGTGCGATCTTTGGTCCTGTTTGTTGTGTACGGGCTGTACAGCGACATGATCCTAGTTAAGCGTCCACGGATCCAATGTATATGGTGGCTGGGCCATGTAGAGCGTGACACAAAACTTACTTACAGCCGTAGAAAATTGTCAGTGATCCATAGAGAAAAGCGTCAATGATCGATTGCAATTCCAACTTCACAGTCTGCTCTGCGAGCAAACTTCACTATCTGCTCTGCTAGCAAAACGATCGATTGTTGTGTTAAAGACTGGGTGAAGACACTTGCGTGCCTTCACTTAACCTGCCATGACTTCTTAAAAACGTATTAGGTCTCAACTAACTGTCAACACCCTTTTTTTGGAAAACATTACAGGCTTTCTTTAACATCCGCGAACTGCGAATTGCGAACTTTGAAAAACGCAACATTTGACTCTCAAAGCATGTGACATTTGCTTTGGCAGCGATTGATTTACATATTAAATTAAATCGTGCATAGACAAAGTCAATGAAGCGAAAAGTGATTACTTTACAAATCGTTCATTAAACCTGAAACAATATAAGTCCTTTCCACCTGAACTGCGACACAGTAGTAAATTAGAGCTATTTAAGATTACCTACTGGACAGTTTAAATGCAAGCGACTTGCCAAATCTCACTCAACAAGCACTGAGTAGTTTGTCTGTTTGACTGTGTATTTGCAATGCAGTGATTTATTACCAAATTATTTGAATTTTTTGTATAGCTTGTAGTTTATAATTACTCTCGTCATGGGTTAATAACCGCACGAAATGTGCAAGAAGCGGAAAATCATCCCCGACCACGGATTGCATGTCTTACTGAGTAAAATTCTTCTTTGTATTAAGAAACATAAGAGTCTTCGGAAAGCATGTGTATTCAGGGCGAAATAATTAAAGGGTGTACCGGCATAAGCAGAACTCCCTTCCGTTTCACAAAAACCTTCGTGAGTTCCGTGATGTCACAGCGAATTTGTGGTTAAATCAATTCAATCAAATGAAGTTGTATCATCACATAAAAAGAAAGTATTTCACGTTTGAACATGAAGACTGAATGGGAACAGAGTTGCTAATGAAAATAACGTGCAGTCACTTGTTAATGCACTCCGAAAATTGACCCCTCTAGGCAACCGTGTGTAAAGATGTAATCACGTTGTAAAAGCACACCCAAGACAACATATACTGGAGGCCAAGTATCTGTTGCAGTGAAAGCAACCCAGTGACGCTACGAATAGTTTCACGGATTAGTAAGATTATACACTAGAAGCCAAGAGTCAGTCATCAAGTGAATTTCATGGAAATGCTTGATGCCGATGGGAAAATAAAACCCAAGCTTCGATCAAAACCGCAATAGCGCAAAAACAAAGCAAAGCAAAAAAGAAATATTTTCTTTTGTCGTTTGAGTTAATGAACGGGCATCTAGTTGTATATATCTAGCAAATGGCAAGTGGTTTTGTTGCGAATGAAGGGAGAATGGATAGAAAGAGAAATATCTGCACAAACGATACCACCCGAAAAGGAACCGAAGTGAAAGGAATTACGGAGATGGTGTAAGTGGGCTGAGAAAGACATCGCATATCTCGTTACTATCTGCCATTCGATGTGTAACAAGTGCACATTGTGACAATCAATGAAGTCTTGGCGATTATCAAATATCTGGCGACCGTATCCAATTTGATGTAAGGTCTACGATAAAATGCCAACTCGCACCGAAACGAGTGAAAAAAGAAAGTTTACAAGTGTTCCACTTTGCCGCCTGGGATCTGACTGATTGACTCTTATTTTGCTTGCCTGGTGAGCGGGGGAGAAGTCGAATTTGAATTAATTGCGTGTTTATTTATATTGTTATGCAATGCAGCATGTTATGAGATGCTTCGAGTCAAAGAAAGAATTAGGTTAGTTTAGGTTAAGTTAGGTTGCAAATGGCATTGATGCACTTGAGCCGAGAAGCAGGCCCATTGTAGTTATGACAGTCAGTTTTGTCGACAAATTTTACTGGTGTTTTCATATTTTCGTAGAAATATGAATCTCTTCGATACCGAGCCATTAGTAGAGGGCAACAGAGAACGTTTTAGCACGAGGTGGCGCACAAAAGTGGAAAAGGACTCAACCAACTTGGTGTGCGCAGATGGAGGCAGGTGGCGAAAGATCGTGCTGGCTAGAGGGTCATGTTGGTTGGCCCAGGTCCATCGCCAATCAAAGAAGAAGAAGAAATTTGAACCTATAATGGCTCCTCATCATCGAAGAGGTCTACACTTTTTGCATGGAGGCCCAACACACAGTGTCTGGTAATTATTCCCACTGCAGTACTAACTTTTGATATCTTTATGGAAATTAGACTGTTTGATCTTTGCTGACTAAAATGAGGCCAGATTTGCTTTGAGTTTTGACAAGTGGTACCTGTCAACCATATGACACTGATTTAAGCGTGTATAGGTAATTGAGCTGTGGCAGCCAGTCGGGTAGCGTATTTATCGAGTTCCTCAGCTTTGCAGTTCCCTGGGATGCCTCTATGGCCTGACACCGAGTACAAGCGTATATCAGACTGCTGCGATATATCGTCAAGAGATGCACGGCAGTCGATTACTAATCTAGAATTTATAGAGAGCAACGGGATTCAATTGTTCCTTGAATTGATTATATCACGGGCGGATATCACGCTTCACCTTCGGTTAGCGCCATTACTTCCGCTGCGATGACTCTGCAGTGATTGGGACGACGAACGGATTTATTCAGATTTAGACATTTCGAGAAAACGCAATTTCTTGCCCCATCTTCCATCTTGGACCCATCTGCTTAAAAGTGTACGGCTATGCCAAAAGGCACGATGCCGCCGTACCAGATGCCTCAGTCCGGTCTCTGAGACATGTCCCGAGGAAGTATAGTCTAGGTGAATTGAGTATATGTTCGGATCATGTAAGATATTGGCGTGTCCATATGTAGGTATTTTCACACCATTGACAGCAAGCCTTTAAATTAACCGAACTGCTGGTACTTGTTTATTCACTAAAGATGTCTAGGGATGTAAGGTTCAGGAGAACTTCCAGCGCATCGGTTGGAGCAGTTCTAAGGGCCCCACTAAATGATTTAATGGGCTTAGTTTTAGCACAATTACCCTCAGAGTACATTGATTGACACAAAACGAAACAGCCAAGTGAAGCTGTAACCAGCACCAGAAACTTTATGATGATTCCAATCAAGCACAGGAGGAGCTATTTGAATTCTAGAAATCATTGTCTAGCACCCTAATTTGGTGACGAAACACAGTTTGATTAACTCTGACGAAGTTTGATACTATAGTCGATTGACAGACACTATAAACGACCGTCCGCTGAACTATCTCTTTCAATTGAGCAGTATTAAGTCGTTACAGACTTAGGTTTGAAACCGTCACAACAATCCCTTCAAACTATGAGCGACTTTCACGGCCCATTCACGGTCTAAGTGGCTCATACACACAATATTCTCATCTTAAATTTGAGTACGAATAGCGGAGATGACTGGATGCAGTTGTAACCGTGATCGTCATCTCATCAAAGGCGTCAAGTTTTACATGGTTTCAAAGATTTAGTAGAAACTGTCCAACTTTTGAACTGACATTTTCAATCATTTGTGCTCATTTTCTCGTTCTGTTAGAGCATCCATTCTCAGCCTGAGGTCAACACTTTTCGGATGTTCTTGACGGTCTTTCAATAAAAAAAATATTACGTCTTTTCACGTTCATTCCACCACAGTTGTCTGTTGGGAGGGGTCCGCCGAGATATACATAAATTCGTTGCTGGCTGATGGGCACAGGCTCAAAGGTTGAGAAACTATGTGTGCAGAGATAATTTGATAGGAAATTGCAAAAGTGCAGACTCATCTAGCTTCGTTGTGTTTAGGTTAATTTATTTTTGCAACATTTTTCCTTCAAACATTCAACATTAAGTCGACACGCTTTACTACTTGGCAAGCATAAGCTTCCTTGCCTTGCAAACCACGAAACTGCAATTATTTTTCTTTCGTAATGATTTTCCACAAGCCACAGCATATACAACATATAGAGAAACACGTTTAGGATATCTAGTTGCAAAAACAAAACGTACATGAAGCTGTGCATTGCAAGAAATGTGTGGCAAGATCGCGTTGTTGCAAAATGTTCCCGTCTAACTAAAACCTGACTGCCAAGAAAAGTCATATCGCATTGACTGGCAGGATAATCTCCATTTCGATACGAAAACGATTCGACTGTCATGGCGCCATATTAAAAGAAATTTGTCCCCGCAAATCACAGTGAAGGCAGAATGAATCATTTGGAATGTGGAAAAAGTAGATGGAGAATGGTTTTAACGAAGTTGGCTCGTTGTTGTTATCTGACCGAAAACAGATGGTCAATACGACACGCAAATGAGCCACTGATCGATGCAAGGCACGCTTCCAGTGGGTACGTGGACGCACTGGAGTTAAGGTAGCAAGTGATTTAAACTAACGTCATGACCTACCGGGAGCTTATGTGAACCATTGGATATGCTTTGCGAATGGCATTCTTTGACGACACGTTTGTCAAAATGTAATTTATTATTCCAGATGGGAAGTGAGCTAAGCGTCCAGAGTGTTAAGCAGCCGAATGAATGAGGAGAAGTTTATGAAGTGAGTCTTTTGGAGAATGGTTTCAATAAAGGGGATGATGTACGATATTGTCTGGTTTTAATTTTGAAATTATTGAAGTATGAGAGAGGGCTGATGGGGGGACTAACAGATGGAAGTAGTCGTGATTTTTTGGTCTATGGCACTATGGACAGATGACACTGCATTGGTACGGTCTTCAAATGACTGTACTAGTTTGGAAAGTTAAAATTTTTAAGTGATGACACTCTTTAAACAACTGCCTTTACACAATCATTGTGTTGGATGCAGTTGAAGTAAGAACTCAGCGTTGCATTTGACAAAATTTGCATGAAGTTTGGATAATAACTACACTCGCAAAAATATGTGTGGTAACGTATCCAAGCTGAAATTGGGCTTTGCTTTCACAGAAATCAGTCTACATGTTGTGCGTGGTATACGGATTTGCGGATAAGCCAGTAGTCAGTAGACTTTGTTCTTCAATACATTCAGTCAGAAAAGATGAAGAAGTTCTGTTTTATCAGCATCAATCAACAACAGTCCAGAAAAAATTTCAAAGAAAGGATGGCGGAGGCGTCGATGTGGCAAAAATATGTTTAATTTAATCGTAAATGCATAAATAGCGGTATTTGTTCCTCAGTATTTGTTCCAACTCTCACCTATGGGAGTTATTCGCCGGGATAATAATAATAATATCCGTGACGTTACAGCCCGTTGCCAGGGCTTAGGTTCTCTGTCACGAGTGGTAGGGAGCCACAGTTAAATGCCGACTCCGAACGGCCAAGTTTGTCAAGCTTATTCTGGACAAGAATATTCTTTGAGCACTGTCAGTCCCTCGAAAAATGTGGGGCCTTTGAAAGTATTTTTCTCCTTACCAGTACTCGAAAATAACAAAGTAGGGTTCAAGTGCATTGGGGTCGACGCACATATCCACAACGCCACGGACTATCATTCGTCGGGAATGGGCTATGCTCCGATGGCTTGGGCACTTTTCACGAATGTCCCCATCACCACGACTTCCGAGGCGTGCCTTAAACGCGACAACAATAGGAAGTCCAAAAACTGGCCTGGTTGAGCCTTGGCGTAAATCTTGACGAGTTAGAGTCGATGGCGGAGGATCGAGTGGCATGAAGTGTGTGTGGTTTATTCTTGCGACCTCCTTAGTGGATCTTATGGATCAGAAAATAAGACTGCATTGTATGAGCAGTTGAGATAATTCCTTCATTGATGACCGCAAGACAAAATTCAATCTAATCAGGCACTTAATGATGCATCGATTAAGCTAGGATTTTATGAGCGGATTGGCAATATCCTCTAGGAGAACGTGACAGAGATAATGCCGATGAACGTGTTACTGTGGAAGCACATTTTTGATTTCAATAAGACACCTCGTATCACAAAACGCTAATTTATGGAATGGGATTATTAATGAAAGCGACATTTTGGGAGACAGGGGAAGCTTACACTAAATTATCGGCGTTCTCGAAAAATTCCCATATCTCTTCAGGATTCTTTTGAAAAATAGGACCACTACATGTGTCTGGATACACAAATTCGATCTTAGAGCCATCGTTGGAGAAATTGACTACAAAATGGGTTGAGTCAGATGCACAGACATATAATAACTTCAAAGGATACACTCAAGGAAGCAAATGGAATGGAATCATGTCCTCTAGGACTTCATCGAGAACCTGGTTTGTTCCGTATCGCGGAGACTGCGCGGTGTCCTCACTCCTCCTCCTTACTCCACTCACGAACCCACTACCTTCGAATTAACAATTTGTGTAGAAGGAGTACGATGAATATTGTCTTGGAAAGTGGACTTAATGATTATACAAAAGTAATCTTTGTTTCTTATTGCAATTCTGAAGTGTAATCCCATTTTTTTTACCAAGAGTGGTTGTTACTGTAAACGTGCTTTTCTGGGAACCATACGATGTATTATGTCGGCCTGTGTTTTTTCGTTGTTATAAGCAAATGAAGTTATATCCGAATGATTCTTTCTATTAATTGGTGAATGATAAGCCAAGCTTTAGGTTATTTTTTCGTCGTTGTAACAAAAATATCGTCGGTATTCACTAATTCTACTGTAATCGGAGTTTGATTCTATGAAAGAGCCAGTACTATGGTCTTAACCACGATTTGCATACGCTCCTCGTCTACTCGTTTCCACTACATCGTCCTGTGAATTCATAGAAAATTTAAAACTTAACGAAATCTCGTTCACTTTAAAACATCCACTCACTCATGCTGGGTTTACATTCCACAATAAACATTCACTACTTGTGGCCATTTTTTTACATTTCAGTTTAAACTCAAAAAATATCTTTTATTTCTCACCTTCAAATTTCTCCATTTGTCGGGGATTATTGAGAAGTAGATTGCCTCTGCTATGTATCCAACCGACTTGCACAGGAACACAATTAGGTCAATCAAAAGAAATAGGAATCCTTTCAGTGGATGACCATCCAGTAGTTCCGCCATATTCCACGCCGAATTTAATTAATCTTTTATTCAAAAAACCAGAAGCACTTCACTGATCGACCACACACCACAAGAATTCCAGAAAAATTAAATCAAAGGCAGTTTGAATCTAAAACGAATCTCCACCGCTGGGAGTGAGTACTTTCGGATTTCCCGCTCGACAGACCAGCAACGACGATGTCTCGCGCGAGACTAACACTCGATTTGCCTTGCGTTAGCCAACACCGTGGCTGCTATCACTAACGTGGGTCTATGAACGTGTCTCCCAAATGCTTGAGACTGGTTTGTTACATTTCCATTGTTATTGCTGCGGTCGTTGGGCGAAGATGGTCAACAGTCAAATTGTTTTGAGGTGAGGGAGTCGTTGTAACATTTCGGCGACGCGACGAACTGTGGGTATCAGTGGAGAACAAGCAGGCTTGTGCCATCGCCATGTCACTTTTGACCTAAAGTACCTGCAAGGCAGAATTGTTTTATGAACCTCAGGTGTGGCGAGCTTGGGTGAAGTCAAACAAACACTAGCGGCGGCGCATCTTTGTCAAATTTGGGCCTATCTAATCCAAATACAACAGATTTATGTACCTATGTGCGTTGGTTACATATTGCAGATGCGAAACATTTCATTTTGGGAATGGTAACAAATGCAAATTTCTTGTGCAACGTGCTGACACATTTGAAGCTGAATTTGGGTTTAACGAGTTTGGTTTGGCTAAGATGCTGCATTGGCTGGTCTTCGTCGTAACGTCTCCGTTGATAGTCGATCAAAAGATGACCACCTTTTCGATAAAAACGGCTCACACTAGAGACAAGCGGGCATTGTTGTTAATCGCGGGCCACACTCAAATTTATGCTAATGGCGATGGTCTGCGGCTTAATTATTGGTTAGTGTTATGAAAAGGGAAAGTTGTGAATTTATTCATGTATTGACACAGTTTATATTCTACTTTATATGAGTGCGTAGGTTTCGGCGGAGATTTCAGTGAACTGTGAAATATTTGATGACGACAGCTGTCAATTGGAACAAAATAAAGATTTATTGTCATCTGTCAGACGTTAGGTGGTCGCATGCTGGTTGGTTCGGTGGCAATGAGGCGTATCTAAGTGTCAATGATTGATCGGACATTTTTGATCGATTGGAGAGTGCTGTTGTGGCAAGTGTCAGTGAACGTAGAGGAATCGCACTCGGACTCAGTAAGCACTTTGTACTGGAACGTGCATCTTAGAGGGGTTTCAGGGCTAGTCCATGGTTGAAGAGCAGTTTTATTCTCCTCTTCGTGCAAGCAGATTTTACAGAAGTGATTTAATGCAATGCGATAGACCAATCGGTGATCATAGCAGAATAGAGAAGCAGACTGTAGCGGCCTGTACCCTGGTCAGACCATTTTTGTGGTTTGATTCCTTTCTGCTGCATATTGTCCAATATTTGATAAAATGGACAACGTTGTGGCATGGACAGGCTACCAAGACAGAATAACGCTAGATTCAGACGCAGAAATAAGTTTTATTCAAAATTAGTACGTTAGATTTTAGAAGTGGGGTGGTTGACCAATATGAATTCCTCCCCCTGAATCGGCTAACCTATTTGATAGTCCTGGTATATGGTTGCCCGCGGCCACTGTTTGGAATAATGAGCGGTAGGTAATCCATCTTCATCCTAACAATCGCCTTTAGAATTTCCTTCAAACAATAGGACGTTCTTCCAGCATTTCGCAAAGACTGAAACTTCTGAATTGTCCCATGCCGCTGATATACATATTTGTATATCGTTGGTGCTCTGGCCTGAGGTTGCTTGATAGGTCCTTGGTGTGCTGACCACACATAATGGTTGTTGGCGATCTTTACGTATGCAAACTGCCCTTATGCACTAATGAGTTGTGGAAGTGTTTTTACGTGCTAAAAGGTTCAAAGCAATAAAAAAATAAGAGTTCACAATGTCGATATTTTTTTGCTGGAATAATAAAAATATGGATGTATAAAACAATGGCCCAGCGAACCTAGACGCCGACTCTGAAGAGCTTGTCAGTGGCAAAGCAGATATTGCATCCGTCACATCTCGGTTTCTTCACAAGATGCCTGGACTCCTGCTTCCGTTTCCGCAGCATTGTTCCGATCAGGCATTGTCCTGCGATCACTCCGACAAGCATACAGATCGAGTCTTGGCCTAACGCCAGAAGGTTCTTTCCTTTGCCGATATTCAGCTCTGAACACCTTGATCTTGTCCCTTGACAGTCTATTCTTGCCAGCCAAGACGAATTGGCTTCTTCTATTGTTGTGTCATATATAATTCGGTATAGTACACTGCTCGGTGGTTACAGGGATGTGTCTAATTCCCCGAAGTCCATTTCAGATCCTTGTCTGGTCAATTCGTTCGCTCTTTCATTTCCTTCGATTGAGCTGTGGCTCGGGACCCAGTAGAATTTGAGCTTGTGGTCTCTAGGCGACCTCAGTGAGTCACAACAAATCATGGCAGTCATTTATAGGATCTTATTCAAAGTACCTGAAACCGTCAACAGAGTCGACCGTTGTGGAGCTCTAATTCAAGCGGAGCGAAAACGACGAACACTTTGCTGACACTAATGGGCTCGTGGATTGATTAGTCAACTACCAGAATTGTATACAATTTTTAGATTCATGATTGTGTGCACAGCGAGGCACGAAGTCGTTCAATATTCATGAATTGACGAACATTTTTAACTTATTTTATTCAATGTACACAGTAAACACCATAGCACAACACCCAGTTAAATGAATAAAATGCATTGAAATGTCTTACTTATTATTTGAGTAGGATTCGATTTTAAATTTCAGGCAGCTACATAAACAGTATTAACCAGTCAAATTGACCTGAACTGAACATGAATTTATCCTCAAACTAGAAATAATAAAAAACTGTTGCAATATTTACTTGAAAATAAAATGTTGTTAACAACAAACTATTGGTTATCAGGTACACAAGCAAAAGATTCAGGTTTCCGGAAATTAGAAGCAGAGTTAGACTAAGAACTCCTCCACGTGGCACGCACAACAATTTTTAGTTTCTTGTTTTTTTTTAGACACACAATAGACTTCATCATGTGCACAATGGCAAACTTTCATAATCGCGTCACGTCCTGTCAACTAATTAGTATTCTTTATGCATTAATAGGCATTTAATCTGATGTAACGTGGGGACTCGAAAGCTGATGTGAAGTGAAGTGAAGTGACATTTTGTCTTAGATTTTTGTTGTATTGCACGATTATGGCGACCCGAATGGCATTCGTTACCAACCTTCATCCGATGGCCCAAAAATAAACGAGATTTGCTATAGATTATCTTGTTAAACATTTTGCGACGAGATTTCAATTTGATGTGGTCCACGGTGTATACAGAAGTTTGTACTTGTGTTGTGATCATTTGAACTCCAGGCGGATTGTTAAGTGGATGCAATTAAAACACCGGTATTTTTGCGACGATATAATCTCACATTTCATTGACACTGTTGTGAATGAACGACCTGTTTATCAGGTCGATTGACGAGGTAGACACCTTTTCGCAGTTCGGTATTTACGATTTCAAAGTGATCTTGATGTAGGGGGAGTTGAAATTTATTTTCTCTTTAAAGCAAATTACTGAGTGTCGCCAGCCATTAAGACGTCTTCAGCAAACCTGCAAAGATTGTTCTACTGATTCAAGCGAGACCAGTGACATTGGTTTTGATGATTCCTCTTCAACACTCATCACTCGCGCGTGGATTGTTATGTGTTTCCTGAAACGATTGTAATCTTTAGTTTGCGTCATAGGTAGGTACTTCTTGTTATATGGCATCAATGGCGGGTTAGTTGAATGACGACCCTCAAAGTTACCTCTAGCTTTCAAATCTCTTGAGCAAAATGGGACTACGGCAGTTGCTATCTAGTCCTTTCAATAGCACACCTTGCACTGTGCCCATTATGGCAACTTCGTTCAATTTCGTTAAGTTTCATTAAAATTTGCTTATTGAAGTAGTAACGATTTATAGCTATCTCTAAGTACGCATATGAATTTTCGTATAGGGATTTTATTTATGTTAGCGCTAGCAATTGTATGCATTCTTAAGTTTCCACAATGCTTCTGGCAATATTTCAATTCAGACATAAATATGGACCTCGTCGTCGACGACAAGTTAGTTTCCACGAAAGGACGAATTCGTGATTCTTGCTCTTTGACAGCATCGTGTTCTCTTGCACACTCTAATGAACAGCGACTAACGTTGACGTGGAATGTTGGTTAATTATTCAATGAAATAGTCAGTAAGCATCTAGTCACAAAATAATGCCCCGGAAAGAATGTTCATTTAAAAAGGCACTGCCAGAGGAGATCACCAATTTTAATGAACAAAATTATATCACTTGTAAACTTTTCAAAATCTGCCAGTCCAGAGAAAACATCGCAGCTTTATTTGATATCCATTGCATGAACAACTGATTGGCGATGGCTCATGGACACGAAACGAACTACCTAAACCTAATCTGTTCACGTCCGATGGCGTCGTTTTTGTACGATTCACTAATGCTTCTTAACTCATTGAACTGTTACAAGACGACGATTGAACGATTTATATTTCGTGGTTGATTGTTGTTTAGTTTTGTTTTTGAAACCTTTAAAACAAAAATTGAGCAAAAATGCGTCTATTATTTGAAACACGCGGCGGGACAATTCGATAGTGGTTACATTATATATACTCTTAACCACGTAATTTAATACAATCGCTAAAACGAGCCCCAGAGCGAATGTACACCAATGCTTCGGCCCGGAAACCACGAAAAACAACGCTTTAAAGGAAGACCAATCCTCCGGTAACGCACGCAGCTGAAAAGGGACCTCAATCAGTTGATGGTTCGTGGCTAGATGGAGAGGCATTTGGGACTGCATCGCCAGCCAAAGAAGAAGAAGATCGGGATCCTTGAAGAAAGAGCACGAGAGCTTATCAAAGTAAGTCACTGTATGTGCATCACATCATCCCTCGGCGTTGCTAGTGGTGGTAAAATTAAAGTTACCGAACAATTTTGCGATATTTGTGGTATCTCAACAATAGCACCGGTCAAGGTGTTCCCTTCCTTTGTGGTCTGATACATTGGATCACGATACATTGGATCACTCAGATTCAAAACCTGGTCCATTGTACTACCAAACTACATGACATCAATGTGGTCACCAGAGATGAGAATTTATTTCACATGTAGTAGATCTACTTCATACATTAGTTGTCACGCACCTGCTTTGTAGCAACTAAAACTTCGTTACCATTCCCTTTTTCAAGAGTTACGTTACATACTTCATTTGAATTATTGTCACCCGTGTTTGTGCGAACATTTGACTTGGTGCATAGAATTGGTTTTTAATTAGAATTTCTGTCATTGTTTTCTGTTATATATAAACTCCTCAGCCACTAGTTGTGTTCTAAATTTGGTTTGCATACTTTTTTTTTAATCTGCTTCACTTTTTGTAAATATACGGGCAATTTGCTTCACTGTCTAAGCTCTGCCTTCTCATCCCTGGTAGTCACATCATGCATTTTTCAATTTCGATACAGATTCCAAAAAACCTAGTCCACGCCCATTCAAGTCCACGGTGGTTAGTTCTGTTGCCCACTACTCCGTCTACAGGTGATTCTCCTCTACTCTCTTCTTGGCAAACTTATTGTACAAGGTTCCCCTTGTCCATGTTGTCATACTCGCACTCATTCCATAAAGGGACACCTAGTAAAAATTAATCTTCGCATTCCACATTTCAACGCTGAATCTCTTCACTTCCCCTGTCTATTTGAAGTGTGCCTGAGAAAAACGATTTTTATCACAAGCAACAACCACTGTCAACAATATTCCTCCGCCATTTGTAATGCACTCCACAGATGGCGCTTCGTGTACCGTCATATGCACAAACCAAGCGTGGAAAATGTGTTTACCTGTGATGGACATTCATTCTTCCGCAAGCCGCAATTTAATTTCTTCCTAATTCACATATATTTTTTCACACAATACCGTGGTATGTAGAAGTTTCAAATGACGGAATAACGGAAGTGTGTGTCTTCTGTTTGTGATGGCACGTAGCTGGACATTGATCGCTAGAACCGTTTTTCAGTGTTTGCAGATCTGCTCAGTGGCATCCGTCACACTCCTGTTTTTCTCAGTAATTCTCTGGCAGATTAATTGGGGGCGTTATCGCCGAACTCCCGTATGCATGGCGGCGGGCCAAACGCACGGTCGCAGGCGTCGAGGTTCTCCATACTCGATTGCTTGCACGAGGTCAGCGACACTCCCAAGGTCTGCCACTTTCAAAATTTCTTGGTTAAGTAACTTGTAGCTTAGCTTCGGATTTTCGTAAATTTGCTGTTCAGAACACTTCCATAACAGTGGCATTGCCGAGCAATTTGCCCATAATTTTTTATTTTTTTTTTTCAAACAAATCTTTTATTTTTTTCGAATTGTTGGTCGATTTGTGTGGTTTTTTGGTGTATTGGGGGTAGTTTTGGATGAGTTTTTCTTGAAAATAATTGAAAAAGGTCAGGTATTAATGTTGTATGGGATGTGATGCTGTTTTTTGGGAACGGCGGGAGAAAGAATTGATAAGCAGTCGTTTGTAAAAGCTTGCATTCCTGAAATATAAACTCTCATACTGGATTGGGTGTGTTTTTTATCCAGAGCATTTTTAAAGGATTCAGTGACCATGCCGTGTTGTAAAGATAACTCGCTGATTAGCTGTTATTCGATATCGTTATGTGTTCGGGCATGCTGTCGAAGTGTACATTATATTCAAAGACTTTCCCTAATCGACCATTGTTTCTTGATGAGATGGATGAGCATTACCTCATATTTTATGCTTGTCGGACTTTGTTGGACATATCGGCTATGTAATTTCGCAGTCGATACACTCTGCTTATGCCTCTAGCTACATACATCTAACCATCTATCCATATTTTAAAACTGCACACAATTAGCTTGTGAATGATTATTACAGATCAAATTTTACTGTTACTAAGCTTTTTACTGACTTCGACCCTCCCTCACTATGTGGAACACCTTTAAAGCTGAGTGGCAGTTAAACGTGTAACATCATATCATTCCTAGACACGAAACTGAACTGTCAGTTGAATATCCACAAACGTGTCGGGAAGGCTTCAACGGCTTTCTATTGCTGCAAATGTCGATGGTTTGGAATTGTCGTTCGATCCTCTTAGTCCATTGGCTGTTTGTATCTGTAGTCAAACCCTTACTGTTGTATGGCGTCACGATTTGGTGAACCGCACTCGATAAGAACATCAATTTCAAACTGTGAAGGATGCCCTACGGACCACTCCCTCCCTTGCTTTGAACATACTCGACACCCAATAAACCTCGCCGCTAGACAACAAGGAGCTAATACGGTGATCAGGTTGATATCGGTCGCACCTCTGGAAAGAAATTCGATCTGGCCACCCTACACTCCTCAGAAGCAATAGAATCGGACCTCTTGATGCCTAAACTAAAGAAGAATTTCTCAACCCGCATCATCCTAGGTCTAACTGGGAGCTTGAGCACCAGACGTTGTAGCGTCCACTGCTAATTCTCACAGATCGATCAAAGATGGACGCAGGTGTGGGCGCTGGGGTCTTTTTCAAGGATCTGAATATCCAGCTTTATTTCCGACTTTCGAACCACTGTAACCGGAAAACCAGATATCGTCATCTGTTCCGATAGCCGAGCTACAATCAAATCTCTGAGCTCAGTCAACTTTAATTCAAAGATTGGTCGTAATTCTCACCTATCTTTTACCAAGTATTTTAACATCCTACTTTAGCACTGACATTCCAGAGAACTGCAAGACGGAGTTACTTGCTAGAAATAGTCTTTCCAGATGACGACGGACCATCCATGCCTATAGCTACTTGAGTGCATATACTGAAGCTGGATACGTTTGCGCAAGCAAATTGTAGATAGACGTAGACTGGGACAGAATACTTCATAACAAAATTGATTTTTATTATATCCCAAATCATGAATCATAATTACACACATACATTCCCTTCAGGTTTGTGAACAGATTCTAGCTAGAATTATTCCATAAGTGAACATGTGCTCTTTCACACCAGCTGTCATGAGCCTCCGTGGCGCAATTGGTTAGCGCGTTCGGCTGTTAACCGAAAGGTTGGTGGTTCGAGTCCACCCGGGGGCGAGCAACTTTTTTTTCCATTTTCTCATTCATATAAGAGAATATGTCTAAGAACTTATCAGAGAACTCGGTGGAGGGAGTAAGATAGAGCTATACAAATGTTTTTTTCATTCTTTTTGTAGAGTTTTTCATTTTTGAAGATTCATTGAGACTCAGTCTTGTCCTAAGGAAGTAAAGGATATGGTTCTGTTCTTGCGTTTATGTTGTTAATGAAGTTAAAATGAAGCATAATTTATGTCTTACAACATTTTTGCAGTATGAACTATTATCATTTGAAAGCGTACATATTTCAAGTATGCCTGAAAATTAATGAAAGAAATTAACAGAAACAAGAACCATTACTACTACCAAAATCCTCAAAAAGAATAAAATAAACTAATAAATGTCCACACTCTTCAATCGTCTCATTGTCCCACCACCCGATGTCTAGAAACTGTTCATTGTCAAATTCTAACGATTAACTTGGGAAATGAAAAAAAAGATGCTCGCCCCCGGGTGGACTCGAACCACCAACCTTTCGGTTAACAGCCGAACGCGCTAACCAATTGCGCCACGGAGGCCATGAATCCGTTACGATCCAGTTATCTAGTTGTGTCTACTTTGCTGATAGTATTGGTTTACAAATTAAAATGTGTGTGTATTGAGAACATTATAACAAGTGCCAATTTGAAAGGACTGAGAAGCTAGAGATTTTGTGTATTTTTAAGGAATCTTTGGGAAATTGTAGTGAGTTTCTTTAGTTTTGTAGATGTATGCAGATGCTGAGTGTGAGAAGCAGAGCGCTGTTAAATTAAGATGATACCACGGTTTGCAAACAAGAAAGCAGTGAAATGTACCATCATCTCTCTTTGAGTACGAACTGATCAGCCGTTTGGCTTGTGGTGCTACTCCAGCACATATCGGAGGACGAGACCTGCGCTAAAATTCCTAAGGAATAAAAATTTATACATATGTATCCTCAATGCGAGTAAACAACGATGATGTTTTTCTCCATGAGTGTGATTTCCGGTAACACTAGACGTGCAGCTGCAGAACTCGTAGGGCAGAAACCCGAAACTATTGCGATAAAGGTCGTTTAATATAGGCCGAGTTTATAAACGTCAAGCAGCGGGAGCACTGCAAGATAAACTGCATTGACTGTGAATGCCGCAGCCGGCAACTGCGTACATAAAGGAAAAACGATAGTTAAACTGTGGTCATGTCGCAGTGATTTTTGTTTTGTTGCAGGATTGCAGGGACACATTTTCTTCATGCGAAAATGGTTTTTAAAAACATCTGATTGCTTTGATAAGGTTTCTGTTTTTTGGAACATGAGTTGACATCCCATTCTTTATTAAAAAACATCGTCCTTTTCCTTAGTATTATGCTAATGTTTCTTTCTTTGATATTTTCAAAAGTGATTTCATTTATTGTATCAAAAATTAAACATAGTTCGTATTCCATAGAGCATTAATACAACTCAACACAATATCAGTGCAGATCTTGGAAAGGAGTTTCAAGATGATACCCACCATCTATTCATCGACTTTAGGTATGATTGTGACGAGCTATATAGCCACTTGTTTGGATTTGGCGTTCTTACAAATCTCGTCCGTTTTTGAATGACGATAGAGAACGCCCGATGGTCCGCCAAGGTCGGTAAAGATTGTACCGAGACCTTTGATGTCAGAAAAGGATTTTGACCAGGCGACACTCTGTCATGCGATTTCTTTAACATCATCAACAAGATTGTGCGGAAGTCGAATGTCAACACCAGAGGCACTATCTTCCACAAATGTGTGCAACTGCTCGCATATGTCGATGACATTGACATCATCGGAAGAACACAACCGGCTGTCAGTGGGGCTTTTGAGAGTATCGAGAAGGAAGCGGTCAAGAAGGGATTTTGCGGTTAATGATGGTAAGACAAAGTATATCGTGTTATACGAAGAAGGTCCACCAATCCCGACTTCTTGGACAAAATGTCACTATAGACAGCTATAACTTCGAAGTATTGAAAGACTTTGTCTACAAGCAATGACACCACCGCGGAGGATCATGCTGGTCAATCGCTGTATTTTCGCACTTGGAAAGCCAATGAGGAATCAAGCCATCTCTTGATGAACCAAGATATCTCTAT
Source organism: Eristalis arbustorum (assembly GCA_916610145.1). Taxonomy (NCBI): domain Eukaryota; kingdom Metazoa; phylum Arthropoda; class Insecta; order Diptera; family Syrphidae; genus Eristalis; species Eristalis arbustorum. Next base: position 34,373,481 of record OU744317.1, read on the forward strand.
AGAATACCTTGATAGCCCTAGTCCTGCTGTATGGTGCGGAAGCAGGGACACTAACTTAAGCCGACGAGGATATTCTTAGTCACATCGAGAGAAAAGTCCTTCGAATTATCACCGGTCTCGTATGCACGGATGGTATTTGGAGGAGGAGACTGAACGACGAACTGTACAGGGACATCGATCTGGTCAAACGAGTTCGGATCTCTCGTCTCAGATGGCTAGGTCACATAGAGCGATTGGACACCAATGCTCGGTGCGAAAAGTCTTCGACTCCAAAACCGAGAGACAACGCGGTAAAGGAAGACCACGCCTACGGTGGCGCACGCAGCTAGGAGGGGACCTGGATATGTTGAACGTGCGCGGCTGGAAGGAACTAGCACAAGACCGTGCTAGATGGAGAGGCATGTTAGCTGAGGCCAAAGTCCACCCTAGACTGTAGCGCCAGCAAAGAAGAAACACCACATCACAACACTTTTTGTACCTTCAACTTACGTTGCATTTATGAGAAATCCGACCTGCGTCAAACATATTTTGTTCAGCGCAGGGGAAACAATGCAATTATAAACTCAACCACACTCAACTATACTTGATGTCCAAGCCAGACAATCTCCCTAAGTGGCCCTCGGCGGTGGTAGAGCTGGAAGCAGGTAGAAAGCTCCAAGATGAAGCAGCAGCAGTGCGTTGTAATGTAGATCCACCCAGTTCCTCCAGAAAAGTTTTACACGAGCGGAAATAGTTCTGTCCAGATTCGCCTTTAACGATCGCATCTCAGACTTAAGCCCGTCGATTTCGTTTCTGAGTTTGTGTTCGGTCTTTTGCATATCTCGCACTTGGAACTCCTTTCTGTGAACGAAATGCGTCTTGGGGATGTGGATTTGCAATTGAGCAGTATTCTTACTCTTTGAGATCCAGGAGGAGGTCTTCTAGTATTTTTATTTCAGAGTTCAGCTTAGACAGTTCACTATCTTTTCGGAAGATTTCCAGTAAATACCTTTCTTCTTCTTTTTGAAACGCAATTTTTTTAAAATCCAACTAAAATGAAATCATGAAGAGCAGAATTTGTTAAATCGAGTAGGGAATGTAGTAAGCTGGCTGTGTGTCTTCAAGGAGCTAAACTATTTTTCTTAAATAAACGTTCTAATTTTGAAAAAAACCAAGAACTGCGAAAGAAGGGATAGAAGAACTTGTGCAGCACACTGACAACATACCTCGAATCTGTGGACAAACGCAACATAATCTTTCAAGCAGATACATATGCTATAGACAGATGCGTTCAAACAAATTTTGACAGAAAATATACCTTCGACATGGCAATAATGCTGGATAGTCGTGCCGCATCTCGGCTCTAGACTCTATCAGCGATTGGGTGAGAATGGTAGAAGGCAATGAAATGACCGACTCCCTAGCTAGGAAAGGAGCACTGGAACCCTTTCTCTGAACCATTCTGTGCTGTAAGAGGCCATGTTCCCTGAGACAAAATCTGGGAAATAGAAAGAAGGAACCGCACAAAAAGTTGGAACTTTTGGGTAAATATAATCAAGCATATCGTATGTAACCTAAGAGGTCACTGCAGACTCAGGAATCACCTATGTAACTGGAGGTACCAGAAGAAGGTTTCTGCAGATTCTGTGGCAAATATAATGAAATTCCAGAACATGTGTTTGGATTTTGTGAGCCCCTAGTCCACGGCAAAGATATCTGAGCAAGCACATGATATCAGAGGAACAATTGGCGATCTGTAGAACCATCCCCTATCCTCAGATTCCATAAGGATACCGATATAGATAGAACAGCCAAGAATAAATCTCTACCACCTATGCTGAACAGGAGTGCACAACTCTCAATACAAGGACTGCATGTGTGTGGAACTCTACTAGAGAAAGGTATACAAAGTTGTCAAAAATGGTGAACTTGGCAGCAATTACAACTCTCAGATACCACCAGAATTACTCGCATTCCATTTCATTAAGGTCATATACACTGTGACGAACACAAACCGAGAACGAACTCAGACGGCAATGACTTCGTCATTACGTTTCACGTTTCAGAATGAAAATTGTGTCATAAACCGATGGAATGCGCAGTGTGCACTTAATTCTCACTTAATTCAAAGAAAGTTTGTAATGGTCGGTTGTAACGGTCATACTACTGTCCACAGAAGTGAAAGTATTGCCAAGGAGTTTTCTGAACAGAGGCAACCTCCATGACTCTCATATACAGACACAACGCTGAGCTCTGTAAGAAACGAATTAGAAGATAAGTCTTAAAACACAAGTCAAAAAGAGATTTTGGTTAGTGAACTGGCTTAGTCGTAAGGCTGTCGGTATGCCTGGAAATCCTTTGCTGGGTACTGTGTCATTCTTACCGTGGGTCCCTTACAGTGATTTTTGTAGAAATTGCAGAAGTGAAGTAGAAGTAGACCTGGCCCTGAAGAAGATTCTATTTTTGAACAAATGATTGATTGTAGAGATTTGAATTCGATCGAACTAGAAGACTTCTAGTGATTCCGTTATGGATGGAATTGGTTTTAGAAAAAATTGGTTTCGCCACCTTAGGCGTGGCCGTCATCGGCTTTGTCTCTCAAAAGCATGATTTAATTCTGGATCAGTTCGTAGAACGACTAATCCCAGATAGCACTGACAGACGTCTCGGTCTTCGTTTCGAATTGAAAATGAAAGATGTGATAAATCTACATGAACTGTGAAGGAACTTCTTGGTCTATGGCCTTCGATTGAAACTCTGACACTTTCCCCATAAGCAAAAGTTGGTCACTGTTCTAGGGACACGTGTCTACAAGAGGTAACATCCAAAGTTAATCAAATTCCCCAACAAACACCCTTCAAAGGACAAGAACTGCCTTGACAGATTCCAGTTAATAAGGACTAACTTTGATAATAAAGTTCGGCACGTCACATCCCTTCGGGCGCACATGTTCATTCATGTCTGATAAAAGCACTCCTGGTCTTCAACTATCTTCAAGTTCATTGAACGATCGAAAGGTCTACACTACACACACACACGCTTCCATCAATGTCCACTGCTTCATTTGGTTGATGTTCGCACAGCCAACAAAACCAAGAGGAAACACAAACGCTCTATATCCTTGACCCCGACTTTCAGTTGGCTATCGATTTTTATTGCAAAATGGCGCATCGTCACTCGAGGGATATTGCCGCGAGCTGCTCTACAAATTTGGCTGAAAATCAATATCGCACACTTGAACCGCACTTGACGGCCGATATTCGTTTCGATTCACTGCGGGAGGAGGTGGAATTGGAATTCCCTAGGTCATTACAAAGGAACACTGTGTGCCACAATCCTATCTTGATTGATTGCCCTGATTTGAATATTAGGACTATGACTGTGGTTGGCGACTGGGGGGGCTACGCATGGTGGAATGGTTGCTTTGCTTCGTAACCATGCGAGTAGAAATGTGGACTGTTTCGTTTTTTTGCAAATGGTGTGAGCTCTGGCGTGGTGATGTAATTTTTATTTATTTTGACGGTTAATGTGCAAACATTTTTGGTGATGTTTTAGTCAGCACATTGGACACACGAGCTTGGAAGTGGGGGAGAAAAGGTTTTCTGAGATTTCAGGGATACCAGCAAACTGGTGCATTTAGGTTTTCAGGTGAGAAATCCAGAGCAGCATTTGCCTTTTGTATGCACTTCTGTTGGATTGAAGAACATTTTCGTGAGACCAGCTATATCATTTAGTACACCCAATTCTGTTTTTAAACGGCTTGAACAAAAAAAAAAAATGGTGCCGTTTTTTTCTCCATTTATTTACGGATTTGTATCACTGTACCTTAAGAATGTTATGTTTTTTTAATAGTACAGGAGCATTATGAAGTAAGGATACTGTTTTAAGTGACATATTTGAAATAAACTCGATACAATTATTACGATTGTGATAAGGAAAAGTGTAAATTTGCAAGATTATGAACGACCGCGCACAAATGCATAAACATTTGAAGGGATTATTTCAGTTCGGACGAGAGAAACAAGCGTTACAAAATCGTCTGTACTCGGTCTTTGAACGTACCCTGTGAAAGTAGGTGCTCCAGAGTTCCAGAGATGGACATCGTGAATGAAGAAGTTCCTGCGTGACATCACACAAATACGAATGGAGAACCTCAAGGTAATATTACGACTCGATCGACAGAAAGCGATCTTTTCAAAAGGATAACTTGGCAGTTTCTTGTGAATAATTTTGAAGAGTAATAAGCACGATCTGTAGCCTAATATGCGACGTCGTTCCGAGACATGTTCATACCTGCGTTGGTAAAAAACATACCGTGTAGTGGCATTGCTCTTGTCAACTTTTGGGAAGAAGAATAAACACAGAAACAATTTGTCAATTTTGGGACTATGAGTGCTCTGGTGAGTTTAAGTTACACATTGAGAGGGAGAATATATTTGCTGATTGACAAGCCTCTTACTGATGTATATATCTTGGAAACTACTCTATCGATGTGGTCAGTCCATGTTAGTTCACTATTGCACACTATTCACACTATTCCAAGGAACATATTCTATCGTTGAGTTCAGTTCCATTAGTGGGAAATTGGATAGAGAAGGGGGTTGTTTCGAGACCGGGATGGCTTCGGTTTTGTCAGGATTGAGCATTAGACAATTGTCGGTAGCACAATTGGCTAAAGAGCTCAGATCCTCTTTAATTTTTATAATTGAGTCTTTAACCATACGACAAGACCGTTGGAAGGTCATTAATGAAAATTTAAAAATAATAACTGCCCGAGAATGTAATCTTGTGGTGAAAAACGGCTTTAGACGTTCACACAGTACGCTGGATAGGCTTTTGTAGGCGACGTTGAGCAGGGATATACTTCTATAGTTTTTGTTTGTGGATGGGGCTTATGGAGCTAATATTCCAGTTGTCGGGCATGCTTTCGTCCTCCCAATCTGCATACTCCCTACAAGAACCTTGGTGCTAGCTTTGAAGAGGTGGTAAGCTATCTGACCCTGGGCTTTGTTGTCTTCAGTCTTTAATGGCTGTGCCGACTTCGTCAAAGCTTGGTGGGAGGACTTCGTGGACCGGAGTTGAGATTTCCTGATTCCCTATCACTCTCTCCTGGTCAGGCAAGCTAAGCAGCTGTTGGAAGTGCTGTTTAAACACACCCACCATCCCCTGTGCTTTCGTAACTCGATTAGTCTCGCAATTTCGAAAAGTCTAGGCACTAAGGTTATCAAACTGTTCAATCTATCTTCTTGTTGTACCAATATTTGCTAGCCCTCTTACCCAAACTGTGACGACCTGATGATTTATGGAAATTTAATTGAAATTAGAAGAATCCAGGCCACTGGAGAGGACTCGTTGAATGAATGCCTTTTGATTATCCCCACAGCCACTTGCTGTACACGCATTTCCGGACCAAATAAAGTATTTTTGAACTTTTTTTTTCCGGAAATTAATACACTCGTGGATTCTGGAAGCAGTACGAGAACGAACGAAGACATCGTTAAATGGAGAAAAACTGAAAGTGCTGCTCCCAGTGCTCATTTCCATTTATAATGAACCAACAGCGTTTTGTACTTCCTGGCAATGTGACGGCACTTGACATTCGCACGGCAGACCGCGTTCGGGACGTGGTTTCCATGTGAACATTCCCCTTCCACCCTACGCATCGCACGAGAACACCTTTCAAGAGATCATCTTTAAATTGCTTCAAATCCATCACATTTCCTTCCACGTTCTGCCAGCCACGGATGCTCAAGGAGACACAAATCAATACTCAAGTAAATACTTCGTGGAATCCTCTGCTTGCTTGGGTGAGTCATGCTAACGCATCAATTGCTCGCAGGTTCGCCTTCGCACCTCGCTCGTCCTCCTGATAATGTTTATCAATTCGAAAGCTCTAGGCAAATGTGGGGCGGCGGGCGCGTCTGCACAAAAAGCACTCCTCCTAAATTCCAGGAAACCATTGAAGTCCTGATGAGTCACACACGACGAGGACTGAATCAGTGAACAGGATAAACGAATTGGGGAAACCACACACCGTTAACTTTGACCTTTCGCCACCAAAACAAAACAAAGTTTTCCCGAGACCGTACCGCACCCCGACACGTTATCAATGATTCAAGGCGGATAATGTAAACAACAGTAGTCCTCTGACACACTCACCTCATTAAGGAGTTCATTTTTGTGATTCTCCAGTTGCCGGAGGTTGCGCTGCTCGCAGCACAAGCTAGTCTGCAGATGTCGTATCTGTGTCATTGCCTTGAAGAGCTGGCTGTTGGTGTCGCGGAGAATGTTGTTCAGCGTGTCGTTCTCCTGCTCCTTTGTATGCAGTTGCTGTTCGAAGAGGGATGCCTCCGCTTTGGCACTAATCAACGACGTGGTGAGGCCGTCCACAGAGGACTGCATTCTGTGGCACTCTTCGTTAGCGTGAACCAATTGTCTATTCAGTTTCTCGTTCTGCTTCTGTTCGTTGCGAAAGACCGAGTTGAGAACGTGAATCTGATTCTTCACTTTAATGGACTGAAAGAGGGTGTTAAATCGAGAAACAAAAGTCACTGATGAGCTAGGCGAGAGCGGGGTGACGTACCTTCCTCTGAAGCTGATCCACCTCATCATTCAGGCGCTTGACATCGTCCCTCCTCTTGCGCCAGGCATTCAGCATGATTGTTGCGAATACTTTCATGCCAGCTGCCTTGGCTTCCGGTGCGCCGACCTCCGGCTCATTGACTGCGTACCTCATCAGCTCATCCTTTGTCGGACGGTAGACGCCCGACTGGGTGACGTTGTTGAGGGTGTGATTCGGAACGAGCACGGGCCGTGGTAGAATTACGCTCTGAAAATTGTTCGTGCGGTGGAAGCGTTCGTGACTCTTCCTCGACTGCTTCATGTCCATTTGGGAGAGCGACTTCCTAATGCGATAGGGCACCAGAAACTTGGCTGGTTCCTTGAATTTGTTAATTTCCGACGTTGGTGGCGGTTGGTGGGCTCTTGCAGACGATTCAACGCGGTGCACCGAACTGGCTCGGGGAATTTGTGAAACGGGATGCGCCAAACTGAAACGGGAAAAGGCCCGTATGACGGTAGTTTGAGAATGAACGAGAAGAGAAAATAAAAATGAATGAGTTCGTTAAATTGTGTCTGTAATTTTGTTCGTACGCGAGGTTCCTTGGTTAGTCATAAACAGAGAAAAACAATTCGAATTTGTGACAGAAAGAAGTGGATTTTCAAACGAACCCTTTTTTGGGAAGCCTTCGTTTCTTCCGCTGGCAGGACTCCTTGGCTTGCTCCGATTCACCACTGCTGCTGGGTGTTTCTATTTGGATGTCCTTTGGAGATGGCATCTTATTGACTTTCTCGACGAGGATGGTGTATAAATAAAATAAATAAATAAATTATTTTGCTGATGTTTCGCTCGGAAAGGATTGGCACTGAGTGAGATCTGGGAAATAATTTCATTTGCAAGTAAGTGAAATCGACGGAACGATAACTGCTTGGATCTCGGTTTGCAGAGTGGTTCTAGTGTTAGTGGATTGCCTTGTTTGAAGTTGTTCTCTTGTTGATATTGGAGTGAGTCCATTTTTGTATTTCAGCTGACGGATGGAACTACATAAATTTAAGGGGATAAATGATGTTTTCTTTTATGTTATTTTTTAGGCAATAGCGGCACAATACATGAAAGAGATCAATGAACAAGTGAGTTGAGGGTCATTGTGAGATTTCTTACGCAAGCAAACCAGTGGAGGCCTAAGTTTAAGTGTGACATTTAAAACGGCGTCAGGAAAACTTGTATTTATGCTTCTGGCCAAAAGACCAACGCATTTGTTCACAGAAATAAATGCCAAGTTGAAACCATATTTTACGCATCAGTCATAACACTTGTTGATCGATAAACGGGGAATAAAAATTATCCCTTTCCTCTATTGACGCAAATATCATCATGAGCTACCCTCTTGGGCAAACGGAGAGTTTGGACAACGATCAGAGAGGAATACCGCAGAAAATCATCTTTGGTAAAGAGTCCGGTCGTGGTAGATCTCGTGGTAGAGCTTCGATAATAGTATTTTCGGTGTAATACAGTGAACAAAAAAATGAAACAACAAACCCTTTCGCTGGCAAAAATCTTGTCGCTGATAGACTTAAATCTAAGCTCCAAACAGTAGCATTTTTTGTATTAAAACTTATCTTTCTGGAATGGTTAACTCACTCACGCGGTGTCATTTCTCAATTAAAGGACGAAACACCACATGAATGAATTGTCAGAGTTTGTGAAGTTAGCAATTTGCCCCGACCTCGTATGAACGGTCCCTTTATCAGAGGCATCATTCAAAGCTTCCACGGCTTTTCTATTTCATTAAAATTTTGAATTTCAATTTGCCTCTGATGATCGAATAGCAATTCACTTCTTCCTCATCTCCTGACCCACGTAATACATTAAAAGGGTCGCGGCATAGCCATTCATCAGGATTTAACCAAGCAAGTACTTGGTCCACCTCGTTCTGGGTCTGCCAAGGGTTCGCCTTCCTGAAGGAGTCGCTTTTAGGTCAACATTCGTGTCATGTGTCTAACCCTTCGATCTCTGATTACAATATTGATCCTCTTTGGCCTACAGGAAAGCTCAGCAAGCTCCCATCACGCGTGAAAAAGGACGCGGAGATACTTGACCACTTGTTTAAATGGGAGTCCACTTAGGTGTTCAGAAAATGATCTTAACGTTTGATTTGCTAACGTTAACCTTCATCCCAGCATCTGCACATACAGCCACAATCCTATTGAGTGTGCGCTTGACCTCCGTCCGGATGTGAAGATAGTCAAATTATCTGCAAGCAGCAGGTGACTTATCCTCAACTCTCCTATTGTGAAATATTTTTCACCCCGTCTGCGTTGCTACGTCCAATCTTTATACAAAATTTATTTTGTTTTTTGTGAATTTTGTTTTTTGTCCAATGCCCACATTGACGTGAGACTTCTGCTTATAACTTACTTATCCATTGTGTACAGCGCGCACGATTTACTTAAACACACGATTTTTTTCTGGTCATCTGCATATGAATCAAATTAATGCGTTCAGTGTTTGGCATGTGTGATTAGTGCGTTCATTCAAATGGCCGAATGGAAAAAAGTGGCAAAGTGACCACGAGAAAAAATGATGACCAAATTTGGTCACAAATGACCAATGTGGCAACCGTGCCCGTAGTATAAACATTTAGATTCACACACTTGTGTGTGTCCTGATAGGATTATGCTTGTTTCCGTTTCTAATAGAAACACTACATCTTAGAAGGCATGTAAACAAGAATGCCGTGATTGGTGTTAAAGTCAAGTTAACTTTCTGAAAGGAAAGACCTGCACTTTAATGGTTTGATCATCTTGTCCTAGGACAGAGTTCAAAACCTCGCCTGGTGGCGTTTCGGTACATGTAGCTCCTGGTTAATTACAGTCGAGTCGATGAAGTCGATGGCGTGTCTCTTTAGCGTACGCAAATAAATTCTCTGCTGCACATATAGATTCATGTTCTCCCTCGTTCAAATGTGCCAATCGGTTGCTTATAAATCCACGCCCACAACCAAGCAAGCAATTGCACTTGCGTCAGTAGTTCCTTAAATATCTCAAACTGAGAAAACAGGGTACATGCATTGACGTAAACTGGACATAGCTACTTTGGATAAACAAATGTGTTGAAGAAACTACACTTTGCTGCACTCATGTGTTAATCTATCAAGTCCATCCATACAATCAATTATTGTTCAAGGACAGCGTTTTCCTGCAGCGCTCGTTTACCATCGTCACATCGGCTAATTAAATCACACTGCACCCGGGGATTCTTTAATCATACAAAAAAAGCGATAATTAAAACATAGACCGACGGAAGGGAGTTCGTGTTGGTAATCTGAAGACAAATTCTCTAGACCACTTATGTATGTATGTATGTCCTTGGCTATAGATTCAAACCCCACAGCCAGTTCCAAGCCATAAGTCCACGTGGTGCGAGATAATCCGGCGAATTCATGTCGAACGTACATTAGGACTCGGTAGAACAAGTTTATAGCCGAACGTCGTTACCACAACTCACCCGCCATTCACCAACACAGTGCTTTTCGTTACACAATACCCAATCGATCTAACAATGTCCTGATTGTTTCCTAGAAATTCACCACTCCGCCAGCGATACCGGTGCTGGCAGCAACTATTATCAAAAAAAAAAAAAACACGAACTTAGCACCCCCCTTCACATCCTTTCGGCAAAGAGTTTGATCCGCGCCGGGGTTTTGGTCGTGTACGTACGAATTAGGGCTGTGTGCCAGCGCTGCGAAAGTGTATCGATTGAAATGCTTCCTGCAGGGTGTAAAACATAAAACTCTCTCTCTCACTTGTCCTTGGCTGGCGAATTGAAGGACACCGCTCGTGTTTGAAGTTGCTGGCTAGGTTCAACCCCAGGACAAGTTCAAGCGTCAACCTTGACCAGCAATGAGGCGAAAGAGCGCAGAGGGCGGACAAAATAAATTATACACTTTGCACGTGGAAAAATCGCTGGCGTTTATAAAGTGTCAGTGGTGAGAACCGTGCCGCAGGACGCCCGGCTTCTGTTCCGTTTGCTGTTTGCTTTTGCTGTGCACCTTGATAGCAATCGAATCGTTAATTAAAAAGTGATTTCTGAGTTCCAATTGGATGTGGAAAGTTTGCATTTGATGGGAAGATAGGTGCAGACAATGAAATGGGTGTTCGTATTTGTGAACTCGAGAAACATACTAAACACTGTCAATTTTGTTGGGTGGACTTTTCGATGTCGGCGGATGCTTGCCAACGTCTCAGAATCGATTAGTATACGTGAGATGACATCAACAACGGTGTAGAGAAGTTAGAGATAAGCTTAATAGGACCGCTGTGGCAGTCGGTAGGTGAACACGGAGAACCCACAAGATTCCCTTTAAATCACTGTTCATTTTTCGTTGACTGCTTTTCTACCTAATCATTATCGAGCAAGCTTGGCAGTCGGTTATGAGGTGTTCTATGGCTTCCTTCACTTGGCTACAGTGTCCACACAATTTTGCACTAGAGCTTCTTTGACTCGGATTGTAGTTTGTTCCACTCTGAGAGTGCCTTATGCCTTCATGGTTGTTTCAAAACTAACTCCTCTATTAGGGGTATCGCGGCACCTTTCTTCGCTTGACTGTCAGCCTCTTCATTTCCTTCATGGTTTTCATGTTTTTTGACTTAAATTTGTTAGAAGATGTTACCAAGGTGGTTTCTGTCAAATATTTCGGCACCATATCATCATGAATGGTTCTGTCAGCTTCGTTAAGTTTCGTCGACTTTTCCTTACTTGAGTGCATAAAGGAAGCACTATAGGCGTACTAAACTTGACAGCTCTCAGTCGCTTGCCAACCAATGACTTTGGGAGACTTTTTGACAGTCAATCACGAAATCGCACTCACGATTCTAGTTGATTCATTTAGTCCGTCCAAATGTAAAGGGGAAAAAGAGTAGTTTAAGTTGGATAAATCTATAAAGCTGCATAAGAATTGTCCTACATAGATTTACTTATCCCAACAAATTCCGCTTCCGACACTACACTGTACGCAATAAATTCAGATCAACAGCTCTTCTTACATTCCAGCACAAAGCATTTAGGCGTTACTTTAGACACCAAAGTCAGTTGAACGTTTAACGTTGACCATAGAGTCAAGAAGGCGATACAGTTGCAGTTGAACCTTCGGAAAACAGTGGGGCCTCCAACCAAAGTTGATTCCATATGGAAATACACGGCGGTGGTTCGTCAAATTCTCACACAGTATGGTGGTCGGTTCTTAGTAAAATATACAAAATTACAAAATCCAAGCAGGTACAAAGAACAACATGTATTAGAATGACCGGCGCTTTGCGGTCGCCTCTGTCAGATACTCTGATGGTAATGCTACATGTACTACGTTTGGAACTTCACATTAAATCACTACAGTTCACAGCTATATCAGGCTCCCAGGCGGAACTATTTGCAATCAGAGAAACAGGTAGTCAGATCAAAATACACTCGAAGTATCATGCCCAGGCAGGCATTCCCTCTGTGCTTCATTCTCTAAGTTAGCCAAGCTGATCCAGCAAAAACAATCTCTCTTATCTGGGTTCCAGGCTACAGTGACATCTCAGGTAATGAGAAGTCCGAACAACTAACTAGCCAGCGTCCTGCCCTTCAATGCTTGCTTACAAAAGAGTTGCACATACCAATGCAAGCAGTCCTGGCTAATATCTCTACACACCTCCTTGGAGCAGATATCCCCAAACACGCCACACTGCGCTTAAGACTTAAGAAAAATATGGCCTAATACAGCCGATCTAAACCTAAACACCTCATTCTTCGAACTCGACATGTCATTACTAGATTTATGGCGGTCTGTAAGCGACGTTGGCCTGAGACGCGTTAGGTAAGTTCACATTGTACTATCGGGTAGTACGGCATGTCACACGTCCGGGTCGTACAGACCATTTTGCACTAGGTCGTACAAGTGTGAACGCTCCGTACGACGGTCGTATGGGTGGTGGTATGGCAGTGCAAATTTTTCCATCGGACGTAAGACAGGTAGTACAATGTCAACGCTAATGGTACGACCGCAGTGCAAATTTTTATTCGCGTTTTAGATTTCAACGAGTTAGCATCAACGGATGAATGAAAATTATATATTTTCTCGTTTGTTTGTTTAGGACATCACTGAAAGAAAAATATGCGCTTCGACGTTGATGAAATGAAACTACATTCCTAAATGAAGTCCGTCAAGCGCGTAGTACAATCTGAACGCAAAGCATTTTTTGTCGTCCGTACCGGCCTAATGACCTGCAGTACAATGTGAACGCCGCTAATGTCTCAGTTGCAACGACATTGCTGAGAGGGAAACCTTAACACACTTCCTTCGCATTTGCCCAGTTCTAGCAAGAGCCAGCAAGCGCTTGGTCCCTTTTCCAATCACTTGACGAGATTTCTGCTAAGGATATTGAAGAATTATTATCCTTTTTAAATGTCTTACGTACGATTTAGAGAGATGAATAAAATACATTTTACATAAAATGTAGTACAGCTGTGGCAATAAAACGACAAACTTATAAACCACTAATCAATAACTATTCCCTTTTCAAGTCAAAGCCGCATTAGTAAGTATCCAGACTAAGGTGTTTACTGTCACTTGGTCGACTCCTGCATCTGCAGAAGTCGTATCCGCAACTAAATGCGAAAGGTTTCCAACACACCTGTCAAACGCGGGCAACAGAAACACACACATATCCCTTTGTCGCACCCTTTGAGGCGATTCACTATGAATTTCAAATTTACAACCTCTTGCTACAGTTCATCGCAACTCTAGCAGTTCCCATGCCAGTCAACGAGTTGAGTCAATTAAGCGACGCTGTACACTCAATCTGTCAGTTTCCACCTGTCAGCCATTTTTCAAAGCCAGATCTTCCGCGTATTCAGCAGCAGTCTGGGAAAATTGCCTCTCTTGACAGGCAACGAATATTCCACTGGGTGTGTTCGAGCGCCAAGCGGTCGTCCTTAATCGGGTCTCATCGATGTCTCCAGTCGAAGGAATCAATCTCACATGGAGGCATCGAAAAACTTCTCATTCTCATCATCCGTCAATAAAAACACAGTCACAGGCTAAAATGTACAGTTTCCTCTTTCGATGCCTGTTGACAATTGCTCATCCACTTCCAATCACACCACTCACGTTAGTCACTCTAGCAGCACTCCTTGCTGCAGCTGACGTACGTAGCACGGACATGTGTACACGTCAGATGGCGGTGTCGTCTAGTCTGCTCCTGTCTGCGGGACTGCGAGACTCGGCATGAAAAACAATCACGAATGTTGTGGCGCTCCAACATAACGACGTCCAGACCAGCCTAACACAATTAAAACGACGTTAATGCAATGCAACCTGAAACGGAGTTGGTGTTTGGGACTTCTTACCCAAACCCAGTTGACAGGCCGTCGGGCAAAAAATCTGACAGCGACTTGGCCGGATTTCGTGCGGGTGGCTGGTGGAAAATTCTCATGCAACTCACACTGCCGGGCAATCGAAGTGATTTGTGAATTCCAAGAAGCCGTGCTAGAAAGTTCTTGGGCCCATGTGCAGGGTACGGGTCCCATTTCGGGGTGCACGACGAGGCTGTGCATGAGTCACAACTCGTCCATCGCTGTAGGCCTGCCCTCCCACCGCCCATCGGCAGCGGCGCGCTTTCTCCATTCATAATAAATAATGAGATCCTTTTCCAGGAATTCGTGGCAATCATGAGCTGACTAAGCCCCAGCCGCCTCCTGAGTGTGGAGTCATAGGCTGGTGGTGTGACCTTGGCGTGGGGATGGTGCTCTGAACTCATGGATGGTGAGTTTTCATTCACAAAAGCGCTATAGTAGTTTGAGGCGGCGGTTCTTGTGTTGGTGTTGGCGAGGAATGGGTGAGAGAGAGAAAAGCTTTCGAAAGGACACGCGCATTTGAACCCGCGGTTAGTCATCTCCATTGTGGGGCGGATTACTCATGGCATCCGTGGTCGGTGGTTTGTTTACTTAGCGAATGTTGATAGTGCTTTTACGCGGGCTTGCATGAGTGTTAAGCGGATTAAATAACTCCATCAAGCCGGCCAGGTGTGTGGTTCTTGTGGGAGCTCCTAATGTGCTGCACATTTTGATAAGGTTTCATTGAGCTCTGCACGGGAACTTAAATGTTATAGCGCCGGAGATGGTCTTTTTAAAGTCTTCTTTTGTTGGAAATTAAGTGAAGCACATTGAACCCAATTTCCGTTTCAAGTGAAGGCAAATTGCAACGTCGTTCAGAAGTGCCAATTAGATTGATGAGTTGAAAACAAATAACACGGTTTGAAGGGGGAAATGTTTTTCAGATGAATATTGTTCTGAACTGAGGCTTTTCTCTTGCTTTACTCCCATTGATCAAACATGCTGTGAACATTAATTCAAACATTAGTTTGAAAACAATCACCAGAATTGGTTGGGCTTGGAGCTTGTCAATGCACTGAAGGAAATTGACTAAATCAATTGTAATCCGACAGAATTCTGAGAGAGATGAAAAAAAAAACCAATGAGAGTGCATTTTTATACTGGACGCAGGCACACTGGCTTGGCTGCAAAGAGTAACGCTATCAAATAAATAAGAAGGAGCAAGGAAGCTCTGTACGGGTGCGTTGTTTCTAAACGTCTTAAAATTGCAGCAGGCAATTCACATGAATGTCTTCAAGAGTTCGAGGCAAGCACAATTTATCACGATTCAGCTTTGACGACATTAAAAATCAACAGTAGCGACTGCCACTGACTGACCGACATGACAGTAAAGATCCGACGTAGAACCACCCATGGCAACCGATGTTTCTTCGGACTGTCGAAACAACTGGGCTCAAAATTCCTGACTCGATGGACTAAAATCATGCTTTTCAAAAGTCTTATTCTGCAACTCCTGCATGATGGAGCTGAAAGCTAGGTGATAAGCAAAACTGCAGAGCTGATTCTTGGTGCCATCGAAAGAAAAATGCTGCCAGGAAGGCAAATGGAAGAGAAGACACAACCCCGAACTCTACGAGCTGTACAAAAAATGTGGATGCAGTCCGGAAGACAAAAATCCGTCGACTACACTGGCTCGGCCACATCGAGCGCATGGATACTAATGCTCCAGCTAAGAGGGTCTTCGAATCCGAGCCCCCTAGTTCGAGAAGGAGAGGAAGACCGAACCTCCGGTACAGACATCAAGTTGCGGATGCAGGACAGCTTGGTCTTGATGACTGGGAGCAGCAAGCGCTTGGTCCTTTTTTAAATCTTGACGAGATTTCTGCCGAGGGCATTAAAGAATTGTTAACCATTTTAAATGTCTTACGTACGATTTAGAGAGACCGTCAGCGATGGAAGGCAGCAATTGCTCAGGGTCGCACCTTTAATGGGTCGCTGGCCTGACAAAGTAAGTAAGTAGGTACCGCCTGGCATCCTGTAAGACATGAGATCAAGAATGACCGCCGCAGTGGTGTTTTAGTTTGTCAAATGCAAACAGATTAAAACTGAAGAATCACGCGAAACGCCAGTATGCTTTGCCCTAGCTAAGAGGTTGGAAGAGAAAGACCAAAACACCGCGGAAGTAAGACCTTCAACAATTGAAGGCTTCAGCTTAGATGAGTCGTTCGGTAAAAACGAATGGCAAGAACTCGCCCAAGCACCTCGACAAAAAAATAAAGCTTATGCACTTCTCGATTGAATCTACCATCAAATCACTAATGGGAGCAAACTTCGCAAGAAGAAATTGCTGAAGTTCTTTATTTATTTGTTGGGTCTTATTTTAGACAAGGTGACGCGTTTTCATATGCCTTCATTCAATCATTAAGTAGAAGATCGTCGGAAACTCACTGGACAGCAATGGAGGCACTGCGTTCCAGAAATCCGACCAATTGCTAGCATACGCAGACGACACTGATGTGAGCCTTACCAATCGCCATTTAGAGAGCTAATTGAGTAACAGAGCCCTCTTTCCGAAGAACAAATTCAACATAAAAGGTATTGATCATCCGCATCTTTTTCTACCGCTCAGAGGCAGATCGTAAGCGGATGAAGAGATTCTTTGTCCTTTCGCGATCGCATTTGGAAAACAACGTTCAATTACGAGTTCTATGAACTAGCTACATTAGTCTAGCCAGGTGCTTACGGCCAGGTGCCAGCGGCTAAGATGGCCTAGCCAGTAGGTAGAGCGTATGAACAGCTTAGCTCCGGCCCGAAGAATCTCTGAATCTGAGCCTTTAGGACAAAGCACCAGAGGACGTCCACGCACAAGGTGGCTCACCACAAGACGAAGGGAAGGGATCTCAGTCGACATGGTCCGTAAAACTGGCAACAGCTGGACAGAGATAGTTCTAAGGCTCAGGTCCACGACGTTCTGTAACGCCCTAAGGCACGATGCATCTAGTCGTCTAAACTAGAAGCGTTGATGCTCATGCGCTCGTTGTGGCCGAGCCAGTGTACTCTATGGATTTTTGCCACCCGGACTACATTCACATTCTGGTACATCTCGTAGAGACCGCGGTTGTGTCTTCTCCGTCATTTGCCTTCCTCGAAGTAGGGGTCATATATCTGACGTAGGCTTTTCCTTCCGAAGACCCAGAAAGTCAGTTTGCTTATCGCCCAGCTTTCTTCTCCATAAAGCAATACTGACAAAAGAAGAGTATTGAAGAGTATTGATTCTGGTTCTTCGAGTCAAGAATTTTGAGCCCATTTGTTTTGACAAATCGACGTAGCATCGGTTTCCGAGGGCGGTTCTAAGTCGGATCTTCACTAAGATATCATTCGTGGCGTTCATGTTTTTCCTGAGGTAGACAAACTCCTATTTGCTTACATATCAGGCCAAGCCTGGGCAATTGCTGCCTTCCTGTCAAACGCCTTCACTACCTCAGAATTGTAGCTCTCGAATGTGAGCTCTAGGTGGGGTGCGGCGAATCGGTTCTAGCTCGACAACATGTATTTTGTCTTATTCTTATTGACCTTAACACCAGCTCGTATCGGTTGTTCTTCAATCGCCCTGAGAGCTTCTAGTATGGCTCGTTGCGACCGCGCGTCTATCGATTGGACTGACTTGGTTGTCTCCTTAGCCGTACACAAACGGCAGCCTTTCCGCCAAAATCGGCGAAGATGCCACCGCACAGATAGGTGCTGGTATCACGAGTGTACAAGATTTTCCTATAAAAGGGAAAGGATTGTATCGCACCTTGGTACTAACTATAGAAATGTATCCAAAAGTCCAGTCCAGTGAGGTTCTCCTTCCAAATTTAAAAAAATAAATGTAAATATAAATATGTACACAGCTGCTACATAATAAATGTTGCGTAACTTCCTGCTGTAGGCAGCATTCAGCCACAGTAAAAAAAAAATGCCATAAGGACACCCCGCATGAAGTCGATTACGCGATTCATTTAAAATGGTTGAACATGCTCTAAAAACTCGTCGAAAACAGTCAATGTGACAAAAATAGCTACTCTGTCAAGGTTGTTTTTTTTCAGCCAGTTGAAGTACTCAGTATCCAGCATCCTTTCAAATCAACTCTGCTGTCAAATATGTATCACTTGCAGAACCAAATACTTTCATGTCTTCCTCGTTCCCTCTCGAAGCGATTGTTGCTTTCTTTTCCATTTTCAACGTTCCTTGGCGTATCTTGCTTACCATATGAATCACACGCCTGTGCCTGTGTGCCTAAATCACGTCAATTCGCGAACACATTTTGTGTAAATTGTCACCCCGTCTCGGTGGAAGCGTCCGCCATTGCTCACACGCTGACATGTCCATCAAAAGTTAATAAATTTCAGTGTGTGAATTTAAATGAATATTATCATCGAAGTGTATTGTATCCAAAAAGATACACGCATATGGCGACTTATCTTTGAGTTGAATTTTTGTCTACGTACACATAGTGTCTTTGGTTGCGGGGTGGTGCGTGCAGACCAACACTGCAAGCGCTTCGATAGCCGATAGTCTTCGTTAACAGCGTCGTCGACAAGTCAAACAATTGGTATGCTGTCAACGTATGTACGTTATAATGACATCATGTTTTATTATTCTCTTTGACAAACACTTTATGACTGCACAGAGGTTTGAAATCATGTGTTTGAGTGTGTGCATATTGTGCATGTGGGAGATTAAGTCACAGTGACGATAAAAAAATATCAAACATGTGGCAGGAGTGAACAGAAAAAAAAAAAAAGGAGGTCGCCCCCGGGTGGACTCGAACCACCAACCTTTCGGTTAACAGCCGAACGCGCTAACCAATTGCGCCACGGAGGCCATGTTTTTTCCATGACATTGGTTCGAGTTCAATCGAGCAACAAAAATGAGCAAGGGAGTACTATTTGTAGAGTGTTTAACTAAATCGCAATCTATGCGCAAGGAAAATTAAAATATCGGGGTAAGGCCTGTAATTGCCTGTGAAGTGTCAATGTTTACGAAGTTCGCAGGTCCCAAAGATCGAAGCGTGTGTTCAGCACTCGACCATTTAATTGCACTTCGAACATGAGCATGAGCTTTTGAGCCCAATCCTATTCACTTTTTGGCACAAATTAGTGAGAAAAATGGATGGAGATGTCAGTGGACTCTAATTTGTTTTGAAAAAGAGGCGCTGGTCTTGCCGTAGGGAACAATAGTTAATGGGAGAAATTATATATGTACGCGAAAATATACTTCGGAACAGAATTTAAATTTTTCAAATTTGTGTTTCACTCCCACTGAAGTTAGAAAGGAAACTCGAAACTTAACGAAACTAAACGAAAAACGAGTGAAGAGGTTATTATGGCTAGAGTGCATCATTTCCGTTTATTAGCTCGATTGCTTGACTTGACCTAAGTTTCTCCATGTTCCCATTATGGCCAGGTTTGTAGTAGAAGTAAGTTAGTACGTTTAATTACCAAACTCCTTTAAGTTTGAATCACAAATGCCTTCCGACACTCCTATATTTCCGCCCTTCAATTTCTCTTCAAGATAATTGCGTTCAGTTTTCACCGATAAAACATTTTATCAGCAACCGCCACATTTATCATGATACCAGCATGTGTATCATGATTTATGGTATCCACTGTACAGTCAGTAAATTAAAGAAAAACAAACACAAAACAGCCGGCCGAAACGTGTACGATTTTTTTCTTCGTGTTCTGCTCCCTCAACTCGAAAGACGTTTAGGCTTCGTCACCGTTTCAGTTAGTCCGCGTTGCTACTACTAACGGCAACTGCTATCGCCAATATTTTTTTCAAAAATAAAGTTCCAATTTTTCGATTAGATAAACGCGCATACGTTTTCCGTTCCGTTCGTCGAGGCATTTGTTATTAATTTGTTTTTTTTTTCTTTTCTCCGCGATTGATTAAGGCGAAGTGAATTTTTGTTTTCTCTTCGATTACCGTTTGAAAAGGCAGAACTGAGTGTTTTCGTTTTCATTATCTAGCCGCGGAAGACGTGAGTGCCCTGCGAGCCGCTGCAAGTCACCCAAGTTAGCCCTCCGCCCTTCTCGCTCGTCGCAATCGCGTCATTTGCAGTGCGGTCGGCAGAGTCGGTCGTCGGCTGTGGGATTCTAGGAATTCCAGAAATAAAAGTGAAACGTCTGGACTTTCCATAGACCCACATCATCTTTGATTGCGTGGAAATCTCGCGTAAACGCGATGCATGCACTCGGATCCATTAAGAATCAGATGCTACTTGGTCAGTGTTAGAACCGGTTTTTTTTTTCGGAATCATTTTTTTTTTATTCTCTCTTCAGCAAATTTTGCTCGCATCATTTGGAATTGATTTTTGTTTTGAAGTTGTTGCGAGTGGTGTGTCGGTGTCGATCATCACGATCGAGCATTTTGTGTATCCTCCCCAGTGTGTGGCTATTAATTTATGTTAATTTCATTCTAATGTACGAGCAGTTTTCAGATTGAAAGAGAAGGAAATCATATTTGTGTGGTGTCTCCAGTTCATTAGAAGTGTTTGATTTGTCGTCGTTCGTGTTGAAAGTTCTCTTCGTATTTTTTTTTTTGTTGTGCGTCCAAGTTGGGATTGATCTAAGGAGTATCTTTAGTCTGATTACGTTATAGATTTGAAATTAACTCGGATCCCCTTTTTAAATTGGAATTCTGAGGTGAACTAATACTCGGTGAGTTTATACATACATTAATTTTCGTTCTCTTGTTTATCAGTCACCCGGGTGACCTTGACTCTGAAATGAAGATCTGTTTGTGTTTGTCACCTGTTTCGGTGCAGCTCTGGAATCTTTCAGGAATCTCACTTTTAACGATGTGATCATTTGTCGCTTCATTCAATGGTTGTTAAATTGAAAACTAAGTGACTGTTGTTTGCGTGGGAACTATGAATTATGGACGAAAGTTGCTATTGACATTTCTGATAATTTAATCTCAAAATCCTCCACAGACGAACATCGAAAAATCTTCTCTATGAAGAGAAAAAGTTGTCGCATCGTGTCATTCGAGTTCTAAACAAACAACAAAATGAAACATTTTTTGTGAAAAATGGTGATATTTTTATTTTGATACAAAGGATGTGTGCTTTCCAGGCTGCCATCAACTGCACCGTCTTCAAACAATCTGCACACTTTTGCAACGGAATAAGCAATTGAAGTAAAGAGATGGAAGAGCAGCCGAAAATTAGCTGCTTTGCGAACATTGGAACCAGTAGTCAAGTACTAAAGAGGTAGCAGTCTCTGCAACTGCTTGAAGAACAGTAGGCACAGCATACACTTCAAAGCACAAATTATAGTCGTCTATGTCAATAATACTTAATATTTGATCTGAACGCAACATCTGCTCTGGAACGATTGCAAGGTCTGCCCAACCGTCTGAGTTCTTGAAAGTACTCATATTTCTTCAATTGCCACCTAGACTGTGCCCATAAATAGGAACCTACATTTTATTTTCTTTTATAAACACTTTCCATCACGTGTGATACTCTGATACTTTCTTTTAGTGAATGAAGCGCGGGTGGAACGTTAGCGACTGTATGAAAAAAATAATTTATTTTTGATGGTCAGTCGAACACGAAAAGAAATTTGTCATGCATTTGAATTCATCAAATATTTTTGTATGGTTCTTGAACCATTGCAATAAGTGTGTAGAATCGTATGTACCTGTAGACCATAGTTTCTCAACCATTGAGACTGCGCGGACTTCCAACAAGGAAACTATTCCCCGGCTAACCCTTCCCAACGGACAGATTGTAGTGGAATGATGATATAAATATATATAAATTATTGAAAGATCTTTGCGAATTCCATGGATGTGTTTTGAGAACTGTCAGGGGAAGGATAGCCGATAGATTAAGTCTCTGGACAAGGGGCCGCTGGTACATTGGTTCAGCTCCAAGCGGTTGCTGCTGAGGCTATCCAGTGGGCGCCACAAGGCGGCCTGCGCATTTACATTGATCGCTGCTGGCATCTTGCCAAATTGAGAGCAACAACAACAACTTAGCCCTGTATGTGCAGGACCATGCCCACTTTAAATTGTTAGCCATCGAAAATTTTATATAATTTTCGGTAAAAAGTTGTAATTGTCTGCGGATTCTTTCTGTCTGCCGAGTCGAAACAAAACCCTTCGAAACTAAATTCCGGGTGCGAAATAATTTTCCAATTTTTTCATCCCCAAAATGCTTTGATTATGGTCAGCCTCAAATGTCAGAATATACTTCTTCCACTTGCGATAAGAAGTAATATATAATGAGAACTTTTAAGTCGTCACCCGTCGTCATTCTTCTAGAGATTTTCGGTCAACTTAATGACCTTGACAAGATAATCATATCTTCCGCAAAAACCCAATATTTGTCATAAAAATCACCAGACTTTTCTCAGATGTAGATAGATGTCAGAGTCTAATTCATCCTAAGGTAATAAAGTTGCATTTGAAAAGTCATAGCTTCATGGATGGATACTTTGAATAATACTATTGTACATGTTTTTCTTAAATAATCGTTTAAATTTTGAAAAAAAAAAAGAAGCATGAATGAAGGTATAGTGTGGAGTATACTTTCAATTTCAAACATGATCATTCAGCAAAGTGTTCCAATCCACGAAAGCACAAGTAGTTTTATCTACGTGTAACATGTTACTATCTAAATACCAAATCACATCAAGGCCAGTTATTCGCAAGCATGTTATGCTATTCTTGACAGCATTCGTATTATCATTGAGAGTTTAATCAGATAACAACCGATCGCTTGCTCAGAATTATGACAAGTTTTGTTTTCTGAATGAACACCAGCACATGTATGACCTGTGAGTTAGTGTTTAGAAAGCACGAGATTTTCTGCGGGAAAACCCAGACCGAATTTATATGACTCTGGCGGAAACGATTAATGCTCTGAGTAACAAATCTCTGGACTTGCTGATAAGGTTATGTTTGTATTTACAGATTGCGAGAGGAACAATCACAAGCTTGGACATGTGAAACCTTTTGCTTAGCGGATTAAGATTACGTCCTTTCGTTGTTTGATTGTACTAATTATTAATGTATGCGCAGAGTTGTACACTATCAAAACGGAAATTGAGGCTAGCAGGCGTGACCAGGCATTTTTGAGACAGTACGAGTGCCTTGCAGATAAAGAGGATAAATATTTAACATGTGAAAAGGTTGGAATCTTTTGAACAGCGTGGTGATTGCTTATGACTTTTATGACTAAAAGCTTAACCATAATTGGCCAAAGTCGATTTTCAATCTAAAAAGGGTTCTAAACCAAGAAAACAAAACTGAAGACAGCTTCATGCTTTACTTTCAAATTTGTCCCACCAAAGTACTGTTCAGTTGGCAATGGTCATAGCCTTTTATCAAAGAACTTTAGTATTTGCCTTTGACGTATGTGTGGAAGCAATTTTATTGCCCAGTCCAATTTGACCTCAAACCGCTTTGCTCGTTTTCGGCTTGGAAGCGAATACACTACTTTTCAATTTTTTTCTCAGAGTGAAATAGAAGAACTTACAATAAAAAAATTTAATGGGAACCCAATCAAGTATCCGAATGAAAAGCACCCAGATAGGTCGCCAAATTTCGCCTCCAGTTGAATTCGGAAGCCTTCATTTAAGTGTTAAGCTAAGTCTCAGACTCACAAAGACGTGCTGGTGCACAGTGTTAGCACAAAACAGAGTAATCCTAGTTGTCGTCACTGTAACCTTATTTAGGCTGAATGTTCCTGTTGTTTTAGCAGATTTTATGAGATGTTTTTGTCCCACGGCGGTCGCATCACTCAATGATTTTAAAAATAAGTTCTTGACCTAGAGTTCTATTTCGCGTTTTGGCTAAGGCCGGCAGAGACAGAGAGTTTCAACCATCTCACCTCTGTTTTTTGCAGGCTCTGCATCTATCTGTGAGAATCAGGCCTGCTCTGCAAAGAAGTGGCCCACCAGGCAGTTGCTTGTAATGATCCCTAATAGTAAACAGCAATGCATTCTTCGTAGAGACAATTTTATTCTAGTTTTAGCGGTGTTTTAGGGTCAGTTGAAATGTTGGCTATGATGCATGAATTAGTTCGCTTCCGCTTTCCACGTGTTGGCTGTTAATAATAGTTCATTATCGAGTTAATTGATGCAACATTTTATAGCGATGCTTAATTTATCAGACGAACCGCATTGTGACGCCACTCTTAGGCAGCACGTCAGCTGTTTCATTTCCCTGGATTCTCATATGTATGTAAACCCACAAGAGGGAGACTGCCTTGTTACTACGGAGGCAATACCGGAAATCACTGTTTTGGACCTTATTGTATTACTTCTAAGTGCCTCGAGCTCTGACTGTCTATATAGATTTTATGGAGGTGTGGCTTGTGCAGCCTTTGGATGGCCACCGGCCCCGCTTGAAAGATACTGCTTTTTTCGTCCAGTTTGTAGCAGTTTTTAAAGCCATGCGATGCATTATACACTCCAGCGGCGACTGTTGTTTGGAGCCGTCTGTGTATACAAAAGACTTAGCTATGGGTTCTGAGCAGTGCTCTATAGTCCGTATTATTATAACAAAATCACAGTTTGAACGGGGGATGGGCTGTTGATAATCTGTATTAATATTGGCAATATCTAATACATCTAAATTTAAAATTATTGGATTCCTTTAGATTTGTCGCCTTAGCCGCAATGCCTTTGGCATTGACTAATGAGAATGAGAAGGAGGTTTAAAATCATGTTTAGTGACGCGCTGACGCAAATTTAATTTTCGTGTTACTTCCACTCAAGTTAGTAAAAGTGAACGAAACCTAACGAAACGAAATGCGCTGTCATTACAGTTAATTAGATTCGAAAATCACAGTACCAGTGCAGTGTTGATTCGTCAAGTTTTCCCAAATGTTGAGTAGGTTTGCTTGACTTGTTCCAAAACTTTATCAACTACATATAAACGTATCGTGGCGGTCCATCGAATCGTAATGGATTTGACGCGACGTACCTATTTTGACGTCTTTAAACAAAGTCAATGGCCGTCTGCTTGTTGGTTGATGTTCTTGCCCGTAGATTTACGCAAATAACCAGCTCGTATGTTGCCCAAGGCAAACATCTCCATCTTCAACACGAAGAAGAATGATGTCAATAGAAAGTTATGAGCCAAGCCTGCTGATTTGACACAGTTTTTCTAGAACTGTCAAAAACTCACATAATTTAGATGGAGTCACAACCCTATGCCCCCACTGTATCATTAAATAAACATCCATAAATATTTTTTGAATACGTGAGTCATCCCTTCCTAAGAAATGTGAAAAAGCTTCCGCTGTAGCGTCAAGTCAACACAGAAAGCAAAATGATAACCACAAGACTATGCCCATGTTCACATTGAAAGTCGAATGTTTTGGAATCCACTTCGGACAGCCTTACTTGACCAAAAATCAGCTTCCGCTGACGTCAAATCACAACACAAAGCACAATCATTACCACACGAACATATGTAAGATCACATCGAAACCAGATTTTGCGGGGATCCACCACAGCTGACCTGAGTTCAAGATCAATCAGAAGTTCTTTGTCGATTACGTCTCGCTGTGAATACGTTACCATTGTGTGCTGTCTATGTACAACTGCTGTACATAAGTCAACCGGCAAGTTCACTTTTCGAACGGACAAGTGTATGGATTATGTATAACCAAAGTATTTTGTGTGTGCTGTGGTTTGGGGGAAAAAAGGCTTCATCAACAGATGGAATATTTGCAAAGAAGTTGAAAGTGTTTAAAATGATTTTTCAGTCGAATGAGTTTTATTGTCATGCGGAACGGCGATTGCTCATACGTTCAAAATAAAGCCATGCGGCGGACCGGTGACAGATAGGTTTTTAAGACCAAAACAAACTAAGTCAATTATTGATCGAGTGCGACGTACAATTTATCATTGTATATCAAATGCGCTCTTTTAATTTTAAATTTCAGATGAAGGTGTCCGATTTGCGACGGTTGTCTGTTATCTCTAATGTGTTTCTTGGCAGACAAAATTTCTGATTAATTTATAGTTTATTAAAATGAATCCCCCCTGGTCATGTTGCCCCCTAAGATAAGTGAATGGTGTTTTGAATACGATTTCGCAGCTGCCCCAAACGACGCACGCGCAAATAGTCTCAGCGCGCACAGTGGTCTGGGAGCGGAAAAAATGATCTTTGGAAAGAGTCATACGTAGACTATTAAGTTTTACCTCTAGGTACTCTTAGATTACTAGGGCTGATGAAATCAATACACACATTTTCAATATTCATTAAGATTCGTTTAATAGTTCAGAGAACAGGCATTATTCCGACAGACTGACAGATTTTATTCCGCTCCCAGACGAAGTAGCCCACTGTGCGCCTGTCGGCAACTATTTTAATTCTTATTCCTAAATCAGTGAATGCGATTGCATCAAAGAGAGATGTTGATAAAGCATTAGAAACAGATTGATTCAGCATCAGTTTGAAAAAAAAGTTGAACTTGCAAAAGAAGAAATCGCCCCCGGGTGGACTCGAACCACCAACCTTTCGGTTAACAGCCGAACGCGCTAACCAATTGCGCCACGGAGGCCATGTATCAAGTAGTGTATTATCCCGTTTTTCAACATTATTTTATTTTATTATTATTTATTAAATATTATAAATAAAACAAAAAAATTGAATAACACCTTGTTGCCCGGTTTGTTGCCCGGTTTTTGGTTTTTTAAAACGAGGTGAAAATGGCAAAGACTATAAAATGAAATTGCGTAGCCTAGTCCTTCATCCAGTGTAGACTTGGAAATCATTCTCCCTTGCTACGACTGTTGTTGATTAAATGGAGTAGTGATTTACACTCATTGGAAGCTTGCTAGTACATAGTAGAGAGATCCATTTCAGAGAAGAGTGGCAGAGCGGTGTAGCTGTCTATTTCCTTTCTATCCACTCAAGATCTCACATTGGTTGCTTATTCTGATTTATAATTCTGATTTATAAATGTTCATACGTATTCGCAGCCTTTGTCAACAAATTGCCAACTCCACTTGTGGAAATCTGGAAGCCGAGGCGGGGGATATTCAACAACATTCATGGGTGGCGAAGTGTGAATATGTACAACGACTCATCTTTATAGAATGGAGGTCCGGAGGACCTAATAAATTGTGGCCAACGGCAGCGTCGAGAGCTCCTCAGTGTAGGGGATAACTGATGTACCACTGTTCGACTATTTCTGAAATATTTTTGTTTTCTTTAATACTCCTCTAGGGCTTCCACATGGCATCTCCATCTCACCTGGGTGGATGCAGCTGTCTTTACACTATTCCAAGTGAGGCTGCATCTTCTTAGTACCATGAGTACCGAACGTCTCTAGTTGTTCTAGGGACGGCCTCTGACTTTTTGCCTTGAGGGTTGAGGGCACGCCTTCCTATAATCCTGATGATAGCACTTTTCCTGATGTCCTATCCATTTCCATTTTCCTCTTTTGATCTCTATAACAATTTGTTCCTCTCTTGTTATGGAATTTATTGATGAATACCTGCAATTTTGAAATCAGTTTGTTCGTTACTGTTCGAAGTCGACCGGTTTCGCTACCATATATTAATATTGATTCAACACATGAGTTGATTATTATGAGCTTCGTATTTCTGGAACTGCGGTGGCTTGTTTCGGTGTCCCAAAAGAAAGAGTACCACCGCAACTCTTAGTCATTCGAAAAGAGGCTCTTGCGCCAAAGAAACAGGTTGGGTTTGGAGACGACTAAGAAGCTCCGATAACGTCTGATATTTCTATAACGACATCAGCAAACTAATATGTACTTTTGTTTATGAAACATGACTAGTCTGCTTCTTCTCCATGGAAATTTCCATTTATGTGCATCGTATCACTACTGACGCACCGCTCCTGTATATTGTATTGTACATAGATACAACGAGGCATTGATCATAAGTGCCCGTAGATCGCAAGGATTTACTTCATTTTGGGTTTAAACTTCAGATTATTGATTTACTCGATTTCAGAGTTTCGTATGAGTTGAACTGAGTTAAATGTGTGGCTTAAATTAAATGATAGTATCTACACTGTCGCTTAAACCTCAGTTGACCACACCACACTAGATCTCTTTCTCTCTGAAATCTGATATTCCATAAAGAGAATTCTACTTTGTATTGAAATAATTTCCAATGAGTCTCTATACGGCAGCTTTTGCCTTGCTTGCTTGAAGGACTCGATACAAACGTTGAATCAAAGGAATGCAACAAAAGTACTTTAAGGGTTAAATCGCAACAGCGCGTTCGTACTATCCGACTTTGACAGTTAAAATCATTTGTATCAGTTGTAAGCCAGAGCACCAGGTTCTAGGCGGTACTACCCAGTCTGACGTTTTGTTGATTATGAAATCATTTTTTTAAATTTATTTCTCAGTTCGAATTTTTGGCAAACTGAGGGGATTACTTGTGCAAGTCTGTTCCCGTACTTTCTGCATCAAATTGTAAAGACTGCAATTTTTTAAGGAGTGGGGGTAAGAACCTTTCAGAGAGATGCAAAGTATCAGGATTTTTTTTACTCCCTCTCGGGAGCTCACATGTGACCCATATGTTGTTTTGTACAGATTATTTTGGGTACGGTAACAGACCTAATGTATACAAGATTACGCTTTATATGCGACGCAGATCGAAATGAGAGTGGTTCAAATTGCTGTTTGTTTATGTACAAAATGCGGAAAGGAAGATTCATACATTCATATTAGTCTAAAGATGATTATGTCTCATATTTTTCATTCCTTGAAATTGTATGAAAATTAATATCCTCTCAAACAACTTGTACTACAAACATGGCGGCTTTTCTAAAAGCGTAATCATTTTACGTCGGAAAACTATAGTTTGCTTACTTTTGACACAACATTCTCGTAAAGTCGATATAACACCGAACACCCGATGGCGCCGATGCGATGTAGTCTCACAGCTACGAGCCATTGCAAATATATCGAAAGCCCTTGCAAAGTATGTGTATTTATTCAAAGATTGAGCAAGTTCGAGTAAATACACGAACCAGTTGTGAGTGTTGCCATTTTTTTTGACGATCGCTGTGCACAAACGAAGTTGAACTGCATGAAGTTCAAATTTGACTGTGAAACCGGGCGAGTTCAACCACAAACTTGAGCTTGGTTCCAGATTCAGCCGAACTTATGTGAAACAGGGCTATAAAAATAACACAGTCTGTACTGGAAATCTCTCGCGTGGTTTCGGTAAAGAAGGAAGCAACATTTTTGAAACATTTCTCTCTTAACAAACAAAGAATAATTAATTATCAGCCTTCAAAGTACACAAAAAATCAATTTACTTGCCAGCACTCGGAACGCATGTAGCTAATGAATATCTTCAGGAATTCCTATTTCAATGGAAATCTCTTCTGAGAATTAATTTGCATTCCAAATTCCTCGCCAACCGTAGACTTGTTAAACTACCATCAAAGACTCATAGACCATGGCAACTCATGCCAAGCACTCCAAAACTGAATTCGTCGGCAATGTGTAGAGTGAAACCATGACTTCAGTCCAAATTTATCGGACATTCCTTTCGTTGTACGTTTCCTCGTTATCGTGTCGCATTTCAATTTTCACAACGAAATGTAAAACCTTTATTTCTGCATAAAAAGTGCTCCTCAGGTTGACCTAATTTTTGGGTCAAACGAGCCAATGTTAACCCCCAACCGAATCGAGGCCGAAATATGAAAATCGTCCCCCTTTAAGAGCAGTTTCCCTCGTGCTTCAACGTTTGGCGCCAAATGTGCCGATTGTACTGACCACAGCAGAGGTATATCGTTTCAAACTTATCCGTAAAAGCTTCCCGCCTGCAAGCGGGTAAAAGCTTGCCCACTTTATCCAACCGCTGCGCTGCGCGGCGAGTAAATAAACAGAAGTCGAAAACCTCCGACGCACCATATGGTATCCGCTCGTCTGTTGCAATACCGTGGAGGGTGGTTGCACGACCTCAATCACTTTTACGATTTACTATGCTACTATCGCCTCAAGGGGTGACGGACTGTTTTGTTTTTTCCCCTGTATTGGTGTCCCGCCCGTGGGCTGTGTACGTGCACACATCTCTCGCATGGCTCTGCAGCTTTCGACCCACTGACGGTGGCAGCAAAAAAAAGCCCTCGCGTCAGTCCTATGCCGGCGCTTAGGAACGTATCTGAAAGAATTTGAATTGAAGTTCATTGTCAACTTGACTCTTCTGGCAATCGGTCGGTTTTTCACTTCTTTCCCGAGCCCAAGAGAGGAAAATATAGAGTCTCCGCGAACTAGAAGCAGATTTCCGTTTCGACGACGGTTGAACTGTGTGTGATGTGTCACGGAATACGTTTGAAATTCAAAAAATAGAAGAAGTGTATTTTGATTTTGATAAATTATTTAATTTTCAAGAAATCGTGTGTATTTCTTTCGTCTTGATCTTGTGGAGTGGCAGTGAACAGTGTACAAGTGGTCTTTGGGTAAAGACAAGTGATTTGTGTACGAAATCTTGTCAGACTTGGATTGTTGGATTTAAACCTCACAGGCTTTGTAGTGGGGACTCTTTTGTTTGGCCGTAAGTACATATCTGCCGCCCTTAGGGGTGATTTATTTGCACGCGCTTGCGAGTGTGTTTTAGAAGAACGCGCCAATTCCTAGCTGATTGACACTGCGTGAATGTGATTTGCTTTGCGATAAAGAGAATTAATTAAGGGGTGTTCTTTAATGAGAGTTTCCTTGGTAATTATTAGTTGCGCATGGATTACTTTATGCACGGCATTAAATTTGTTTTGATTTATTCAGCGTGTGTGTGTCTCTTTGGCTGAAACATATTGATTTAAGATTCAAATCGTATCGTCTTACGATATGTTCGCGGTGCATGCGATCGTTTAAACAAACTATCCCGTCCATTGGGAGCATAATCAATTTAAATTGTTATGTTCATTCTGAAAAATAGTGGGATTTTCCACCTTGTGTGCTGTGCACAGTGACGTCAAGAAGTTCGCTGGCATGTTAATTTCTTTGTTTAAGGGGAATACCCACAAGCTCACGGATATATGACAGATTTTCTTTCTACTTGTTTAAGTTTTTTAATATTTTCACAAGAAATGGGTTCTTTGTGAGACGTGTTTTTTTTATAACTTCATTGCATCAGCTTAGTCATTGTGTCTCAAGATCTGGGCATGATATGGCGCTCTCTGTGGCACTGTGCATAATCAAAAGTTGCGAGTGCTTACGAATAGAAGTGGAGTTTTCGCGTGACAAATAAGCTCTTGCCCGCGTCTTTGATGATAGTCTGAGATTGCAACGTTCAACATTTGAGGAATGAATTGAATTTTGCGAGGCATAAATTATAAAGAACGATATGCAAATCCAGATAATTTTTGTTTTCAATTCTGTCTGGACAGCCTTGTTGGTTGACGGCCTGTCCCACACTGCACTGTAGCACCTTCTAAATACAAGAAAATGTGTTTTATTTACGCTCTAATTATGAAAAAAAAAACATATAACTGTCATCTTATGCCCGAGGATTTATTTAAAAAAAGTACTTTTTAGACCTTCACTTGTAAGAGCAAGCTAATAAAATTCAACCAAAAGTACAGTTCAAAAAATCTATAACTTAACGCTTTTTTAAAAATGTATTGCTTAGATCGTGCAATTCTGGATAAAAGATAAACATCAGTAAAATGTCCTGCTAGAAAGTTCTTGGCCGCCTCGATTTTGAATAATTTTTTTTCGATGAATTTTCTTTCGCAAAATAACTCTGTCATGACGAATACAAGTTTTCAAATCATCATGGGAGATTTTGCGCATAAGCACAGACAAGTTGGACGATCTTTTTTCGGGAGTTCAACTCATCGGACTACCGCCTTTGGATGCTATTCCCACCTTTTATACGAGACCAATAAAATTTGATAAGACTGAAATCGATGGTCCCGTGCAAGATCATACTAAGTCAACTTAGCCTGGTTTTACGTTATTCGTGACATTAAGACCGCGGCATCGATTTCTATTTCAATACGGTTTCTCATTTAAATCAGTCAAAAACCCTTGGAATTTATGTAGTTTAAATAACACACATTGGAAATCAATTACACAACATGTGTGAAAAACGTCATACTCAAAAACCTTTCAACCTCTCTTCTGAAAATATCATAATTTGCACTTAGTTTCGCATGGGCCATCGAAACTTGGATGACTCAACTTTCATTTTCGAGTTCAGACCAATGACAACAATTTTGCAACGAGTGAAAAATAAGCTCCATCGCTGAAAATGTGTCTTTGAGTGAAAATCTGTCATACGAAGGCTGTGTTCAATTTTGTGGTCATCTGGCTTCAATTCTTAAGACTGGTGAACTTCATAAGGGGTGCGGGTGCAAATACGGCTACAAAGCTCTAAATCAAACTCAAATACGGTTGTTCGTCGTAAGATCTATGCACTTTTCTTGTTCAACACGTTCATAATATTTTCTGCTGAGTGTGCAATTAGAGTCTAGATTCCTCAAATTATATTAGAACTTTAGAATAAAGACAAATGAAGCCGATTTTCAGAAAAAACTACCAATTATAGTAAGTTTCTTTTGACGTTAAGAAAGTGAAATAGACGTTAAACGACTAGAGAAAAATCTCAATGTTAAAATTATCAACTATTCAACTTAACAATTCGAACAGCACTGCTCAAACGTTCCTACACTCTCTGTATCTCTGTATGAGAGTCTCACTCAGAGAGGAGTATTATACTACATCTACTATTTTTTATGCGAAAATAAAAACTCGGCCTAGAGTTTGTATTCATCCATGTACAAACCTACCGGTGAAACTGTGTTTTCATTTTAATTTTTTCATTTCATTTGTTTATTTATGGAGCATAACAAATAGTGGTTACATTTGTAAGAATTCGTAATTATAAGTTTCGGTCAATTGTCCTTTACAGCTATAATTTGCATAATGAGTTATCGAGGTACAGCCAAAATATTTAGAATGATTCAAGGGAACGCCATAAGAAAAAAACCTACATTTAACTCTTATTTATTTATTATTTCTTAGAATTTATTTGACATTGATCTGCATTTGATAAGTTCATTATAGGAGATATAACACTTATTCAGAATCTTTGTGTTAAATTTACCATAAGAGGGTGTAAAAAGTTGATATTGATTGTTCTGTGAAGTCTGCGGTTTGAGTAATAACGTGGTAAACTGAGCATAATTTTAATGATTTTTTTGGCATAATTGAAGTTGAGCTTGTGAGTTTTAGCGCAGTCGAACAAACAGGAGCTCCATACAGTAGAATGGATTGAAAGACAGATATTTAGAAATCAGTTTATTGTCAGTACTAAGTTTTAATTGTGTATTTATAATGGGGTAGATACATTTAAGGTATTTGTTAGTATTTTCAACAGTGATTAAAATATGTTTCTTTAAATTTTATTTTCTATCAAAATGATTCCGAAATATCTGCGGTGTTTAGACCAGTAAAATATCTACTAAACCCATTTGGAGTTTTACATTGCTTGGAATAAAATAGTCATTTCGTATTTTTGTTTAATTTGCGTTTTACGCGTTCACTTCAATTTTTCTAATTTGGAAAGTGCCGATTGCAGCACATTACAGACGTTCGTATACTTTGTTCCAGTTGCACTTTTGCTCACACAATGCGAAATCAAAATTTTCAACAGGGTTACTAGGTTCTATACTAGGTGCCAAAAGGAGAATATTACACATATAACAACATAGTGTCCTTGAAAACAAACCACTATAAAACCAACATGTAAAAACATGTAGAATTGTCCATCAAAACCACCATATCGCTTCACAACTCAACACATCGAAGTTGACGCCAAATAATATCTTCGATTTATTAAGACATTCGAGTTGTCGAAGTTCGACTGATAACAACTCTAGACGTAAAAAATTTGATGAAACAGTATTGACCCTCTGAGCTCTCTAGAGCACCTGGTGAAGTGATTAAAATAATAATTTGTTTGATATAAACAAGCATATATAACTTAACTTCCATGCTGGCGTTCTATTCATAGTAGTCAATACACTAGGATGAACCATATTCACATTATTTCGCAGACAAAATTTTGTAATTCTGTACCCCAAATACTGTACAAAACAAATGATTACCAACTTTAGAGGATTTGTTAAGAATTCATTTAAACAACTTAAACAACTTAAGTGAATGAAATTACACAATCAAATTGCATACAAAATTTCCAGTCAAAAATGAAGATCTCCTTCACTTTAATTGTTCTCACAAAAAAGTCAGACTCGACAACGCTAATCCGGTTTCAAGTGAAGTACACATCTCCCCTCGGAGAGCGACTAAATTGCACTTCATCAAGTGATTCATCCGACTTCAGAATATACGAGCGTAAGATACAAGTAGATTTAGTTACATCATTCCCATCAGGTACGGGTATTAGTGAAAATAAAATAAACTTGATTTTGGTGTCTGCTGGGAGAACAATGAATGAGGTAAAACTCATTCTGGCGCAAAAATTGATTGATTATTATTTATCTTTGAACTTCAGTCTTACAGAGAGATTTAGAATTAAGTCATCACAAATTGCGAAATCCTAAGCGGGGTTGCTGCAGTGTAGAGAAGAGATATTCTTAACGACGTGGCGTGGCGGATTGGAATGATCTTCCAATCGAAGGTGGACATTTACAAGTGGAAGGTCAATTTCGAGATATCATCGAGTCATGAGATATCTTTAGACAAAAAATGATGCCGTCTTCTCTATCTGTCCCCAGTAATATAAATTTACAGAGTAAATATTCTCACAGCACATGGAAACAACGACGCTTGGACAGCGTTTGATTACACAACGTCCAAATTCTAGTCCAGTGTGAATTTGACACAAAGGCTGACTTTCAGGATTAGTACAGCACTTCCGAATTCAATTCACAGCTTCTTTGCGAATTGTCTCTAAAATAGCTTGACCAAGGAGAGCTTGGCCCTCTCGCGTTTTCACCCATGAATTCGAACGTTAAACACTTCTTATTCCCGGGGAATTTGAATGCCTACATCACAGACTAAAATAAATAAATGTGAACATTTTTTTTTCATATTTTCATACGTCAACAATTTAAAATACAGTTTGGATATCCCACTGATGCATGGTCATCAATCAACAATAGACTTAAGAAACACGTTTGCCCTGGCAATTTGAGAATTTCTCAAGCAATTTGTAGTGGATTTAAATGATAGGGAATGGGTGCTAATAATAAATAGAATATGCGATGTTTTTTGTGCGCCAGATTATCGGCTATTTTTGACAAGAGCTTTGGCCGTGTAAACTGCATGGCACATTTTTGAGTTGAGAAATCCGAAGAAATTGGAGTGTGTTTGAATACTTTTTTGAATGAAACGCAATCTTTTTTTTTTGAGGAATTTGACCTACTTTCGAGTTTTTATTGATTCAAGTATAATGTGTTCTTTGGGAAACAATGTTTTAAATTATTCTTAGTTCCAATTCCAAATTTTAAACATTTGAAGCAATCAACAAACAGTGTATTTTCTTGTTTCATGGCATTTTTAAAAACTTTCTTCAAGTGATACTGTCTTCTTAAATAGACCTTACCGAAAATGATGAATAATTTGCTCTCTATTCCATCGAATAGAGGTGGATTTATTAACACAAATCGATGACGATAGAAAAAAAGATTTCTTCAACGCACTCGTATCCACTCTTAGACACAGACACAAATGTTTAGCATTGCATAAGACTGTCATCCTTAGCTAGTACTATGATCGAGTCTCTAGGTCGATTTACAGCCAATAGTTAGTCGTGCACTAAGAAAATATAAATGAATTTATTGATTTATGCAAATTTATTTTATTTAGAGTTAAAAATTATAGGACCAAATACATTGCATAAGTCGTGAAATTAACATTTAATTGGAGTGGAACTTAAGTAATTCAGCTGGCTATCATGTTTCAATTACAAACTGTAGCGGTAGACGGCAAAGACAAAGTTTGAAGATGGCGACATTGACAGTCGTTCCAACTGCAAAAACAAACAAATCTCAAAAACACTCGTAGAAAATGCATCGATCGCCCTATCATTATGGCCGATCTGATGAATTTGCCTTAAAGAAACACTGACGTAAGAAAATGTGATGCAATGCTCCTACGGGGAGTTATCACCAAGATAGGGTGAGAAACAAGACAGTATGCTAGGAACTCAATGTTGAGCAGCTCCGGAAGGTGCTATGCTACTATAATTTGGGAACGTCCCCATTAATACGTAGTCCGAGGCGTGACTTAAATGCCATTCCATCAGGAAGGCGACCTCTTGACAGACCCCGAACGTGGTGGTTGGACCAAGTCCAAAAACTCGCCTGTAAATCTATATGAGCTAAGAGTCGATGGCGGAGGATCCTTACTCCACGATCAATCAAGTAGATCATGCGGGTCAGAAGATGATAATGCTCCCACTGTTTCAATGAGAATCAAAAAGAACGATTCAAACGAAGTGCGAATCTCTGCTAATCAACGTCTTACGTTGACCGGTGCTAAGAATACGTAACGACTAATGTGAGCTTTTAGCAAGTAATCACTTTAAAATAATTCAGAATTGACTGATGTCAGAACTCGTGTACACCTTCCCTTGTTTACGACCACTAAATAAAGGGATGCTGTGTGGTTGCAACTAGATTTTGCTGACTGATCCGCCGATTCCCCGGTTTCATACGCGCCATTCAACCAGTCGTTATTACATTACAATGCCGGTGCAACGATGCAAAAACCGGCACTGGGTTATGCGTCATTCAAGGCAATCCCTGTCCTAATTTCATTATCCGCTGATAAGGATTATCATTCTCAAATTTGAATGATTCTCATTCGCCACAATCCTCAATAAACTCTGATCTCATCCCGCTGTGAGCAGCTAACAATCACGCGTTCATCTTAAATCGTGACGACGAAGCATCGAGTGAAAAACCCGCCCATGATTCAAAGAACAACCATTTTCAACCGTCACTCGATCTACGCAAAACGCAAATCTCACCACATTACACCGCAAAACTTTTCAACACACCACAAAGCTTCGCAAAAGCTCCCCGTCGCTCATAATTTCATCAAACGCACGTAGAAAGATACAAGACACGGGTGCTTAGATAAAATCACTCAGATAAATGGCGTTTCGTCACATTTATTAATTCAGTATTCAATTTCTCGCCTCGAAATGAACTCGGAAATTCCCAGACTCGTTATTGATTCTCCATTATGAATGCGCTCCCGGCAGACTCGAAGTTCATTTCTTGATTTCACCGACACTCCACCGTGTTATGGCTGATATTCTGATACTGATACGGAATTTTGAAGGTACCCCAACAAGAGGATTTGTCACTTGATACACTTCCATCATATGACTGATAGCGGACTGATAAATTCGTCCCTAATTGATAGACTTAATCGCGCGGCAATGACGGCTAGCACTCGAATTCGAGCGTATTATCGCGCAGCCATCAGTTGACGGCGACTGGCTACCGGGCAGTAAATGACAAATAAAAATCGCAGTTTTATTGGAATTCAAAATCGGATTAGTACTTTACAACAGAGAATCATTGGGAACAGGGCAGTTGATAAGTCTGAGAGATTCAATTTGTTTGGTCTCTCGTTGGGAGTGTATGACAGTGGACGGTGTGAACAAGCTAGCACGGGCGGATACCGTGAGACATGCTCTGAGGAGTGCGCAAGAGAAAATCATGGAATTCACAAAGTGTGCCATGTAAATTTAATTGCCTCGACCTTGGATCTATATTGGGATGTGATTGCGATTTTATGTTCATGTGGTTTCTCAGTTAATTACACGAAGGATATTCTAGAAAATTGTTTATTTCAGCATTCTCTGTGCGGTTTTGTCGTAAAAGCACGTAGTATGCGTCTCGCGATAAGGCGAACTCTTAAGAACTCGATTGGCTTGCTGCGGATGTCTTCAATACAGCTGCACAAGTTGTCTGTGTTGAATTTGACACGAGCCCAGGTTAAAAAATTCACGGCCCTTGCAAGATGATGGCGACCACGTCACACGCGTGTTTTCTGCTGTTTGCTAAGGAACCCAACTCAAAATATTTTTCATAAATTTGCTGCCGCCTGTCAGCAGTGATTGTGTGGAGGTCAGTGCGGATTAGGAGGAGAATGATACCGAACAGAAATACTTACGACACACATTTGCGCGTAGATGAGTGCAGATCTTAAGCCATATCTGGGTTGTTTTGTTCAACAAAGACTACCCTTATCTAGTGAACGAAATTTGAAACAGAGTACATATAAGGTCATAAGGTTGGGAGAATTTCGCAAATTAAATATGAAGACCACATGCGTGTTGTTTGTTAATTCAGACAAGAACCTATTTGTTTCAGGCTTTATGCAACAGATTTCTGGAATTTCTAGTGATTATTAAAGGTCAGCGGGGATAAGGAAGAGAATAACAACATAATTTATGAATTGTCGTGCTCTTGTGATGGTCCAGAAGATCTTCCTGATTTTATTAACATGAATGTGGATTCTGGTAAATCTTGGATACGACATCGTTTTTCGTAGTGAATATGTACGTCAATCAACAAGCGGCTTTCGTTAGTTGCGTACATTTCCACACATCAAGCCCTTATTGGGGCCTTCCTCCATATGTGTGCTCCAGATTGATTTCCTCTGATCCGATTGCCGATGAACGCGGAATCGACTCAGCCACATATCGACATTGAATACATAGACTTACTTAGGTTAGGGTACATTAGGTTAGTGGGCCACTTGTGAAATTTGTAGCAAACATTTACCATCATTTGGTTTTTGAGGCTCCACGCGGCTTTTAAAAGAACTCAACCATTCTCAAGGAAATCAACTTCCTTCCTAGCGATACTGACCGCCTAATACCCCAGGCTAGAAGAAATTCTCGATCAGCATTCCCTCCAGATCGGATGTCTGATAGGCAGACGTTCGATGATCCACTGCATAATTTCACAGACGGATCGAAGACTAACGAAAGGGTTGGTTATAATCTTAACATTGCTATCTTTTTGAAGCTACCTGATCTCTGTCGCAGAATCCATAGCGATTAAAAAGGCGATGTCATGGCTCTAAAACAATGTGATATCAAAAAGGGATATCACCATCTGTTCGGACAGTTTGGCCGCTATAAAATCCCTGGACAATGTCATGGTAAACTCAAAAGCATCCCTTAATTGCAGGCTTAAGAGATGGGTGAGAATTTTAACATTAACCTCATGTGGGTGCCGGAACACTGTGACATATTCAGAAAACTGTCAAGCCGATGAACTCGCCAGATGTGGTACAACCTCAACCCTATCAATAGCAAGGGTACCACCTTTCGTGCCCATCGCTACAGACGACCATCTTTTCAAGATTCACACAATAAAAACCACTAATAACAAATGGCTAGAAGACAACACCTGCCTTAAGGACTCTCATAGGAGTCATAACCGGGCACTGTGCAATTGGCACTAATGCTTGCAGGATGGGTGCACCATATAATGATTTCTGCAGAAGCTGCATGGATGGACAGAAGGAAGAAAACACTCATCACCTACTCTGCTCGTGTAGCGCTCTGCTAAGTCGTAGGTTCCTACATCTAGGAGTCAAACTTCCATCACTGATCGACAACTCCTGTGATACTGGGATTCGAACTGACGATCCCTCTCTAACCAACGACAGGCACTCTTTTAAGATTGCACTTACTACACAAGATGGCGCTACAATCTTGGGTAGGCCTGTGCCACGACCAACAAGCGTCACCAACCAGCTCGATCGTTAGTTAGCCACATCCAGTTAGGTATGCATAGTTGGTTGAGGTCCCTTTCCACGTGCGCGAGC
This sequence comes from Eristalis arbustorum, assembly GCA_916610145.1. Lineage (NCBI taxonomy): Eukaryota > Metazoa > Arthropoda > Insecta > Diptera > Syrphidae > Eristalis > Eristalis arbustorum. The sequence goes on from OU744317.1 coordinate 34,413,215, forward strand.
CTCTACTTCCTCTACTGTCTCCCTCTGGAGTGGATTCGACGACTTTTCGGGCTAAGCATTGGCTCTACATGTGCTAGCCATCTCAATCATTGGATCCTCAATGATTGAGCAGCTCGTACAGTTCGTTGTTATATTTTCTTCTCCACTCACCCATCTATGCAGAGATGTATTTGTCCTCTCAAAGCAACCAAGAGAAACCTCGTCTGTGTTTGACAAAGTCCATACATCTGCGACATAAAGCAGGACTGGGACGACTTTGGTTGTCCTGCACAATAGAGAGGGACTTGAAGGATTAAGTCTTAGGTTAGAATTAAAAAGCAGAGTGTAATCACTTCCATTCGGAGGCCTAGGGCAGGTCAGGTCGCGTGATGGTTGAAACCACCTTGTGCTCTTCATGAATGTTAAAATATCCGATATATCTGCGTTCGCTATGTCCGCAGTCTTTTTGAAGAATGCATGGCCCATCGGAGGTAGATGTCGATTCAGGAGAGCTAAACAGTGGCAAAGAGGATGTTGGATCGTCTCGTTTTCTTGCGGCAGGTTGGTAGAGATTGGTGGATTGCCGGTTTCCATTTCTAATCGGACAGTGTCTTGTGATCACTCCAACGAGCATACGGATCGAGTTGATGTCGATTAGATCCTTGTCTAAGGGTGAAGTCCTTGTTCAGGCGATTACGGCAAAAGTCGAGTTGTTGTCTGTAATGGTCAATACGATGGTTTTTGCGCTAACTTCATCTGGTATTGCAGCTACATTGTTAAAAGGTGGTCGATGAAAGAAAAGCGTGCACAATATCGAAAAAATCATTGCGCGATGAGGCATTCAAGGCTCATAAAAAACTTTGAGAAGAACGTGGTTTTGAGCTCGCCAGGTTGCAACAAGGAGGTCATTGGTATGTAGACTTTTGTCGGACACTGTGGTGCGCTAGTTCCTTACTGAATTTTCTATAAACTTCAACTAAATTCATTATGATTGCCTCCCATTCCATCACACTTGGTATTTAGTTATCGATAAAGCACACATTTATCCCCCGTGACAGTTTAACTCGACGATTTTGAAAAAAAACCGATAGTCCTGTGGTTTACTTCGCATCGTTGGACAATATCCAACACTTCCCAAGTTGGTCAACGGCCACAATCACAAATAAATCCAGCATGCCAGCCTTTAAAACGAATACATTTCGCACGAAGGTACCTTACCAGAATACACATCATTCCATATATGCGCTGCTTAACCGCATTCACGGAAAAACCCAACGATTGCTACAAGTAATAAGCAAACGCGTGCACCTTCGAACATGGCCTAGTGAGCTAAGCAGTCTAATCGAAAGATATCAAGCTTTAATCGACCAGTTAATCTGCTAATTTGTTTCGCAGTCATTCAAGTGATAATTCAAAGTCTCGAAAATAGAATAAATTCCTGAAGAACCGACAGCCAGTTGAAGATACGTTAACACAACACACGACCAGCTCAGGAATTCGTCCGCAGTGACCCCGAATGAAACGCCGAAATCCTTATTCTTTTTTTACCAATTTCACTAAACGTCCAATAAACTGCCATGAAATTTGAATTTGACTCCACTTGTCACTACGAAGCGACCCATCAAGCCAAAAGACAACGTTAAGCCGCGCACAACAACGTCAAACGGAATTCCCATAAATCAAATCCGGTTGGAGTGGACCATGGGTGGCCTACATTTGGTCAAACAAAAAAATTAAATTATCATCATCTTCTGCATGTGACATTGACAGCAAGAGAGTCGAGAGTCGGGACCAGTGCTCTCGTGCGGCTTGTCTGCGGGAGAACACCCACACGCCACACGGCACACATGCGACGACTCGCAAACAAACTGTAAGTGTAATGCGATACACTGGGGCTCACTGTCCTCTCCATCTGGCAGATTATGATTGCCGGAGATTGACCGTGTCATAGACCCGAACGTAAAGGAAGATTAAAGGCCCCTCCGGCGAGTGCTGACAAATTATTTTCGGCCTACCAGTCGACATGACACGGATTTGTGTGTAATGACCGCAATGATAAGAGGCACGTCAGAGCGAGTGTTTGCGGCTGGGTTATGTAACGATGTCAGTTGTGTTGTTCGCACAGCAGGGGGAGCATGTTTTCGACGTCATATCCAGTAACAAAGGGTAAGCAAAAGGGAAAGCAAACAAATACTCCGACTGTGTGGCTTCGGGTGGCTTTTCCAGATCACTCGCAATGGCAACGACAATGGCAACGGCAACAGGCGAACCACAAGGTCATCCGGTGGCAATGTGTGTGCGTCAAAAGCGGTTCAATGATTCGTATGCAAAACTTTCACGCAATCACTTCCAGTGATGGATTCCCCGAATCGAAGATGATTCACTCGCCGCACATTCGTGCGTTGAGCGTCGTGCGCCGTGCGCAACTTAGCTAAGCCACGCCATGGATACAGCCATGAGGTTGTGTTTGACTTGTGTTGTCTTCGGTTTCTCACCTCTTTTTTTTTGCGCCAGACACACCATGAGATAACCACCGACGCGACGTCTTGCATCATCGATCGTGCAATGGAAGCGCGCATAAAACGTACGCTCGGACAATGGAATACGGTCTGCTGGTGTTGGTAACGGTGTTGGCACGCTGGTCGCTGGAAGGTGAGGTATTACGTGGTAATATAATTTTTTGCCCCGCTGTTTGTTGTTTTGTACTTTCGGGGTTATAGTGATTCACGAACTATAGCAATAAACAAGATCTGGTTTACTCTTGGTAAGAATCCGATCGCTCGACGATGTGATTTAATTAGCACGCTCCGGCGTGGCTTTGTGCTCGAGTTTGATTCAACGATGTGTTTTTTTCCCAGATTTTGGGAAATCCTTAATGTATTCGATCTCTGGCTTCAAGCGGAATCACTGGGCAAAACCTTTATCGTGTCTGCGGTACAAATTGTTAACGTTGCTCTGACGCCACCAGCGCCGTGTCGTTTGCTCAACTTTTGGAAGTTCTCGTTCACGTAGAGTGTATCTTCTTCGACTGTAAACTATATCAAATTCGGTTTTATTACCACCAAACGTAAGTCATGGGTTTTCAAATGAGGGGGCTTTTGCGGTGAATAACAAACTGTTTATGGTGGAGGATGTTATAGCGCGTGGCTTGACATTAGATAGAGAGCTGTCAATTGAGTGTTTACTGAAGTTCATGACCTTGTGCGCTGTGATTAGGCATCAGTTCTAATTTTTTTTGCTTGACGCCAGGAATTCTTCAACGCTTACGTGGCAGAACTGATTTTGACTTAGAAATTTTGGTGATAAAACAGACGGAACAGCAGTCGTGAATGGGACACTAAACCAGCACATGTTTTCATTGGATGCCATTCATGAATTTGACATTAAGCGAATCAAAGAGCTGGCGGGCAGTTTATTATAGGAATTCATCAAGCAATGTAGCATTCTTCTTCTTCGTTTTGTGTGACGATAGAGTCCGGAGTGACGGTAGGCCTGGTCTCAAATTGCGAACATCAGGTTAATAGAGGCCCCTCTGCAGTGATGTGAGGCCAACTTTTGGCGTTCTCTTCTGCGTTGTCCCACAGGTGTAGTTGACGACTCTTCGGACTAAAGCTAAGTTGTCCAAGTGCCCTGCATGGTACAGTCACCCTTGGAGTTGTCCTAGTTACTGGTTGAATCTTCTCCAGAGAACAAACACCAAACAAAACCATCATCGTCCCCTTTTAGGATTGTTTATGCTTCGGTCATTTTTTCATAGGAATCGCGATTACAGCCTTATCTATTGTGGTGCAAGAAAAAAGTGTCGCCATCCGTAATTCCAAGGCCGACGAAGTCACTGGTTACCTCGAAGTACTAGCTGCCCATTGCGCCTCTCTTTCACCATGTCCGTCTAAGGATCAATCAGTTATTCCAGAAACGACTGGCGCAACATCATCTCCACACGGATGTTACCTTAGGTGCAGAGATCACCGAACAATCTTACGCCTAGTGTTCTGTATCAAGTGGTGAAAGGAATTTCCTTATTAGTGGAGGGGGCAGATTGCTGGCACGGCTGCAGAGAGCGTGGTCAACTGAGCCCACATAGATTGCACAAATCTATAACCTCGTCGCGATTTGCACTCGATGCAAATACCAACCTCAAGCTGCTCGACGAGTGCAAAGGATGGCCTGCGTAAGCATTAGCGGAGCAATAAGGACAACTCTCTCAGCTGCTCTGAACATGCACCTCATCCATCCACCGGTAGACCTAGTTGGTGGACAGTTAGCAGCTAATACGGCGATCGAGTTGAACCAGGAAAGAACCAAGATCTGGACACTCTGTGATCCTCAGAACTCTTTACCTACATACGCGGATCTTAGGACACCCGAATTCCTCCTCAAGAAAAATGTCTCAGCCAGCATTCCCTCCTGGTTTTACTGTGACCCGTGGAGGGTCCACTTCGAATTTTCACGGATGCATCGAAGATGGACGCAGGTGTGGGTCTTGGCTCTGAACATCCAGCAACCTTTGCGGCTACCGAGACATTGTAGCGCTTTCTAGTCTAAAACTAAAGCCTTCAAGGGTAGAGCCCTGGCTAATAAACAATGTGATATCAATTACAGATATCATCTGTTCCCACAGACAGCCCTTCGACTCTAAGACTGCCCGTAATTGCCGTCTGTCTCTTAACGAGAGAGAGGCTAAGTATTTTAGTGCCCTACTCATGTGGATACCGGAACACTGTGACAATCCAGATCAATTGTCAAACGGAGGAGCTTGCTAGAAATTATACAAGCTCAGCGATATTTCCAGATCGTGAAGCTGGACACACTTGCGCAGGCAAATTGTAGATGGTCAAGTGGCACAGAACTTCTAATAATCAAAGAACTCTGGCCTATGATGAATCCTAAACGATCGCATAGTCTAATTAAAATGAGTAGGCCTAATGTTAGAGCCCTCATCGGCGTCATAACATGGATTCGCGCAATTGGTACTCACGCTTCTGGAACAGGTCTTACCTTCAAGACTTCTGCATGAGTTGTAGAGACGAGGATGAGGAAGAAACCATAACGCGCAGTGATCCCTCATATCGAAGATAGAGATTTCTGGAAGCTTATTACTTCAATGACTTGTATGAACTAAGCAATGTACGAGTCCGCCATCTTCTTCGTTGGTTAGTGGAATAGGCACGGATCCGCGTGGCAACACAATGGGTCTAAGCTGGCCTAAGGGCGGCTATTGTCTTCTCATACGGTAGTCAGCCACTTCAACCTAACCTAACCAGTCAGCGGATACACAAAACGATTACAAAAGTGGTTAAAACTTGACTGAACCCTTCTGTCAGCAGAGGCGCTTGAACCCGATGGTATCAGAAACAGATCATCCAAGGCTGCTGATTGAGTGTTCCCAGCAAATTGCCAAATTAGAGACAACCCGCAGATCCATCGTCATATCGCCAACCGCCTAGAAAAAAATTGGCAAGAATCTGAGCGCATAATATACGAATGTCAGTTGGTATTGCATGAAGAATGATGCCTTCCTCTATCTTAAGCAAAAGAGAGAGCAGCGTGTCGGGTTATTCATAGAGGACAGGCCATGTGCAATCGTCTTTGGACCGCTAGACTACGGTCGTTAATAAGATGTCTTGATAACTGCGAACCAGATGAAGAATGAAGTTCTGTCAAACCAACAGGTTGGATTTCGAATGATCCGCGGTTGATGCTGTCCTGGTGATTAAAGTAGGTTTCGCCACACATATTCGATTGACTCGAGAGGTTGTTGTAGAAAAACTTATTTTTTGAGCCATTTAGATTCTTTTATTAATTGTCTACACTAAAGCAATAAACATGTAAACACTGACAAGGTCAGAAAATTTGGTAAAGATGACAATTTCGAAAATGGAAAAGGTCTGGCCAGACCTACTTATTGAAAGAAGGGTTAACCTGATGCTAAATAGTGGTCTCTCCGATTTTCTTGAAAATGAAGTCCTTTCAGGAAACTTTTTCCTGGATTAAAACACCTCTTGTCTGAATTTTTCGTCTTAGTTTGGAGTGTCATTTACACACAGTCAATACCATTGTCATGCCATACTTGCGTCAAAAAGCTCTGCCTTCGACGTGAAAAACAAATCTTCAAGGTCGAAGATGAATACGTTTTGTTTCTAACTCTGTCCGACTACTCTTCAGTCTGGGCATTGTTGAAAAAACATTTAGAATATTTGACAGAGATTAATGAGGAAGGGTGCTGTGTGCTTTGACACACCCAATTTATTCCACGGCCACCCACGGCAGTCTCATTGGCTACAAACCAAAATAGCCCCTGTGCCCAGACGAGTACTGAAATTTCAAGAACTCAATTGAACCTTGTGGTCCAGGTGCTTTGCAAAATCTCATCCACACCGAGCAAGATGGTTTGCAGCAGTTTTGTAGCCATTTCCTGCTGAAAGATTCCGTCAGTTCGGACAACTGACTGCCTACAATCACCGACTGTGGTCCACTTCAATCACCGCCCAATTGAAGAACAACGGCTCCGAATCAAATATCAAACTCTGATAATATTGAAAAATCTGAAAAGCAAAAAAAATGAGATTCCGCATCTCTGCCGGGTGGGATTGGTTCAATAAACAATCACTATTCCGTTCCCTATGCTCGGGCGCTCTGTCTCCCTCTCTCGGTGTTTTCGGCTGTGCTTTCGCCGCTCTAGCACGTTATAAACAATCCATAAATAGCAACACGTAAATTATCGCGATACTTTTCTCATCTGTTATACACATTCCGTCCGCAGGTCTACACTAGTCCAGTGAATTAACCGCAAACAGCCAACAACAGGCCCAAAGCAATTTATTGTTCAGAGGAAATCGCACAGAGCCACAACCACAGCGACACTGCACCCACACACACCTTCGTCCACCGGTGGTGGTGGTGTTGCTGTCTCCGATTCAGTCAATTAGTGATGATCAGATGGCCTGTGAGTGTATGGCACATTCGGAATTAGCATAGTTATAGCCAAGCCACCTTACCAGTCGTCGCGTCATCAATAGAACTCCAGTGTGGTTGTAGCTGGAATGATGAGCGCATACACATGCAAGCCAGCTACGAGTATGGCTGTCGCGCTGGAATGGCTCGGCAGCTTTGACTTGTTTATTCGTAGCCAGGCGGCTTAAGGTGAGCTTAAGCGCACCCCGACGACGGAATGATCGCGAAAAAGTTCAGCGTGCGTGCAGTCTGGTTTGACTTGCTGTGGGATTTTGTTGTTTCTTGTGGAAAATTTGTTCCCTCGTGTGGGTGTTTCGTTTTTGAATAGAGTTTACCTATTGATGGGGATTCGGACTGAGTGCAGATCAGAAGGTTCAGTGTAGAGGAGGAAATGGATGAATATTCCTCTGGAGCAACTCTTTAGGGCACGGGTGTATGCAAGTCACCTATGACGGAGCTGGTGAATGTCAGCCAGGAAATGAATGAAAAACGATGAGGCCCTTCTCTAGACATAGTGAACAGCTGTAGGAGTGGCTCAGACTGTACATATGTAGGGCCAATGGCAAGCTTCTCAGCAACCAATCGAATTGTTGTTTCACTAGTGGAAGAGACCTAGTTTAGATTAGGCACGTGGGTAGACGCGGTGAGGTCCCATTGGACCCATTGTGATTGCCCATGGGACCTACAGTTTTATGCCGACTTTTAATGGACAAGTTTGAGAAGCTTTTGCTAGACATGAATACTGCTTGACTACTGTCAGTGTGGGTGGGACCGTGGAAAGTATTTCGTTTGACCGAGGATCGAACCTACCCACGTGGGCCCAAATGCATTGGGATCGACGCACGCTACGGGTTCCCAAACACATACAAATAAGGTGGTGGCCACTGACGTACCAAGGAAGGTTCTCTCCATCTTCCTCTAGTTCACTGCTGCCGATGACGTCTTACAGATGTGCCCACTTCTTGGAAGATGAAGGTGAGGACTGTATACAATTCCAGCGGCTATGGGCCGCAACAAGAAGCTAAGGACGTGTCAACTGGCCTTGCCGATTCAAAGGACATTTGAAAGGGGCAACGCACATGGATGTTGTTGAATTGGGCCCCACTTCTCTATGAATCGAGATTACGAGTAGACTACAATTGACCTACTTGTTTAGATTTGCTTTCTAAACCCCAATGTGTATTTCCCACGAGTGCCACAGAAAAAGCTCCTTCACTAGCAATTAAAAATCTACAGTAGGAAAGAAAATGTCTTAATAGAGAAAATCCCCCGTAATCCCAAGAAAGTCCGGTCTTGAATTTCATCAGATCAGGAAATGCGTCCACCCATCGCACGAACCTCACGCAATCTGACCGACCGTGACGACCACTCGAAGGTCCGCCTCGACCAGTCCGCAAGTCTGCGTGTCAGCGCGGCAAAATACCATTCACAATTCGCTTTCATTTTCTATTCATCCACCGATCGGCTACCGTATTAAATTTCCAACAGTTCCTCGATCAGTGCAGCAATGCCGCCCAACTTACATGTGGTTACTTCAATCGTTCCCCCCATGTCGAACATTTTCTCATACCTGTCCTCCATCCGCGCCACACTGCTTCCCACAAGTCTCCACTTAACCAACCAACACATGCAGGCAGGCAGCTCAAGCCACTATTTCACTGAACATGACTTGCACTCTGATTACGTCACAGAAAAAACTGGAATACAGTACATTAAAGCAAAAGTGAAGAAGAAGAAGAAGCAGAAATAAAAAAAATAAAATAACAAGCGTACACAGCACCACAACTTGATCGTGTATCTGTGTGTGGCAGATTTTTCGTTGTTTTTTTTTTTCGTTTTCAGACAGCTCCAAGCTGATATTGGAATGTTTTTAACTTTCAGTTTTCGTTCCAGATCTTCGTGGAGCAGCAGCTGCTTCTGCCGCTCCATGCCCACAAGCCATTCAACACTCTCCCATCGACCGCGTAACGTAATGATCGTATTCGACGCGATTCCAAGTAACGACAAGATCGTGTTCTAAAATAAAATCAAATTTTGAGGAAAAAAAAATTAAATAGAATAAAATCACCAAGTTGTCGCTGGTAATTAAGTGGTATTCAATCTGCTTGTCAAAAAAAACTCGAATTCAGTCGAGATACACAATACATCGGCGATCCGCTGGATTGATTGTAATAAGTCTTAACGATCACGAGTGGATCATTGTTGTTGGCGGTGCGGTGTAGTCGCTGTCGTTGTCGTCGTTCTCGTCAAATTGTCGTGTATACTGCTTGCATTTAGATTTAAATTATATTTATTTTTGTCGGATCGTTGCTTTGCAGTAAGCCGTGTTTAACAATTTTCATTAATCAGTTGTGTGTCGTGTGAGTGCGTTCTTTGTGCTTGGAGTTTATCAATGTGCTATAAATAACAAAAAATAGCGTATATCCACTAAATATGAAACGAAATAAAAGTGAAGTGATAAAGAATTGCTGATTTTGGCGCTACTTTGCTGCACAGACTATACAAGCTCCCGTCGTATATCCATTTGTTGTTTTTTTGTTCTCTCTCTGTCTTCAAGTTTATCAAGGCTCAATAGTTTAAGTTTGCTTTCGGCTAACAACACGCTATAGCTCCTCGCACACATCTGTGAAGTTTATTAAAGCGACAAAAAGAAAGAAAAAAACGAAAACGAAACAAAAAAAATAATTGTATAACCAGTTAGAGTGTGGTATACTGAGTATATGTATATATGGGAAACGGCCAGTGAAACGTTAGATATTTGTGTCTATGAGTATGAAGTTTGTTTTTGTTTTTAAATCGTGTGCTTTTTATAATTAGTTAGTTCAGAGGCACACACATATTTGTATTCACTATCCGCCTAATAAAATCCATTTGTGGTAGAACGAAGAGTTAAATCCAGTTCGAATGGTTTGATTGTAGTGTCAGTGGATGGTATGGTCGAGATGCAATTAAATGAAACGCTCCCTATGGCAACTGTGCTGGAATGTGCAGCGATGGAATGCTTGTTTGCACCCAAAATGTGTTCTGAAAGAGAAAGCAATTAACACGAATGTAGAACTGTTCTTGTTTTCTTCTCTCAAATTTCAACCATCGAAAATCGTTTCTACGACGTAGATATCCGTCCTCCTTTGTGAGAAATCAGAAAATCAGATGCTTTTATTTTGAATTAAAGGGCAATTAGCTTTTTCTGATTTGTTTTTAATTCACGATACTCATTTGATGGGACTACTCCCGCCGCATTTGCGTTATGATTCAGATTCTCTTGTATGTTGGTGCAGAGCATTGCTACAGCATGGAATTAAGACGTTTCTGCGCAATTTCTCAAAGATCTGGAAATTATTTTATTTCCGGTTTTGATTGAATGTCAGTGCGAAGTGAGTGAGTTATTTTTGAAAAGAGAATTTTCACTGCTCGATGGGAATCCCCCTACGGGGAGGGATTGCTTTTTCGCTCGTTCCATAACAAGGCACTTTATTTGAAATTTACGAGTAATGAGAGTTAAGGAAAAAGTGATTGTATTGAGATAGGTCTTGTGGCTTATTCCGGGGGATTCCTCCCGCGTCAGTATTCAAATTGATGTAAAGTGCTGTAGGCGGGGGAAGAAGTCCTCAACGAACGTGCGGTATAGTGTGTCATTATCTTGTTAAGCAACACAAGCTGCTCGGTGGGTGCAGGAAATTTAATTGTTTTCGCACTGCATTTGCTGTGAGTTTAAATGTCTCTCAGTGAAGTTGTTGAGTGATTTGAGAAGCACTTTGTTTGCGTCTTCCTTGATAAATAAACTCATTCGGAGAACTGAAGAACAGGGTTCTTTATTTTAGTTCTTTAGTTTTTTTGATATTTTTAGTGAGTATTCCTTTTTGTTTGAAACTGCGTCAATTAAATACTGGCCTCTGCTCGTGTGGTTTTGCGGTTTTGAACGACTTTCGAGTGCATAGCTATTTCGTGTGGATCGCAAATTATGTGATCATCACGGCTGGATGGCGCAGTTGGTTGAGTGCCTGCCGCTTGGTTATAGGTTCCAGGTTCAAATTCCAGTGCTTTTATCTGGTTATCACATCAGGTCCAATCACACAATTTGCGTTGGGATCAAATCAATGCCTCTGGGACCAACAATGGTCTAAGTGTGTTGGAAATTTCGCTAGCAGCTCAATAACCTAACCTAATACGGTTTCGAATGGGGAATGCATGCAGGATTTAGGGAACAACTATTGGGTCTATAAATTAATTCGTGCTGTTTTTTTTTTCAAAATTTGAACGCTTATCTAAGAAAAACATGTACAATAGTATTATTCAAAGTATTGCCCATCTGAGGATATGACAGTAGCTTTCCAACGCATATTCCAATGGAATAATACGACAAAGGCAGCTTCGAAACCCTGAGTCCGGACAGAGACCTGTGATACGGCAACGCCATACCTCTTGGTAAAGCTTTACATTTCTATACAAGCGGATCTAAGGCAGAAGTTGGCGCTTTCGTAGAGTGTCTAAAACTAAACAAACATGTTAATCTCCTCGATCATTGAAGAGTCGTTCAAGCGAAGCTAGTGTCATTTATGTCAGAGAAGCATTGTTCTGGCTAAGAAGGAACGTCTCCACAATCACAAGCGAAATTAATGTCCTTTATTGAAGCCCTGTTCTGGCAAAGTTTGAACGCGATACCCACCCGAATGTCTTTATCTTTTCGTATAGCCAGGCAGCAATTAAATCCCTGACATCATTCCCTATAAACTCAAAATTAGTAATCGACTGCCTTGCATCTCTTAAGGGGAATTCGCCGGTGCTTGGTTCCATGCCATAGAGACATTCCCGAAAACTGTAGAGCCGACGAACTAGATAAACACCCCACCCCACTAGACTGCCGATTGATTGAATCTCTTGTAACAAAGGCAGCCCTTTATCTGCCTTTCAGCACTCAAAAAATAAATTCAGGCAACACCTTTCGAACAACAAAATAAATATGGGCTCATTTTGACTAAAATATGTCAAGTAGCCTGATCCCCCCAAAACGATAAAAAATTAGCAATGTAGTGGGAATAATCACCGGACACTGCCTAAGAGAAAAGGTCTTCTGCAACGACTTCTCAAGAAGCAAACTAGACGAGGATGATGAGGAAAGTCAACCAACCCAACTCTCGCTTCGCATTTCTATGACAGCCTAAATGATCTCAGCAATACACAGGTCAACACAAAAATTTGTTGACAAAACTGACTAGATGTCCTAACTGCCCTACCCAGTTTGAACCACCTACTATGCTATACAATGGTCCTACTTTGGCCTTAGTGCATAAAAGCCACTACTTACCTGCTGACCTAGCTTGTATGGAAAGGGATCCCGAACGTGGTTGTCCAGTTTTTTTCGCTACAAAGGCCAGTAGTGTCGGATGTAAGCTTCCGGATCCTTGTGGTGATTCAACTAAAGTGTGATTCATCGTAAGGTTTGACCTCTAATGTAAAGGAAACACATAAATTGGAAAGAGAACTTAAAATGTTTTGGCATTTACTTTTTGAAAATGATGTCATGTAAATCTTGGCCGCGACTACGTCCATGGTGGTCCAATCGAAAGATCAAATTTTTGGCGACTCGTTCGAGCATAGCGACTAGTATCTCAAAGATAGTTGGCATCCAAAGCGTCTATCGTAGCTGGCTTATTCCTGAAGAGCTGACTATTTGCACATGCCCAGAGAAAATAGTCAGAAGGAGTGATATTGCACGATCTGGGCGGCCATTTTTCCGTAGCAAAAAGTGAAGTAAGGTGCCCACCCAATTCTCAACAAGTCCAATATGTCGCGCACTGTATGACTCTTAGCGCCGTCTTTTTTAAACTAGAGCTCACTGAGACCATGTGCTTGCATTTCGGGAAGCAACGACGACGACGAATCAATTTGTTACGGTCTTCGTCTACAATCTCAGCGACAGCTCCAGTCCAACCCGTCGAGTATCATCAACTTATGTCAACTGGGACTCAAATTTTCGAATGGTATTGGCAATAGTTGTTTCAGTGGGTCGATTTTTCGCGCCGTAAGGTTCTCGATTCGCACGACAAGCATTTCTCACAGCACGCTGATTTTCGTAATTCAGCTGAACAATTTGGAGTCGCTTTTGTGGATTGAGTCTCCATGATGACTTCCCAAGTGACACTGAAGAAAAATGACAAAGCAGCTTGACAGGAGTCTGCGCGATCTGTAAAAAAAAGACTATTGAAAATAAAACCTCGTCGTGAATCACTCTTTTGAAGAACAGCACATTGGGCCTTTAAGTCATATGTGGTTTACAGCATGAAATGCCATATGTGATTTTTTAGCGATCATGCTTTTGGAATTCCCGTATAGCTGAAGAGTCTCAATTTAAACACTTCCTTAGTGTTTGTCTGACGCAGTTGAGATAATGATGTTACAGAAACTTTTTGTTTAATTCGCAATAAGGTGAGATTTTAGGGCTCTTTTCCTTGTATACATGGGTACCACTAGTCTCGAAAGTGTTAATATGAAAGAACCACCATAGATGCTAAAGAAATAATGTCGAGTCACCCATGAACACAAGTTATTCCGTCTGATTAAATGCCCGATTGAATCCCATTCATATCTGCCTCCCATGAGGCTATTCTTCCCTCATCAAGCTTGCAACATGGCAAAACCCAAAGACCCCCAACACTGCAAACAACAAGAGAAAAGAAAGTCGTTTAGTGTTTACCTTTTCTACAATAGATTTCGAAACAGGTTTTCAAATCGTTAAAATTTCCCTCATATTTGGTAAACCCATTTTGTGCCGAATTCTTTGCCGTATTCGAATCTGAATAACGGCAATTCATTTAATACGAAATCAATTTATTTTATTTTGTCAAAAAAAAAGTTGAATACATAATTTGGGGAATACCTTATTCTATGCCGTCCGAAACGTAGAAGCATTTGCCTTCAGTTTGAATGACAACCTTCAATCGGAAAGGTTCGCAAGCGAATTGCATGCACTTCTGGAAAAAAAATCGCATATGAGTCATGCTCAGTCATCTTCACAGACAACTTGATGAAACCGCCTTGAAGTTGAACTGAAACAGTGGTTGCCTGAGAGTGAGGTGAAAAGAGCACAAAGAAAGTCCAACTGCCGGATAACTTGATTTTTCCAGGAAGTAAGCAACCTCACACCGAAGCAGCATCGTACTCACGTGTCTGAATTTGATTTATTCGCCTGGGTGGCAGCGAGCGGCTGTATGCTAACAACCGATCAACTGCGTCAGTCATTATCGAAAGCAAATATTTGCGTCTAAGCATGCAGACGCTAAACTTCTATCAGACACTCTGCCTGTTGAACACATCCTTCTCGAAGAACGAAAACAAAACAAACAAATACCTCTGCATACCAAAAATCATTCCTCAATTTAATTCGATTCAAAACTTGTTTCCGACGAGAAAAAAACGAAAAAAAAATATCTTCAAACTCTTAGATAAACATTTTTTTCTGTCGGTTTGGTTGGATACACTCCCCCTAGTCTAGGCAAAGAATATTGTCTTAAAATTAATTAATTTCATATTTAGCAGATAAATTTGAATTAATTAAATGAGAATGCACGCATTGGCGCCAAACGTAAGCGATTTATCTCAGAGATTAATAGCAACCGGTTTCGTTTTCTATGCCTTCATGTTCATGCGACGTTCTTGAAATTGTATAGAACACACAAAAGCTACGTAAACCTTAGTCTAATCAGATTGTCTAAGCCACAGGCAGAAGGCCAAAGGTTTATCTAATGGATACCACGAAATATATGATGAATAGATAAAATATGATGTGCTACTGTTTATGTATTGTTTAATTAAAATACCGGTAGCCGATAATCGAATCGATTACTAATTTGTTTTCGATTGTTCCGAAATTAATATCCAAAAAGCAAGCAAAGTAAACAAAAAAAAAATCGGTAGATATTCTCTTGTGATGGTGCGGTGAGATAAAATTTGTACTTTGATACGGCAGGCTTCCTTTTGAAGTACATCAGATAGTTGATGGACTAGATATAAACTAGGTTAGAGTGGTGTGAAAGGAAATGACGACAATTCAATATTTCGAATGATTTCACTCCGATGGTCAGGTGGTGATTGGGGGCGCTTGGAAGTGTGGAGGAGACACTGTCGTCGGCCGGGCAATGGGAGATGTTCACGTCAATTGCGGGGGTCCGAAGTTTATGGAAATTCATGTGATAACTGCCTCTGGGTGAAGAATTTCGTTTCATTTCATGTGACTAATTCAGGGGTTCAAACAAGTGAGCTCTTTGATTGTTGCTGCCTTGAAGCATGGGCATTTTGGTTGCGTCTTTACACTTGTCTGAATTTTGTAGCTAAGCGAAGGGGCAGGAGATTGTCAGACTAAAGTAGGTACTGACTGTAGGCTGTGCTTACACCGACAGGGTGGGCTAGATAGGAAGTTCCGTTTTTTTATTGAAGAAAATTACACTGTTTTAAACGTGGTAAGCCAAATATTCCGTTTAATTATGAAATGCAACGTCATTTAAGAGCTAATTGTCGTCCATCCTCGACAGCCATTTCAAGTTGTCCTGCATTCAGCTCCACTTGATATTTGTTCCGAGAGTTCGATCTCCCCTTCTGGTCTAAGAAACACTTCCGCTGTCTCTGTTTCAGCAAATCTTTGTTCAAGTTGACGTAGCCTAACACTGTGTACTACAATTGGTCTACGTGAGACATTTTGCGCCGCTCTTACCTTGACTTCGAAGTTGTGGTAGTTGCATTGGAGTTGCATCGCTGACAATTGGCCGATTGGCGATTGGCCTTCCAGAACTGGTGCAAAAATTATTCGGTTGACTCTATCTCTCCCTTTGCCCATCGAACGACGTCACTCGGGGATATTCTGCGAAAAGTAATTGCTTCTTCGCTAATGATGAACTTTGTTGTTCCCACCCACAGGCCACAAAACATGTATCACGCATGCCATGTAAATTTTCTGCGAAACTTATCTTTTCGTTGCAGAAACCACTCTGCAGACCAAACATGCCTCCTTCTACTAGTCACTAGCAAACGTCATTCACACAGAGACTCATTGTATTCCATCTCAAAACCATCAAATGATATCACTGTGTCAGCAGTGACAATCGATGCGTCACGTTGCTCATGGACCATCCGCTAATTGCACTGCAATCGAAGTCCAAACAAGTTGAAGGTTACAAATGTGATCACTTCTGCTCCTTATGTTAATCATCGCACTCACACTTGATGTGCTAACGACTTCGCTGCGGTAATGCCAACAATGCGATTTCCCAGAATGAACTTAGTTTCAAGTGAAACTTACATTTGAATTGGAATTCGATGGATTTGAAGCTTCGTTTTTGATGTTGGAACCAATGTTCAGACTTTACACAACTTGACATGATATGAACTTTAAACTGTCACTCCATTGTTCAAGTATACCAAATAATGCACCAGTGGTACATATACCTTGCATGAAGTTAACTTCAAAACGAAAATAAACATTTTCACAGTGGACTCCTCAAGATAAGTGAATAAGAGATGTGATTAGCAGTTCTGCGCTGCTCTTTGCCCTTTCATAACAATTTCGATAAAACGTGACTTGCCGTTGAACTGGCCGCCAAACTTTGTCAACTTTGTCTGCGCTAGTCTGATGTGACTCATTTATTTTCAAGAACCAAACAAATATACTTCTTTAAGTAAGCCCCTTATCTCCTATCAACTGTCGTACACACGGTCACTCGCATTCCCCAGTTGAAGGCCTAAATTTAGCCATCTGGTCATAATCATTTCCCAAAAAACAACCTCGACCTTTGGACATGAGCCGGAAAATCCTCATTCAAAGCCAACCGACGCGTATCTGTGGTCCCTCCACACAATCGCTGTCGTAGTCGACTCAAAGGTCGAAAATGAAAATAACTGCACAACCCCTTTGCACAGATTTGAATATTATCAGTCTCTAGCTCTCGCTAATCGATTATTATTTTCTGAACTTAAAGGGGCTGCCTCCACTCGGATGGTGTGACTTTATGTAATTACTTCATCGAACGTGGTGTGATATTCGCCTGCAATCGTGTTACGTTAGTGTTCGGTGTTAGTGCTTTGTTTTGAAGAATTTAAAAAGAAAGGTAGGGAAGGTGTTTTTTTCACTGCCGGCGGCAGTTTTTATAGGTCGTTAAGAATGTTAAGTGAATCAGCCACAAGTAAACCATATAGAGTTAGACTAATTAACATGCAATCAAAACTGATCTTGATTGTTTTGTAATGTTTGAATCAACCACAAATTGTAAACAGTTGTGTGGTTTTTCTATAGCTCTCGTTCGTATGGTGTTTTTAGATCCTTAGGATTTGGTTAAGTTAAATGCTCGTAGTTTCAAGTGCAAGGAGTTATTAATATTTGCCATTGCTATTCATTCATTCAATGCGCATTCGTTAGGGTGCAGTACCAGAATGGGAAAGGAGAAAACTAAGGATGCGTGGTATGACTGTGCATCAAAAACTATAGAGTGTTTTTTTTTTCAAATTCGCATTAAAAATTGCAAAACTTCCACATCTAATAGTACAAATTTTGTCTTTAAAATATTATGTTCCAAGAATTATGCCACTCAGAAAACCGACATAAGGCAGATCAAATATTCTCCGCATTTAATGCAATTAATTTCATCATTCATCATTTTTGAACCATCATTAGATGAATTTGTGAATAGCATGGAACCCTCGGCGCACTCGAGCGTTTGTTCAATTATTCCGATCTCCTTTATAAGAAGACTTTCAGAATCGAGGTGTGATTAGTTTGTAGCCAACACCTCCAGAAGATGTGTATTCTTTTTGGTATCACTGAGCATCCATACATCATGCACCAACTTTTCAACAACCTCAAAAGAGGATATATGTACCTCTCTTCGGCTAGAGACAGAAGAAGATGTCTTCAAAATAATGCCTTCTTCGTCTTCTTGTTTGTATGGTGCTACAGTTCGAGCTAAACGTGGACCTCAACCAAAAAGCCTCTCCAACTATCGAGACCTCTGGCTAGTCCCCACTGTCGCACGTCAAATTAGTTGATGTCCTTTATCACTTGGGTGCGCCGCTTTAGACGCGACGGTTCTCTGTTATGTCGGGAGCTGAGTTGTCCATGTGCTCTACAGGGTCTAGCCGTCTTAGGTGTTGAATCCGTAGACTCCTGGATGAGCTCATGCCACTGTATAGCCCGTAAAGTTCACGGCACCCATACAAGACCGGAAATGGAAAGGATTTTTCCACTCGGTTTTCAGACTGTCTACAACTCCGCGCAATCCAGCAATACTAATATAATAATAATATCAGAGCTAAGGCCTCGTTTTTCAGCAACCACTCGTATTTTACGTGTTATTATTCTATCACGAGTGGAAGGGACCTAGAGTTTTTGCCGACTCCGAACGGGCAAGTTTGAGAAGCTTTTACAAGACAAAAATACTCACTGAGCATTTTCAGTGACTCGAAAATTATTTCTATGCTCTACAGGGTTCAGCCCTCTTAGGCGTTGAATCTGTAGATGCCTGGCTAGGCTCATGCTGCTGCGCAGCCTGTTCAGTTCGTGGTTGAATCTTCTCCTCCAAATTCTGTCAACCCAAACTAGTCGCACGCAGAACTTTTCTCCTAAAGAGGCCAAGGATCTATTCATTCAGTCTTGAGACTGTCCACGACTCCGTGCACTGCACCGGGGCTAATATAATAATAAGATGAGTAGAGGGCCAGAGCCTTGTTTTTACTTGCAACCACTCGTGTTTGGCGTGTTATTGTTCTTTCACGAGTGGAAGGGACCTACAGTTTTATGCCGACTCCGAATGACCAATTTTGAGAAGTTTATATATAATTTAATATGGGTGGCGCTACAGCCCGTACAGGGCCAGGGCCTAGCAACCACTCGTTATTGCTCTCAGTTTTATATACAGATCTACAGTTTTATGCTGACTCCGAACGGGCAAGTTTGAGAAGCTTTTTCTAGACAGAAATACTCTTTGAGTATTGTCAGTGACTCGAAAGAGGTGGGGCTGTGAAAACTACTTTTACCAGGGATTGAACCTAGACTTTGAAGTTCAAGTGCATACGGGTCGTCGCACATACCCACCAAAGTCGAAGTTACTTGAAATAACTCGATATCATGCACATCTCGTGATGGAATACTTTAGTTCACGATTAATTTAGACATTTAATAAACGCATCAGCCTAACCCAAATGCTACAATCAAACTGTAAAGAAACAAAAATACGATAGGCTTGTGTCAAATGATCGTTTCACTGTTGTTTTCCTTTGCCTTATATGTACTAATCAGTGTTTTACTCTTGTGTATTAATTTATTTTTGTTTTCTCTTAGAACTTAACTTACCGCACTAACTTATTTTTTTTCTGTTGTGAATTTGCTGCAAGAAGTGTTAATGCCTCACCGCGACGCCATGTAGCTTGTGTGATAGAATTGTGTAAAAATCTCATCGTCTTTAATAAATGTTCCTTTCCGCTGTTCTTCTCTTCTATTTCCAGCTGAATTCAATGTAGATCTAAGGGCTACATAATTCAAGTGAAAAAAAACCTAGTTCATAAGTGTTAAAATAATACGTACATTTGTCTTGTTTGTTTAAATTTGATAATGGATATCTATGAAGAGGCCAAATCACTGTCAACAGTTAATACATTTGTGCTTGTGTTTGCGAAATAAAAAAATTCATATTCATTGTCAAAGGACGCGCAGTGCAAGTGAATGTCTTCGCATTGTTACGTAACATCAAGTGAATATCGTTGAGAAAAAAGACAGCAACATCAAACAAAACAAAGAACGACAAACACAAAAAAAAGAATCTCATCAGATAAAAACGAATACATTTTAAAATATAATTTAACAATGGAGACAAACGACCTAGGTACATATATAAAAAACCACAATTATACACATATTTAATTTAAAATTCACATGCAATTATCGTCACGTTATTGCATTGTTTTCCTTTTTTTTTTCTATTTGTTTATAGCGACTAACTATTGCACATTGTTGATTTTCATAAATTATAAGTTTATCATGAAAGCGATGGAATAATAATCAGTCAGATATGCGCTAATCACGGACTACTGCATGCGACAAGTGCAGCCTGATTGAACGGATTTAGATACTCCTCCGGTGTTCACACATTCAAAATGCCAAACAAAATTAACGACGCTCGACGGGACGCCTTAACGGCTGAGCAAATAAACTAAACCGAAATCAATCGAAATTCATTTCATTCTTCTTGTTGCTCCTCTATCGCCATAACGATAATCTAGTGAGGAACGACAAACAACTGTCGAAGTTGTTCCAACCATCGCCACCTGCTTTGGCGATATTTTTTCCTATTTCTCGTTTTTTTTTCGTTTTTGCATGGCTGCGGTGATTTATTATCTTTTTTCGATCAACAAGAAGGGTTGGTAGCTGGTATGGTAGATATTGTGTTTATTTCAGGGCTTTCGTGTACGGATAACTGGATTAAGCCAATAAAGATTGTGTGTGTAATTATATTAATGGTTTGCTACTATTTTTGTTTCTACGTGTCTGAGGTCGTTGAGCGGGGACGGATGAGCACACACTCACTGGAAATGTGTATGATTTCAGATGTATTTTTATATTTGGCTGAAGTGAGTGACGGTGGATGTAGGATTGACTTAAGGGATAACCGGTCAAATTTGGGTTAACATGTTTGACATTTGTTGCTGGACTTGGGGACGAACAAAGGGGGAGATTGAATTGGTTTGTTTTAAAATGATTCAGTTTCTCCACCCCTTTATACTATAAGTCATATATTCGCGTCGGTTCGGTGACTGAGAAGTAGGTCTTGGGTTACTTCTTGGGAAGGTTACCATATGAACAGGAGTCGAATGCTCTCTACTCGTAGTGCGCCGTAAAGTGGTCGATTTTCGATTGCTTGCTGGACTTAAGTACCAAACGTGTATTTTTAATTTCTGTGATGCAGATTTTATTTACTTATGTTTCTATTATCATTTTTAATGTTTTTGGAGGCAAATGAAGATGCCTTATTTAGAAAAGGATCGAGCGAAATAAGCAAATTATGAACAACATCCTCGTTTTTTGGGATCAGTGACATTTTCCATGCAAAACATTTCACGCCACAGCTTTTAGTCTTCTTGAAGGCCTTCTAAAATGCCTTCCGATAATTGGCCAAAAGAATAGCGAAGTTTTTTAATGACAACAGCATCATCAGCACATCAGCACTCTCAAAGGCATCTTTTTCCATTTTTTTTTTACTGCCAAATAGTTTAGCTGTGTCTAAGCAATACTTTAGAATTTGGTTGTTTCAATGTTCATACCAGATAAAGGAGTAGTCCATACCTAGCTTAGACTCAGCATCAAATGATAACTCTTCAGACTGTCCTTCCACAAGGTTTTGAATTATTTTTTGGCTCGATTTCAAAGTTCTGGTTTTCCACTTCTGGTCTTCTTTGTGTAGAAGTGTTTGGCATATGAACATCGGGCAATGGAATTTGGAACTCATTCTGAAACCAACACTCTTCACTGAAAAATCGTTCTATTGCTACAAGGCAAATTTCTACCGTATTCAAGACATTTTCTGTGATCACCTTCATCAAGAACAGATATTGACTGCAAAACAGCAGTTGTACAAACCGTTACTGAAGATTTTCGTTCTGAATTAATGAACAGCTTTCTTCCTGGACAAGAAATGCTTCCTGAAAAGAAAAAAATGATGTTGCGCTGAGTTATGGCTCTTATTGTGCATTAATTGAATAATCTAATTTCAACTCACAAAAGTTTTACGATGTGCGAGTACTTTTTCACCTTCTTCTCTGTATGGCGCTATGGTCCGGGGAGGACCTGGACCTCAACCAACAAGCCTCTCCAATGGGAGTGATCCCTGGCTAGCTGTTTCCAGTTTCGCGCACCAAGTTGGTTGAAGTCCTTCTTCAATTGGGTGCGCCACCTTAAACGCGGGCGTCCTCTGCTGCGTTTCCCCACAAGTTCGGATTCGAAGATTCTTCGGGCCGGAGCTGAGTTGTTCATACACTTCACATGGCCCACCGTAGGCGTTGGATTAGTGGACGGCTGACCTGGTTGATATAGTTGTATGGTCCGTAAAGTTTGTTGCTGAATCTTCTCTTCTAAGCCCCGTCAACACAGACAGGACCAAAGATGGCACGCGTATATTTTCTCTCATTAAGACCTAGGGCTCCTTTATCTGGTTTTAAGATTGTCCATGCCTCCTCACCGTATAGCAGGTCTGTGGATGATTCTTGTCGCTCCTTCGAGAGAGGACTCTATTACTCATGAGCCCACAGACAAAGCAGTTGGCAGGAGTATTTGATCTCAGTACTGATGGTATTCATACAATTTACTCCGGAGCCGAGGTAGATTCAGTCCTTGACTACCTCGAAGTAAAGCTGCCCACTGTGACGCTCTGTCCAAGATGTCTTTCTTGAGGACAGCGTATACTTCGTTCTGCCCTCATTCACCGTCAGACTCTTTTAGCCGCTTTCGTCTCAATATTAGCAAACGCTACATTGACAGCTCGCCAATTTCTTCCAATCACGTCAATGCCATCGGCGAATTCTAACAGTTGTATGGACGTATGGAAGACTGTGCCTCTAGTGTTGGCTTGTGAGTTTGCACGATCTTACACAGGACGGGTTTGAAAAAATCACATGACACCTCGTCGCCTTGTCTAAAAAGATTCTTTACACTGAAGGTCTCGGTAAGTTCGTTACTGACCTTGATGGAGCAGCGAGAGTTCGCCACCGTCATCCTGCACAAACAGAAGAGTTTGGCAGGAATGTCAAAAATAGACATGGCGTTGTATAGCTGTAGCACATTTTTGCTAGAAGCAACCTCTATACAACTATACAACGCCATGTCTAGTTTTGACATTCCTTGGTTTTTTTGGTCAATGATAGCGTGCATACAGACGACACAAAAAACGTGCTTAATTTAGAAATAAATGTGCTACCGCATTACAATTCATCGCAACTATGGCTTACTGTCATTTTAAATAAAATTACACTGAACTTAAAAGTACTAATCAACAGCATAATCCGACGCATTTGCTTCGAAGATTTAAGTTACATTTGTTTCACAATACCACTTTACGCGCGGATAGCAAAATCGAGAGTGTGAAAAACATGACCCATTGCATTGGGATGCGTGCCATTGATAAACCTTTCTTTGTTCTTTCTTGCTCTTGCTCTTATCAAATACTAACAACATTTTGTTCGACGTATGCCCGGATGTGTTGTACCAGATCGACCACTGTGCGTCGTCTCACATCGTTGACGATACTAAGTTAGGTTATTGGGCTAGCAATGAAATTGTCAGCACACTTAGAGTAGTGTTGGTCCATTGAGATACCCAGTGACGTTGATTTAATCCCAACGGCAAATGGTGATTAGACCAGACTTTAGCTTTCACTGGGATTCGAACGTGAGATCCCTATAACCAAGGGCAGCAATTCAACAAACCTGCTGAACTATGATCAACATCAATCAACTCTACGGCTCCACTTCGCATCACCCCATCGATCGCTGTTCAGCCACAAATCAGCACTTTCACAGTCTCAACTTCGACAAATCATAGCCATGTCACTAGCAGATCACTTTCCTTGACTTGTCAGCCATCAGAACGTCATCGCAAGTGCTGTCCTTTTCACATTAGACCGATGTAAACAAAGAATCCACTTCCCCCGAGTGTATGCCCTCTCTAACCTCTTCTCAAGCAACAACTGGCCTCCTCCGATGGCGGTGGAATGAGATGCACGTCAATATTTCAAATTAAGCACTTTAAACCCTCCAATTTCACCATCTGTCGGTTCTCAATGTGCGAGGCCGTGCAAAAGAGCACGCGCGTCATGAGCGTGAGCTCAAAAGAGATGCAGTCGCGCGAAAGCATTTCCCACACGCGAATTACTGATGGAAATGATTTCATTACACATGCAGCCTAAGTATACGCCTCCCCTCCTCCAGCTCCTCCACCACCCACGAATTCATGTAATCCATGCAATACGTTATGAATGAAAATCCTTCAAATTAATAAGCCGAAATCCTTTAATTCGAGAGCGCCTCCGACGTACCGTCGAATATTTGTCTTCGTGTCACTGGAAAGATGTCTTTCGACAACGGAAGACAAATGGAAATCTGTGACGCCCCGGAGAGCAACACAAATGCCATCCCCGTCCCCGGCAATAGACCGTCAATTGAACTATGAATAAATCAATATGAAGTATGCAAATTTTGCGGTTGTATTTATAGGCACAGGAGCGCGCAAGCACACATACGCGCGCGCTTACAATGCAAAGTAAATATTTTTCCCGAGCACATGTCATTGTGATCAGCCATGTGTGCCCTGATGCAGGCTGAGGCTTCCGGGGCTCCTCCTGGCGCCCCCCATCTCGTCGCCCGCACACACGCACTGACGCACGACGTCGGCAGGACGTCCACGCAGCCGATCGTAAGCTACGTATTCCGAATGATTTATTCAGCGTGCGATTAAAATTAAAATTAAAATTTTCGCCTATCCGCCGAGAGAGCGATCGGGGTAAGGAAGGGTGGTCGCCGCGGTCGGATGGTGGCTGGAACGACGACAGCGTGACTCAGCGATGTGTGAAGCTGGAGCTCACATCAATTTCTGTCTATTATTAGGATTTGAGGAGAGAGCGAGAGCATCTGCTGCCATGGTCTGCAGTGTCACGAGGATTTTTTCCTGTTTTTCTTTTTGCGTCGAGTTCAACTGACGACCGTCAGCGCTGGCTTCTCGCACTAAAATTAGAATAATTTGTGGATTTTTTTTTTTTCGTTTTTCCTGATGTTTATTCATCGTCAAGTTCGTCATTGGGATGAACTTTACTCGGGATGTACGTAAGAGTGTTAAGGAAGTTTGTGATTAGTTCGTAAGCGAGCACGAGGGTGGGTGCTGAATGGTGGTGGTCGTTGCTAAGAAGGCCGAGGTCGGAGCAATCGAATTAGTGAAATTTCGGTTTCCTGGAGAGACTTTGCTGCTGCGGGGGATAAGTGGATTGAATGGGCTTACAAAATTGTAGATGTGTCTGTGAAGGGAAGTGGGGGGAAGACCTCTTAAGGACCTGTTTATGGAGGTTTATCCTCCTAGGAGAGATGGCACTTTTGTTTCATTTAAGTATGTGCTTAAGTTATGGAAAGCAATCAGCTTGTTGAATGTCAAGTATGATAATGGTTCTGATTGGGCATAGTTCATTTCTTACATGACGCGGTCTCCCTTCTTAGACGGATGAGGTTCAATGTTTGTTTCTCGTTCTTCCAGTGATGTGCAACATGCAATGCAACAATTGGCAGAGATCCTGAGTAGAATTGCATATTCGTTATCAGAAACTTTACCCAGTCTACCATAGCTATAAAGCAGATAAAGGAGAGGGCCAAGACTTCTTCCTTGTGGTACTCCAGTTTTTAAGGACTTGAATTTATAAAACACACATTCCTCATTTGATTTTACTGGAAGGGATCGGAACCAATTTTATTTTTTGTTGAAGTCTTGGGCAACATAGAGCAACAAAAAGACTTCTGTTCAAAACCTTCTCCAAGTACACTCTTTATCTTCTTCTTCTCTATAAATGGTAAGACATAAGACATAGAGAACTGATGTCTTTAACAATGTCGTTCAGAATTGGCTGGAAAAGGTTATGGTACCAATTTTCTTTTTAACTTGATCTAACTTTTTCGATTTTTTTATTTTCGTTTTTATTAAAATCTGTAGCAACGCGTGCCGGTGTCAGCTAGTAGCTGAATAAAAGCTATTGGATGCAAATGAAGGCTGCAGTCGTGCATCTGTCTCTTTAACTCAAGTACCAGACCGACACCGTACTAAGCCACGGTTTGTTGGACTGCACTAAACGAGTCTGTTAAATGCAAGAGACTCAATCGGGTGCAGACAGGGTTGCACATTTATCAGCGAAGCACTCTGTTTGATGCAGTTAATATACTCCTTCACCTTCCTTCTTTGAACTTTGAACTAGCAGCCAGTACAACATTGGGACTAAAAAACATCCGAATGTGGTTCGAAGTCGCCGTTATGCACTCAGCCATTCAGACACAGACCTTCTTCTACCCCAAGTCATCTTCGAGAAAAATGTCTCGACCAGGAAACCTCCATATCGGTATGGGTGTCTGATGTTCAGACGAAGATCCACAGCGTATTTAAACACACGGATCGTTGATGGCCAAATGAGTGGGTGCAGCTGTCAATTTTCAGGACCTCAATTTTGATCCATTAGTCATGCTCCCTCACCACTGTAGTGCATTCCAGGCAGAAACCATTACCACACAGAAGGCCTTAAGAATAATCCAAAGGGATATCATCCACTGTTCAGAGAGCCAGGCACAATTAAGTCTCTGAACAACGTCAATGTTTACTCAAATGCGTCCCTAAATTGTAGACTGTGTCTCTACGATATGTCTGAGCATTCTAACATACACCTTACGTGGGTGTCGGGGCATTTCCACATACCGGGAAATTTCAAAGCCGATGAACTCGCAACATTTGCAGTACCAAAAGGAGAACCACCATCATCGATAAATGGCGAAAGCAACCATAAATGGCTAGAAGGCACCACCTGCCTCAAAACAAAAGTATTATGGGCAGCACCAGATCTTAAATGTTCACTTTGTCTGCTCAGACTAAGCAGACCGTCGCTCAAGACATTAATTGGCGTCATAACCGGACACTTCTCAATCGGCATACACCCACGCATACAAACGGAGTGTGCCATACTATGACGTCTGCAGAGGCTGCATTGATGAAGAGGAGAAAGAAACTACAAATCTCCTCCTCTGCTCCTGTAGTACTCTGGCAACACTTGGGTACCCATCTTAGGGGCCTAATATTTCAACAACATCAGCTAACTAAATAGCCTAGACATTAGTCAGTTAAACCGCTTATCACGAGCACTAAATGGTTCCATGATTGGGAGTCACTTTGTCGTTTCTCATACTTTCTTAAAAACAGAAAGTCTTGTTGAGTTCGTTACTAACTTTGATAGGAGTGTCGTTTGTTCTTTATCCTACTCCTGTACAGCTAGACTAGTTTTGATCGAAATTAAAAGCTAGACCAGATTTCATGTAGCTTCTTCCGACTGATGCTTCTCGATTTAATTTCCAAGACCTCCCACTGAGTTGCCCCGTTTAAGTTGGCCAGAAAAACATCCATACTTAGGTTGTAAGGGAGGGAAATGTACCATATTCCAAATACGCGACTTGTTTGCCGGTCATTGGCATCTTCAAAGGGGACCTTCTCACAGATTCAGTAGTCTGCCTATTCAAAACTCGTGCTCACTCGCAATCAGTTCACAGTTCAAAGTTGAGACAGTACCACTTCCCCATGACACATCTATCATCCAAAACAACAACCAACAAGTTGACGCTGCCTCCAACTCCTGCCGAATGTGCTCTTCAACTTAATCTTGAACTGCGTTCGTGCTTACCCACCGTCCGCACTCAAAGGGTCTGCGTCTCAAAAGCCTTTTGTTTCACATAATCTATTCAACGGAGGGATCTCTTTACAAGAAGCCTTAAATGAATATTCAAATTCCCATACACCCGACTGACTGTCACAGTGGGAGGGGAATGAAAGCACATTGAAAACCACTTCACAAAATATCCATCATTCTCGCGTGTGCCCTTTTCACGGGCTCCTTAATCGATAAACCACTATCCAGCATATTAAAACCAGCAAACAGTTGAATGAATCCGTTCAGCTAGGTTCACCCGTGCGTACAAAGGCTCTCTATGATTGAACCCAATTCCAATCCAACTGCATGAACGTGAGCCGATGCGGCAGTTGGGGGTGAATCTATAATAAATCAATAGCAATCATCCTAAGGACGTCAGAGGCGGACGTTATTAGACTGGTGCTTATCAAACTTTTGCCTACGAAAGCGCGCACCAATCGAGGTCATTCTGTAGCGCGGTGCTGTGTGTCTGTTTGTGTTTTTTCGCCTCTTCTTTTGCCATCCACGTCTCTGTACCTTCCCCCTCCTTGGGAGTAAGCACGCAAGGGGCAAGTTGGGCATACCTCGGCACAGCCAAGCTAATGCACATTAATGGAGATCGGAAGCACTCCTTCGGTCCGACTCCCCGTCCCCTGCATATGTTTACTGACAGCAAGCACGCTACTAACCTAATTACCGAGATGAGATAAGCGAAAGATTTTAATTTAATCCTCCATCCCGTCTGAGAGGGTAGCTGGCCCCGAAACTCGAACAAAAGGGACCACCCAGCCCAAAATCAGTTCGGAAACAATTCGCCAATATTGGTGGAGTGAGGCACCCCGAGAGTTGAGATCCACGTCGTCGCCCTCGACTCTGCGGCTGTGGCTATAAATACCCACACAACCTGGCAGCCCCCCACACACGCACTCGCCACCCTCACCAGAGAAGCGGTCCCATGCATATTCAGGAGATTGGATTTATTTGTGCGGCTGAATGGGGTTAACGTCGAATTATGTATTTACCCCAGTCCCCCGCCGCAGCAGCCAGCGGCACGGTGGTCAATCGCTTGGAAAATCGGCACTCACCAGCCACTACACTCGTCGAACACCCTCGCCCTGTCGTCACAGCTGTCGCATCCGATGAGTGGATCCTTCAACTCGGCCGCTATAAATGTGCTTAATTACTTCACAAAAGCTTTTAGGTGGCATTTTTCTCGTTTTTGAGTGCTCTTCCAAATCTTCCGGTGAACCCTGATTGAAAATCGATATAAAGTGCTGGAACAGGTGGGAGCCAACCTCGCCCCGGAGAGCGTGTAAAATTTGTCCAAATTGAACTTTTAAACAACAATTATACCGTTTAGCCGGGGCCTCAGTTGGCTTTTGCGGAATTAGAACTACATCGTCGATTCCACCGCCTAACCCCCAGTGCCCCAGACGGGGGACCTTTCCTGTGATCCCATCTCAACTTGGCCGCTATCGTGTGCAAACAAAGAGGAAAACACAGCAAATAGTCAACCGCATGCCAATCAATGTCTGCCGGGACACACCGAGTCTCTGAGATTTATTGTGGACTTGTCTCGCTGACTTGGCGTGTCTTCGTCGTCGAGGCGTGTCTGCCGGTTGTATCTATTCCATTTCCTTACTGCGAACGGCGATAATGCGAACGTATCTACGGGCGATCGTAAATCACTGGCCGATTCGCCCGATTCGCCGATTCGCGGTGTACAGATACAGAATTCTTGACGCGTTAAAATGGAAATTGCAAAAAAGAAAGAAATAAAACTGAAAACTCGATACAATTAGACAGAACGTGTACGCTTCACTCCCCGCACTGCTGCTAGTGCCCGACCCGGCCCGATGGTGGTGTGCTGTGGTTTCGGTCTTCGTTTTGTGTCCATTATCTTCTTTTATTGGCCGTGTGCTTGGCTCATAGACTTCTGGCTTTGAATTTAAAAAGAAAATCAATTTGAATTCGTGTAAAATGATAAACATTTCGTGCGAACTCCGAAGCCATGTGCCTGTGCCTGTGCCTGTGCCCCTGCCTGTGGTGTGCGTTGTCTCTCCGGCCGAGGTATCCTTGGGTGTTTATTTTATTAAAGTTCTCGAAGGTGATTTGATAGATAAAATATATCCACCTCGGTGATGGGTCGGTATTTACAATATCCACTGGGAATTATTGAGAAAGGATTTTATTTAGGGGTACATCTGGTCAGCCTGGTGTTCTGAAAATAGAACTCAATGTCAGAGGCTTTCGGATTTTCGGTTCTCCGTTGTTCAGGGCTTTATGAATGGACCATGGACAGATGAACGTGATCGGATTTCAAATTTAAATACCTATTACGTCATGGAATATGTATGAAATGCATCAAAGACACTGATGAGGACAAAAGGAATTAATTCAAGCCAAAATCAATATTCAACCGAAGCACTGTGTGTGTGCTGAAGAACTGCTACGGTTCTGAAGTAGACATTTTATTTTTCAACAATTTTATTTCATATATTTATTTAAAAATTATTTTATGTAGTCTCTAGACAGCCTGAACGAAAAAGTGTGCGAGTTCCCAAGAGTTTCTGTCAAAAATAGGTTTTGCACTTCCTTTGGCCCTTCGTTGGAAGCTGGAGGCTGCTGGTTAATGAGAGTCCCCCCTAGCTGGCCATCTTCGAGAACGTCATGATCCACTTGCACTTTGCAGTCGCCCCAATGCTCACGAATTCGTTGTCTAATTTACCAAATCCTCATTGTGATTATATCCGATGCACGTGTCGTGAATAAGTTTGATTTGGTGAATCTATTCGATGTTACGGTGATGTCGTCGGCCAGTGTCTGCCGGATTTGAAACAAGCTCTAGATATGACGACTCAATTTGTGAATCGAAGGTGGTCACTGGTTGGCGTCTGTCGTGACGTAGTGGGTACGTGAGTGGACTTCTACTCTGAAGGTTCATGGTTCTATCCCGGATATACCAATCAGCAATCAACATTATTTCTCCTGAGTCACTGATATTAGATACAAAGAAGAATCGTCAATAAGAACTTTTTCAGCTTTAATTAATCAGCGTTTCCCCTCTACTCCTGAGTTAACAAACAGCACGGACAACTTGAGGCATTGCTGTAGAAACTAGGTTCAAGTTTGAGGCTGTAGCTCCTCTCGAAGAAAGAAGAATAAGTGGGTAGGGGTAGGTGGATGTAATGTTTCTCTTAAGGGGAATCAGACGACATGTTCTGTAATTTTTTGCGTTCTACCAAGGCAAAGTCTGGCTTACCAGGTCTGTCCGCTTTATTTGTCCCTGTGAGTGTCCCTATTTGTCGGTTGCGGCTAGTTGAACAGAAAGTTGCCAAAAACATTCTCAGGTTCCTGGCCTTGCCAGAGTTCAGGCAGCTGCTCTTAAATCATTCATCCGAACTGCGACCGGTGGTGAGTCTAAGCGGAAACAATGGCTGCCTTTAAGTGTTGATGATTCAGGAAATACTGGCTCCAGTCATAAAGGCTGGAGCATAGCCAGGAGGCCAGGAAATGATTTAGTTTAGAGCTCGACTATGACAGAGGCTGTTATTTACTCTTAACGAAACTTAACGACACCAGTTTAAAACCTCACTGAGATCTGCTTGCACATTGTGCTGACTGATTTCTGGCCTTGGTCAGACATTTATAAGCAGCTTCAGAAAGAGTGGTAGAATATTGGACGTTAACCACACCCAGCCAAATCTAGACGAGCTCTGCGCAAGTGATTGGGAATAGAGAAAAAAGGTTCCGATTTTAGGGTCATCTTATCTACTCCTAAAGTTTTGCAGAAAGAACTCAGTGAGTAAGCAACTGTAAGCAAACTGTAAGCACTGCATGTTTTATTACCCAGAGACAGTGCTCTCCTCAAACTTGTGATGAAAATCATTATTTTTTTATTCAGGTTTTTGTTTTCTTAAATGTTTCCATTCGTCCCGCGATTCTGGGCAAAAGCTCATTTTTATTGTTTCTTCCAAGTATTACTCAATACACAAGTTGTTTGGTGGGATGGGTATAGAGATTGCACAAGGAAGGAAGAATGGGATTTTTTTTTGAATTTAAGGTGCATCCACAATTGAAGTAGTTTTGATTTCTATGAGACGGCACCATAACTTTAGTGCATTTTTTTGATTCACATTTTCACCACAAAGTATTCATCGCTTTTAGAAGCGAACTTTTCTGAGATACAATGTGTAGCATGAATCAGTGTGTAAGTTAAGTATTGGCACTTATCACCTATGTATGTTGCGCCAGTAGCACTCTCTTTGTTTATCCTTAGAGCAAAACAATAAATGGGTATGTCTTATGGCATTCAGGCTAATAAAGGCCCATTTCGATGTTACTTGGTTGGCATATCTTGTGCTCCCAAATCCAGGTACCTCTTGCTACGGGCATTGCCCACAGATAATATTCAATTCGCTCGAATTTTCGAGGAATCAACTGGTACAGACAGCACTGCATGAACAAAGGAGACAGCGTGGAACATCTTCCTTTTCTTGAAGTCATTCTGCTGAAGACTCATTCGACGGACATGCGTGTCCAGCTTAAGTAGACAAAGACATTGAGACAGACAAATGCAGAGAAGATACTGAATAACATTGTTCTACGCCCAGACGACACGCCCCGATTCTGGAGAGCTGGGCAGTGGCAAATTTGGTGTTGGATCGTCTCGGTAGCATCTCGAGATCGTTACCTTCCTGGCTCCAGAGAATTGTTTCGATCAGACAGTGTCCTGTGATCACTTCGACGAGCATACGGATCGGGTTTCGGTCTAATGCCAGAATTTTTTTTGTTTTGCAGATGTTAAGCTCTGGCTAAGTTGATCTTGTCGTTTGACAGACAAATCTTGCAAGACGCGACGAGTTCGATTCTTGTATTGTTGTGATCGGTGGTTATTGTGCAGTGTTCACTTCGACGATGTCCACTTCAGATCCTGGTCCGGCTATCGTTGATCTGTGGCCCGGGACACAGCAGAGTTTGACCTTGTGGTGTCTGATGGACCACAGTGAGTCAAGACATTCCATGACAGGTTCCCATTGACATTAGTGCAGCCTGGCTGTCTACAAAGATGGTGGATGCTACACATATCAGGGAATCTGATTGATGTATATGCGTCCGAGTGTTCTAGTACAATCTAGCCTCAGTACCTGTGTCCATTTTCGATACGTCGGTATTTAGAGAGAGAAGTCAGTGTAGGGAGACATATTGTCGGTCGTAGCTGTAAGGCTACTAGAAGCAAGTTTCTCCAACAGGGATTTTTTAATATATATATTTTGTAAGGTTGTGTTGTTCGAAGAAAAAAAAATACCCGTCGCTCAAAGAAAATGTGACATATTTAGACGTTTAGATTTAGTCAATTTATATTTGCGTACATACGGGGAAGGATCCACCAAAATTACGAAGGGTCCGATTTTGTCCACAGAACGTTAATGACCACAAATCAGCAATCACTTGAAACAATTTCCTCACCCATTCCAACGCAAGACCGGCACTCCATTTATCAAATGCTCAAAGCTGCTTCCTTTGAACTTACTCTTCAAACTGCCTATCAATCTTTCTTTAATTGCCATCGTTATTCCGTCGGTTGTTAAACTGTCAGCAATTGTTTTCTCTGAAATCTTGTTCCTCACTAGATCCAGAGATAGAGGCCAAAAGCAAACGAAATCATAATCAAACATCAACTGACACCAGAAATCAAAATGTCATGCATAACAGAGTTCAGTACACGCGAAGCAGAGGCGTACACGATTTGGTAGTCCCTCGTGACACCTAAACTAAACTCCCACCACCTGTTTGACACACGCACGTTCTTCTGCTCACATGGCAACTACAGCAGACTCAAAGACTTCGGCTGATGCGTCAGCGGCCAACATATGCTGCCCTTTTGCGATTTATTCATTCAACCTCTGCTACAAGGGTCCACCTCTTTTGTGAAGCACACACGACACGTGGTACCCTGTAAACGATGAAGGATGTAACGTCGCGTGTTAAGCAGAAGCACTCCTGTGTGAACGGTGCGAGCCCTTGTCATGTATCCAGTTTCCACAACACTTCCCATCAAAGTGCATTTGACTCTGAAGTGAAAAAAAAAGAAGCACAAGTGTCGACGAGAACACCCATTTGCCTTGTTGAGAAAAAAAAACAAACAAAAACGAACAAAAATTCTGTCAACGATATGAATGTATTTTTAGAAAAGCGAATTAATTACTCAATCAATGGATTTGTGTGATAACCGGCCAGTTGGAGTATCCATCCATTCAGAGGCGAGCGGGAAAGGCCAGGACTGCTGGCAGAAATAAAACCCTAAACAGCAATCATCATATCGACGTTTCATGGAAATTCCAGTCCGTGAAGTTCTGAATCAGCTGCTCAGTTGCCCACTCGAGAGGTATATTGTCGTGTAATAATTACGGAAGCTACGAGTACTTATTCATGATTGTGTTCGGCTTTTTTTTCGTTCGCTCGTTTTTTTGCACTTATTGCAGACGAGTGATAATCAAGCGATTAGAGCGAGTAGCTGTCAAGTGTCAAAAAAAAAAGAAATTAAAATACGCTTGTTTGCTCGCGACGGTGATAACAAAATTTTGATTTTATTTTTGTTTCATTTTGCTGTTATGTCTTTTATTCCACGCACGCGAATGCGGTGAGTGGTTGCACTAATTGTGATACTGATTCTTCTTCTGATACTATCTAGACAGAAGAAGGAATTCCCGTCTTAACGCACAAGGCAATTGCATACAGTCGAAAAGTCGAACTGTTTTGAAACTTGTCGCGCTGTTCTCGAATACAATGTCTGTGCACGCGACCCGATTGCGTTCAAGTCGTGCGCCCCGCAACTTTGTCTCTTGAGATATGCTTCCAGGAATTGGCTGCTTATCATTGTGAATTAATTTGCACATGAACTTTAGCCTGAATATATAATATATAATATATAATAAGATTTATTGCTGAGAAACTACCTCGGACTGTAGTGGACTTGGACATTTGCTACGTTCATTTCAAGAGTTCCTAAATCATTTCATATGCCCTTCTTATTCAACATCTTATCCTTGTTAGTTTGAAAACTCTGGACTAAAGTTTTGATATAATTCGCTGTACTTACATGATCAGTTTTGGAGAATGATCCTTACATTCTTGGGTTAAAGTTTCCATTATATTCCCCTATAGAGCATCAGACAAATACCGATCAAAAGCTTCCTCGTCCCCTATTGCGAAGTTTCATAAATCTAAACATGCATCACTGCAAAAGTCATTCGGGTCCTATTAGACGCGTTCACATTGTACTGCATTTAGTTCAGCAGGATCGATGGAGCAAAAAATGCTTTGCGTTCACATTGTATTAAGCGGTTAACAGACTTCATGTATGTATGAGAGATACTCATGGCATCAACATCGAAGCGAACGTTCTTATTTCAGTTAGGCGGATCTTATTGAAATCCAGTTCGGTTCTGGAATAGAGTCGTACCGTTTTTATCAGAGGTATATCTTTGAAAACCATACATATCTGCCTGTCAGACTACCTGTCTTCTCTCATCAACCGACCTTGTTTTTTTCTTTTAAACCAGTCTAAGAGTAACATCCATGTTAGAATGTTCTGCTGCATCCAAAAAACTTTATTCTGGGACGCCCATTTGACATCTGATTTCAAAGTTTCAATTTCGGTTCACTCTAATCAAACTACTCTCTCTACTCAAACACTTTCTCAAACAAGTTTCTAACATCGATGGTCTTTTCTCAAAAATATGACCCAAGATTGAATCCAGGACTTTAAAATATCTGAACTACAAAGCAAAACGTTTATCTGTATCGAAAATTCCATCCAAAAATATCAAACTTATGAACTGATCAGTCGAGATAGGCTAATCATAATCGCACGCAGGTAGTTGGGATTTTCAAGAACTTTTATTTAATAAATGGCTTGACATCCGTCCATGTAGAGTGAAAATTGTTGTTGTCACTCCAGTCTATTCAAGTGTGATATTTTCAATACAAGGGAAACAAATTTGAATTGTTTAATAATTTCTTCTAAACCGTTTCAAAAAGTGTTTGGTACAAAGCTCCCTGATTGAGTAGAAACTTTATCCAATAGTCTGAACTCTCCTCCTATTTTAATGGCAAATGTGATGATTTTGGATGGCTTTGAACATTTTCATAAATATTGCCAGATTCTTGGTCTATGGAGCAGAGACATGGCCAATTTTAAGAGCAGAGAATAGTTCTAAGTTCGACTTTGGTCGATCTTGCATTGAGTCTTCAAGTTCAAATCTTTGAAGAAGCAAGTACTCACTTTTAGAGAAGGGTACACTATTGAAAAGGCATTCAACAACCAGTGTCACACCAAATTTGGCGCTTGTGGGTTGACCCCGATAAAAGAAGGAATGTCCCATCTCTGAATGCATGTTCGGTTAACGGCTGGTAACGAAATGGAAGGCACACTTAGACGATTGTTGTTCCATTGTGATACCCAATGGCGTTAATTTAATCCCAAAGGCAAATGCTGACTGGACCAGATTTGGAAACCAGATAAAAGCATATTAACTTTTGCTTGTACTCTATATACCAAATTAATTGCACTCTACCTATAACCAACTGCGCCATACAGCCGTTTTGTTCATTGTTGGTCCATTCATACAATTGATAAATTTAGGTTTGAAGTGATTATTTCTATGAGGTTTCCCATAAATATTTGTTTTCTGACTTATGCGTCACTTTTCTTGATTGTTGTTGTATCATTCAACAGACGCAATCGAAAAGTTGCAGGGAGCAGTACACCTTATTAAGTTTTTGTCAAATTTCTCGAATCAATTTATGCGTGTATGTTATCAAGTATTCAGCAGCATTTTAAAATGGAATTCTTCTAAAAGCTTCTAAGACCACACACACTGTTCACAATTATCCTTCAAAAACCACCACATTCCATTGTCAAAAATTCACAAAACATCAATGAGTCAATGCGTAGCGATTTCAGTGGTTCCTTTCACCTTGCAGGTGATAAACACTTTTACACGTTCCAGTTGATGTTTTTGAAATACACACAATTTCCTTTAACTGCCCCTGGTTTTGGAAATTTATCTGCTCCATGTTTATGCCGAAATAAAAGATAAATATTTAGCCAGCAAAGCAATTTTCAACACCCCACCCACATCACAGGAAAGAGAAGAACGCGAAAACTAATATCATTATCTAAACACATTCTGGAATCAACATCATACAATTGGCCGACTCTCCGCTATTCGGCAAAATTTTGGCAATTCTCCAACATTTCAACAATCCACCGCAACATTAAAAACTGAGAAAAAGGAGAAGAACACCTCCACGGCGGTATGGAAGTTCGAATAGAATGCCACAAAACCAACACCAGCCAACAGAGAAACACGTATTAATTACCGACTGAATGTGTTCGGTGCACGCGGGCGTATGTGGAACGTTTTTACTTCGAGGGTTTTATTGGTGAATTTGAATGAAAACAGAAAACAAAAAAAAACACAACGAACTCATTTCGCGTGTGAGTTTATAATGCTTTGGGGATTACTCATTCTTAATTTGTTTTTACTTGAATTTGATGAATTTGCATTTGCTGCATTCTGGAAAATATTGGCGATTTCCAGAAAGTTAAGGTTCTGCCCCGGCCACCCGTGTCTGGTGCCTGGCATGGGAGGGCGGCCTGTCTGACTTTCGCCAGAGCAGACACTTGTTAGGCTATTTGTGTTTATCGAGAATGTATCTTGAATGGTTTTCAATAAATACTTTACGACCACATGGGGCGAGAGTACAAGGTTTACAAGATAATTGCCTTATTAAAGCAGGACGTGGTTTCAGACGAATAGTCCGAAAAGGTCATCTGAAGTGGAATGAAAATATTAAATTATACTTGAATTGAATTCGATGCTCTAAATGTGGGTTATGACGATAGTAAAATTCGAAGCGTTGATTTCTTTTCAATTTGAATGATATTTGAGATGATGTACAACATTGTGATTTGGACTGAAGACGGTGCAATTTTTTGTATTCAGGTCCACGTTCAAAGGAGCATTCCATAACGCTCTGCTTAAGATTGAAATAAACATTACCAATCGAGAGTTCTGAATTGTCCACTCCGAACGAAGTGGCAGCGTTTCGAAGGAAAAGTAATCAGAAGCACATCATTCAGGGCTCTCTTCTTTGAAGTGATTGCGATAATGTCTTTGTTACAGGCTATAACAAAACAAAGCTTCTAGGAATCTACAGGAGGTGTCCCCTACTCAAACATAAATACAGAGTGACCAGACAATAATGATCGGAAATGTAAGCAAAACAACTACAGTGGGAGATATACATGCTTGGGATGTGTGCTTCCTCTGCAAACGGGCACTGAATGGCAGATCGTTGCTTAGCCAGTTACCGGCCTCCTTATTTCCTGGAATTGAGGAGCGAGATTTTAAGGGTACACTTCTAAAAGCTCAGCCCAGCATTCCTCTACAAGTTAAGAGCATGTGGTGAAGGAGACAATAGCTTTCTTGGCTACTTCTGTGTTGGCCAGTTTGGTATAATTTGACTTGACGACATTCGTCACGACGTCCAGCTAAGAATGGTACTCGAGAAGGCTTGGGAGTATGCCAAAGCCATCCAGCTATTTTGCTGATTTGGAGAAGGCATGCGACCACCCTCGATGGAGTGTTCTGCAGGAGTATGAGATTAATGGTCCACTGCTCTTTGCAGATGACTTAGTTATTTATATAGCTTACGCGCCGGGAAGTGGTGAAAAACTGAGGAGGAACTTAATTTCAAGCAACTACTTCTCCGAACGGAAGGTTCTGTCGATGGTTTGGACATAAGGCACGAATTTCTTTATCATCACATCATCCGAGGCGTGTCTTAAATGAGACTCCATCAACAAGGCGTCCACTTGGCAGACACAGGCCCATATCCAAAATCTCACTTACTTGAGCCTGGACATAAATCTTGCTGAGTTAGAGTCGGTGGCGCAGGATGGAAGGGTCTATAGATTTCTGGTGCGTTATGATCCATTTGATGATGATGACAAGGAATTCTAAGAACACACTCGCGCTGACTCCCCAGTCGAGACCCTACAGACCTGTCCGCCCTGTCATTATTTTCCTTCTGAGATTAGTCCCACAGCCTCAAGGCATTGGATTGTGATGCCCAGCACCCTAACTCTGAGCCCGATGGCACTGTGCGACCTTGACCCAGTAGAGACATTTCTTCTGTACCACTTCTATCATAGCGTCCCATATAACATATAGTTGGAACTACGGGACGGCTTTTCGATTTTAGCGAACTGTGAACACAGAAAGTCGGTTAAGGCTCTCTACTGAGACAATAACGTACGTACGGTCTTTCGAAATGAGGGATCAGAGTGATGAT
Source organism: Eristalis arbustorum (assembly GCA_916610145.1). NCBI lineage: Eukaryota > Metazoa > Arthropoda > Insecta > Diptera > Syrphidae > Eristalis > Eristalis arbustorum. Next base: position 34,451,959 of record OU744317.1, read on the forward strand.
CTACCCGATGCATCGATGCTTGGTCGAAAACTTTTCGATTGTGTTCGCGCCAGTAACTAATCATGATGAAATGGCAAATCATTTTCTCATGTCAATGGTAACTTTGACAAATGTTAAAATATGACAATGGGAACACCCTTCAAATGAATGGACACTCACAGCGAATAATCATGACAGCAGGAAAACTCAATTTTCCATTATTTGTTAGAGGTTAGTGTTGCTTACAATCACTAGGTTGGTGAACTGAATTTTCAATCACATCGCGCGATATCTCGCGTGGCTCGCGATTGTTTTCGAAACAGTCATCCTTACACCTACCTTCCTACCCACAAACTCATTAAAGATCACCACAGACCCACAGTCATGCGTGACGAGTGTCCACCGAAAATGACTCTATTTCCCAGTCTCCGTCGAATTAATTACGAACAAGGCACACGCCAAAATCCCCTCAGACTGCGTGGGCGAGGCGACATGTCCCTGAATCATCGAATGACCTGAAATGATTTGACATTCAAAGGAAGTCTGCGTTCAAAATTCCAGCAAATACCGCTTCCACGTGCTGAGTCTGTCGCCAACGTTCCTCTGATTAAGATTTACGATGTTATGATGGCTGCCTCCTTTTGAACTGACATATTTATTTCGTTGATCTAGACTCTGACTTCTGGTCTCATGTCAAAGAGATCGAAGGAAATGTACTCCTCTCCGGTTTGACGATCCGACAAAAATTAAATGAACATTCGAACACCACAACAGTTGGGTTTAATTGCGTCTTATGATTTTCGAAATTCCGAGCAAAAATTCCTACGCCTTTGCCTCGGGATACATTAGTGTCATAACTCTTAATAAATAAATCTGTTCACGATATCTACATCTCCGCGAAAGAATGCACGATCGCGCATTCCTGCGCAGTGAATCAACTCTCGATTTCATTCACAAAACGTTGAGTAGAATAGAAAAATAAATGAAATTATAAATCTCATCTTCTTGGGGTAAACAAAATACAAGATAAATGTATGTACATTCATCTCTCGGTGGGCCCTGCTTCGCCTGTATCTGTGGCACATCACCTTTGCCTTACCACCGCATTCCAACGCAGACCAACAAAACATGGACTGCGGCCAAATTTGTTGTGCAAAAAACAAAAAATTAATAGAGCTTTCGACAAAATAATTCCGAGAATTCAATGAGTAACTTGATGAAGAAAAAAGTGCAAATTTCCCCGAGGATGTCCTACAACCACCCACAAGCAGAGCATCCTTGCGTCGCGTGGATACTCGTGCTTTCTGCGGTGACATTGAAAGTCATCAATGAACCCCGGTAGCCGGGGGGAAGACGAACAGCCATGCACCACAGATGTATCGAATCCGTGTCACCTAACATCTGATGGGAGCGTGACACATATTAGGAAGCACCAGTCCAAGTGCCAAGATTCTTGATAAATTCTCGGAACTGTGTACAATGTCCGATGCGAAGCCATTTATCTCTTATTTATTTTTCGAAAAAAATCAGAGAAAAATATGAGGAGAAGAAAAAATGTCTTTCATTAAGATTTTCGCTTTCGGCGAGCTGAGCTTTCAGTTCAGTTACCCCAGAAAAAAAGGAAAATTTATTGGACAGAGTTCGCCGCAGTGGATGTTTTTTGACAAGTCAACGTGTGTACGGTTGTTTTTTTTTAAATATTTGGCAAACGGAAACGTCGTAGCTGGGGAATCCCTAATTCGAATTGTGCACACGTTGATCTGACAAACTAATTCGATGCGATGTCGAAACTCGCGCACTGATGCGAGAGTGATCACTCAGAGGCGATTGATCGTGCAAAGAGTCATTGACGCAAAGTCAAAGTGGTTCTTTGTGCAGCTTCCGTTCACTTTTCATCGTCGGAAAATGGTTCTGGCAGTGATTGAGGGCAACGTGAAGAGACTATGGGATAGCGCCACAATGAGCAGATATAAAGTCGCTTTAGTCATTCGTGGCGGGTCATCGGTGAATAGTAGAAACAATAGCAACAACTGTTTGCCAGTAATTGAGAAATAGATCCTTCTTACAGTCACAGCTCTTGATTTGTTTAAACTTATGCGGGTGGTTAGGTAATGGCGATTAGTTAAAAGAAGTCAGTGAGATCATGGAAGAAATGGAATAAGTTCATCCACCAGTATAGTTGTAAATGGCAGCTTTTTTTCTGATTTAGTTGGATGTCATTATCACCGCATGATCAAGTAAAGGGGTTTCCTGGTAACACGATCCTCCGCCATCGACTCTAAATCATCAGGATATATGCCCACATGCAATTTTCGACTTAGTCCATCCTCCTCGTCCTGGGTCTGCCAAGCGGTTGGATTTAAGGCATTTAAAGCACTCCTCCGAAGACGTATGATGGAGACATTCGTGCCAAGTCTCCAAGCCATCGATGTCCTGTCTCGAATTGCTGCAGTTATATTCGAAACTGTTGAAGTGTACACAAGTACATTTCAGTCAGTTTACTCCGTGAAACCGTGGATCGTTCTCGTACTCTTCCAGTCTTATTCCTGCATTGTTGTTGTCTGTTACATAGTGATGCAATGATGTCAAGCAATTTCTGAATGAAACTGATCTGAAACTTATATCTTGAATTCAAATGTCTTATCTGACATTCAATTTCTTGAATTTAGATTTCTCTCAAGCTTGCACCATTCCGTATTATTTCTTATATGCAATTTTTTTACTTTTTATTGTTATATGCTGGAAGGTGCTGAATTTTAATTGTATTTCTGTATTTCATTTTAGGTGATAACAACATAACTCTCCATGAGCTGCAACCGAGTAATGATCGGTCTGAAACAGGCATTTTAAGTGATATAAGTAAGTATCTATTCTCCGTCATTAGTTTTTAAAAAAGAAATGGCGCCAGATCGCATTTGATGATATTACGTCCATAACTTAATTCGTGCAGTTTGCTAAGAGATGGCGTAACTTGTATTATTCCATTAGAACATGCATTGGAAAGCTACTGTCATTATAAAAAGTTGTCTTTGAAAAGGTCATAGCTTCAGGTGGGCAATACTTTGAATAATACTATTGCACATGTTTAAACGTTCAAACGTTTAAAAAAAACAAGAATTAGGTTATAGATATATAGTACTTGTACATGATTTTTCTATGTTATTAGTTACTCATAGGAGTGTTTCTGGATACAGTCCATACGTTGGTTCATAGTTCTACTTGATTCACCAGTGTACCTAACTCATGGATGATGTTTAAGTGATCCAACCAAGCAGAATTGTTTTTAGACCCTCATTCTGGACGTGTTTGCAAACCTGTGTGCGCGTCCTACAAAACACAGCATTTCAGATTATGAGGACATTTGTCTTTTTAAGCTCAATGAAGCCTGTAACTTCATTGTAATATTCTCTGGTAATATTCTCTTGATTCATTGTACCACAGCTTGCAACCATATGTACATCTCATCCTATCATTACCCAAATCTCATAGACTGCCACATTTACCTATTCAATGTTCGGTAACACCACATTCGGAGTCCGCTCAAAACTTGAACGTCTGGATCTTTCTCCTATGTTCTCCTCAACAATCAAACTATTCCATCGAGCTTTTATAGATAGTCACCACCTTGCATGGCAGGAATATCACGTGTCACAGACTATATTTCAAACGAAATGACAGTTTTATGGAAAAAAATGTAAAAGTTGACGTATCAGCCTCTGAGTAATTCAGAAAGTCACAATGTAGTGACTTGCATTTTCTTCTTCTTTCCACTTTGTGTCATCCATTGTGTTGAATTGAAGTAGATCCCACGAGTTTTCCACGTGACATATATGTATGTTGTCTTTGGGGAAAAAAAGTGGAAAACCAGCAACATCGAAGCAAATCAATCGTCGTTCTACTGGCAATCATTGTTCCCTTGAGCTCTGTAAGAAATTAGATAATAGCATCCTCTTTCCAAAGGCCAAGACGGCTTCATAATCAAGTCACAAAACTTCTCACATCATCAACAAAGGAAGTTGGTCTTAGTACTACGGTCGATTCTAAGACTGATAATGTCACATTCTCAGAAGTCTTAGTCACGACAAATCACTTTAGTGTATTCCAAGCAGAAGTATAAGCTGCTCAAGAGACAACTCGCCTACTGTTAATTATTAGCAGAAATTCAATCCTACTGGAAACAACTAGCAAATCCAGGTGTAGCAGGTGATCTATAAATCATAGCTAGTGCACGGGTGTGCAGGGATTTCAACTAGGCAATCTACACTGACGGCATGTCTTCTTCTTCTTGTTTTTGCTCTAGAGTCAGGGGTGCACCTGGAGTTCAAATAACAAGACTCTCCAGCCAGCACGACAACTGCCTCCACAGTGGGACACCACGTTGGTTGAGGTCCTTCTCCAATTGCGTGCACCATCTCGTTCGAGGACGTCCTCTGTTGCGTTGACTGGGTATCGAAGGCTCTTCGGGCCGGACCGTGCTGTCCATCCGCATTACTTGACCTAACCACCTTAAGCGTTTGATCCGAAGACGTTTTCATGTCGCTGTATAGCCCCTCGAATTCATGGTTAAATCTTCTCCTCCAGATCCCATCAACACAAACAGGACAAGCGACCGCACCGACCGCACCGCATTACTCTGACGGCATCTTGTGAAGCAATCCCAAATATGTTGCATTGACAAAGGTCACAGACACCTCTCAGAAAATTAAAAGGCCGACGATTTGACTAGACAAGAACCTGTTCACAGAGCACACACTGTCGCTTTTGCATGATTCCGGAGCGGATCATCTTAGCACATTTAATGTGTATGTGCCGGCTTATTCCTCAAGTTAGACAGCTTTCGCTTGGTAGACGCTACTTCAATTCACTTGATGAGATTTCTGCAAAGTATATACAGAAACTAATGTCCTAAAAGTTTCTCAGTTGGAATTTAGAGATATATCAACAGTACAGATCACATTTAGGGTATCAGGGCTGTGGTGTTAAAACCCCGGTACTCAGTGACCTACAACAGCTGTAGCAGTAGTGTGGTGGATTTACCATAGAATGTAGAGACAGCAATCAGCATTTGCTCTTACAGCAACTAGGAGGAGATTCTAGTTGCTGAATGCACAATAGAAGTACCTGACGTTATAAGGTTCTTAGGACAAATAAGTGGCAGCAGCTCATTTCAGTTTTGTTGATTGCAGAGGTATAGACGGTACGAAAGCGAATGGAGAAGAATTTTGTTGCATCGCAAGATAAGTTATGCGTTTGCTCATAACTTTCACATCTTCTTCCTCTTCTAGTATCGCTACAGTTCGAGGTGGACCCGAGACTCAGCTAACAACCCTCTCCAGCTGATACAATGTCTAGGCAGCTGCCTCCAACTTCGTACGCCAAGTTGGTTGAGGTCCTTCTCGACTTGGGTTCGCCATCAGTTTCGTTGATGCGCTCTATTGCGTTATCCCAGAGGTTCAGAGTCAATGACTCTTAGGACTGGAACCATCCTTAAACGCAGAATCCGTAGGATCCTGGATAGACGCATATCGCTTTACATCTGTGCAGTCCATGGTTGAACTTCTTTATGAAAAAGCATCAAGGCAAAACTTTCTTACTACGAGAGTCAGTACTGAGGTTTGAGTTAGAGCACACAAATAAATGGAGAGCCTCAACCTGAACTTGGTGCGCACAACAATAAAGCTTATAGCAGGTGCTTGGTTGAGGACTATGTCGACCCTGGTATAAATTGTCGTGCAAATGCGAACGTCACAGAGCTGACTCGTGCAAAACCCACACACTAGTCACAAGCAGATTATCTGATCTTCCGGCACAGACTCAATTTTTTCCCATGGCACATACGATCGCGTAAATTGTTCGCATTATTGCGTCAATCCCGTCAAAATCGTCGGTGTCCATGGGAAATCAAAATCTGTGACTTTATCAAACAGTTGACGTCAGTTCTCACACGACGGTTAGTGGACTCCATCTGAATTTATGGCGGCGCCCATGTGTCATCTGAACCAAACCACCATCTGCATCGTGTTTTTCTCTTTCAAGTGTCGTTTATTTTACCGTCCACTGACCTGTCCATAGCTGGCTGTTCTCCTCGCGACTCGTTTTCACACCTAACATCATGAAATGAAATGATTGTGTTGTTTTGCATTTGCTTGAATCCAATTTCGACAGTTTTCTATCTGTCGACTAGAAACACACATCTGTTTGATTTGGCATTCGTTCTGTTCGCAGAATGGCCGCCCCCTCCCCAGTTATTTGCATATTCGCGACTCCTTTCAAACCAAGCAATCATTAGTTGGAATCACAATTTGTGTGATTTATTCATTTCACAGTTCACGTGCTCGATTGCTACAACGTGCACACCGCAGCGACCATTTCCACGAAATCCAATGGCATTGGCTAGCAGTTGTATCGGGAGTAATTAAAGTGACCTTTGAAATTCATCAGCCCACCAACTGCAGCCGACCAGTCCCGACAGACGTTCACGTTTGTGTTCTGACTAAAAATGCAACAAAAACGAGAAGAAAAGCACATCAAACAGAACGAAACGAGAGACACGTATGAAACTTGTTTTAAAGATTAAATTATAACGCCTCGCACTTGCGATCGACTAAAGTTTGAGTTCGTAGAACGCAAAAGCGCTTATTACGTGTCTGTTGTGCTTATCGTTGGCGTGAGCGCCGTGCATTCATTAAGGCCGCTCGCGGGGGGGATGCATCGAGAATGCACGGAAGGACTCGTGAAGTGTGCGTATGATCCCAAGAAAAGCTGCGGTTTCAATGGAATATGGGAAAAAGTGCAAACATTCAAATCATTCTTAACCCGAAGTGATTTGAATCGAAGCCCCTGTGTGCCGGAGTTACGGCGAACAAGGATTTGCGAGTGTAGTTGTGCAAGCGAATGAAGGTCATCGCTGCTGTACTCAACTTACTTCTCAGGGCTTGTAAAATTGATTAAATTCTCGGAAATCGTTTAATGTTCTTGCCGTTTGCAATCTAATTGCTGCATTGCATAATGCTTTATTTTATTTATTTTGAGCGACGATTAAGCGAACAATTTGCGATAAGAAGAGAGAATTACGTTGCTTACAGTTTTTTTTCCAAAGTTTGCTTGAAATTTTGATTTGAAGTGATGGGCTGGACTCGGTGTCCTTGGATGTAATCGGAAACACGAAGGATTTGATACAAGCGTCTGCTCCTCGGGAACGATTATGTCGTCAAAGCCGAATATTGTTCATTCATTCCAAAAAAAAAAGATAAAAAGCATTATTTTCTGCAGCAAATGCCTTGCAACGCGGAAGCTTATTAATGACCAGAGCGCGATGTAGTTTCCGCGGCAACAACTGATTTGAAGACATGTCTAATAGGCATTCTAAAAACAAGCACATTGCAGGCGATGAGAAATACTGAGGCATTTGACATTGCCTTGACTGGTGTAGTAGTCGCGACGCGTTCTAGGCTGGGGTGGTGGTTGATGGAGAATCTAAGCTCTGCAGACTGCGACGCTGTTTTGCTATTGTTTTATTTGCCATCAAGTAAACGTAAGCGCTTGCATCCAGTCTGCTATCAAATAGGTACAGTAAAAATCAGTCGTCGAGACGAAAACTAATGACACTTTTTGTGCTCACATGAGGTGAAACTATCGTCGAAACGCTACCGAGACACGCTTGTCGCCATTCCTGATTAAGCGCCCGATCTAGCAGTATTGGAACGCTAGCGTATGTTAAGCTAGTTGAATGTCAACTTAGAGAGGGCAGTCAATTTGGAAAATAACAGAGTTTGAAACCCATCGCTTTCAGATGTCACTAAGGCTTACCCTCTAAAGTCAGCAATTCCCCAAGAATTACGATTGTGTCTACGATGTCGCAAAACTTTCCATTCATGGAAACAGGGCTTGGCTGGGATGATCTCCTAAATGACGGTTGAAGCGTTGTAAGAAAGGTATCACTCAAAACCATTTTCATTTTTCTGTACTTCCTTAATAGCTCCAGTCTGTGCTTCCGATGAAGCGATTAAGCTGACCTATGCTGTCGCTATTTAGCTCGAAATACTTGAATTCATCGGCTTTTCAACTGCCCGGTATGTCGCAATGTCCCAGCTTCCAAATGAGGTATTTATTGAAAATCTCAGCCATCTTGTTAAGACACAGCCTAGAATTAAGGGACGATTTTGAGTTAAAAATGACATTGTTCACTCGGACTTGTTGACCACTAGTTGTCCAAACAGATGATAATACCTCTTTTGGCTATTTCACACTTTTTTGTGTCAAGACGTTGCCACTTTCATCGCAATGGTTTCTGCCTGAGAGATGCCACAATGATCAGAGAGCTCCGATATTAAGATCTTTGGAATGGATACCTCTAACCATCTATTCGTCCCGTTTTCGGACATCCAATGCGACCTGGAAGGCATGCTAGCGAGGATTTCTTTCTAAAAGATAGCTTGGAGCAATAGGCGGTCATTGTCGTTATATTCGTTAGGAATGGTTAAGTAGCTGATGGTAGGTTAGGTTGGGTTATTGAGCTCCCAGCGAACTTGCCTGCACTTGGTCCATTTTGATTCCCAGTGCCGTTTGTTTGATGGGGACTACACCAGATATGATCCACCAGATTAAAGCTTATAACTTTGGCTTCCACTAGGATTTACGCATGGGACCCCTATAACCAAATGCAGGCGCTCACACAGCCGTTTAGGCGAGGGTAAGTTCGGACCACAGTCCGAGTCTCAAAACTGTGCTGGCTACTGTTTTTATACCACTTATTTCCACTGGAGGAAGATGGCAGCGCTCTGCTGATGTGCATGTACATCTGCACCTGCACTCCGATTGAGTGCCCTTCAGTTGATGGCCTTATATAGTCCTGTCCACCAAATTGAGACCCAATACAGTAAGTGTCGGTCGGAAAATCGAGCTGAATACCCAGTAAGCGGTACGTTGTTGTAGTCTTTCCCGTTGGAATCCTTCGTGGCTCTATACTGTATATTCAGTGAATCGTGAGACCCACACATGCGCTCAGTAGTCAACCATCTAGTGTTGAATTAGAGGTACGCATTTTTATTTCGCGCAGCCAAAAACACCTCATCTTGGACTACATCGTTCTTTTCCAATCATCTGTGTAAAGAAAACAAGGTTCGCATAAATCAGGTTAATCTGAACTGTAGTGATCAGCAATATGTTGAAAACGTGGTTTTGCCTAACCCAAGTTCAACACTGTTTCACAGAAGGAGGAATACTAATTATATCACGCCCGACCTTTATTGATACGTCAATTCCTCCTATTTTCTTTGTTCAAATGTAAACAGGAGTTAGGGCACCAACAGGCACCAACGGTGTCTCTTTCCCCTCGGACTCAGCAGACAAACACAAGAGACTCTCACCGGGTCATAACCGGGCACTTGGCACAATGATTTCTGCAGCATCTGTATGAATGAAGAGGTGGATACCACAGATCAACTACTTTACTCCTACTTTACTCATGTAGTGCTCTGTCAAGTCGTAGGCACTTTCAGCAATATTTTTCGATAACCCCATCGAGCTACACAGCGCCAGCATAGGCCAGCTAAATCACTTCATTGCAACAACTGGTTCCAGTGTTAGCAGTAGTCAATCCGCGTGGTATCACAATGGGCCTTCTCTTATAAACGCTTTTGAAACTTCCGATTTCAGCAAAAAAAAATATATATCCCATCCACTCGCGGATTATAGCACTGTCAACACCAGTAATTGTTCTCCAGACTAGACTCAGTTCCGCCTCTGAGTGGTAGCGCAGTACAATTTCTTCCCGGCCTTGTTCCAAAACCATGTTCACTACTTGAACTAAAAAAAAAAGCCTTCCTTCAACATTCATAAAGCCCCCTGACCTATTCCTCTTTTTTTCAAGAGCATACTGTTAAAAATGTTAACATCCTCTCCCATAAACACTCTCTTAACTTCCAATGCCATTTTCACATCACCATCATCAAAGCACAAAAGTCTATCTTAACAATCCGACCAAATCGTAGGGCATCACTAAAATCCATCCCAACATTTGTCAGCTCCACATCACATCGCGTCCGTCCGAACGCATAGAAATCTTTAGAAACATCATCTCCAGCAGATATTTACAAACCAATCGCAAAAGCAGCGTGACTAAAAAACATTCAAAAGTCATTATAGCCCAACAATTATACGCTTTCGAAGCTACCTACACAGTTTTAGTGCCGGCTGTTAACAAACAATATGAACGGCCAAGCATGTGGGTAGCCAATTATTTAATTTCAATACTGAGCATTACGCTCAACATAAACGCGGCCATTTAACGCTGTTCCGGAAATGCCTACGTACTTATGTATTCGATTTTACTTTTGTTGGCCGGGCGAAGGAAACAGAAAATATATGAAGATACCCAGCGACAAACAACAACGGAAATTCGAAAGATACACTTTGGCCCGACGCGACGCCTTTTGAGTGAGTTTCCGTTCAGAAGAGTAATATTGGCACAAGGCCAGCGCTTGGATATATAATTCAGTTTTTCTTTAAGTTCTTCAAATACACTACTTTATTATCTCCTCGCGACTCTCGGGTCGTGAATTGCGTGCGTGTGTGTCTGTGGTTTTAATTGTGTAAACCTGTTGGAAGCGGTACAATAAATTATCTAGAACTCAAATAAATTTGTAGCAAAAACAAAATAACGTCGACGCTTTCTTCCCGAATTGTGATGCTCCTCCTTTTTGGTGTTGCCAGAGGGAAACATTTTCGAATCGAAATCTTCGAAGACAACTCTTCAAAAGATTTATTGTTGTTTTATCTCGCACTTAATACAAGCGTCGTCTTGAACGTTTTCGAACTGACAAGGTCGCAAGACCTTTTTCAAGTTTCTTTTGCTTTTCGACATGTCAGTAATTAATTGGGGTCGAATTTCTGATTGATTGCACTGAAACTGCGCTGATAGAGTGTTGTTAATTCTAAGCTGAGTGCAGACACAAATGGATGGTCAGAACTCACAAATATCTGTGATGCGAAAATTTCGATGCAATAATTAATAAACTATCTAAAATCCAATTAAATTTAGTCTCTAAACTGGCTTCTTCTTTGGATGGCGCTACATCCGGGGTGGACCTGGGCCTTAACCAACAAGCCACTCCAACTAGCACGATATCTGGCTAGCTGTTTCCAGTTTTGCACAAAAAGTTCGTTGAATTCCGACTCCATTTGGGTGCTCTACCTTAAACTCAAGCGTCCTCCGTTGCGTTGCCCCACAGGTTCGGATTCGAATGTCTCTATAATGGCTCTCTTTAGAAATTTTCAAAATCGATTTTTCTTGTATTCTTTCCTTGTATTATTCGCCTTTTTACTCAACAAATGTGTTTATTTGTCCTTATGACGTGCTCTGGCAAAATTTGAAACTTGCCGTAATGCTCATAAGTTGTTAGGTTTTGCAATGAATATGAAGACCTCACGATTTTGTACTCACCTCGCTCTTGTGAGGCAGTTGTAACTTGTAACAGATCACAGAGGTGTGCCAGAATATAACCTCTGCTAAATCGTAGCTTAACTCGAGTTATGTCCGTTAGTAAGTCGTTAAGCGTTTCTTGGACTATGAGTGTCTTCCAAGCTGGTGTATGGAAGATAGGGGTATTGCCTACAAATACCTGATGGCAAAGTGCGTAAAGAAAACACTCACATTGACCAGATAACAATAACAATAAGAAGCACATGTCCACCGTCGAATAACGCATTTTTGACAGTCATGACGAACCTTTCCATTGCCTTTTTCTTCTACGAGCACATGTCTGAATCGTCAATAAATTAAGGAAATGATGTTCTCTGATTTGACGAAAGAAGGAAATTCCAAAAGACGGGCGAAGCAGGAACTTATCCGTGACGTATTTCTGACCAGATGTAGGAACAGAACTATACAACTTTTCTTCTAATATCGACTTTAAGCTAGTGCTAAAAAGCAACGTTCCTGATTTGAATATAATAATAATCATCATCATTTTCTGACCCCCATGATCAACTAAAGGGCTCGCTAAGGTAAAGCACACACACTAAAGATCTCCATTCCACGCGATAATCCGCCATCGACTCTAACTCATCAGGATTTATGCCCAGGCGAAACCAAGATAGTTTTTTGATTTGCTCCAACGACCTCGTTCTGGGTCTGCCAAAGTGACGATTTCCTGATAGAATCGTATTTGGCGCACGCCTCGAAAGTCGCGATGATGTGTCCAAACCATAGCACTCCCCGTTCGGAGAAGTAGCTGCTTGACATTGAGTTCCCCGCGCACTGTCGTGTTTGTCGTGTTTCTCACCAAATCACGGCGAGTAATTCTCACTAACAACACGAAAATATCAAGTCTCGGCAGCTTATACTCGCGATCTTATTTTTTGCGTCATTTCACAAATTTCGTGACCATTGCCGAGAGTTTGAATAAATAATAAATAGTAAACGTCTAACTTGGCTTTAACACCATGCTCAGCCTTTCTGATTATAGATCTTTCAAGCTGTTTCAATATTGATCCCTCTTGGCCAAACCTACAGGAAAGCTCAGCATTACTCCTCCATTGACAGCGAGTTACTTGAACTTCTCCACCTATTTTAATGGGACTCCATCGTTGATCCGAACACAACTTCTACAGCTTGTGTATAGCGTCTGAAGGGCCCTCAAAAGTGAACCATCAATTTCATACTCCTACAGAACACTCTAGAGGTTATCTAAGGCACTGGGCCGTATGACTTCTCCAAATCTACAAAACAGCTGTAGATTGGTTTGGTATACTATCATGCTCCAGTACCATTCTTAGAATGAAAACCTGGTCAGTAGTGCTTCTGTCGGGACGAAATCGCAAACTCTTTTCCTATCTTTTTCTTTCCTAGAATCTTTGACTTGAAGTCGCAACCTTGAAATTACTTGCGTTCTCAGGCACTAACTTTCCTTGTACTCCCTCAACATTGTCAATGACTCAATAGAGGGGGTGCTAAGAAAGCCTGGACTTCACGTACTCACAATCAGAAGCCACAGCGGTACTATTAGGTTTAATAAAATGCTTTATTCACTGGCCTCTTGTCTAACAGGGACCACTCAATGTTACCTGTTGCCAAAGACATCAGTGTTCTATCTCTTACTCTTTAAGAGTCTATAAAGGACAAACCTTGATTTTGAAACGTGCGTACTTCGCCTTGTAAGCCTGTGTCGACTTCTACACACTTGAACCTCAACGGCCTCACCTCTTTCGAGTCACTTACAATGCTTTCTGTCTAGAAGAAGCTTATGAACTGGTGCTGTGCAATTGGCTTTTACAAAAGCTTAAAATTGGTGGACTGAAACACTCATTTTTTTCACACAGATAGCAGGATGAAGGACCTACTTCACATCAATCCCACAAAACAAATTATTGCAGCCGGGACCGACTTTTATGAGCTAGCTCATGAGCTCCTGCCATCTTTCCAGTACGATTGATTCACCATCAAAAACTAAGCAAAAACAATGACTAGTACAGTAACTAAATAATCAAGCTCTATCAATTGACGTACGCAAACGAATATACAAACCGCAAACGAAGCTGCAACATTCGTGGCATTTCCTGATTGGTTTCTGACACGCAATCAGAGTCTGATGAAATACCGCGATATGCAAGCGCTTACACATTCGCAAATTCTTGCTGCTTTTCATTTTCAAAATTCTGCTCCTAAAATGCACTCGGTTTCTTTCAGAACGCTGGCAACAGTGTCCCGACTCTGCTCAAATGGAGCGGCATTTTCTAAAAATATAATATTTCATTTTTTTATCGCTGAAAATCTGTGACAATTGCGACTGCGCCCAAGAACCACTTAGTCGCTAAATTTATATTATTTTGTAGAAAAAAAAAATACGCACACACACTTCATCCGCTCGAGCAGGCCTAGTTCGGTTTTCCTCAGTTTATCTGTGCAGCGCATCATTTACGGGATCTAAGCAATAACCTCCGTCCATGGAGTAATTTTGAATAATTGTATATTTTCTGAAAAGGAATTAATTTTTTTTAAAGGAGAAGAGATTTTGTGCATATTTTGTGGATACTTTTTTTTTTTTTCCAATTTGTGTGAACATTGAAAGAGTTCAAAGACTTGTTTGTGAGCAAGTGAGTTTTAGTGCTCGATCGGGAGAAGTGCATTTTGTTCAATCACTTTTTGATACTCTGGAAGCTGTGCAAGGTGTACTGGCGGAAAACAAAGCACATTTTGTTGGAATATACACATTTTCATGCAGGATTCATGTGAGTAGCCCCTGTGCAGAGTTGATCATGAGACGTACTTATGTTTCACTCTCGTGACTTTAAATTTAGACAAACCAAGGCAAAGTTGGGCAAAATTATAAAATACACATATAAACGATGTATTGAAGGCGACAAACATATGTTTGGTCTCACTGTAGTGTTTGGTTTATTTTTGTACTTTGGAATTTTTATGCGGAATACGTGGGCTAACTTTTGTCGCCATCGGCCGTCATCTTCAGATTCAACGTTTGCCAAAAATGTAGGCAAAATATTTCTGACGCAAGACTTTGAAACTAATTAATGGGAAATTGTTTGAGGGAATGGTCTTAATTTAAAGTGTCAATTTTCATTTGTTGACTATAAAATGTCAAGTCTTCACTTAACAGAGCTTCTGCGGGAAGTGTATGTATGCAGATATCTTAAATCCACTGAAGTGGTCATTGAGGGCATTAGGTCAGTTGTGCTTGAGACTGTTTGAAACGGTTGAACATGCTTTTTTTTGTCACACAGATTATACTGTGGAAAAAATGATCAGTGTCTGGCTGTTCACACAGGCGGAGAGTGCAGAGCAAGTGTATCACAGTTGAGTTCAAGAGAATCATCCTTTCCATCCTTTCCTTTTCAACAAATTGCTGCCATGTAGTACATTTTCGTTCGACACCTAATATTGCCTTGGCATTCTGGTGCCAAAATTACTTTAACGCCTTGGCAGCCAATGTGTAAATGATGAGGGCACGAAATAAGTTATGAACCGTAGCTTCATTCTTCAACCACCTTTCATGTCATTGTGGGACTTAAGCATTCTTGCAAATATCTCTGCCATCGTTTACGGCTTTCGAGGAGATCTCCCATTCTTCTGATCAATGTCCCTACTGCACTTCAGTGTCATGTAGAATCCTCTTGCTGTACCCAAAACACGTTCACTTTCAGTCAGGAAATGAAAGAATCAGAGATCATTGATCTGTGGCGGCCTCCATTGACCATATCGCTCAGACTTCGTCTCTGAAAGGAAGCAGAACGTCACCAAGCAGCGTTTCTTTTCGTATTGAAGATGTTGACGCACCTTTATCTCTACACTGACGATATTTTAGCGTTATTTTGCCGGTCTTGATCTAAACGTCGGGCTTGACGTTGAGATGATCCTTCCTGGAAATCCTTTATTCTCTAATCCAAGTGGAAGAATCAACAGAGAGCTACCATAGATATGACCACAGATGTGACTAAATCTAAAAGAAACTACGGCGTTGGTGACATGTTATGACTGTTCTTCTCATTGCATCGCAACAAGAAGTAAGGAAATGAAGTCTTCCTGGTTATGTTAACGTCTACTATATAATGAGTCCTACAGGTTTAGGGTGTCCATACATGACTGTCTGGATTCACTGGAGATTGGAATATGTTTGTTTATAGTCTAGAGATCTGCACCGAAACTTATTTAAAGACATTCATGGTTTCCTTTTTTTGAATTACAATATTCATTTCACTCGAAATTTCGAAAACCAAAATGAATGAATCATCCGATATTTTGATTATAATGTGAGTAGATATAGCATTCATTTTTAACAAAACATTGAGAGCAGTGTGTTCATAGAAACCACCGATTATTCATATAACCGGTACTCCTAAAAAACAGAGTTTTCTACAATGAGTACACTGAGAACTTATGCACACTCACTTCAACTTAGTTACAATTTTCTGTTGCAAACCAAACATTCTGTCTGCCGATGTACACTGATATAGTGCACTCATTTAGGTAGCAAATTAGTACTTTTCCTGCGGATCTCTATTAGGTAAAAGAAAAACATGCGGAGTGGAGGACATGGTGCATATATCACCACTGTAAAACAATAAACTCACCAAAGAATGTCACATTTACTTCCAAAGAATTTAAAATGACTATGTAAATGACTATGTCCCTGGTCTAAGTGACAAAAAATAATGTTCATGTTCCCACCTCTTTAGAGTCACTGACAAAGCTCAAAGAGTAAAGTCTAAAGTCTAAAAAAAAGAGCTTCTCAAACTTGGTCGTTCGAGTCGGCAAACTGTAGGTCCATTCCACTCGTGAGAGAACAATAGCACGCATTACATGAGTGGTTGCTGAGAAGCCAGGCCCTGGCTATAGCGGCCACCCATATTATTATATTATGCGCATGTGGAATAAAGTCTGCCAATAGTTCTTTATCGTTGACGTTTACGTAGAATCACTCTTACCAATTGGTTTCGTTATGCCTAAAAAAATAACTGGGTAGTAGACCCCTCTCGAAAAGGACCAATCTGGCAATAGCAGAAGAGGATAAAGACGTCCTTGGTTAATTATTGATCATTGTTCTTGAAAATGTGGTACCTGCTGTAGAGGCTTGTAGGCTTTATATTCATGATCGAATTATTTAATAATCAAATTTCAATCACCAATGTGAATCATTATTTGAATGGCCAAGTATCTTACGTCACTAACATTTAAATTACATTTGCTAACCTTGATTTAAAAAAGAGACAGACTAAGCAACGTATTCCTTTATTTCGAATGGATGTACTCGGTTTACATCAATCACTGTTTCCTTGGGCTCAAGAAGCAATTGAGTAATAGAGGCACTCTCGTAGGCTGACTTTGTGTAACACCTCGATCATCACAGTCCATCTCTACTGTGCAGAGGACGCTATTAAAATAGAATGAGGAAGGTCTTAGTCTGCGACCTCTGGAGGAGAAGATTAAACGAATAACTCTAAAGGCTGTACGGCGGCTTGGTCAAGTGTAGTGTCCAGGAATACAACGCTCAGGATGGCTATGCCTTGTATAGGACCTCAACCAACTGGATGTGAGAAATTGGAGGCAGAAGAAATATGATCCGCCGGCTAGAGAGGCATGTTGGTTAAGGCCTAGGTCCCCTCCAGATTACGCCACTCGAAGAAGAATTTGACCTACTCGGTGTACTTAGTGTATTCAGTGTATTTTGAACAGTTGTATATGGACTTGTTTCATTTGCTTAGAGCACCCATGGAGTTTACTCAGTTTGTTATGAGGTGATTGAATGTTGTACAGTGTTGGTCTCTTAAATGTGTGTACTCGTTCTTGGTGTCCTCCATACCGAATAGGTCTTATGAATATAGTACACTAATGGACTCCCTTGTGGTGGCCCATGGCGTTGTGGGTATGTGCGTCGACCCCAACCTCCACGTCGTAGGTTCGATTCCAGCTCTGAGCGACAAAAATAATTTTCACGGCCCCACCTCTTTCGAGTCACTGACAATGCTCAAAGAGTATTTTCTGTCTAGAAAAAAGCTTCTCAAACTTAGCCGTTCGGAGTCGGCATAAAACTGTAGGTCCCTTCCACTCGTGTGAGAACAATAGCACGTACAACACGAGTGGTTGCTGAGAAGCTAGGCCCTGGCCCCCTACGGGCTGTAGCGCCACCCATATTATTATTATTATTATTAATGGACTCCCTTAGACAGGGCAAATAAACGTGTTCATGCAGACCTCTTTTTTATACATGTAGCTTTTCAACCAATCAACAACTTCGTCGGCGAAATCGTAGGACAGGAGTTTCGCGAATCGAATCGGGATGTAAGTTAGTGTAGCTTAATGACAACAAAAAAGTCAGAGATGGACTTGATCTTAGCTCCATCAACAACCATTGTTTTCCACTTGCTTTGTCTTGTATAGTTCCCAACCTCTTGGAGGTGACCTACACTCTTGTTGCAGACTCCACACGCTACCACCAATCGTCTGTGAATCAGAATATTTGTTCGTGTCGGGACCTATTCACGCCATTATGTCCACTCACCGCTAAACGGCCCGACATGTGATGTATCATATGCAGTATCCTAAAATGCATATGCCACCATCATGTATCATGCTCCTACTATTTCCATAGTCAAGACCAATTCGTTTATTAAATAATCACTCGTATCAAAACCAAACCAAAACGAAATCTCTCCGCCTTTCGGAAGAAAATTATGAATCATGCATACTTTGACGTTAGACTCGCTGCTCATGCACACATTCCAATTGGAATTGCTTTAAAAATTCGCTCACTAAATGCTCTTCACCTCAGCATCGACTGATCACACCGCGGTCTTACTGCGTCTCACCTATCAGACATGGCTAACCAGGTGCGCAACTTAGCCATTCGTTTACATTCCTTTGAACAAGCCTCATGGGAAAACATATTTTAATGTGCCCTAGTTTCTCATTGTCAGCCGTGTTTACGCAATGAGTTGGGGGTGAGATGAGTTCCTCACAAATTCCTTGCAAAAGACGGACAAGACTCATTATGTGAAGAAACGTAGAAAAACCGAGATTGATTGTGACACAAAATGATTATGACGCACATGCATTCATTCACTTATCACAAATCGACAGGTTATTGAAATAACCCGGCAACAGGCGTCTTTTTATGGATCGGTCTGCGTTTAATCTCAACTGTTACCTATTTGACCCCAACACGAGCCTGACAAAAGGCCACTTAAAGGCCAATAAAATTTGTAATCCAAAACAATTAAATCTTGTTAACACTTTGATTTAATTTGCTTCAATTGTCTGTGGTCTCCTCACTCATCTGATTGTCTTTGAAATGGAATTACTTATATTTTACGCTCAATCATTTCAATCAGACTGACAGTACAAATAATTCAATCAGTGTACCGGCAAGGATGTTATCGGACCTCTAAAGACGTCTTAATTGTGTTCGTAAATTATTTGAAGTGAAAACAGAGGCAATAAGCGAGGAGGAACCCCTTTGAAGTTGGCCGTTCATTGAGTTTTATGGAAATTTTGAAGGATTTACTTGTCGAATGACACATTAAAGGATGAACGAAACGAACGTACACACGAGTCGTTTATTGATTAAAAATAATCGATTTAATCCACTTGTGCTACACACTGATTGATAGCTAGTTGCACTTTCCAAAGAATTGCATATTCTACTATTTGCGCAGTAAAGTGCTGGCAACAAAAACCAACAGACGACTTGACAGCTGACACTTCACGGCTATTAAATGTAGAGCAACAATTCGTAGTCGTTGTTGAGCTTTATTTCGAATATAGTGAAAGCGTGGCAGCGAGGCAGTTCTATTTCGTAGTTTTCTTACCAAAAATTCTGAATAGTCAAGAAATTAATTCAAAAATTCAGGCAGATGGGATTAGGCAGTCAGTTAGTGAACGAAGACCTTTCCCACTTCACGTCGGTTCACCCGAGTGTTGCTGAACGCCAATGAATATCAATTCCAAGAAATCGAAAGGAGTTGTTCTGCGTAACTCACAAAAGAATGACGATTTGTCCAACAATATTCGCAAAATTAAAGAATAAAGCGGCAGGGTGATAAAATAATTTAAGATTTCGGGAAAGATTTACGTCTTCCTGCACACAAACGGCAATTAGCCGAGGAACTGATTCAGGGGGACAAAAATTGAGAAAAGAATTCGCCGAATCGACTGTTCGAACGAAGGTGTCGTCAGAAGTGAAACTCATTTTCATTTTGACAATTTTAGCCAGTTTGTCAGTCTCACATCTGACGACACCTTCGTTCGAACAATCTATTCAGCGAGTTTGTTTGGTTTCTCAATGTTTGTCTCTCTGATTCAGTTAATCGGTAAATTGCTGAGGACTCTGCAAACACCAACGAGCGATGGTAGAGTCTTTATAGACTATTGCCTGATGTAGATTTTGGCCTGAAACTGTATGACGGTTCCTACTGGCTTCCGTGACATTGAATGTTTTTCTACAAGATTCGCTGCACCTGATTATGATAGATATGAATGCACAAACAAGATGAAAGCATTCATTTGTGAAACAACAAACAGTGAGCATACAAGAACTTGCGGCAGTGGCGCTCAGACCATTGCCGCAGGCTTGCCAAGCTTGTCTCAGCGGAAGTAGGTTTTTACTTGATCTGGTGAATTCTCGTACATGCAATACGCTCAGAGAACAGATACGCTCAGAATGTGTATCATCGTATGCGACTCTGACTACAGTCATGTGTATTTATGGCGCCACAGTATTATATCAGTATATGTACATGGCGCCGCGCCATGCAGTCAATGTTCACGTGAATCCTAAGATTGTGCTGTTCACAATTCGATATAATTGCGAGTGCTCTAGGATGCATAAGCGGAGCCGCAGCGCCGTCGTTGTTTCATAGATCTGAGTCATTTCTTGGATCATTATTCATTACTTTGATCATTATGGGCCACAAGGAACATGTGAGCAAGTGTGATTGAACTTGTAAAAAAAAACAATTTGTCAATAATTTAACGACCACACTCTGAAGCGCAGCAAAGGGACAAGTTAAGATTTGACTTGTGGAATGGAAATGTTTTGCGAAAAAAAAAAGCGTGTGTGCCACCGAACCCATTAAGGTTTTATGAAGGGGGATTTTTAAACTCAAAACATTCAATTTGAACACATTTATTTGCGCTTTTCAAATAGCTTTCAGTTTCGAGCAAAAATCTCTCCATGGTAAGATCTGATGAATTTCATTCAAAATAGACAAAGTTTCGCAATTTTTGAAGTATTTCTGATCTCCAATAAGACCCCCGCTGTTAGGTATGTGGTCTCACCTCGCTGAAATCACATCCTCCCTACATCCATCACGTGCAATATGCTAACGAAAAAGTAATTGATCATAACTCTGGAGCGATTGGCCTTATTTTTGTTAAAATGCGTGCACGTTTGTCATAACGTAATGTTTGAAGTTTTCTTATTGAGTAAAAATTCATCATTTTTGACCCATTATCCGAAACTTTCATTCAAATGAAGATCATTATGGAAAATCAATGTGGAAAATGTTCCACAAAGTCATAACTCAGTGCCCAAAACGTAGAATAGAAAAAATTTCATGATTTTTCGAGTATATAGCGTATGCACGTTGGTGTCACTACATCTCGCAAAGAAAATACTGGATTTCCGATGTCGAGTGTAATGGGGTGTGAATCCCCGAAGCTTCTCAAAGCATATGGAAAAGGTAACAAAATGTGCCAGGGCATATGCGTTATAAAGTTCTTTATCTTAAGTTACTTACTTACTTAAGGTGGTGCTACGGTCCCGTGTGGACATGGGCCTCAACCAACAAGTCTTTAGAACTACCTCGATCTTTAGCTAACTGCCCCCAGTTTCGCACGCAAAGTTGGTTGAGGTCCCTTTCCATTTGTGTGCGCCACCTGAGATGCGGTCTTCCGTCGCACGATTATGGTCTTACTGAGGATAATTTTGGTTGTTCGAGAGTGGGCTTTGTTGATCAATTGCTTTCTTAGCAAAAGAAGCTGCAAGAGTAAATCTTCGCTTGATTTCAACGCTGAGCTGAATTGATAGCAGTTACCAGGTAGACAACCTTATAGCTACATCTGTCTATGGTCTCCGGTATTGTTGTTGAGCAAGACTGACTTTTGACTAATATGAATGAACGAATCTTGCTTTCCGCAATTTTGTATGTAATAAATAATAATTCCCACCGCTCTCATCTCGATCTACGTCACATGTCAGTAAAGGCTAATTCTTGTTTACATCATTCTTGGTTGTTGAGAGTCCTTTCTCGTTGACAGAATATACTTGGTCTTACCCTCATTTAACGCCAAACCCACCTTCGCGACTACGTCACAATACCCACAAAAGCGCCAATGACATCACCCTGCGTTCTTCCTCCTAATATCGTCAGCATATACGAGTAGTTGGACGGGACATCTGAAAGATTGTTCCTCTGGTATTGCGGTGAGAGTCTTGAACATTTCAAGAAGTTGCATGATAGTGCGTCGCCTTGTATAATTCTTTTTGACATTAAAGGTCCCGATTAGGTCTTTTTAGCGTGCATTCACGAACGAGTTGGTAGGGAAGCACTAGAGGTTGCTCTGTAATCCTAAGTTAGTAAACTTTACTGGACTATACTGCATATTTTGTGGGGCAAGAAATTTGTTCTTTGTTATTACTTCTTTGACACTGACGCTTCTTGAATTCCAGTACAAATAATACAAGTGGTGGATGGTAGTTAGCTTTAAAATGCCGGTAATTTGAGCGAGAAAAGTAGCGGACAGCTCAATTAATAGACTATCTTCTTCATCCCTTCTCTAAACAGAAACACACAAACACTAGTGTAACGCAAAACGAAACTGTTGGCAACAAGGAAGTAGAAAAGGGAAAAACGAAGGAGACCGGGCATTCTGACGGTAACTTTTAATCGGGATAAACTAGAAATATTCAACCCTAAAAAATCAAACACTCACCTCTGCTGGTCATAACCAACCAACATTGTCTCATGTAGCCCAAGGAGGAGTCTGCGGACCAGACACTATACCACGCTAAAAATTTAACGCCTTCTCTTCTATCAAATCAAATAAACAACACATTCAGTGTGGACATCTTTTTTGGACTATGAGTCACATCTGGAAGTCTGGCCATGGCGCGTGTCATCTAAAGCGACACACTCAAGTGTAAGGAGCAAATAATAATTCCTATTGGAGGTCTAATGACTCAGCGTTGGCAAAATAATATTTGCACAGACTTAGCCGGCTCGTGTCGCCTCTAGTGTATCCTATCATTGAAGATGTGTCTATAAAAAGTGATGATCATCTCGACGGCATCGTCTGGGCTGCGGCCACTAAAAGGTAGACGCGCCTTTCCTAGCCAGTCACAGTCTATTACGTGTTCAGAGCTCCGAGACTGTCATTGCTGTCGTCTACGATAATAACCATGTCCCGGAAAAAAAATGAATGTTTCCTCCGTAGTCGTCTACCGTGTAAATATTCGTCGTCGTCGTCCTCGTTGGCATGTATAAAACAAACAAACAAACAAAAGAAACTCTTTCACCATGTAGACGGTTGTAGCTTTGTTGACGTCATAGTTTCCGGATAGATGCCAACAAAAATCAGACTAAATATAAAATTATCTGCTCTAGATGAATATGCAATGATGTCTGTTCCTTAGTGGCTGTGTCTCTTATTGGCAACAGATGAAATGAAATGAAATTGAAAAATCTGTAGAAAATTAATGAAGACATGATTATAATGATGACGCTTGAGATTGTATACACAAGAATTGATTTGAGACTTGTATCTGAATTGAATTAAATTTTGTTTGAATACACCTGCTGCTTCTCATATTTCAATACAGCAAATCACATGGCCATTGGCGCAGTGAGTCACGTGAAGGGAGAGTGTTGTGGGAGTTTATGGGGTTTTGGCATTATTTCTTGTCCCTTCTGTTAGGAGGCTTAGAGGAAGAAAGGCGCTTGTTTATGTGTACTGCATTTATTTAATAGCAGCACTCTTTATAAGTGACGTCGATCCTGCTGTCGAATGCTGATAAAACCAGTCCAATAAAGTAAAGGCACCACCATTTGCACGACATTTTGAATGACACAATCCGTCATATAGCCAGAAATCATATACAGCGATCGAAACAACTAGTTTCGTTAAGTATCGTCAAATTTTGCTTACTTGTTATGGGGTGCTTCGGAAACAGAGACAGCACGCAAGGCGACGCAATCAAACAAACATTCAGAAACCACCCACTCTCACCGTAAAAACCAGTTTCGTTCAATGTTGATTACATGATTCGGAAGGCTTTGGCTTTTTTTCACATGGTGCAAGACGACACAATCGAGCAAATACAGAAAATCATACAATGCGACAGTAATATTCAGATTCGTTAAGTTTCGTTCAATTTCGCTTACTTGGTTCCGGAATCGTGAGCCTTTGGAAACAGGCACAGTGCGCATTATTTCGGGTACAATTATGAAATTGACGATGCTTCTTGCTATTTTGCAGACCTCTTTGTACACCTAATTGAGATTGCAGTGAGTAGAGCTTGCAAACAAAACCAGCTCTTGTCTAGAACAACCATTCTCGACCTTTTAAGCGGCTACCGACGGCCTTTCGGCAAGACAAAAAGTACGTTTTTATCATCATTCCACTACAATTGAATATAAGGGTCAGCATTCATTGTTCGGGGTCCGCATAGGCTCAAAGAATGAGAAATTGTATCCTTAAAGAATGACCAAATAAATCCCATGCGATGTGATGAAGAAATTGACTTCAAAGCCAATGGAAACGAAGAAATAGTGGTCAATAAATGCAGAATATCATCCTCGGGACAGAAACAAAGCATATTTTCGTATTCTATAGAATTTCATCTGTGGCATCGCATCCTTTAAAGCAAGCAATAAAATAAGTGCAATTAGCTTCTGGATAAATTAATTCCCCTACAACCGGACGTCTTCCTTATGATTCTTTGCCCATCTACTTTCGTTTGTGCGTCTGCATACGTTAAACTTCGATAGATTATAGGCTGTCCATAAACTAGATCCCCTGGAACAAAGCTGCGTTCACTAGTTTGCCACAAAACATACAAAAAAACTGCAATTTTAAATAGCTTAGACTAAAACGAAAGGTAAATAAATGCACACTCGTCCACCCGCTTTTTTCTTTCTCAGTCAAAAAGCCGCCAGCTGCCCCCCTCCCGCCCTATGACTATCTTTTATTTTCAGACTATAACGTCACCTCTTCGTCGAACAGATACACATTAACACCCCGAATCACCACACGTTGTCTTCGATATGTGTTACGCAAAATGATATTTTTAACCTCATCTCGCCTCTCCGTACACACAATTTTTCAGGTTGATTTTCTTCTCAGTTTTCCTCGCTCTCCGACTTTTCAACACCTCTTTCTCTCGCTTCTCGATTTTGTTTCGTCTTGTATCTCAGAGCGGGACAAGCTATGATTCCCTGTATTCACAGCCATTTCGTTGTGTATATTGTATTTTAGCAAAAACATTAAAATTGACCGTCGCAAGATACACAAGAAAAAAAAGAACAAATACAAACACATCAAAGACGCGAGGAGTGCCTTTCGAGCGGGAGAGTGGGAGAGAAATGTATATTTTCCACCAGGCAGGCCGTGTTATAGGAGATTTCCCAACTTTCAGTATCTATCAGCGATCTTTCGCGATCACTTAAATCACCAGGTCGTTCGTTTTTCTTTCATTCGCTTCGTATTTTTGAAACAAAGTCAGCGTGAGCATTTGAACTTCCGTCGGTCCGATCAATTATCCCGGATCGACAGGTATTAACAGACAGCATTTCGCTTGAGAAAAATCCACAAGCTATCCATTTGACGAGTGAGTGAGAGGCGTCTCCTTGGGAATACACTTCAAAAACGTAGCCTCGTCTAATTCGTTTTTTCATTTTTCTCTATTTCAGTGGACGTTATTGGTGACGAAATGTTTCAACATGACCCATCAATTGCCGACGCTTTGAACGGCGCAGGAACTCAACCACAGTCACACGCAATGGATCCAACACAGCAGGCAGCGGCCGGCTTCAACGGGAACGCCGCCCTACTGCAACAGCAACAGAATCAACAGCAGCAGCAACAACAGCAGCAACAGCACCAACAACAGCAACAGTCAAGAAATATTCGTCGGAAGGTGAAAATCACAGAACAACCCGCTAGCAAGGCGCTACGATTTCGCTACGAATGCGAGGGTCGATCGGCTGGCTCGATACCGGGTGTGAATAGCACCCCAGAGAATAAGACGTTTCCCACAATCGAGATCGTCGGCTATAAGGGACGAGCAGTTGTGGTGGTGTCGTGCGTGACGAAGGATCCGCCATACAGGTAAGTTTGGACGCAAAAAAGGAAACAGTACGGGCCAATTGACCACTCCCCTTTTTGTTTTCAGACCGCATCCTCACAATCTAGTTGGTAAAGAAGGCTGTAAGAAGGGAGTGTGCACACTAGAGATTAATAGCGAGACAATGCGAGCAGTATTTAGTAACTTAGGCATACAATGTGTAAAGAAGAAAGATATCGAAGCAGCTCTGCGAGCCCGTGAAGATATTCGTGTGGATCCATTCAAAAGTAAGCCCAAGCACACCCTCAAACCGCCGCCTGGTCGTGACTAATTCTCTCTTGTTCTCGTTTCAGCTGGATTCACGCACAAATTTCAACCGTCTAGCATAGACTTGAATTCGGTTCGCCTGTGCTTTCAGGTCTTTCTCGAGAGCGACGTTAGAGGCCGATTCACCGTGCCGCTCACACCTGTTGTATCCGATCCAATCTACGACAAGAAGGCCATGTCCGATCTCGTGATATGCCGCCTGTGCAGCTGCTCGAGCACAGTGTACGGCGGCAAGGAGATTATCCTTCTCTGTGAGAAGGTTGCCAAAGAGGATATATCGGTGCGGTTCTTTGAGGAGCACAACGGCCAGGTAATCTGGGAGGGCTTCGGTGATTTTCAGCATACAGACGTGCATAAACAAACTGCCATCGCGTTCAGGACACCGCGGTACAGAGCGATGGAGATTGAGCAACCAGCTAAGGTAGGCTCTTACGCTCCCCCTTGCATTCATCTTTCTAATCATGTCCGTTCCTTTTTGCAGGTCTTCATTCAGCTGCGACGACCATCGGACGGTGCCACCAGTGAACCTCTACCATTCGACTATCTTCCACTAGAATCAGGTAGGCGTACGTTATGTGCACTGAGTAAGAATTTGAAGCGGAAGGCGAACATGGATATATTTCAGCAGATCCTCAAAGAGGACAGGGCGGCCACATTGGCCGCCCAGGAAGCGATTCCTACGTATCACGAAGTTGGCGTACAAAGTGATATAATCAATTTAGATACCCCAACGGAGGAGGATCAGACAAAGTCCTTCGGCACCGACGACGAGGAGTCGGCCAAGCGACGCATGGAAAAGGAGGTCGATAGCATCATCGATGAGAAAATCAAAGAAATGGAACTCGAGGTCCGGGTACCCGAACAGTATCAGCACGCCAACACTCAAACACAGAATTCCACCCCTCAGACCGAGGAGGGCGACGAGGAATCTGTGAAGGATGAGGGCGCATTGGAACCACGACAGTTGTCAGCGAACGATAAAATTGCCGAATGGCTTAAGTCCAGTGAGGAATTCGAACGAACCGATAGCGGTACACCGCCGACAAATGATCTGGCCACCAACATGACAGCATCCACGGTGATCACCTCCGAGGAGGACAAGACAATGAACGATTTGTTCGATCACTCGGAGGAGCTGGAAGAGATCTACTCCGAGAAAAAGCTCAGACTAGAAACTTACAATAACACATTGGCCAACGAGTTGGCCAGCTCAGCCGACGGCAGCTTGACGAAGGACCCGACCGGGGCAATGGACGTGGACGAGAGTTTCGACGATGCGGCAACGTACACAAGCTTGGAGATGGCTTTCAAAAATCCCTACCCCATGTCCGAGGTGATGCCGCCACTGCCGCCAGAGCGCGCTGATCACTACGACTCGGTGGAGATCATTGTGAATCCGCCGGCGCCAATCATTGACGTGGTGAACTCGCGATCGCCAGTCTCGAACGGCGGTAGCGCTGTGGCCGATGAGGTAGTGCCACCACTTCCACCGAAGCGTACCCGCAAGCAGGACGGCACCGTTGTGCTCCGCAACAGTCCCACATCGCCTGCCCGGCCTCCGTCCCAGATTATTATCATGAAAACGCCGGACCAGTCGCCACCAACGAAAAAATTGCCACCCACACCGAACAACAACAACACTCTGCCGCGTCAGAAAAAGCCGGGCTTCTTCTCGAAACTCTTCTCTCGGCGGAAGAGCAAGTCGGACCTCAGTCAGACGGCCTCATCGCCGGGCTCGAAGGCGACCAGTCCCATGGGCTCCCGTGAGCCGAGCTTGGCGCACTTCTCCCTAAACGACGCAAATCGGTCATCCATACGCTCCCTACAGCCGACCAGCATATCGGCGTCCAACAGCCCAACGAACGGGCCCAAGCCCAAAAAGGGCGCCACAGGAAAGCCCGTCGGCCGGAGTGTCAGCAGTGTTTCGGGCAAGCGACCACACCTCACAGCCGACGTCATTCACATCCCCCTCAAGGGTGACTCGTCGAACAGTCTGCCAATGCACGAGGCCTACTCTGACGCCAGCACGGTGACCCTCAGCAATACGCTCGATCGTAAAACCGTCAGTGCCATGCAACTGGTTGACATCATTCCAATCAATGATGGCAACATGGAGCTGGTCGCCATTGCCGATCGGCAGAGTTTGAAGAACCTCTGCGAGGGCCAGTTCGGCGTCGAACTGCATCCCAGTGTCGACCTCACCGAAGCCGAGCATTTCGCTCTGTACACGAGCATCCCGCCGCAGGCAACCGCGAGCGAGTTCGACGAGACCTCCTGCTACTACGCCCCAGTCGACGCTGGTGAGATTCTCACGCCCGAGGAGGTGGCAAAGCGACTGGCCGAAGCGAATAAGATAAACTGAGCTAAGCGCAGGCCCGCACGGAGCTCTCCACGACTCACTCTCTCTCCACCGGTGTTTGCAATTTTTGCAAAGGCTGCCAGTGTCCGGTGCAAACAGTAGCCGCACTGAAAAGTGGCCAATCGTCTTTTGATAATTCATATATTTTTTAGGAAAATCTTTTTCGACACTTTTGTCGCCCATCCTGAAACAGGAGAACATTGTCAATAACAAAACAAAAACAGAACAAAAAACCAGCAAAGTCAAATAAGGGATATTGTCAATTGTGTTCGTTGTTTGCATTGAGAAACACACAAAAATAATTTTTTTTTATAAATCAAGTCGCCGTCGTCGTCCACGTCGCACTCATCGTCTACGTCGTTGCCGTCGTCGTCCTTGTCGTTGTCGTTGTCGTCGTCCTTGTCGCCGATCTTGTCGTCCCCGAGCATTAATTTTGGTCGTCTTTTGTAATGAAAACTACTATTGTATTTGAGAAAAATTCAAATTTTTTGTAAATCTCATCAAAAATGAGATACTTTTGTATTCTATAAGAATAATTCGTACCTTGCAGTCATATCAAGTGAAGTTACAAAAATAAATTATTTATTTTGCCTAGATTTTAAGGAAAAAACTATAAACTAATTCCTGTTATACATATACATATATTTTAGCCAAAGAAAACAAAAACAAAAAAAAGAAGAAAAACCCATGATATTAGAAACAAAAATACCGTTAACTTGTCAGATTGATAAACATTGTGTACTTGTCTTCTATCTTATAGATCCTGCTGTGCTTAAGCGAAAGAGACAAAGACTTGGCGCCGATCAAAATATGCATATAATCAAGCATTTTCAGGCTCAGGAAATGCAACAGCAACACCAGCAACAGCATGGTCAACATCAGAATGATCACACTGATGGTCGTAAGTTCCACTTGGTTTATACTCTCTCTCTCTGTCGCGAACATTGTCCATCATTCTGTATTTTGAGATTCATCTTGAAGCATCTTGTGCATTTTGCATTCATTTTGTAGTTTGTTTGGTTCATGGTGGTGGATTTCCTTTGGTCACTTGTCTATTGGTGGTGGTTATGGTATTCTGGTTACTGTAGTTGTTATCTGTCAAAATTTGGTGTTTGGTTTTATTCGACGACGTTGATTTGTTGACATGGAAGAAAGATGGGTGTCCGGCTTTTGATTTGTCTATGGCGTGTAAGCTACGTCAAATGTCATGTTAAAGAAACGCAAATGGCGGTCACTTTTAATGCCCCGTTGCTTTGGTTCTTCTAGTCAAACCCGTGAACATCGATTTCATAAAAAGCGCCGATTTAATTTCCCCATTCAATATACCCACTCAATGAACATCACTTCGCGTTCAGTTTAAAAACTGAACACACCCTCTTCCATTCGAAAATGTCAAATTCCGCCCAATTTGAATCTACTTTTGTCCCCATTCAGCACCTCGATATGTTTCCCGGGAATCCAGCCGATTCTTTTCTGTCACTCATACGCCCCAGTACTCATAGAATCATAATTTACATTATTTTTCATTTTCATTCATGTAGACTTTTGGAATCATAATTAATTTAATTATTTAACATTAATAATTATAATTTTAGTTATTTAAATTAGTAGAGTTATTTTAATAAGTTTCTTTTGCATTTATCAATTGAATGCTAAAATGAAGCCTAAGGTTGACATATGTTTTATTTACTTTCTGGGGCTACAGGGTGTGGGTGATACATTTCAATGGACGTTGGATGGTTAGTGACTTTTTGAGCTCATCACTTGGAGCAATAAATGGACGTCTTTTTAGAAATTCGAATTGAGGCCCTGACATGTTTCTTTTTTAGACAATACACCGTCTTTAAAATCTGCTCAGCTTGTAGGCTTAACATTTTCGTGTTTGGTTCACAAGGCAAGTCTTGAACTACATCTTTCTCTTTGTCAGAAATTCCTGCTGATTTCACTGCACACAGGCGAGTACTTTCTCGTGTGTCTGGAAAGTTACGATTAGTACTTACACACTAAGAAATACAATTTTTTTCAACTTAGCGATATAACGACGTTTGATCGTTTACCTTTCTTAACGTAATCAATGCACAAAATACGATATGCTCGTCCTATTATAAGGATGCCACAACTTCGTCAGCTGACTTTTGAGTTTTTGTTTGTTTTAGACAAACTGCGGCTTCTGTCCACTTGTCCTGCTCAGGTTTTAAATGTCGGTGCCTTGTAAATGGTAGAAGATCATCTATTGTCACATACAACGGCGCATGACATTCTTCTTAGTTAACTTAAGCAACTCACAATAGCGCCTTAAATCATCGGCGTGATGTTGTTTTAAGCCCTACGCTTGGTGAGTGAAAATATTTTTTTTGTAAACAAAATTTCCTAGAAGCGATTGAAGGTAACTTCTCCTGTGAGACTTTCGAAACTATGTCGGTCCTTATGTCGATTTTAGGCAGCCTGGCTGACAGGTAGGCAGCAAATTGTTTTTGACGTGCGGGATCAATGAATTTCTGTCAAATCATAATGATCACTCAATTTTTGTATGTAAATGTGTTAAGCAAACTATAAAAGCTCATACTGTTGGACGGGAGAATAATCCTCGTGCAGCCTTTAGATTAGGTTAAGTTCGCGGACGGACATTGGCCACGATTCATTTATATCTAGATGAACCTATTGCGTCACTGGAAGAAACACAACATTGCACCAATTCTTCTTAAGAAACGTTCCGCCATTCACAAGGCCTCATAAATCGAATCTATGGAAGAAGTACTGTTCTTGCAGCATTTGCTTTTCTTTCACTTCACTTTGCCTTTACACATTGAATGTGGTCGTCTGCCAGGCGGTATTTTGTTTTTGAAACCTTATAATTTGTTTGAACTCAAACCGTTCTGAGAATCTTTTTACGGTGACAGTGATCTAGTTCAGGACTCATAGCAATAGATTCCCGATCGTTTCCGGCCACATTTTTGAAGTGCAGTAATTAAATTTCGTTGAGCTGAGAGGAGTACATTGGTTAAGGATTTTTAAATTTGGCAAAGTAATGTTTTTCGATGCCCAAGATTAAACGATGATACCATTGTGGAAGTTCTCCTGTGTTTGAGGACATCGACATTCACTGATCTCGAAATGGTAAAGAACGAGAATTGGCTAGCTGAGAATAGTGCTTCGTTACCAAATTGATCATTTGTGGCTTAAAATTTAATTCCATCCTTTGGATGCTGATGATGATACTGCTATTGCAATATCATAAGCTTAAGGTGCAAACATAGGGGACGTACTTCGTGCAAGCTCA
The DNA here is from genome assembly GCA_916610145.1 of Eristalis arbustorum. NCBI lineage: Eukaryota > Metazoa > Arthropoda > Insecta > Diptera > Syrphidae > Eristalis > Eristalis arbustorum. The sequence goes on from OU744317.1 coordinate 34,483,697, forward strand.
CTGGTCACAGGCTCACTCGTCCAGTTTCGTTGATTTTTAATCGAGGTTTGTTTACCTAAGTAGGATGGAAATGAATCGCTATACAAACGCTAATCTGTACGCAGTTGTCTCCTAAACTGGCCTGCGCAGTGGGCGGACGGGCGGAATAAGGAGACGTTCCTTTATATGTGTAGTGTAGACCATATCGCAGTAGCCTATGCCAAGTCACCGAATTGTATGGTTGCCCGGACAACACGTGATGACATTTAATCCGAGTACATTACACTATGTGACATATTTCTGGTATCCTCTTTCGTGTTTTTTTTATTGAGGAAGTATCTGATCTCATCCTGCTAGATATTGGACAAAATGCCATCTCTGACAGACACAGGAATGTAATAGATTAATTGGAAAAAGAAATTGAGTAGACAACACCGACTTTTAGTGATTTATTTTTTCATTAAGGGATTTTGCTAGAACGTTTTTTTGTGGGTCCTTCCTTCGCATTCTCTGGAAAACTTAGGGAATTGCCGAAGTTTTAACAGAACCTACCAAGAAAAGAGTCTATTTTTGGACACGATGTGAAATTTGGACTGAGTACAGCAGAATAAAGGTTTTTGGTACAACATGCAAATAAAGATGAAAACTGAAGGACAGTGTTTTTTGTATTGTGAGGGTAAACGATCAGTTGAAATTCTGATGCCTTACTTTGCTAGCCAAGCAAAATATGTTGATCTAAACAGTGGAATCTATATGGAATATTTTTTTTCGATTCAATCTGACAAATACGTAACAATAACACACATTTGTTAATCCTCTGAAGTAATTCGACATTTTCATGCCAAAGAGACCAGCACTTGAAACCCTTGCACTTGGTCCGTCGATAAACGTCCGCGAACGTATCGACAAATTTTGAGACGTCTCATTTGGTACAGGTCGAATGATAACGTAACAGTGACAACCAAGATTGTGTTGTCTTTTTTTTGTGGAATCCTTTCAAGCCAATTTACCTTACCCAAAGAATGCCTTAAAGTAAATTTTATAAAAATTTAAAAGAACAAGTTTTCCATCCTATAATCAGGACAAATATTTAACAAAAGTAAATCAACTAAAAGACTATAAAATATAAAACTTATTGAGATACTAACAAAAAACTACACATAACATATAACTAAAATAATAAATCTTCACTTGAAATCGGGCACGTATTATTACCAAACAACATAGATGTTACTATACTACAAAATATACGTATATATATTTTTGAAAAACATAAGCAAGCCACACAAATGGAAATTATGATAACTGAAAGTGCAATGATACATGGACGCATAACCTGTTTAGCTAGATATATGTAGATAATAAACAACACAATTATCTGTTCCTTTATTCGGTCTGAGTGCAGACAAGAAAAAAAATAAATAAATAATTTTAGTTTTAGTTTTTAAGAAAATGCTCATCAAAATTTTGAAAATTGGATCAAAAGATAAAAACAAATGATTATCGATCAGAAACTTTGAAGAATTTAATTGAATGTGTGTCAATAGAATCACTCACAACCAAATACAAAAGCAGTCACTTATCAAATTTTATACAATCTAAAGGGGGATAGTTTTAAAGATTTAGTAGAAAATTTTGGATATTGTTAGATTTTTGAATATATATATTACGATATTTATGTATATTTTATAAACAATATTACACGAGGTAAAACTCGTAATTAAATTACTTTTCGCATTTGAACTGTACGTGGAAAATGGTTGTATTCAAAATACCCAATATTGTTATTGAGAATTTAAAAACAAAACAAACAAACAAAAATAAATATAGTAGAATTTTATTGAATAAATGGCAGAGTAAAATATATAAGAATAATTGTTTCGTATATAAAATGAAGAGAAGTATGTAGTTTTATTGTGGTCAAGCCATTGCAGAAGTTATAGAGAGACAACGTGTAAGTCTAGCTTGGTTATGTTGTTAGTGTGTCGTATTTGTAAATGTATTATTTGTGTTGCAAATTTAAACTAAGCCTCTTTGAGTGTATTATTTGTTTACGATATCATTTATTTTCATTTACATTTGCATGTCGCTTTGATATTTTGTATGCCTAATATTTGTTTTTGTTTTAATTTTGCTTAACTAATTGTTTTCATTTCTTTTTTTTTACTTGAATGTGCAATTTCAGGAAATCAACAAGCTATGAATTTCTTAAACGTTATACCAAATCCGGCCATCAAAACCGAACCTAGAGGTGAGTAATGGAACAAATTAAATAATTCCAATGCAGTGTCTTATTAAATACGTAGAAAGGGGTGTTAAAAAATAAAAGTGCATTGGTGTCATCGACAAGCAGATGGCCATCATAGCATGTGGCTCAGTATCTCTGAGCTCTTAACTCTTACCAAACTGTCGTTCACTATTTAAATATTCACCTGTATAACAGTCTGGCCCGCATGAGATCTGCCGCTTGTCTTTATCCCTCTTAACTAGTAAGAACTAAACTCCTTCTAAGTAGGATGTTACCACAAGAACTCGAACAAACGAGATGACTAAAAAGAGAGCAGTACCAATCTCCTGCATTTAATCTGGTCCAAACTAGATCATATTCCCTCTAAGCAGCAGCTTCTATTGAACACATTATTCATTAACTTCATAAGGATAACCCATTCCACAGATTGTTTTGATCTTGCTCGGCTCTTTTGTCTCTGAGGAAACTCCTGAGAGCTCTTTTTCTCCACTCGACCCAAGTGGTGCGAATATCGCACATTTACATCGCCTCATCCTGAGCTCTTGTTAGTACCACCAGTGTACCAGTCGGGTCTAAGTGCATCCCTTTATCAAAACAAAAAACGTCATTGAACGTTATTGCCTGACTATAATAATATGTGTGGCGCTACAGTTGACAGAGGCCTAGAGTCTAGCTTCTCAGCAACCACTCGTGTTGTGCGTGCTTTTGTTATTTCACGAGTGGAACGGGCCTACAATTTTGTAGCCGACTCCGAACGGACAACTTTACACTTTTCCTAGACAGGAATTGTCTTTGAACATTGTAAGTGAATCGAAATAGGTAGCGTGAATAGAACTTTGTCGTAAACGTAAGTCCAAGTGCCACAGTACCACGGGCTACCACTAGGATACGCCTGACTAAGACATGAATAATCCAATGCAGTCCAAAACCAGGAAATATTATTTTTTCTCAAAAGTCAACCGTGAATTCTCTGCAACCCATCACGGTGAAAATTAAGACACTCATAGTTGAACATCCAGTTGCTCTGTCACAAGAAATGTTCGCGTCCCTTGGAATATGAAATATTGCAATGCCTCAATGTGTCTGACGTTAGGTTTTAGTAATTCTCTGATTGAAACCACCTGTACTTAGGGCCTTGCTGCATGCATATTACCTGAAGATGTCGATATTAAAGACATATTCGCAAATTTGAATATAGTATGCTGAATTGCAACAAGCTTCGGGAGAAGTAGTTGATTGACATGGGAATCTGTAACGTGGCTTTCAAAAAATCAGTGATGCCAACGTTTTGTATGGTTTGCCCCAATTGATATGGAATCTTCCGAAGGTATTTATAATCCGTGACAGTAAAATGGAGTGTGTGTCTTGTTCCTCGAGCCTCCATACTAAGCCACACTTCTGGATTCACCTAAAACTGTTCCAGTGAAGCTGATGTTGGGTATTGCTTCGTTTGCGCGTGGCACATTCTTCGTCTTCACTTTCGGCCGCAGTAAATATTCTTTTACGCCAAGGATATATGACAATCTCATTTCAGTTTACTTGCTTTTCGAACTTGTGGTGTTCTTCTGAACTAGAAAGGCAAATTGAATGTGATCCTACAGCTACAGTAAATTGACATAAAAAAAACATGATGCCTTGATAGTCTCTGTAATGCTCTATGATGCAGAAGCATGGACAATTTCAAGGGCAGATGAGGAAGTCCTTGGCCTTTTCGAGAAAAGACTTCTGTGTCCAATCTTTGGTTGTTATTGTTGATGGTACTTGGAGAAGAAGATTCAACAATGAAATGGCTTTACAGCGAAATGAGTCTATTCAAGCGTCTACGGATTTAACGCCAATAGCTAGTCCTTATAGAACAACAACCAATGGAACAACGCAATAGGGGATTCCTCTGTAAGCATAGACGCAAACGAGTCACTAAGGACCTCTACTTGGCGTGTGAAATTGTATGCAGGTGGCCAAATACCATATCATGCTAGTTGCAGTTCCAGTTTCATTGCTAATGGAAGCTCTTCTCATTTCGATAGCTGAAAGCCGATGGTCTAGAATGCAAGTTGCATGGTCTGAAGTTGTCATGAATCCTCTGATTGTCTTGGTGAACACTGGCTTCAGCTTCCTTGTTGTTTCTCTTAGTGCAGGTACTGCCACTCAAGCATATAAAAGGATCAATCTACCTAGTCCTGATCTGGCTATTGTATTCCACCAATTTCCGAAGTGCTCGAAAGTGCTCCTTTCACCAGCGTTGCTTGTTTGGGGCGTACTTTAAATAAAGGCCTTGTACCGGGCCCGAATCTAATATTTCAGCGACTCCTTGAATTTGTTCGCCTTATTCGTCATCTACAAATTAACGTAATTCACTTTGCACTGGACCCTGACAACCTTAGTTTTGTGCTTCATCAAGTGGTGACTTCGCTCCTATTTTATTTTTTATTCAAGCAGAGTGAACTTACAAAGCCATGTAAGCCTTCTCCTCATCACAATGCGCAGAGTGTCACAGACTCCTTAATACAAAAGCTTTGCAGATCCCCGGGGTGAATGTTGAAGATACTCATGAAGAAACGTCGTCAGATTTCCGCAGATGTTTGAGTGCGATTGACTTAGGAGAACTTCTCAGTCCATTAAATCTGCCGCACAAAAATTCCTCCCAACTTTCTCTCTTCACCAAATTCCATGCACGTCCACTCCTCAAGCCCTCAATGAGTCCTTAGAGTCCTACCATCGCAGCCTCCGTGGCGCAATGGGTTAGCGCGTTCGGCTGTTAACCGAAAGGTTGGTGGTTCGAGTCCACCCGGTGGCGAGCATTCTATTATTTTTAGTCCTCTCCAACAATTATCCCCAATTTAGAGTGCAAATTAGATTTGATTCACTTGACAAGTCAATTTATTTTACCCTTTCGTTTCGTTGCAGATACATCCCCACTCCCGTACGGAATGTACAATAACGCCTACAGGATTCCCGACCAAACGCCATCGCCCCAACCGGTCTCGCCATCAACTCCTTACAATCACAACGCCAGTGGAACCCCATCCCCGTACAATATGGGCGCCGCTGGCAATGGCAATCTGGTATCGCCCAGCCACCAGTACGGCATGGCGGGTGACGGTGCCGGTGCAGGTGTCGGTGCTGCTGGTGGAGGGCCCACCACAAATGGCTCTCCAATGGACTACGATGCCTATCATCAGCAGCATCACCCCGGCTCCATAAACACTTTCAATCACATGCAAAGTCCACCAGCGCAATGGGCCGGCGATGCCAACATCAAGCAACGCATACAGTGTCAATCGATATCGATAAATCTCAGCAATTACAACGGCATATTGACAAAGACGGCAGCGCCGTCAGCTGGAGGCGCCCTGCCGCAGGCGAGCAACAACCAGCCGTGGAACCTTCTAACCGGAGCAATGGCCAACAACTACAATATCAACAATTTAATGACTAATACTCAGCACAATCAACACCATCACCACCAGCCGCAACCTTATCACAACAACCTGGATGGCGGGGCGCAGGGTGGAGCCGCAGCGACAGCAGCTGCCGCAGCAGCATCGACCAACGAAGCACCCTCCATTAGTAGCCTTTTGAACATGGACAGTGACAAGCTGTTGCACTTCAACTCAGAGGAACTCTCCAATCTATCGATATCGTAACAAAGACACACCCGCACACCCATGTGCTCCGCTGTTTGTCTAGTGCGTTGAGTGATGGCGCCACACCGGCGGTGTCCACCAAGGATATTCATTCGCTTTTGTCGAAAGGGACATTTGACTCTTGAGCTATCCGCAATATTGTGTTTTTGCTTCGACAAGCAATCAATTCGAAATTAATTAAACGTAAACGTAAACGTCAATGAGCGGCTAGATGAAGCCTTCTTCCTTATTTTTCTTCTTTTCTCCTTCTTCTGCTTAAAAAATCCGACTAGCTTTAAGAACAACAGTTGTATCTTCTTTTTAGTTTATTTACATTTAATTAGCTGAGGAAAACGAGTAAATTAAACAATTAGCAGTAGCGTAGTGTGTTGGCGAGGAAGACGCGTTTTGTAAATAAAAATTAGACAAGAATTTGTTATACATTTCAAAACTTAATAAAAGTGATTATATACACAGTCCGTGTGATGCTTCATTATTTGTGGGTTGAATCGACTGTAAGCTGTGGCTACAACTGGCTACGACTTGAATCGACTGTAAGCTGTGGGTTTGTGTGTGAACTTCGACTTGAGACTCGAACGTGTCAGGATAAGGCAGAGCATAGTGCGTATGACGAATGAAATGGGCCATGTCCTGTGGCGCTCTTCTTGTCAACTTGCTCGCTTGAACTACATTGAACATCTCTTTAAATTTGGAGCCGCTGTAGCGTATTTCAAGCAGAATCCATAGTGATCAAGTAAGCGCTCAAGTAAGTCCTACTCGTGTGGGTTCCGGGACACAGTGACATCCCAGAGAATTGCTAAGCTGGAAAGGGCACTCTTTCCGGGACCTGGATCAAATCCCGCTGCAAGACACTGACCGACTACTCCTTTTGAGGAGATCTGTACTGCCCATTCTAACCTGGGTCTAAAGGGTTCGACGAGGGAGTTCCCTCTCTCAGCCACCAAAACTTTCGATGTTGTAACGCCACATCCCTCTTATCACGACTTGACACCGTCATACTAAAGCGGAGGGGATCTTTCTCAGCTCGTTGTGCGACGGAACGGTCGTGGTTGAGTCGCCCATCCACAGTTGAACGGGCGATGTGAAAGAGGAGCGGTACCGCATTTATGTCTTGTATAAGACCATGCCTGTCGAAATGGAGGAATGCTTCTGGGGGACGAAGCCAGTTTGACGTACGCTTTCGTGGTACTGTGGATTGTGGTAGTAAGCCCCAGAGATCAAGTTATTAACCGATCTCGCTGTGTGACCTCGAATCAACTTCATCAGGAAATTGTCCGCTCGTCTCAGGTTGGCCCTGTTGTATGAGACCTCGTTGGAGTAGAATTTTATGTACTGGGACTCTGGTGTTCTGTAGAGGCGAAGGCAAGCCCTCTCAAACACCTGAATCTTTTCCATCAAGCTTGCACTCACGTTGAACCACACGGGACAACCATAGGTGAGCATTGGCCGTATGAGGGCCATGTAGCAGATTACCTTTACCCTTGCATCGAGTTGGCTGTTGTAAAACAGTCTCTTTGTAAGGGCGAAAGCGCCTCGGGCTCTGGCTAGAGCAGCATCTACATGTTTGTTAAAATATTGATACTGATCTAGCCAGATCCCCAGGTATCTGACTACAATCCTTGGCGCCAGTGGTTGCCCGTGCCGTCCAACAATAGAGAACTTTCGTCAATTCTTTTTTGTATCCGCCGAAGCTTTATACAACGGAGTCCTGAACAGAATGGTTTCCGACTTCTGAAAGTTGATATTCAACTTCCAGTCATCGCAATCTCTCATGAATGAGTCGAAGTCACCCTGCGTGAGCGTAGTGATGTCCTCGATCTTTTTGCCTGATCTGTACACGATCAAGTCGTCGGCATACGCAATTGCGTGCGGAAGAGAACTTATTAGATCGCTCAAGAAAATGTTGAACAGAATCGGCGAATTAACGGCACCCTGTTGGAGACCATTTTTAATTTCAAAACTACCTGTAGAGGTCACGTTGCCATTCTTGACTACGAACCGCCTACCGGTAAGCATGTTATAGAATAGGTACAGCAGTGGCTTACTAATGCCTAGCCGATTGAGGTTATAGTAAAGTCCTTCTAACCAAACGGTGTCGAAGGCCTTCTCCAGGTCAATCAAACAGGCACCTGTACATTGTTTCTTGCTCTTGTTCCATTGGATATCCGTCACCAGGTTCGACGCGGCATGAATAGTGTCATGCCCCGCTCTGAAACCGAATTGGTTATCCGGAATTATATGTCTGTCCTCTGTCCAGTTGATCAGAGCAGAAACGTTCATGCGACTTGATAAGTATGAGTAGGCCAAAACTCAACCCTAATTGCTGTGATAACCGAGCACTGCGCCATCAGTATACACGCCTCCAGACTACACACCTGTCCAGAAGGAGATCATCATCGCTGATTGCACAGACGTCGTAGAGTGTTTGCGCCTGAGGTGGTATTGTACAAAAGTGCAGATGGTCCTTAAAACTAACTAGAGCTAGAAAGCGTGTTGGCTAAGACTCTATTCCATCCCGAACTTTAGGGTGGAGACATAAGTTCGCCTTAAGCGCCGAACAACACTTCACATTTAAGACGCATTGGACTTACCAGCAAGGAAGCACTAATTAAACCTGTCACGACTGAGTCAGTTGCCGGATCGTAGTTCGTAGCTCATACGGGCGTTAAGAAGTTCAGAAACGCATAACAGTGCCTTTAGATCGGATTTCGTATCCAAGGCTTGTTGCCGTCTCTGAACTAATGTGTGTTTTACTCGGTGGGAAAGTTAACCCCACGTTAAACCCCCGAACCTGGAGGACCGGGTCCTGGTTTAAACCTCCGGGCAAGTGGTCGCTGCATACATTGGTTCACCTCTAAGCGGTTGCAGTAGAGGCTATACAGAGGGCGCCGCGAGGAGGCTGTATACCAACTTGACGTGTACAGGGATCTCGCCAAGTTGAGAGCAATCAACAACTTTGCCCTGGGTGCACAGGCCCAATCCCCTTCTAGAGCCCTTTTTCAAAAGACCAAGCTCACATTATCCTGACCTCGATCATCCCCGTCCTGCTGTATGGCGCGGAAGACTGGACTATCTCAAGAGCGGATGAAGACGCACTTGGTCTCTTCGAGAGAAAAGTTCTGCGTTCAATCTTTGATCCTGTTTGCTTTGGAGGTTTCTGCAGAAGGAGATTCAACCACGAACTGTACGGGCTGTACAGCGACATGAGTCTAGTCAGGCGTCTACGGATTCCACGCCTAAGATAGCTAGGCCATGTAGAGCGCATGAGCAACACTGCTCCAGCCCGAAGAGTCTTCGACTCCGAACAAGTGGGACAACGCAATAGAGGACCACCATGAAGCCGATGGCGCACTCAAGTGGAGAAGGATCTCAACCAACTTGGAGGGCGAAATTGAAGGCAGCTAGCTAAGGATCGTGCCAGCTGGAGAGGCTCGTTGACTGAGACCCAGACTCACATGAGACTGTAGCGCCACAAGAAGAAGAAGATCGGATTTCAATGATAAAGATCTCTTTTAGATGTAAAATGGATTCTACAGAGCTACATTTTATTCCACTTAGCTGCTAAAGACCGCGGATCCACAGAATTTACACATGTATCCACTAATCGATTGGAACCTTGACTGATGTTGAGATATCTTAGAATCCGTGAAGATAAAGAAAACCTTCTTGTCCTTTTTGATGGAGCAAATCTTGTCGATCTCTTTGTAGACTACACGTGTGCGATGAGGAGGAATTATGTTTTTGTTTAATTAGGACGTGTTGAGAGACCGTTACGTTACAAACAGTGTTTGGCGGTGCGAACTACATTAGACCTTTGTTCAGGTTGTAGGCTTTTGCGTTGCTTTGGATACCCCGCATAGGGTCTCAGTATTTGCAAAGCTGAAGGGCTGAAAGGCCATTCTTGAAGAACCAACCAAGATATCCCTATGTAAGTCCTTGACAGTCCCAGTTCTGCTGTATTGCACAGAAGCATGGACACTAAATGAACGATCAATTCATTATTTTGTCCAGAACTTTACCCACAAAAAAATGATAACAAGGATGTATCAGTGGGTATGATCACAATTCCGATAGCAAGTGAAGTCGCCAACAGTCATCAGCTATGGGTACCGGTATCTTCTCTCCACTGGCCATATGGGACACCACTGCGGCAGCCTGCTTACAAACCAAACAACATCAAAGTCAATATAAAAATAAAAATGGTACAATAGGTGGTCCGGCAAATAGGGTGATACATGGCCCGATCGTTGAGGACAATGCACCCAAACCTGTTATAGAAGATAATACTTTTTGTGTTGACGGCAGTCACGGCCGGACAATGTGGACAACTGTACACCAAATCAAAACACAGGCTATGCGATCGATTAGGATCTATATCAGAGTTGTTTGGTTATGAGGCATCCTGTGCTATTTGATCATCTACAATTTGATTGAGCAAGGGTGTTTCGCTTCTCTAGATGCTTGCAGTAAAGTAGCGACAGGGATGGATGGTGGGTCTTACAGAGACTACTTCTATGAAGCAACCGACGTGTGGCGGGATTTAAATCGCTGACCTAACCTAACCTTATGTTCCGGTTAAGACATCGAAGTTTTATATTTTTTACTGAAGACGGTATGGTTAAGGGTTGAGCATGGTTATAGGCAGCATAAATTAGGTTTGGTAAGGGGAAATGCCACATCGTAATCAGTTGTGACCCACTTAGATCGTGTTTGGACAAATAGTTCTACCGCTGTCCTGTGCTTGAAACACCGATACCTCGTTAACCAGCGGAAATAACTGACACCTACAAAGTAACTGCTCGTATCGACATCATCTCTTTAGAGACAGTCCACTTCTATACTCGTTTTAAACAGTACGGGCCTTTTCGAAAATGCAAACATTGAGCAAACTTTTCAAAATTGAATGGCAGCATACAATTCAGGCAATTTCTCATCAACGGGTCATTGTACTGGGGCAATAAGGTCAATAGTGTTGGTCCTACCACCAACCAAATCTTGTTTAGCATTGAAGATCCCGGTTCTTCTTCTTTGGTCTATCTTGTGCTAGTTGCTTCCAGCCACGCACGTTCAACTTATTCAGGTCCCTTCTAGCTGCGTGCGCCACGGTAGCAGTGGTCGTCCTTTACCGCGTTGTTGTTGACTTTCCGGGCCGAAGCATTGATGTCCATTCGCTCTAAGTGACCTAGCAATCTCAGACGAAAGATTCGAACTCGTTTGACTAGATCGATGTCGCTGTACAGCCTGTATAGTTCGCCTTTCAGTCTCCACCTCCGTACATACCAGCCAATTCGGAGGACCTTTCACTCGGTAAGGTAGGAAGAGTTTCTTCGTCCGCTTTAGTTAGTATCCATGCTTCTGTGCCATACAGCAAGATTGGGAGTGTCAAGATTTTGTATAGGGATAACTTGGTTCTTCGAAATATGGCCTTCCAAGTGCGAAAATACAGCGATTGGCCAGCGTTATCTCCGAGGTGATGTCATTGCTTGTGCAATATTAACTTCGGAGCCTAAATACACAAAGTTTTCACTAGTTCGAAGTTGTAGCTGTCTCTAGCGGCGTTAAGTACAAGACGTCGGTGTTGATGGACCTTTCTCGTAGACAGCATACATTTTGTCTTACCCTCATTTCCTTCTTGATGACAAACGCTCCACTGACAGCCCGTTGTATTCTTCCGATGATGTCAATGCCAACGGCATATGCGAGCAGTTGCAAGATTTGTGGAAGATCGTGCCTCTGGTGTTGACATTCGAGTTCCGCACGATCTTCTCGAGAATGGTGTTAAGGAAATCGCATCACTGTGCGTTGCCTTGGATAAATCGTTTTCTGATATCAAAGGTCTCGGAACAACCTTTACCGAGCTTGACGGAGCATCGCGCGTTCTCCATCGTCATTCTGCAAAGACGGACAAGTTTTCCAGGCATGCCAAAGCTAGTTAAGGCACTGCATAGCTCGTCTCTCCAAATACTGTCATACGCGGCCCTAAAGTCGAAGATTTTAAGGCCGCACGTAAGCACGTTTTATTTATCTAGCAAATCCCAAACTAAGCACATCGTTTTTGCAGAAAACCATTACAACAACTTGGCAAACCCACCAAGATCGCAGTGCTCAGACTCATCTAAAAGCAAGCAGCATCCCATCTTTATATGCAATACAATATTTATTTCAGTATTTTCCATGGTATACATATAAACAAAAACAGCCCATTACACAAGAGCTCCAAAGTCAAAAAATGTTTGAGAAACGAAAAAAAAAAGAAAACAACATGTTCCAACCTACCAACTACCAGTGTTGCTTTTGTTCTCCATTCAAAAAGGCTTAAGAATACACGTAAAAACGGAAGAGGAATGAATTCGGTTTGTTTGTGAGCACAGCTCCGGCTAATATTAACGACAGAAATACGGCTGCCCCAAGTTGGCGTTCTTCTCGTTTTTCATTTCCTGGAAGAATCTGTTTATATCGTCCTCGGTAACCACTTTCTTGCTGGCCACAAATGTCTGAAGGTACTCCTTCAGTTTGTCCTTCATCCGATTGTACTCTGTAATCGCGTCAATCTGCTGTGACCGACCGATGGTGGAGAGTGCTCGGATTCCCTGCTCGTAGGATGACTCTTTGGCATTCTTCTTGCCACGTTCCTCGTAATGCGTAGCCGAGTCCTCTGGATCGAGCAGGAATGTGATTTTGGCAGCTTCATACATAACAAGGCACTCCTTGCAACTGCAAAGCAGTGAACGCCATTCTGTTGGCCAGAATGTGGCACCTGCAAAAGTAAGCAATTCAGTTAAGAGATCGTTTTGAATGTGCTAAATCAATTCACTCACCCTTAGTCCAGTCAGTCTTCATCTTTGGCCGTTTGCACTCTGTTTCGTTGTCAACTTTGGGTTTCTTAGCAGCTGGCTCATCACAATCGTCTCTAGCGTGACCGTTCTGCGGCTTCTCTTCGTTCTCGACGTTCGAGGACGACGTGTTTGGCTCATCCGAAGTGTTGATAGCATCACTGCTCATGTTGAGAATTTCCGAAATACTCTTGTCCAAGTCCGACTTCAGTTTATCATCCGACTCCACCACCGAAACATTCGCAGTCTCACCGGTAGCCTCAAGTCTCTTCAGCGCGAATCCTGTGTAGTCCTGGAGACAGTCATATTTCCCCATGCAACCGCCGCAAATCATTTCGTGGTAATCCTCCCGCAGTTTCTTCACCTCGACATCCAGATGATTCAAGTGATACCAATCCTCACAAACTGCACACTGCAGCATCATTTCCTCTGAGGGATTCTCTGGATCGGGGTAGGGGCGCTTGCATGTACAATACACCCCCTGGAAGTTCTGATTGTACACATTCGAAGCGTTTTTTTGCATTTTCTTATCGCCTACGATTATTTCCGTATTTAAAGCGCACTTCCCCCCTGAGATTCGTTCTGTTGGGCAATCACAGCGGAAATTACGTTTTGTATACAACTCGATAAGCTCATGATTCTCGTGGCAGTGATACGAGCAAGCCAAGCAGATTCCCGCGCACTTCTCCAGATCCTGTCGGGCGTCCGGGCAGCATGTCAAACAGGAATACAAAGCCTGTCGCTTGATGCTTCCCTAAATTTGAGAGACAGCAAATTGATGAGTTGTTCACTGGGATTTGAGAAAAGAAAAAAACACGATTGACAACCAACCTTTGCATAGGTGCAGCACTTTTCATCGGAGCCGCCCAGCACGGCAGCGTACTCTTCCTCCATTTCTTTTTCCTGCTCCAATATATCGACCATAGTAACACTGGACTCCTCCAGACCATCCCCAGAGTTATTGATCTCTTTATCAGACATAATTTTGCAAAAATTCGTATGGTTTCCTGCCTTATTTAATTGATTCACGAAAAAAAAAACTTTAAATTTTGATTTTGCGCGCGACGCTGACATTCACTGAAAATGAAAATAAACAATTGACGTTCGCAAGAAGAAAACTGCCTGCAGTGTCGGTAAGGAGGTGTGACAGTGTGCCGGTATTTGAATTACTAAACAGCTGTTGCAACTGGCTACTGTCGGTACTACTTGCAAATGCTTTTCTTAGGGTCAGAGCACAATGAAATGGAACCGATATCATACGAATGTTTGTTTATTCATTTATAACTCAGATCATTAATAGTAAATCGAAATTTTTCTTTCCGTCCCCAAAGTACGCAAAGCCGTGTCTACGCGAATGGAGTTTGTGGAAGAACGTCATTCCAGGCCACATGCAGGACCTAATGATCACCAAACGGCCATTTCGCTCGACATTCAGGTGAAATGCGCCCTTGGGAATGACGTCGTCGAGAGTGTCCAGAAAATCAATCGTGTAGTTGTAGTCACTTCTTTTGATGCAGTTGTATTCTGTTTTGTTCCGAGGCACACGATAGATTTGGTAGGCGCTCTTGACGTTCGCCTGCAGCTCGTCCAGTCCATGAAACATCGGATTGTAGATGACACTCATGTCAGTCATTTTGTAGAGAGCGCCCCTCGGCACAATGGCGCTGTCTTCTGTGATTAAGGACACAGCGCAAGACAAGCGATCTTCCTCCTTCAGCCGGATAATCACTGGTTCTGTGGCGAGTATGATGAGACGCTCGTCAATTGTGAATTTTGGATCCTGTAAGCAGAGAAGGGATTGGTAAGTTAGAACAAGGAAGGAGTGCGCAACTAGATGTACCATTTCAACACATGTGTAGTGGAATGGATCACCGACGAACTTTCTCGGGCAAATTGATGTGGCCTCAAAGAGATCGGCGTTTGGTGCTGGCAGCATTAGCCATTGGAAGCAGTCGAGGCTGTAAAAGAACTTCCTCTCCCGCAGGCAGTCTTTGGTGTATCCGTAGGCGATGAAGTAGTCCTTTTCGATTCCTTCGATGCGTCCCCAAAAAAAGATCTGACGGAGTTTATTCTCGCCTTGCAGGACAATCAGGGAGTTCTTAATTAAGATACACTGCTCTGGTGTTAGAGTTTGCCCAACGTAGAGCAACGAATCCAGTCCTTCACGTAAGTATTCAACGTCCATAGCGATTGCTTGAAATGAGGTGATTGTTCTATTTTCGTTTTGACAAATATTTCAATGAAACAAATGTTTTTAAAGTGTAGTCATCCCCTTAAGTTGCGAAATCAGCCAACAACCAACTGCACTGCCATCTGTCAGTCAACCCGCTTCGCTCATGGCGGCCATCATGGTGGAACAGTAGACCAAAAAAAAAAAAAAAACAACAATTTTCCTCCACTTTCCATCGTTCACAGTTCAGTGTATTTCTCCACAGTCCACACTCCACACATCACAGAAGAGAGGAAAAATCATTCGTGTCGGTCAGTTTTGCGGAGTGCTACGTTGTTTTAAAATAGTGAAAGACAAAAATTCAGAAAAGTCCCCCACAAAAAAAAAAAAAAAAAAACAAAGTGAAAACTTCTAATAAAGTGTGTGTCTGTCAAAACCGAGTGTGCATTGAGTGTTAACCTCAAACTACGAATCACCCCATCAGCGCTTCAAAATGAATTTCTATAAATAAGGTAATTCTCTTCAAACGAAAAAAACAAAAGAAAGGAAAAATGTCCAATACTCCATCTTTTTGTTCGGGGTTTTACAGACCGTATGTAAATTGGTGTGGATTTGCTTTTAAAATCTGATGGGCAATTGGGTCCTAGCACGTTTTTTCCCCCGAAAGATGTTAAATCGCTGTGGATATCTATTACAGTTATTCCCGTGTTTTTTTTTTTCTCTCTTCATTTTTTGCGTGTCCTCCCCCTTCCGTCCAGTCATCGGGCGCCTCATCAGGGCTCCATGATGAAACATGCAAATTTGTTTCGCGAAAAAGTCTCCACAACGATGATGGAGATGAGGAAGAAATAAAAATATATATTTTCCTTTGATATCACGAAATGAAAATCAAATCACACTCCCATGGGGGGGTGGTGAAAAAGTGGTGGCCTAGTTTTTTTTTTAATGTTACCTCTGTTTTGCTGTGACTGTGGTGTGTATATGTAAGCGAGGGAGAGAGAGATAGAGAGATAGAGTGCGTGTTTGTGTATGTGGTATGGTGCCCTTTTTTCTCTCACTTGCCCCCTGAAGTTTTTCCTATTGCCTTCGATCGCCCGTTCGCTGGCTGTGTCGCTTCGCTTCTCGGGCGTACAGTGGCTCAGCGTATGGCTGCTGAGGAAATCGCCAGCACCACCCGGAGGGAAGGACGACGACCAAAAGTGTGTGTCGTCGAATGTGAACCTACACACATTGTGCGCTTCGCATTGTGTTACACAACAAGCTTTGGGGGGCTGCTGGTGAGGAGTACTTACATATGTAGCTTTACGAGGAGAGACCTCTCTATCGAGCAGCTGTTCAAGGTGGGGGTGCAAACTATTTCAATTGCATGTGCCGTCGTAAATTACTCGTGAACCTCAAGTGAACCAATTCAGCTGAGACAATGTGGCTGATCTTCACTGACTCGTGGTGGTGATCAGCCTGTGAGACAGAAATGATAGGCATGTGAAGTGCTGCACCAAATGGAGGAATGTGTGTGTGTCATCAAGAGGCACTATTTCATCAGACGACAAGGTGATTTAACCCCTGGAGCTGTCATGATGAAACATGTGATTTTTGTTGTTTGATCTAGAAGATTCTGGAAGTGAGTGCAGCTCCACGTTGTTCGGATTGGAAACGAAACGATCTAAGTTATGCAATTGGGATAGTCGACTGGTGGATCAGCTGAAACTACGCACGAATATCCAATTGGTTGAGGGCACTTGTTACGTGTTGTCTTATGAGAACCAGTCACGTCAGCACAAAGTTAGACACTCGAATTTCTTGTCAACAAACAACAACTCTGTTTCTGGTCAGAGTTGTGTGAATTCTTTGATTGCGGCGAAAGCGAGTTATCAGTTGAATTCATAAGGTTATGCGAAATCAAAGAATGCATGCGGTCAGCGATTGACATTGACGTACCCACTCTTGATTGATCACAAAGAAACACAATCAATTTGGCGAAGTACAGTTGGTTGCTGTGAGCAAAGGGTGGGATATTTGCAGAGTTACTCATTTTAGAAATTCCAATAGGAATGCAAACGGAGTGTAATAAAAGTTGCAATAAAATGATTTTATTGTTTTAAACCTTGGACTGTCTGCCATCATGTGGAATACCAAGTCAATTGAATAAGTGCTGAGGTAATTTTGCGTGGTGAAAGATTTTCGTAAAGTTTTCGGCATATTTGTGTGGTTATGTGGCGGCAATAACTTTGGGAATGTTTTTAAGTGCTTTGGAATGGAGAGAGAGAGTCTTCTAGGGTAATTCAGTAAATCTCTGGACGACTGAGACCCCAAGGGGAGTTTAGTGGATAATTAATGTCAGTACATCTTGACGGTGAACTTTTTTTATGGAGCAAACAGATTTTTCTCCATCGTGGGGGTCATGACTTGAGACGTTGGGTGTTTTCTTATACGTCGGAAATCTGCGCTCTTTTCTCTTGCGCTTATGAAAACCCACAAGCTGGAGAATGTCTGTAAGCCTGCCTTTTGTACATTCGTCATCGATTCGTGAACTTTGAACGCAGCCATTAACAGCTTTTTCCTGTAGACTATAACAAATATCGTTGAATGTTCAACATTATACAACATTTGTCTCATTTAACACAATTGTTAAAGTTTCCAATCACTTCGGTGTCTATGCTTTACTTCCTGAACCACGTTCGAATTCATTCCGTCAATATGATTAACGTCGTTATACGGTACGGGCTTCTGCAAGAAGTTTTCTGCATAAATAAGACTCTCGATAACATGAACAATTAAGAACCAATGGGATTGTTCAGTTATCGCACATTCACGTTTTGTAGTCTTTATGATTTGTTCCCGTTTTATAGACGTCAAGTAAACAAAAAATCTGTTTACGTTATCGAGAATCCACTCTATTGGAAGACTCCAAATCTTGCCCCCATATTTTTTGCTAATAAAACAGCGTCTTGACTTGACCTATGAAAGTTATTCAACCCTTTGGGAAAATATTTTTGACAAGGGTTATCGTATTCGTCAGCACAATCATCTCTTCTCTTCAAACGGACACAGAAATGTCATGTTGCTCTTCAAACTGCGCATCTCTGGTTGGAGACAACATATTTGCATAACAAATGATAAATTTGTCATTGCCAGGCAATGAGTCAATTTTTTTTGGATACATTCACAGTCAAGGGACTCGCTTTGTGCACTTCTTCTCTGAGATAACAAAGAGTACGTTATATTAAAGTGTACATTGTATCGATCACTCGATCATATATATATATTTTTTTTCATACCGCACTCCTTTTGCTGCTAACAAAGACTGCACATTCTGCCCGTCGACCGATGACATATTGACTAGTATGAACAGAAAGTACCACCGTTCACCTAAAACGCCGTCATTTCTTAGTCTGACGTTTATGAAAACACTCGTTGCCTGCTATATTCACCCCTATGACGAATTCCATCGTAATGGACAAAGTGTTCTTCTTCTTCGTGTGGCGCTACAGTCCGGGGTGAACCTGGGTATCGGTCAACAATGCTCTATAGCTGGCACGATCCTTAGCCAGCTGCCTCCAATTTCGCACTCCAAGTTGGTTGAGGTCCTTCTCCACTTGAGTGCGGCATCGGGTTCGTGGTCGTCCTCTCTTGCGTTGTCCCACTGGTTCGGAGTCGAAGACTCTTCGGGCTGGAGCAGAGTTGACCATGCGCTCTACATGGCCTAGCCATCTTAGGCGTTGAATCCGTAGACGCCTGACTAGACTCATGTCGCTGTATAGCCCGGACAAAGTGTTACGAACTCCAAAAAATCTATCACAGAATTCATTCTAAGTGAAATTCATTAGTGAAAAATCTGCTACAAACGGCGTGAAAGTTGATATCACTGAATACGAATGAAACGGAAATTTGTACGTTTGCTACAAGCTTTTTGTTTTTCATCGGAGTCTGGCCGTTCGGATTGTGTGAACTAATATTTTTATAGTTCGTATCGTAACATGTTTTTTTTTGTAGGCATTTGGTTTTGTACACTACTGTAAGTGTTCTCGAATAACGCACTATAATTCACTTAGGAATCTATAATATGAGATAGCTATATGTAACACGTTCACACCATTTTTACATAACCGTTTTATACCATTTCATACGACTTCTCAATAAACCGTCGTAAGTAAAACATCTTCTCTCCGTTTTTTGTATTCCCTCGCCTGTCCTACACTATGATAGTACGAAACACATGGTTGGGAGGTGCATAACAGCTCTACTTTTTGCAATCTACAGTATTATTCACCTATTCTCTTAGTCACATTTCACGACAAAATGAGTTAGAATGTGACACATCTTGTCACTTGCATTTTTGTGGTTGACGCCGAAGGACGTCGAATAAATAAAGAAATTAGTACCCAAATTGTGCATCGATAGAAATAAAAGCTAATTAATATTTTTAGGTGTAGGAGACACTAATTGCAGTGTACCCTGGTCTCTTTAATAGAGGATAATTCAAGCTGCTAGTCGGTAAAGTGGAAGATGATCGTCGTATTGGAGTTGTGCTACCGAATCCTCAAAGTATCCAACAAAACCAGAATGTTTTCTTCTTAGAAAATCAGTTGCACCAAAGACTCGATCTAATATCCATGGTGATATCGATGACGCCTTACAAATAAATTAGAAAACTCTAAAAAAGGATTCGAAAACCCTGCAAATGCTTGGTAAATACACCAAGTGTGGAATTAATTTTCTTGGGGGGAGAATTAGCATGGAGCTTTGTCACCTCACTTGCATTCAAGAATACACATTTTAATGTGAGAACACTAACACTTGTGTCGTGAGAATTTGTCACTATGACTAAGAGAAAATATTGAATGTTAATGAAATGTTGATATTGTCCCAGTATCATAAAATAAGATTTGCTGAATGAACAACTTTAAGTTGCTCTCATTGCAAACTCCAGTATACGTTTGTCATCATACGTGAGTCCTATGACACTCATTCATTGTCAAAGATTCTGAGGAAATCTTTGACCCTGCTTTTCACTAAAACTACCAAAATTTGGTGGAAATCTGTCCAAATTCAAATATAGGAAGTGGATTTTTATGCTCATGTTGCACTCTGGCTCTTGCAAGTTTGATAGCATGCACTCGACAATCTGGACATGGTTGGTCGATTTCTTTTTACCTAAGTAATTACTCATAACCAAAGCAAATTAAATCCAAGCTTTGGATTCGAATTCCGTCATTGATTAGACAAAATTAGGCTTCTTTTCGAGTTACCTAATCTATTGCCGATTTAGAATAACACCATTCAATTTTGCTGTACTTCCTTAATCCTAGAAACTTGCGTCAAAAACTTGAAACACTCGCCCAGCGCCTTTACAAATTGTTTTCATTATGCCGAGCTTTTTATGAAGTGGTGGAAGGTGGATTATGGTCTCGGCTTACTAAAGGCACGTTTATAACATTTGTGTACCAACAACAGAGGATCACAAGAGTTAGTTAGCTGTCTTTCAAAAACAAGAGCTGTTAGAGAAAATCTGTTGCCGTATTTAAAAACTGCGCGTCAGTTTGAGTTAGAAGCAGAAACAAAAATCAGAGAAATCAAACGACTTTTTTGACCAGGTTATCTTTATGAGTCAGTGGTGGCCCGTGGCGTTGTGGGTATGTGCGTCGACACCAACCTCGACGTAGTAGGTTCGATTCCAGCTCTGAGCAACAAAAATAATTTTCTCGACCCCACCTCTCTCGAGTCACTGACAATGCTCAAAGAGTATTTCCTGTCTAGAAAAAGCTTCTGAAACTTGGCCGTTCGGAGTCGGCATAAAACTGTAGGTCCCTTCCACTCGTGTGAGAAGAATAGCACGCGCAACACGAGTGGTTGCTGAGAAGCTAGGCCCTGGTCCTCTATGGGCTGTAGCGCCACCCTAATTCTTATTATTATATTATCTTTATGGATCTTGGTGTACCCACAAAAAACTATGGCATCAAGGACCTTTGATTGTGTCTCAAGGAACTCAAAATGTCAAACTTCTTGGGGGCATGATGTGCAAATTTTGTCCATTGGTGACATTATGTTTCCATTCTTCATTTTGAAATGTATACCCTGGTGTTACAGTACGCATTAAACACTGCAGATTTTATCACCACTCGCAGTCTAATCAGAAGAATCGTGTGACAGTTGAAAGAGATGAAACACAACGAGCTTGTCCCACCATCCCCGTTGCAACTTCCACAGGCACTGCTACTTATTTTGTTTACAATTCCACTGCGACGGGTTCAATGTATAGATCAAACTGCGGAAGCAATACAAAATTAATTTCACGACACAACTACAACACCGCGTTCAGCAGCAGCAGCGAGTGCACATGTATCACATGGTGTCAAGAGAAAGTTCCTCACTCAACCACTCACATCGGGGCATCGATCGATACGCGTAACCACACAGTGGCACCTCACAATCGACTGACAAATTTGTCACATATTCCCATTCGTTTTGCAAGTTTTCCACCAGATGTGGGTGGCGGGGCAAAAACAGACGTGTTCTCATTGGAATTAGTCATAACTAGCGCGCCTCCGGCCACAAATCTAGTTTAGTCATCTTTTGCTGCCCGTTCCTTCTCATCAATCTAATGCCTGGCTGGCCCTCGGGCAGTTCTCCTCGAGAACCGGTTTGTGTGCGAACGTCGCGGCTCCTCTGCCTGTTTCCATTAACCTCTGTTTGTCCACCTCTGCCTGAGTCACCGTGTATTCTCATAACAAATTGATTTATGTATTTATTTATTTATTTACTCTTTTTTTTCCGCGGCCGTCTAAGCGAATCAATTTTGCAAATGTGAGTGTCATGGGAAAGGTCGGTGTTATGGCAGCAGGATTTCGGGTGGTTAGTGGCAAGCCAAAAATCGATTTTTTTCGCCGGCCGAGCCTGCTAGCTGCTCGCTGGCTCTTGTTCACAGTGTCGCCGCCGCACACTGTCATTGACCAACCCCATCGTGCATTTGCTTCACACCGCACCGTCGTCAGCGCGAAACGAACGCAATTTATGGTTTATTTTGAGTGCGAGAGTTGGAACGAGAGTTGAACTGCTGCAGAAAAGCAGGTTAAACGAGTTTAATTTTAAAACAGCAGCGCAACCGTTCCACGGGTTGTGTTGTTCTTGGGTTTCAATTTTGTTTCGCCTTTACACGAATTGCTCGCGCTATGTCCTTTGGCTGGGCTCGTCAGCCTTGTGTGTGTCTCGCTGCTGCGGGATTCTTTTTATTTTTCATATCGTTCTGGGCATTTTTTTTTATTGACAATATAAGTACGGTTTGAATGTACTATGCACGTACCCGCTGTGGCTGGCGAACGGGGTTGTTGCGTTCGAATTCAACGACATGGCAAGCAAGGGCCTTTTCAGCTTTCGGGGGGTTGTTCTCCTCTTCGTGTGTACCCTGCATAATGTCAGCTCAGTTCCCCCTGCGCCGTCGTCCACCTCCTCCTCCTAGTTGTTTTATGTATTTCTGCTGAGCTAGGTGGTAGTTTTTACTGCATTGTGTGTATGTACTCGATGCCTGGCTTCTCAAGGTCGAGTTCATATCTCTTTCGAAGGTTATTCTGGAATAACTTTGGTGTATATACACGCGACTCGAGCTACATAAATGGCATTTGCGAGAAATCAATAAAATTGGGATAGCAGCGGCAATTGTGCAGAGCCAGTGACATTGACTAGATAAAGCAGAGGATGTGCAAGTGTCGGTGAGATTCAGTTTTGCTGGAGACGGCTGTCTTGTTTCTTCAGCTCTTCAACAGATTTGTGGGTAAGAATGTGACTCGAACTAGGAACGTGGATGGTTTTGCCTCGCTTATGCAATTACTCCTTCAATTCCTCTGCGCCAGCGGGGTGCGGCTAAAAATAACAAATGTCAAGCGGTGGTATTCAGTTCTAAAGGTCATTGGAGAGAGTTGGCATAACCCTCAGTCCAAGTGACACGCAAAAGTGTACTTGTTGAGTTCTCCAAAGCCCGATACGATGATTCATGTCTGACTAAGTTTGGCTCCTTGTTTTTTTTCTTGCCGATTGTGAAAGTTGAGGATTTCTGAAGATAAATATGCAAAAGACTGTGTCGAATGGTGTAGTCAGACTGTGTGCAAATGAGGCTAAAAACTTAAACAGAAAGAGCAGCCTTTTTGTTGATATAACGTGACGAAAACCTTATGAGTGCAAATATTGAAAGATTAACGAATACGTGCTGGTGGTGAATTATCAACACAAAAGGGGCGGCGGCAGGCGTTTGCTTTTCGTTGAGTCAGAGCAGAACCCACATCGGGGCTTTGCTTTGTGAAAATAATGATTCATTCTTATGCAGTGCGTCTGAGTGTTCCCCAAAAAGGGATGACAATGTTTACTCGTTCATTTTCATGATGTCTAACCTTTGGCTTGCCTTTTTTTAAATACATAAATACAGACTAAAAATATGCATTGTCGAGAGGTAGTGATGTTCTACAGGAGATGTGTACACACAGCTTGTGAGTCTGTTTGCAAGTGGTTTGAACAAGTGCTTGAACAAGTTGCCGACAGCTATCTAGCTGCTGACACTGAAAATATTAATCTCATTTCTAATGCAGACAGTCTAGGAGCGGTTAAGGTTGCAACATTCAGTGTCACGGTGATGAAAGACTGCTTCGTTTTAGTTAAGCTAGTCGGACTTCTCAAGATGGCAAGACCCGCTGTTAATCTGCTGAAATCGCTCCATACACTCCACCTTCCTAGCCAAATTCAGATCCCTCCTTGGCAACACCGGCATCACAACATCTAAGCTTATTTTCGAGAAGAACTTCTTAACCAACACATCCTCAAGAACTTCCTGGAAGTCTCGACATTACACGATCGACGTTCCTCTGCTCCAAGGATCTAGTTCCAAGGATCTAGATTGCCGCCTTTCTCTTAGCGAGATGGTATTTTTAACATCATGTCGGTTCGGGGACACAGTGACATCCCAGAGAATTGCAGACGAACTTGCTAGAAAATGTACTACTATTGAAGAGACCATTGAACACCTTCTCTGTAACTGATATGCCCTCTTCTCAGGCAGATTTATCCACTTAGGAGTGCTGTACTTCAACGACTTGAAGTCGAGCTGAACAATGTCAGCATCAGTAATTTTCATCGCTTCATTAAAACCTGCAATTGGCCTGTAAACCAGGATCAACTTGATCCGTGTGGTAAAACAACGGGCCTATTCTGGCCTAAGTGCGACTACCATCTGCGATATTCAGCCACTCGAACCTAACCTAACCTTCACCAAATGCATAAGTTGTCCTCTTTCTCACATTTTCATACATTTTTATACATAATGACTCCACGAAGTCTGCTTTTTACACTCAAAACCCACGTCATATTCATAAAATTTGTCAGGTATTCCTTGAGATCTGTGGGAACACGTATACCGAAACATCCCTGCGATGAATAGAGCCAAATTATTCGAACAAAATGTTCACAACAAGAACATTCCGAGCAGCTAAGATTAAAAAGCAAGGGTCTTACAACATTCCGGCCGAGGGCTTCGAAATAAACTATTAACCACTGTTTTGGGACTGAAGAGAATAGGACACCCATCAATTTATGAATCAAATTCCCGTGAAAATATTCAAGGACGGTGTAAAGATCATCGTGGGGGATATTTCCTGAGGTATCTATTTGATCCACGTCATTTGATCCACCATATTAAACCAATTTATGAGCAACTCAATTGTCTCTTCTATAAATGAAGGATCCATTGTTCTGTACTTCAACAGGCGTGCGACATCCAAAGTTCTACACATAATCGATCAGATGTGGGATGCTACAACTGCTTTCTGAGCAGAACTACACACTCAACTAACTCAACTAATAACTTAATTCGTGCAGAGTAGAATATCAGAAGTTGGCTTGATTCATTCCTGGCTGCAAAGCCGGCGCAGTTCTTTTGGGATCCACAAATTCTCAGGAAGGTTGGAAAAAGTCATAGCTTCAGATGCGCAATTCTTTGAATAATACTTTTGTACATGTTTTTCTTAAATAAACGTTCAAAAACCGCACTAATAAGTTGTAGATCCAATAAATTTGAATTACAATGTCTCATGGAGTTTACAGACGATGAAAATGCTTACTTATCTTCTCAATTACTCTCATCATAGTTATTATTATTATTGTCATGGGTGGCGCAGGGCCAACAAGTCCTAGCTTCTAAGCAACCACTCGTGTTGTGCGTACAGACCAAGGATCTAACCAGACTAGAACGTCGGGAGGTTCAACGCCACGGCCACCGCAATCTCTTCACAGTTGACGGAGTTAAAACACTATTCCAAACATATTTTGTATGAATTTTTCGAACGGCGAGCACCAAATTTTATTTTTTATTTTCGAGACGTTGTTCATCCATGATTCGCTACAGCTCATGATACTTGATTTTTGAATGATTGCATACATCCTCTGTTGCTTGCTTTGGCTAAACTCCAGAGTTGAGTGCACACTTGTGATTCTGATTGACGAATAAATAAATAAATATTTGTACAATTATTATTCAGCGATTTGATCTGATGATGACAAGGTTCCGCCTAGTTTGCAAGCTTCAGGTAAACACAACACAACAGGATGCTGCCCACAAAGAGTAGCACAATCTCCCATGATGTGGTGCCTGGTTGTATACAAACTTGTAGACATATGGTAAACCATGCCATATTCATAGTCAGAGGAAAGATGGGGGGGAATGATGATTGTCAGCTGGGCTAAACCTAAATCGGACAAAAACGTCCATAATGTCATAATCCATTTAGGCAAATGCACCAGTTTCTTTCAAATTGAAATCTAATGCGTTCCAATGAATCTTGATAGAAACTTCACCAATTACGACATAGCAATAATCTTGGACTGCTGCTTGGCTGTTTTCTTGTCACTAGACTTCTACAAAATAAATTCAAGATCGGGAGGGATTTCCTACAGAAGCTCAGAGAACGGAGTAGAAGAAACAAAGTAGATGCCTCCCCATACGGGAATAGAAGGCAATGAAATGGTTCCTAGCTAGGGAAGGAGCATCGGAAGCCTTCACAGGCGCAGAAGGTTTATGTCCTCAAAAAAGTAAGAAGGTACCCAACGGAATCCTGGAAGCACCTCATTCCATGAAGCAGGCCAAGAAAGTCATAACCAAAGAATGTTTAAGGATTGTACCAAAATAAAGAAAAAATTAACGATGGTGAGCTGTGCAAAAGTAGTTTTGAAGAAATGCGTAATTTATGCTGCAATAAAGAGAACTATGAGCCATCTCTCATTATCTGATAGGAATCTGGGCATTCAAGATCAAAACTCTTCCACCTTTGCACAACTGTCAATACAACACTGTAAAGAATGTGAGGAGCACAATAGACTAAGGAGATTAAGTCTATTGCATAGCTAACGGTGTAATATATCCTCAACAATAAATATTTCGACTGAGTTTTGCGTTGCGCGGAAAGTCGTGTCAAAACAAAACGCGTTTTCAGTTTGAATGTTTCTAATGGACAACAAAAATAAATAAAGTCCAGGGTCACTCTTGCAGAGGACTCCACCGTCAATTTTAAGTATTAATCCTGTCTGTCAAGTCGTATACTTATTAGATCTGTTCCAATTGATTTGTGCACAGAAATTCCTAGTTGTGCAAATTGTCAGGAGTGGGGGTAAAAATCTCTCTTTGAGAGAGAAACTGTGCACAAACTTGTGGAACGATGTTTCGTAGAAATGCACAGAATTCAAGAAACGTCAAAAATTATATTCAAGTCCTACTTATTCAATTCTGAATGAACTGCCGTTTGTTGTTTTTATTTTGAATTTGACAGTCTTCAATTTTCTGCCCACAGAATTTTCTATGGCAGAAATTTGCAGGGTGGGGAAATTGTTTACTCTCTCGTGAGCACGCTCTTCTGTCAAAAACTACGAACAAATCACCAAATGGAACGGCTTTGGACATTTTTCCTGTGATTTTCGGTGAATTTCACAGCAAATGGAACAGACCTATTATTGTCTAAATACACTTTATTGTAAAGCTGTCAGATGTGGTTGTCATGTTTGCAGTATCAACCAGTAAAGATATTTGCCGTTTCTTTGTCACTCCGCGAATAAATTTGACTTGGGTGAACATATTTTCTTCAGGGAATATTTTCCCACTTGACATTCTGAATAGCTTTAGCATCAGTAGGGACACTCGGACACTTCTACTTCCTATTCAAATGGCGTTTTCAGCTCTCCATAAAAACAAATGGTTTCAATCTGGCTGTGTCCTGAAGAGGAAGGAGCGACTTACTCTCAACTGGGACACATTATCTAAAATGGAAATTCTGAAAGACTTTTTTTTTGATAATTTCCTTCAGGTTATACAAAGTTTCACGACACCATGTCCCTAGTGACTCTAGTTGTGGTGGCGTTAAAATGAACATGCCTCTGGTCGTTCATTGTTTGAAGTAGCGACGGCAAGATACACTATTTTTGGCATACACTTGGCGTTGCATTTAAAATACTTAAAGTTTCACTTAATTCTTATGATAAACTCGGAAAGAAATTGAGGTTAAACATGTTTAGCCACGCCGTCAATGAGGCAAAAAAGAAGAAGTTAAGAAACTGGTGTCGCTCAAGGACCACCATAAAATCAGACAATCAAGGCTAGAGTGAACATTTCCGAAGATAACGCCAGGAATGGAATGAATCGAATTGGCTCATGGGACAGTTCTGTCACGGCGATTCATTTGATGACTCGCCGACACCCACCCAGGGAGTAAACAACCAAACATATTTGCCCTCTGACTGTCGTTAATTGCGACTCTTCAGACCTCTGGTGAGCTGGACTCAAGTGCACACGTTCTATTTTGTCGAAATTTAAGTTGATGATGACTGATGACACTGGTTACTGCACAGTGGCGTAGTCAGTAAGAGAACCGAGACATACATCAAAGGACGGGTGAACATATACACTTTAATTTACGTACGTCGCCATTCCTCTTGAGTCACTGACCTTGGTGGAAGAGCAAAGATGTGTTGTAAAGCTTCTTCTGCTCCCACCGTTCAGAGTCGGTATTAAACTGTGGGTCCACTCGCGAACTCGAGTGTTCCCAAATGAAGGGCAGGTTTATCAAGACCACTGGTTGAAAGGTGATTCGAATAACGAGTAGGACAGAAGTTGTTCACCCCATTGAGCATCACAATGGATCCAATGGCACCTAAGTGAAACCTGGCCCTACCCACCTACCTAACCGAACCTAAGTGGACTGCCCAAGTCTCCCTAGAACTGTGGCACCATTCTTGTAAGGAATTGAAAGTCGACCGACCTACAGTTCGACTGCATTCAATCAAATCGCAACAATTTCACCGCTCCCCTCTTAGCAGGCATCATAAACTTAACGCCGAGCGAAAGTCGAGTAATTGCGGTGATTGCGAATCACTCTAGACTTTGCAGATCAGTTTCTTTTGCGTGCGTCGCTGTCATGCCGCTTGTTATCTTAATTGTCTTCATAACTTTTACAACTTTGCAGTCAAGCGAGTGGACGCAGTCGACAAGTGCCTCACACATTGCGGCCATATCTCATTTGCTTATGCAAACTTTTGTAATTTGGTGGCTTTTACTTTTCTTTTCTGTAAACGCTGTAATAAGTAAATGAAACGCGTGCACTTTCCAGAGGAGGAGAGGTCGTCTGTCTCCGTTGCAGATAAGGAGTGTGTGTGTGTCCACGCGAGACCAAGTTCATTGACTGTACACCTACCTTATTTATAAGGCTGCCAGTGGATGGCAAAGGGACCCATCGGTGTAAAGGCGAAGACTTATTAACGGCGTGTCCAGCTATCTATTGAGTTCATCGCGTCCTCTCGCACGGCTAATTATAAGTGAAATCAAGTGGTCAGTGGTCTGCTCCGGTAATTGAGGGAGAACATAGACCTCAGTGCCTAAACAGAATTGATTGCACGGAGAAGAGAGTAATTTATCACAGATTGATGGCATTATCCAGCAAACAACTTGGTCTGGTCTGGCATGTGTAATTTATGTATGCTATAAAAGTCGTCTGACCTCGTTTCGATACTTCCCTCCGTCCCCAGCCGATCGATTAAGCATCCGGAACTGAATGCATTTGCCTGAGTATCCTGTGGTTACTTCCGCAATCTAACTTCGGAACTATCGGAATGAATAATTTCCCGATTCCCTGCGAAGCAACACCACACAAAAACATACACGGCTCATTATGTGGTTGCACATATATGGTACACGTGTGTGTATAGTGACGTGGAGTGGTAGGTCTCCCACGAAGGGAAGAAACTCATTAGCTTTGTGATTGCCGCAAAGGGCACCACCGCCGAGAATAGCAACAAAAAGTGCCATTGACTTGATAAAGAATGGAATGCTTTATATTTAAGGGGCTTGGTCCTTCACCTTTGCCGCACAGGCGAGCCGTGTACCGACGGTATTTGCGTTTCACGAGGAAAAAAAATGTCCAAGTGTTTCTTATCTTTCACTTCGATTTGGTTCACCGGCAACCTGCGAGTTCATGCTGAGTCGTGGAGGGGAATCGGGTCGAATTTCCATCGATCAGTGGAACAATTGCAGTTCAACTTGCTCGCCTTCACCTGTACGCGTTATCAGAGTGATTCGGGTATTTTCTAGCGTTGATAGCGAATTTCATTTATTTACTTTGTCTGTTGCTATCCTTATCTTTTTGTGTGTCCCCTGATAAGGCGCGCATTAGACGAGTGTTTTTTTGCATGGCTGGAGGTGTGCGCATAGTCGGTTTGTTGCTTGCTTGACGAAACCAAGGACAAATGCGAGCAACTTCATGTCAGCCGGTATCCGGTATAAACTGAAAACGCATTGTAATCTTTAAACCACAATTACAGAGGCAGACACGTTTAGTGCCTGTGGATCGTGTCGCATGATATGGCACTGTTTGGTTGAAACTTCATGTCTTCCACATGAGTTCCTCGATTGAAGAGTAATAAAATTCGGTAAATATTTTGCTATAATGGTGGGAATCGGTTGTGAGGGTGATACCTAAATGGCAAATAAAATTGCTATCATGTTTTGATAGTTACATTTGAGCACGGTGGGGTGCTGTTAGGATGTAAGGCATAGGGAATTGTTGGAATACCACATGAAGAACTAAATAAGATGGGGCTCTTTTTTTACATTGAAGATGTAGAAGACCAGCGAAATTCTCGAAACCAAAGCGCTAAAAACGACTTAAAACTTCCGAAAGTGTATTAGGATAAGGAGTAAATGCCTTGACTCCGTTGCTGAGCTTTTGGGTCCAGTTCCCAATGTGGACTATCAATTTATTGGAAACCTTTTTGCTTCTATAAAACTGGTGTGAAACTGGTGTCCTACACACTTGAACCGATTCCCGGTCAAACATTTTTTTTCACGGCAACGCCTTTTCCTGGTCCTGTAATAAGTGTCTGTCTGTGAACACAACACGCTTTGGGGCACATAAAGCAAAGTGACCACATTTGCAGATACACGTGAACATTCTTTGTGTTCAATCCGAGTCGTTTCTATACCTAGTTTGATGCGGTATTGGTTGAGTTCCCCATAATTTTAATTATGTGGTAGTTACTTAATAACTAAATTCCGCCTTCCAGGTGTGACTACAATGTGATTTGTTTGATTGTTAAGAACTTTGCTTCAAACGTTTGCGAACTACATGGACTCTGAGGCAGTACTCTACAGTCGTACAAATTCTGTAAAACGATACTGCCTTGCAAAACTTTGGCGAATTACCGCGGGTCCCCCATAATAGTGTTGAAAACCGGCTCCAGTTGCAACTTGGTTCACTACAATTCCAACTTCGCTAAACTTGGTTTAAGAAATTTGCAGTTTAGCCATTAGATCACAGTCGGCATGCAAATGTAGGTCCCCTTTGACTCATAAAAGAACAATAACACGCACAACTCGATAAGTTGCTGACAAGCTAGGAGCTAGCCTTCTACAAGCTTTATTATTATGTTCAACACTCTTCCACTCAAGTGGGACCAATAGAAAAATAATACGAGAGGTTGGAGAAGGCACCTGCAGGTCCACCTCCAAAGTCAAGCAAACCTTAAAATCACATTTTAGAATTTTCTGGCATCTACCGTAATGAACTGGTAGACGAATTCAACAAACAAGCGAATATACTCGAAAAAAGAGACTAGGGCCAGCTCTATCAGTTGACAATCTTAAGTGTACGCATTTTTCTGAAAATTTACCTGACCACAGAGAGCTAGCCACTCAGCAAAGCACTGACGAACTGCTGTTAAAGTTGCAAGGATGGGAAGGAACCTTTCATCTGGTCTGCGATCTCATTTGACAAGTCGACAGGCTGACATTTTTGACTAGCTGTAAGCAGTGCTGTCAGAATGTGGAGGTGTGATGTTTACAGCATGTCTCAAGAAAATTTAGTACGTTTCTAAATGTTACACATTTCACAAAATAATCCTCGCAACAAATTCTTTTCAGAAGAAAGTTCCTTTTACCAACTCAATACAATTTTATATACAATTAATAATATGGGCCCGTAGAGGGCCAAGGCCTAGCTTCTCAGCAACCACTTGTGTTGTGCGTGCTATTGTTCTCTCACGAGTGGAAAAGACCTACAGTTTTATGCGGACTCCGAACGGACAAGTTTGAGAAGCTTTTTCTAGACAAGAAATACTCTTTGAGCATTGTCAATGACTCGAAAGAGATGGGGCCGTGAAAATTTGTTCAGGAGAAAAATTTCAGGAATACGACGTCGAGATTGGGGTCGTTGCACATACCCACAACACCACGGGCAACAACCCAAGACAATTTTACGTATAATTTAACTCGAAAAAGTAGATTTTTCACGTACTGTCAGTATTGACTTGAGGATCCGAGTTCAACTGAAAAGTCTAATCAGTGACAATTATTGGGGCAAACGTAATGACTCCAAGTAAGGGATCACAGTGGAAGGAAGACAAGGTGTGTTGGAAGGTTGTCAAAACCGCCATTTTTTGTTTTGTGACTTCACTCGGGGCCCGTTTCTGTCATTAGGCAGATGTAATGTTTGTTTGTTTATAAAGCAGACGAACCATGAAGGGTCTAAGTCTGAGCAATTGCTGCCTTCCATCGGTGACGGTCCTGGGCACGCTGCTTCCAGTCATCAAGGCCAAGCTGTACTACATCTGCGATGACTTGCTCTGTGCCGGAGGTTCGGTCTTCCTCTCCTTCTCGAACTAGGAGGCTCTGATTCGATGACCCTCTTTGCTGGAGCGGTGTTGTCCATTAGCTCGATGTGGCCGAGCCAATGTAGTCGACGGATTTTTGCCTTCCGGACTACATTCACATGCTTGTACAGCTCGTAGAGTCCTCTTTAGCTTACAATAGTTAGTTTACCTGCAAAGCTAAATGCTTATCTGCATGTGGTTGTAAATTAGTTATTAATTTTGATGTGGTTTTGAAGTACATTTTCCTTTATTCCAGTTGCTTTTGAGATGGGAACATTATTGCAATAATATTAATATCTATGAACAAAATGTATGATACGGAAAGAGTTTCCATTAAAAATCTTTTTGGCTCTTTTTTTGAAATTTGGAATTACTTTAAGACACTGTGACAGCGCATTCGTAAATTTGGGGACATTGCAATTCTCGGTCTCCATATAAGTTGTATGCTCTCGGAACATCAAACATTCCTTGGGCACGTCTTCTTGTGTTAAGCGTATGAATTAATGGTTGCTGGAATCGTGGGTCTGTCATGTACTGCAGCAGTGTTGTCATCTGGAAAATAGCTTTGACATCTACACTTTAAAAGTTGAGTTAAAGTGTCTAACAATTTGTATAAGTCGATTTTATGTGCGATGTCTTATCCAGGCGGAATTTTGCTGCGTTTCCCGAGACCAGAATGCCGTATCTTATGCACGATTCTGCTAACGAGTAATAACCTGTTTAAGCACTTCTACGTTCGTGTAACGCTTAAGATATGTCATTGCGAAGATGGTGCTCTTAAGTTGCAGGCACAGGACGTTGATGTGCTCACGCCAAAGGAAGTTCTCGTCGATAGTAAATCCTAGGTATTTGATACTTCTCACAACTTGGATTCGCCTTCCTCGCAGACGGGATCATATATCCGACGTAGAATTTTTCTTTCGAAGGCACCAAGAATCAGATCTGCAGTCTTACTTAATGTCCAGCTTTCGGCTACATAAAGTAGGACTGGCAGAATAAGAGTTTTGTAGAGCATGACTTTGGTCCTTCGAGTCAGGAGTTTCGAGCCCAGTTGCTTTGACAGACCGAAGTAGTATTGGTTGCCAAGGGCGATTCTACGTCGGATCTCCACTACGATGCCATTCGTGGAGTTTACGTTTGCCCCGAGGTAGACAAACTCCTTTACTACCTCGAAATTGGAGCTGTCAATTGTAACGTTTTGGCCTAGGCAGATGTATTGCCTGACATAATTCCATTGCGAATAATGTGAAGAGATTTTCCTTTGAAATTGGTGTTATATAGGAATATGCAACAACGATTGCATAAATAAAGTGCATAAATGGACATAAAAATGCCCGGGATGACATCACGCAGGGCCTCAGTAGAACTGTCCAGCACGCCTTACATTCTTTACATCACTGCTCTGTTTGCAACGCATTTCGGAGTAGTATGCATTGGCACAACTTTTTATGTTTGCGTTTTGGAATGGCTGCCACATCCTTTGATTGGTTCAATTAAGCCGTCATTGTTAACAAAACCGTCTTGTTTACCTAACCAGTGTGTTTAT
Source organism: Eristalis arbustorum (assembly GCA_916610145.1). Lineage (NCBI taxonomy): Eukaryota > Metazoa > Arthropoda > Insecta > Diptera > Syrphidae > Eristalis > Eristalis arbustorum. The sequence continues at coordinate 34,517,283 of OU744317.1, forward strand.
GAGTCAATAAATGGCACGAAGCACCTTGCAGGAGGAGATTTTATTAACCTCTCCGAAGAAAAATTGCTCCTCTCGCCGGAAAAACATCCGATTTAGCTAAAATTCCCAAATTTTGTTTTCTCGGGAAAAGTGGACCTCGCACAATCAACAAGAAAGTTCTCAACTTAACGTCTTTGCCGAAATGGATTTATTTTGGCAAAGAGCCACCGTCAGGAAGCATAAAAGCGCAGCGCAAGAAACCTCATTTCTGTCGGTCAACAAATGTTTTGTTCCAGAAAACTATTGTTTGAAATTTCTAGAGCGCTTCTACTCAGTTTGCACTTTGCGGTTTTCTTGTTTAGCAATATAATCCCGTGAACGCATATTTTTGTAAGTCATCTCTGAACTAATGCTGTGCTGACGTCTGTTTGGTTTGCTTTGATTTGCTTTGGTTTGGTTTGAACACGTACGAAACTTACAATGGGAAACCATTTTCCATTAGCAATCTACACACTTATTTAATCAGCTAGTTAACAATTTCACATAGTTCGCGACCTGTGTACGAATTCCGTGCCACAGACGGAAAGGCATTCAGTTGTTCATATCTGTAAACCTTTACACTGCGCGGATCTAAAGTTCAACCGGAATGCCATGTGATTTACGAGTCTGGGTACATAGCAAGCAATCAGCAGCCACTACAATCTGATTGACTTTAAAAATAATTTTACATTTGTTTTTCCCCACGAGTGGTGTTCTCTTGTGGCTTTCACGAAAACAGCTGCGGCTCACACTCAAATGGTTTTCAACTCATTCCGATACGCGTCAGAACAGCTGACGCATTAGTTTTGCCGGTTGTCGGTTTCTGAAAGGACCCAGCCGCACAAAAGGTTATCGTAAAAACATTTGACAATGAGTTTATGACAAGAGAGAGAGGAATAATCCGATGAGATGATGGTGTGATGTTCTGGTCGAGTTGAACAGTGTTGGCCGTGGACATCAGTGGATTTTCATTAGCACTTCTGTGCGATGAATCATATTCCACACCTGTGAGTTCAGGAGAGAATGAACTTTTTTTTCTCGTTTATTGAACACGATTTTATCGACTAAATTGATATTAAAAATAAACACCACATCTGACAGCAGCAGTGTCGATGACGCGACCTACATGGCAACTGGCTGTGTTCATAAAATGACGAGGTAACATGTTGAGCAACATGTCAACGGGTGTGGAACGAAGCATACATGCGTGAAAACTAACAAATTGTACAACGATTTGTTGGACAATTGGACATGTGTGTTTAGGGGGCTTTGGTGTCCTCACATCGTTTCCCTAATTTTTGTTTATTTCAGTTTATGACACATATTTTTTGTTGACTTAACTAGAGAAGTCTCTGATATGAGGTTAGACATTTGAGTGATTGCGAGTATAAATGGTTGATGCATCGATTGATTATATGTTTGTGGGATTTATCATCGTTCTTCCAGAAAAAAAAAAACAAATACAGTGTAAGCTATAGAGAATAACCAAACTGAACTCTCGCTGTTAAGGCTTAAAGCCCCGGTGTCCAGCCGTGCATTTGATCTCAAGTACCATGTCTTCAGAAACAAATCCTCCTATTGGGCTACTATTTATCTTATCTGCTTCTCTTTGCATAGTAGCACCCGGTTACACGGTTACAATGCAATTGCACACCAAAATTGGTCTTAATTCCCGTCATATTCACACACGCCCACCGCAAACATGAGTTGGGAACTTTGTGATAAGGTGGTGTTTACTTTCAAGTCGCGTATGTTTAAGGACCTCCATTGGCAGCAGAATATAGCCCTCGAACTTATGAGCAAAATTCTGTTCGTTTCCTATTATGATGAAGATGAAACTGGAACCAATCAACTCCCGTTCGGCTCGGCCAACTCAAAGGCCACTATACCTCGAAGCCGCTGTCTATGACTATGACTTAAGCGAACTATAGCATACGTCTGTAGATTGCCTTGTGTAAACCGATAGCTCCATCTGTCACATCTAGTCCACTCGAAAGCCTCAACTATCTACCTACCTGTGTCCGTTCTTTTACACTCTGGCCCTTTAGTCTATTTTTCGTCCACAGGCTTTTTACAACTGAATATACCACTATTCTGTTCTGAATACCCTACGAAATGCACTGGGTCTGCTAGTCTCTACTGTTGTTTCTCTGAGAATTGGTGGACCTGAATGACGTAGCGCAAAGTTATGAGGTGTCTTATGGCAGACTAGAGTGGGTTCAAACACGAAACGTTTCCCCACACCTCCAAGCCAAAAACGAAGCATTTTACATTGTGTAGACATCTCTACCATAGGAACCATGGACTATACAGCACCATTTCTGTGTCATACAGGCAACTCAACTTTCATCGAAAGAACCAAGAACTAACGACCCCGAACCAAGGCAGTTTCATTCCATAAGTAGAACCTTATACATTGAACATCTGAATGAAAACGAAGATCACTCCACTTTCACAGACTTTGTACCACAGTTAAACAATCGTGTAATCGGTGTTCAAGTGTTTTAATTGAAATTGTCGATAAAGATAAGAAGAATCCCCACATCGGCAGATTTCGTATAAAAAACGTAAAAGGGAATTCCATTAATTCTCGCGGCAGTAAATTCAATTATTGAGAATTTCAAACTGTTGTTGTAATTCATTCCAGTGACGCATGCACATTGACTGGCATTTGGATTAAAATGCATCGATTAAAATGTTGCGGTTTTCAATCGAATTGAAATGAAACCTCTTGTTAGATGACCTTACTTGTACATATGAGCAACCAGCACACGAAAGTCGTTGTTTTTTTTTGTTTTTGCTTTGAGGTTGTCAAATTTTAATCACAGTTAAAGAAAAAATAAATGACGCAGCGTTTTCGCAAACTTGACAGTGCTCCATTTTTATTAGCTATATGACAGTTGACAGGAGCAGGGTAGCCGTAGCAGTTAAAGTTAGTTACCTATTTAGGAGATTCATAAAGTCACTCACATATAAAAATTTGGTTGGAACATCTCGTGATTCAAACGGACCTGTTATTTTTATAAATGGTTTAAATAAACCACATAAAGCTAAGATGGTGGATACTTTAAATATAATAAATATGGGTGGCGCTACAGCCCGTAGAGCGCCAGGGCCTAGCTTCTCAGCAACCACTCGTGTTGTGCGCGCTATTATTCTCTCACGAGTGGAAGGGACCTACAGTTTTATGCCGACTCCGAACCGTCAAGTTTGAGCTTTTTCTAGACAGGAAATACTCTTTGAGCATTGTCAGTGACTCGAAAGAGGTGGGGTCGCGAAAATTGTTTTCGTCGCACAGAGCAGGAATCGAACCTACGACGTCGAGGTTGGGGTCGACGCACATACCCACAACACCTCGGGCCACAACTGGTGGATACTTTATTATTGCATAGAAAGATCAGTGTCTGATATTTTCATTTTAAATAGAACTTCGAATAGATTTTGCCACTGCGGTGTACAAGGTCTATTCTAAAGATCCAATTCTGGATCACCGCATGCAGCCTTAGCGCCACGTTCCACTAACCATCATTTGACAACTGGCAGGTCAGCCTTCTACTTTTTCTGACCCGCTTGATCCAATAAGAGGTTTTCGGGCTCTCAATTTTGGGCTATATACTCAAAATCATCAGGATTTATGCCTAGGTGCAAAAAGGCGAAAGATTTATTCGACACTGAAGAGAAGCCAGAGAAAAAAGAAAAAAAATGCCCAGGTGCAAATGGACGAGTTTTGGACTTGCTCCAACTAACTGGTCCTAAGTCTTCCAAACTGTTGCCTACCCGAGAGAGTCGCCTTTAAGGCTAACCTCGGAAGACGTGTTGATGGGGACTTTCGTGCCAGGTGCCAGCTGCACAACATTGAGTTTCTCACGTACTGCCGTGTTTTTCACCCTATCCTGGCGAGTAATTCTCACAACAGGAAGAAATTTCATCTCGGCAGCTTGTATTCGCAATCTTTTTCCTTCGGTAAATACACAAATTTCATGACCATAGGTGAGTGTTGGAACACATACTGAGAAAAGCCTCTGACTCGACATTGACACCAAGCGGGGTTTTTCTGATCTTTCAATATGAACCCAGCTTAGCCAAACATACGGGCGTAGCATTACTACTCCCATACTTAGTAAAAAACCCGAGTTTTCAGAACTTCTCCATCTGCTTCAATGGGAGTCCTCTTACATGTACATAGAGTGCAGTCTTTCGACTCTATCAGGTAAAACTGTTGAAACGAGGTTATAGTTCCTCTTTGTTTGAGGCTAAAGTCCGGGGTGGACCTGGGCCTTTCTAACAAGTCTCTCCAACAAGTGATCTCTGGCTAGCTCCTTCCAGTTGCACACACCCAGTTCTTTTCTTCTTCTTCTTTGTGTGGCTCTACAGTCCGGGGTGGACCTGGGCCTCAACCAACATGCCTCTCCAACTAGCGCGATCCCTGGCTAGCTGTCTCCAGTTTCGCACACCAAGTTGGTTGAGGTCCTTCTCCACTCGAATCTGTTGCTTTGCCCGACAGATTCGGATTCGAAGATTCTTCGGGATGTGGCGTCTATACGCTCTATATGACCTAGCCACCGTAGGCGTTGGATCCGTAGACGCCTAACTAGGCTCATGTCGCTGTACAGCCCGTACAGTTCGTGATTGAATCTTCTCCTCCAGAACCCGTCAACACAAACAGGACCAAAGATCGTGCGTAGAACTTTTCTCTCAAAGAGACCAAGGACTTCTTCATCCGCTTTCGAGATTGTCCATGCCTCCGCGCCGTATAGCAGGACTGGGATGATCAGGGTCTTATGTAGAGTCAACTTGGTTCTTCGAGAGAGGGCTCTATTACTCAATTGCCTCTAGAGCCCGAAGAAACAGCGGTTGGCAAGAGTTATCCTACGCTTGATCTCGGTACTGATGTTATTTGTACAATTTACTCCACACCCAGATAGCTTAGGTTTTTCTCCACTTGTGCGCGCAATCTCGGTCGAGGACGTCCTTTTGCGCAATCAAAGTGACTCATATGACAGCCACCAATTTTGTGGTTTCTTACCTTCAGATGGCGTATTTTGTCAGATGTAACGTGCTGGCAATACGCGAAATGTACGTACATTCTACAAAATGACTGTTTCTGTAGTAAGTTTTCATGATCTAAAGATGTTAAGCGATTGCCAAGAGATCGATATTCTAAAGTGGCAAATCCTAAAATTTCCCAGATTAAGATGACAGTTCTGTTTGACGTTTGCGATTAAAATTATGTCAAATTTGAACCACGGATTGGACGGGTTATCCTCTTTGTTCTGGATTTCCCTTGAAAAACCGACAATTGATTCGTTTAATGAATAAAAAATCGCGTAAAAGTCGCAACGAAAATATCCGAATTCAGGACATTCGGTGACCCAGACAAAAATGTGGTACAAACTCATAAATGACGGCGAATGATTCAAAGCCTTTAAAAAATTCCCTCATTGTTCAGCGTACGTCTTTTTACGTCAATTAAAAAGAAATATTTTTCTGCCCACACGGCGGCTGCTATAAATAAGGGGAAATCTTATGTTATCGAAGTCGACCCAATTATCATAGGAAAACATTTATTTTTTCAATTTCGCACAGTATCCAGGCAGGCAACCGCAAAGTTCTCCAAACTCCCCGTGAAACTCAGAACCAAAGTGTAGCTGGCACATTAGGCACGTTTTTAGCACCACATTATTTATTTTCCTATTCTTTCGCGCTCCAACATCCTGCTAGTCGTGCGTGTGTGTTCATTGACCCCGATTCGTCTAGTAAGAACACCATCAATCTTTGGCACATTTGAATTTAGTTATCTAACGCTGGCTCGTACAGTGAAAACGTGCGTCGGGAGCATGGAAATTATGTTCACTTGACCTCTGCCACTCATGGCATATAAATTGTTGTGATTTATAAATTTACAGGGCGCAACCTTCGTCTCGTCTAGACGTATATTCAATTATATATCAGCAGGCATAGAATGGAAAATAATGTCTGACGTCTTGACATCTGAAGCGCCGACGCTTTCTGATTATCATCGAGCGCCTTCACACATGGTATGTATGCCAAGCTACAATGCGGGGGGATGTCAAGTCAATGTTCTTCCACTGCTGCGAGTTCATTTCCCATTTTCACATGGCCATGCACCTCCACCCGACCGCTGTTCTGCACGACGGCTTATGGACGCAAACGAATATCAATGAAGCCATTGCTACAGTTACTTTTATGAGTCAATGACATCAATATGCCATGACATTCAGTCATATAAGTTCGAATAAATAAAATTGAAAAGCAGAAACGTAACGAACACCACATGCCGCCTGCCGACTCGCTGTTGCCAGTGCCTGTGTTTCGTATTCAATTTCCCTCTGCCGCGTATCGAACCTCGTCGGACACATTATAAAACGACGATTTTACAGTTCTCTATAGCACGGGCCCGCACCACACCACATCACAACCACGCGGCGAATCTTTTGTTTTTATCGACTCTTCTGATTCGTTTTGTCGAGGGGGCACTCTCCCGTCGAATCCAAGCACTAAAATAAATTACGCGAAACACAAACGACAATAGCGTGGAATTAACAAAAGCGCATATTGTTATTGGCACGGCCCGAAGAGAGCTAAATCAGTCAAACGAAACACTAGTTAGTTAGCGAGGGTGACACACAGGACGGAGGTGGAGCGGGCGTAATTTCTTCTTGTCTCTTCTTGTCCTCGCGATCGCGTAGAAATTCTCGAAATTGAAATGAACTACGTCTGCGAAGAGTAGATGCGGAGGCAAAAATGAACAAAAAAACGAACGAACGAATGTTGTCGACGGAGACGATATGAACGGTGGCTGGCTTGCAGCGGCGGCGCGGCGGTTAGTGGCAGCGATTAGAGTTCAATTATTTCCGCCTCTCGGAATGAGGAGGAAAGTGCACTTATTTATAAAAATTGTTCATGCCACGTGCACCGCAGAGAGTTTACCGAGCGGAACGTAGCTCGGTGATCTAAGAAAGGAGAGTTTTTTTTTGACGTTTGCTTCTCCACATCTCCTCCCGCGACTGACACCTGTTACTGCCCGAAAAGCTACGACTACGCGTCGGTGGGGGTCGCATGGAAATCATAACTTGATTTCGTTAAGCCGGAGTGATTCAGACGGCATAGAGCGCTATGTGCACTTTCATGGACAGGGAGACCGGAACCAAAGCGGACGTTGCATAAACGATTAATAGCGTGCGACCCGGGAGCTAATTTAAACGACACACTTATCGCGATCGATTATTTCTTTTTCATTTGGCACGAAGCCCAGAGTGCTGCACGGGGCACCGTCGAAATAGCAGCATTCTCTGAAATTGACTAATAATCCGAGTGACTTGGTGCCGTTCCAGAATTCGTTGATTGCACATGAGATTTGGAAAAGTATCCAATAAGTCACCGTCTATAATCGGTTAACTGGACGGGGCGGATACGGCTTGTGTAAGACGACACGGGGCGTTGTTTATAGAATCACCTTGGTGTCGGCTTAATGTGTTGGAATTAATGTTCATGAAGGAACGAGGCGAGATTTTGTATTTCAGGGTTTCTCTCGGGTAAGGTTAAAGGTTTCCACGTGGTAAGCATTTTTTTGCTTGTGCGTCGCACGCAGCCGTGCGCTCGGTATGTGCAGCCTTGGGACGTGTTAATCAGTTCGGACATGTGGCCTTGCTTGACAGACGCGTGCTGATAGGTGTAAAATCATGCAATAAGCGCATTCGTTGAAACACCGTGATATGTGTCGAGATTGATCATATGTTGTTTGATGTAGACTGCGTATCTAGCGTCTGGTTGACTCTATCAGACTAATTTCTTTTTTCCTGCACATGTGTCTGATTTCAACTAAATTGATTTCAATTGCAATTATTCACTGATTGTTTACTTAGACACGCCAACGTTGGGTTCTGGAGGTCAATCATTTACTGAAATTAACACACAGATTGATTGACGAAACGACGTCGCATTTCTGCCGAAATTTCACTGAACAACAGCAGAAGTCAATTCGAATAGCTATCCGTGACTTGTCAATTGAGAATGCACATGTCTGTCAATTCGGGATGTGGATCGGGGAACAACTTCAGTTAAGTTAGACTTTGCGGACTAAGGAGTGCACTTACGGCAATCTGTCTATTGTACTGACAAGCATGTGATTAATCTGGGACTCTACTGTCGGGGAACTGTTTGTATTAACGACATGTCGATGTACTGTATCCACACCCATATTATTCAGGTAGTAGAGAAGATTAAAAAAAGTAGACTACTGTATCTAGGCGTCAAGAGAGGCAGAAAGGATAATAGAAGATGTGAGATGCTTGTTCAAACAGGCAAAAGTTTGGTACCGCTTAAGTTAATTGACAGTCAATAAATTTGCCCTTGCCCCAGTAATTCAACTACAAATAAAATGTGAAAATAATTTTGCATAAATAATATCAAACCTGTTTGCTTTTATGGCCTCCGACACTTTCAACTTCCTCTTCACCAATGCTACTTCTACAAGAGCTAATTATTTGCTGGATGGCACAGGTGGTTGAGTGACTGCCCTTGGTTATATGAGCCCCAGGTTCGAATCCCAGTGAAAGCAAGGTAGCCCAATAACCTAACCTAAACTAATTATTAGTTTCTCCAGAAGACTGATACAATGAACACATACCTTTTTCTTCTCATTTAGCTGGCGTTACTTTCCTGTGTGGATCTGGGACTCGATCAATAGGTCTCTCCAAAGCGCACGGCTAGGCACTACTTGGTGTACATTTTTTACACGACCTAGCCATCTGTGTCAGAAAATCAAATTTGTTTGACTAGGCCAATGTCGTTGTTCAGCTCGTTTTCTACAAACTCATGCTCAACCGAAGCATTCTCCTCTCAAAGAGACCAATGATCTCTTTTTGTCCGCAATTGATATTTTCCAAGCTTCTGTGCTATAAAGCAGGACTGTGACTATCAAGGTTTTGTATAAAGATATTGATTCTTCGAGACAGGACTTTATTTTGCAACTGCCGTCCAAGTCCAGACGCAACAATCGGTCGTTAAATATTTGGGGCCGTTTGTTATTGAGCTCTAGTTAAGTCTGCTTCGATGATTTGAAACTGCTGCCTTCCACTCATCCAGTGTTGGTCATCTACTTTACTGTGTTCTGTAATAGAAGTAGATGGATGCAGTGTGACAAACTTGCATTTGCTCTTCTGGAGTGGAATATGACCAAAATTGTCGCGGCAATCTCAGCCAGAGATTAGCTAATATTCCGATAATCATGATCTCCGCCTGAAAAGCACAGTGATCCAGAAGTCTCCTAATTAGACTTGGAGACGATTAGACCAACTAAGTCTCAGGATTAGACTCCGTAAGCCTACTATCTGAACATGTCTGTATTCGAATGTATAGACTTTTCCTGAAGGGACTGTGACTTCTGTCGCTAAAAGAGACTTAAAGTTGATATTGGGAAAGAATCTTGGCACTTATTGCTCAAAATGGTTCATTTTGAGGGTATTTATGATTCTTATGACTGACTGAAAAGAGAAATTTACTCTTCATGCCGGCGATCCATGTACGGTCCGAGCCAGAGCAATTAATTGTTGCGCACGCTGCATCGAGTCAATTGTCTTACGTAGGCTATTACTTGGTCTTTGTACAGACGATTTGGTCTCCGTCTTCTTCTCAAACCAGGACGATCGGATTCGAGGACCTTCTTAGCTGGAGCTTTGGTGTATAAACGCCCGATATGGCTAGCCACAGTAAATGACGGATTTTTGGTCCGAAATTTTAAGTTGTTTCGACATACCGAAGTAACATCGGTTGCCAAAGACGGTTCTATGTCGGCTCTCCACTGTGATATCATTTGACTGAAAAGAGAAATATGATTGAAATTGAGAGCTTCTACAGATGAGGACTTGACACTGTACTCTTACGCACGCCTATATCCGTAGCTTTCTCGGAAAACACCTTATAAAGGGTGTTTTTAAAAGCTATAGGAAAGTTTTTCCAAAATAAGTCAAACTCTTGCATTTTGGGCAAAAAAAGTTGGATATCATCTCACGTAGCGCTCACCATTCGCAGTTACGTGACGATTCGCATTATCTTTGAAGAAGTACGGCCCAATGATGCCACCAGCCCCTAAACCGCACCAAACTGTGACTTTTTCTGGATATATTGGTAGCTCTTGCAATGCTTCTGGCTGATATTCACTCCAAAATCGACAATGCTTCTTACTTACGTACCCATTGAGCCAAAAATGAGCTCGATTAAACTAACCATAAAATGGAAGAAGCGCGCGATGAACTTTCTTAACAGAGCACGCATTTTGATAATAAAATTCAATAATTTGCAAGCTTTGTTCGTTTGTAAGACGATTCAGGGTTAAATTATAGACCAAACTGAAGATGTTTGACAGTGAAACAAAACATGAAACGTGAATCAGCTGTTTAAACCAGTGTTGCCGAAAAGATAATAGCTAAAAAGTGACCCTTTATTACATGGACAACATCGATCATGTGGTGTGTCACGTTGGACACCAGCTTTTCTCTATAGCCTACTTAATAGTGATAAGGTCACAGTGGCTTTATGTATCGGTTTCGCTCGAGACTGTGTTGTAATACAGATTTGATCGGAATCTCAATCAGAACCGTCTTCTTTTGAATTCGAACCAAATTAATACGTATAAGCTCAAACTGCATCAAACCTCGTTTCGCAAAAAGAAAAACATGCGACAAGCAAATATGTCAAGCATTATGACGTCTATGCCTGCTGTAGACAAAGAAAAGTGACAGCGTCGCACGACACGAGCGCGACATTCACTGAGTAGCTTCGCATTAATTTCTACAGCGCGGCGTTGAAAACACGGGGAAAAACATTTCCTTCAAACAAACAAAATAAAGCAAGTCACCATTTGGACTAGACTTAATCACGACATTTGTTTTGCCTCCATCCCATCACTGAGAATTTTCAGGAAATTGAAACGTTCTCTTTCACACCAGAATGATGTATGCGTCACTCGCCTATAGCTGACAGATATGATTAAATATGGTGAAATTCTCACTGCCCCTGCCTTGATTTTCTGCCAAGTGGCTCTCCAAAATCAACGCGACGTTTCAGAATACAGCACAGTCATTTCGAAACTGACACGCGTTGCCCCTATCTCATTGGTTGCTGATGAAATAGTACAGCGGTAGAAAGGCCTGTTCGTTCGTTCGTCGTTGGAACTGTCATCGTCATCGTCATCGATTGGATCAAATTCAAAATCCTTGTTAGCTCTGCATGCTTTCAGCATATAATTATGGTCGTTACATTTCAAGGCAAATCATTCATGTCACGCGAATTTAATCAACAACAAAAAATAGAAGAGAAATTCCACCAATTACTTGTCGTCCTGCATGATATCTTTCAATTACAATTCAAACTCATTTTATGCCATTTTTTTCTTGTCTCTTTCCAGTGTACACATAAACATTTTCCCTTCTCATTCGTGAAAAGGTGAAATAGAACTGTTAAAAGAGGATAAACCAGCAAAACCAACAAAGACTGTAATTATTTGTACTGTTAACTTAAATCACTTGCGCGCGGGAATCCGCCGATTCTAGATCCCCACTCAACTTCGAACGCAAGGTAAGTTTACTTGACTTTTTGTTTTTCAAACACTCCCACTCGTCGACAGGGATTGTGGCTGAATTTTTGAAAAATGTGACATTTAGCCGGAACTGTGTGTCAAAACATTTACGGTCGTCGATTAAAATTTCTTTTCGGTTGAAGGTCGCATTTGTGTGTAAACAAAGAAAGACTGAAATTGTGTCGGTGCCACAGTCGGGGACGGGCGCTTCGATTTCTTTTTATTGATTTCGACTTGGCAAGAACGGGGTATAAACAATTGCACATTGGGGTATTTTTAGTGCTCAGCAAAGGTAGTGGGGGACTCTGAGTTGAAGGTCAGGTGACTTCTTGAATTATTTTCAATCACTTTCGTCCGATGACAATGGCAATTGTGTGAGTATTATTTTGTGACTTTTTCGTCTGGCCTAAAGTTTTTGAATGCCTTTTTTCAATGGTGGCACTGGGTTTAATGGCACGGTCTTGCACCATCTTCATGATGCGCTGAATTATTCGAGCCCACAGACACAAGAGACCATTGGATTGCATAGTTGTCCCAGACTGACTATATGGGGAAGAATCACTCCAATACTGCTCTACCGCACAGACGCATAGACAACACAACTTCAAAATTGAGGAAGGAGTGTTTCTGCTATCTTTGAGAGAAAGCTTTTAAGTGCGATCTGTGGCCTTGTATGTGCTAAAGGTAGCTGGAGGGTTTTACCACAGACGGTACGATTCTGTCCAGCGACATGCAGCCAGCCGTCTGCGAACCCAATGTCAATGTAGAACGCATGGACAAGCTGGCTTTACTTCCAACGGAGTCTGAACTTTCGCATCAACTTGCTGTGTCAATAGAAAGCAGCTAGCAGGACAAACTTGTTGGTTGAGACCCAAGTCTAACCCGAGGTGATGTCACTGAAGAAGGACGCTGTAGGATATTTATCAGAGTTGGGAGCATGAAATGATAATGATGACAACGCGTACCTTCTGACTCGCATGATCCAATAAGTGAATACCGCGGGGGTAGAGCACGCACTAGAGATTTCTAGACCACTCGATCCCATCGATGCCAACTCATCAGGGTCTATACTCCGGTGCATCCAAGCGAGCTTTTGGACTTGATCCAACCAACCAGCCAGACCCAGGTGTGACGAGAAGTAAACTTCGCATTTAAGAGTCGCATTTAAGACAAGCTTCGGAGGACGTGATAGCAAGGATATACGGACTAGGCAACTGCTTATGACTTAATGTACACGCATCTGCTACCAACGCCAGCCTTATTTACGTGACGTACGATCGTCCAATGCGCCGTGGCTGGGCATCTGTCCTTAGATACCCCTAACCAGCTTATCCTCTTTTCATAGCACAATGCCACGACGAATCCCGATAAGTAATTAAATCTCATCACTCGATCTGTTCTACAGCCGCTGTCATTTCGTCAACTACTGCCAGTGAAAGTTAACCCCCTTCAGGAATCTTGGCACGTCCCAAGACCTAGCCTCCAACTTTCTGCAGTGTCGTTACGCCTCGTTCAGTTTTGCTGCTTAAACTCGTTTTAACGCAAAAAGCAATGCCAATAGGTGTTTGTATTTATCAAGAGACTTCATGAAATTTTACGACTTTTGTTAAGTTTGGCATCATTTTTCATTTATTGGGTTTAAACATAACGTGCTGTTTTTTAAGAAAATTATAGAAAAAAAAAAACAAAATATTGCCCATCTGAAACTATGACTTCTTCAATGACAAGTTCTTACAATGACAGTAGCTTTCCAACGCATGTTCCAATGGAATAATACAAGTTACGCCATCTCTTAGCAAACCGCACGAAGTTATAGACCTTATACTTCAGTCAGTCATGTTGTTGTTTCAAGACAAAGGTACTGCCGTGTTGGTTACGTTCGCATTGAGGGAGGGTGCAAAACTCATTTTAGGTTCATATTTCTACGATAAAGTCAACGACCTCAATAAAATACCAGTCAATGCACTGATAAAAATTTGTCAACAAGGGTGACTGTACTACTAAATTGCCCTGGTCTACGGATTCAACATCTAAAGTGTAGTGTAAGTTTTAATCTAACAGCGCGGCTGAGAATGTCTCGGAAGAAGATGCAGCAAGACTGTAAGGCTTCAGAGACAAAGCAGCGACGGGCATAGGATTGCGTTCCAGCTGTGTGCGTCCTCCACTCCTATCAAGACAGCACATAGCAAAAAGCATTCCCGCCGCTGAATGAATCACTTGTCACCTATAGAGGTGTACTCCAGTATAAGTCGTGCTTCCTACAATCCATGCATTCCGACGTGAGTGCATGACTCCTTCACGATGTATTCCGCAACTCACGACGCAGTCTCATCAAGTGACTACCAAAAATTCAAGTGTCATGAGTCATTTGTCAGCCGCCGACAGACTGTCTTACCTCATCAGAAAAGTATCACTCTAAATTTGCGGAACACTTTGCTCCGTGAATCACGAAAAATAAAGAGAAATTATTTTTGCTGAAATCGTTGCTTTTAATTTTCACGCAACGATTATTCAACACGTCGCCGAAAGGCCAGCGCATTTCTCTTTTGGCGAAGGCAGCGCCTTCTCACCTCACACTAGCTTTGTTGCACTACGCATTTGCTTTGTCGCGCTGCTTGTTTGCAGATCATCACATTGTCGCTCCATCTACCGGGGTAAATATTTGCTGATTCTTATGCATATGCATGGGCTGACACATGCATTTATTTAGTTCATAATTAACGGCTTAGCGAAATGTATTTGCTCCTTCGGAGATGTGTTAATGTCCTGTCCTGTTTGCTTAGCTTGGAGTGCAGTGCTGTAGCCAGGCAGCGATCTTCGTCTGTTATCAAAACAAATCAGTCTTTATTTGCATACCGTACAAAGTCCAATTTCATCAGAACATGCGGCACTAAGGGCAGTCAATTAAGAGATAATTAGTGCTGAACTATCAAGATTCATTCTGGCGTGATTTAAAAATTAAATGGATATGAACTTGGCGTTGACTACAGAGACTTGCTCATTTGAAACATTAGCACTCACATTACGCTGTCGGCGGAGGCGTTTTGTACTAGGTGCCGAGTGATGAATTTGCCTATTTTGTCATTCAGTTCTCCTTTACAACGGTCCCCACCAGGTTTCGCATGAGCATTAAACTTTGTGGGAACTTCTGCAGTAGAGATCTGCGAATGCGCAGCTATATCGATATGAACTTCGTATCCCAACAGTTTGGTAAAATCGTAAACAACGCAATTAATTGTTTCTCCATAACGCTAGTTTGCAAGTGGCAGTAGATGGCGCACTTTGGCCAAAGTAGGTCTATTGTACTGCCACGTGTGTTAATAGTGATGGAGTTGGGTTGGCGTGTATTTTAAGACAGTCAGCAGCTGCAGTCCTGATTTTGGATCTATTGAAGGAGAGTTTTCCTTTAAGGAAAACTGGCCAAACATTTGCGATCAATGTTTGGCTAGGCATGTGGTATCTATCAGTATAAGAAATGGTAATTTTGTGACAACTTTTTGCGAGTTTGTCAGCCTCACAGTTGTCCATAATATCTGGCTTGATACCAAGCATAGGCGGATTTTGTCGAGAGATGTGCGACAGTTTATGACTTCTGTACAGTTTTAAGAGGGCTATGTTAGGGATATAATTTCTACCTGGCTATCCGCAGATATCAAGTTCCACTTCGGCCAGGAAAAGGCTTCACTAATCGCCATGACCTCTGATTGAAAGACATTGCAGTGATTAGGAACCAATTACGGACAAATAGTTTGGCTGTGTCTAAGCATTATTTTTGCTCGGTTTCTACACTCCTGGAATCCCTTTTCAGGTTTTTCTTTTCTAGAAGTTTTTGAAATGAATTTCAGGCAATGGAATTTTTATCCCTTTCTGAAGCCAACACTCTTCATCTTTTAAAAATCTGACTTTTATTTATACTTACTGTTAAGTTGTGGTACAATAGATTTACTGTATTCAAGAGTCTGTGTGAGCAGCTTCATATAGACCAGAGATCAAACCTAGACGACCAGATTTAAGTGCGTTGAGGTAGACGCACTTACCGACAACGCCACGGGCCACCAAGTCTATCTACTTAGAGATGTCTTCTCGAGACGTCAAGGGCAACATCCAGAATCAATTTTCAGCCCGCATCATCTTGTATTAGTAGCCGTTTATTCAATGTCCGTGGTGGCCCTTGGCGTTGTGGGTATGTGCGTCGACCCCAACCTCGACGTAGTAGGTTCGATTCCTGCTCTGTGCGACGAAAACAATTTTTCACGACCCCCCTCTTTCGATTCAGTGACAATGCTCGAAGAGTATTTCCTGTCTAGAGAAAGCTTCTCAAACTTGGCGGTTCGGAGTCGGCATTAAACTGTAGGTCCCTTCCACTCGTGAGAGAACAATAGCGCGCACAACACGAGTGGTTGCTGAGAAAATAGGCCGTGTGCCCCTACGGGCTGTAGCACCAACCATATTATATTATATTATTCAATGTCAACCGTGTTAATTAAAAAATACTGTCGGCTCTTTAACCCACGTCATAGCTAACACACGAATAATGAACATATCCGTTTGACAACTTAAGTTATTAATAAACGTTTTTTATCTCCATATTAGGTGTTCAGTCTTTATAGGTAACTGCACGGCAACACTTTACCGAATTTTACTAAACATTCTAGTAGATCTTTGATTTTAACAACCAACTCCGTAGTAAATAGTTCTTCTTCTTTGATTGGTGCTACAGTCCGCTCAAACAACATGCCTCTCCAGCCAGCACGTTCTTTCTTCAGGTGCCTCCAGCTGCGCATACCAAGTTGGTTGAGGTCCTTTTCCACTTGTGTGCGCCATCTAGTGCGAGGACGTCCTCTGTTGCGCTGTCCCAATGGCTCGGTATCGAAGACTCTTCGGGCCGGATCTGTGGTGTCCATACCCTCTACAAGACCTAGCCGTCCTAGGCGTCTTAAACGTCTTAAGGTGCATGCCGCTGTACAGCCCGTACAGTTCGTGGTTGAACCTTCTCCTAAAGGCGCCATCGACGCAAACATGACCAAAGATCGTACGCAGAACTTGTCTCTCAAAACAACCAAGAGCTTCTTCATCCGCTTTCAACAGCGACCATGTCCCTGCGCCATAGAGCAGGACTGGGATGACCAGAGTTCTTTACAAGGTCAACTTGATGTTTCGAGAGATGGCTCTGTTACTCAATTGCCTCTTCAGCCCAAAGAAGCAGCGATTGGCAAGAGAAATTCTGCGCTTAATCTCGGTACTGGTGTTGTTGTCCCTATTTACTCCGAAGCCTAGGTAGACGAAGTCCTTGACTACCTCAAAGTTTCTGCTGCCCATTATGACGCTCTGTCCGAGACGTCGATGTTGTGCGTCCTGATGGCAGCATGTAGCTAAACACATTTTGGCCGTAAAAGCATCATTGACGACTCGCTGTGTTCGTCCAATCACGTCAATGTCGTCCGCGAATGCAAGCAGCCTCCGGTCTTGATCTTTCAGTTTCGCGCGATCTTCTCAAGTACAATATTGAAGAAGTTACACGACAGCTTGTCGCCGTTCGTTACCGACCTTGATGAAGCAGCGAGAGTTCCCCATCGTGACGAATTTGGCAGGAATGTCAAAACTAGACATGGCGCTGTATAACTCGTCTCTACGCACGCTGTCATATGCGGCCTTGAAATCGCCAAATAGGTGGTGAGTGGCCTACAACTGGTAGGCCAGGCAGTCATCAACTTTGCCCTGTGTACATAGTTATCCGCTCTTTATCCGCCGAATTTGGTGGATTAAGTCATCCGCGCGTTATTACATTTAAGTTAAGCTAACAGCCGTTTATTTAGTACTACCTCGTCGCTATTTGGTGTTTATTAATACGGATGTGTGTGTTTCTGCTCCATCAAGGTCGGTAACGAACTCACCGAGACCTTCAATGTCAAAAAAGGTTTTAGGCAAGGCGACACGCTGTCATGTGACTTCTTTAACATCATACTTGAGAAGATCGTGCGAAACTCTAACGTCAACACCCGAGGCACGATCTTCCAAAAGTCCGTTCAACTGCTTGCATACGCGGACGACATTGACGTGATTGGACGAACACAGCGAGCCGTCAATGAGGCGTTTGCTGGCATTGAAGCGGAAGCGGCTAAAATGGGTCTAGCGGTAAACCAGGGCAAAACAAAGTACATGCTGTCATCACGAAAGGACGCACAACACCGACGTCTCGCACAGAGCGTCATATTGGGCAGCAGAAACTTTGAGGTAGTCAAGGACTTCGTCTACCTAGGCTCCGGAGTAAATAGGGACAACAACACCAGTACCGAGATCAAGCGCAGAATTACTCTTGCCAATCGCTGTTTCTTTGGGCTCAAGAGGCAATTGAGTAACAGAGCCATCTCTCGAAACACCAAATTGAGCTTGTATAAAACCCTGATCATCCCAGTCCTGCTCTATGGCGCAGAGACATGGACGCTATTGAAAGCGGATGAAGAAGCTCTTGGTTGTTTTGAGAGAAAAGTTCTGCGTACGATCTTTGGTCCTGTTTGCGTTGATGGCGTTTGGAGGAGAAGGTTCAACCACGAACTATACGGGCTGTACAGCGGCATGCACCTAGTTAAGCGTCTTCGGATCCAACGCTTAAGATGGCTAGGTCATGTAGAGCGGATGGACAC
Organism: Eristalis arbustorum; assembly: GCA_916610145.1. Taxonomy (NCBI): domain Eukaryota; kingdom Metazoa; phylum Arthropoda; class Insecta; order Diptera; family Syrphidae; genus Eristalis; species Eristalis arbustorum. The sequence continues at coordinate 34,535,544 of OU744317.1, forward strand.
CACAGCTCCGGCCCGAAGAGTCTTCGACACCGAGCCATTGGGACAGCGCAACAGAGGACGTCCTCGCACTAGATGGCGCACACAAGTGGAAAAGGACCTCAACCAACTTGGTGTGCGCAACTGGAGGCAGCTGGCGAAAGATCGTGCTGGCTGGAGAGGCATGTTGGTTGAGGCCCAGGTCCACCCCGGACTGTAGCGCCAATCGAAGAAGAAGAAGTGTGTTTCTGCTTTACTGACAGTGGATGTCTAATTTAAGAAACTTTCTGGATATTTCCCGGGATGTATTAACATGAGCATGTTGTAAGACAAAGTTTGTGCTCCCTAACGTCCCCCAATATCTGTTTAGGTTCCCAAGAACGCGAACATTTCTTCAAGTTCCAACTATTTCAGTTTAAATTTCTGTTCTCTTTCCTCTCCCAGAGTGAACGAAACCCGATACGAGGGAATGCACGTATAATTATCGGGCAGTGGCTAATGAATACCTGACCATACGCGATGAAACTAACACCTTTCAAGTCATTGCCCTAAACTTTGAACCACCTAGTCCATTATCCGCAGAAACATTCACTTTAAATTCATTTGTGTAGCCTTGCATCACCACGACGGCTGTATACACGTTTTAAAGCTCCTCATTTTCGGTGTGAATAGGCATAAGCACTCGCGCTCTGTGCCGTTTCATTTTGCGAAGAGCCATCCCTGCTAGGGAGGGGAAGGCAGTAAGCCTGAAATGACAACAAAAAGAATGCCACCTTAAACCAGACCAGACCGCCGTGTACGAGGATAAGACACAAGTATCTCGTTCACATGGAGATGTGCTACATACTCGTACGTACGACTTCGTATTACTGGCTTTTCTCCACGCTTTTTTTCCCACCTCTTCGTCAGAGCACACATTGTGTTCCAAGTGAAGACGTCCGCACGTATAGTAGTCCCTCTCACGAAGCGAGGCAGACGAGGGGAATAGATTTCTTAAGTACTTCGCAGCCTAACCTTAAGGAAGTGAATTGAAACAAGAAATACGGCTTTAAGCGGCATAAAAAAAGGTAACGTTCTTCGGGCGAAAACCTTCGGAAGAGGCGACATATTCAATTCATGACGACACATCGCTTGCTGACCGTTTGACAGAGTGTTTTTGTCAATAATTCATGTGCACGCTTGTGTCGTTTTTTTTTCCATTTCCCCTCCCGGCAGTTGCTTTGCATATGTCACACGAATTTCACGCTTGTTTGTGGGGACGTGTAATTGGGCCCGCACCGTAAAACCCCGCCGAGCGCTGCTTTTGTTTCACAAAATTTCTCACAAGTGCAGTACGTAAAGTGTGTTGTTTTTAATGTTTTTTCCCACTCTCTCGTCACACTCGCAAGGTGGGTCAAAGACATGACGGAGACTTATGTCCCGTGCTGCGCAGCACTTCGCAGATTAACCAATTGTTCACTGTGAATGCGGCACAATTATGTGTGGTCTCGAATGAGGGAGGGAAGACATTGTCCCCCCCGTCATCCCAAAATATGTATGTCACATCATACACATGTTCCAAATGTGATGAGAATTCTGGTAAATTCCTTCCATTTGATGGGACTCGTCGAAAACATTGGGTTTTGCAGAGTTGTGTGAATGCCAAGAGTACACACACCGAACCGCCCCATAGAACTGTACCTGCCTAAATATGCAAAGTACTTTGGGTCACAGAGCCTGTGTTATGATTTGCATATTTTGGTAATGTAATACTCTGTCATCGGTAATTGAGTTGGGGCGACGTTAAGTGGAAAATCTGGGAGAAGAAAAGCACGTGCGGCCTTGTTTTTTTTGTTCGTAGTTGAGAGGAGATGCTCTTCAGTTTAATTAGTAATTACATTTAACGAGGGGTTAAGGGGAGGAATCTGGTGCTGGTAATGGAAATTATGACAAAATTGAGTTTGTGTCTGAGTTGTGTACACCGACTCAATGGACATATTAAAGGAGTTAGTTGTGTACCAGAATGTGGCAAGTACTTTTGGAAGACTGGAAGTATACATCTGGATTTTATTTTATTCTGAAAAAAAAAAAGAAATGCTGAGTGAAACCAGAAAGCGACATTGTCTGCATTTGCAATTGTTGATCATTTAATATATTTTAATATATTCCTGTGCCAGCAAAATTCTGGCGGACATTTCTGCACAAAATTCTATGTTTGTTGTCAAGTACAAGAATTTTTGCGTTGATAATTTTTGGAGGAGAAGATTTAGCCAAGAATTGGACGGAGTTTACAGCGACATCAGCATAGCCAGTATTCTATGGATCCAGTGTCTAAGGTGTCTGGGAAATATAAAGCGCAGCGACGACTTTGTTCTCGAACCCGAACGTGTGTGGCGATGTAACAGAGGACTCCCGGGTTTCAGGTTGCGCACACAAGTGGAAAAGAACCTCAACCAACTTGGTGTCAGGAACTGGAGACAGCTAGCCAGAGATCGTGCTAGCTGGTTGAAGCCCAAGTCCACCCCTGACTGTAGTGCCATACAAAGCCGAAGAGAAGTTCACTCTCTCCTGCCATTAAGTTTTTTCTATAATTTTTCTTAATCTTTAGTCATACTGTTATTATGAATTTATTAAGCAAATGAAATGTTAGTTTAAGTCGAAAGACATAGTTTAAGTTTAAGCGGAGTGCCAGTAAGTTAGAAGTAGTAGCCCCACAAATAATAGTCTTAAGGCGTTAAATCGCACGATCTAGGTGGCCAATTGACCGGTCCCGAACGTGAAATAAAATGTTCACCGAACTCGCCTCTCAATAAGTCCATTGTGGCGCGTGCTGTGTGGCATGTGGCACCGTCTTGTTGAAACCACATGTCATGCAAGTCAAGCTCTTGCATTTTGGGCAAAAAAAAGTTGGATATCATCTCACGGTTGCGCTCACAGTTACGTTACGATTCGCATCATCTTTGAAGAAGTACGGCCAAATGATTCCACCAGCCCATAAACCCCGCCAAACTGTGACTTTTTCTGGATACATTGGTAGCTCTTGCAATGCTTCTGGCTGATATTCACTCCAAAATCGACAATGCTTCTTACTTACGTACCCATTGGACCAAATGAGCTCGATTAAACTGACCATAAAATGGAAGAAGCGCGCGATGAACTTTCTTAACAGAGCACGCATTTTGATAATAAAATGCAATAATTTGCAACCGTTGTTCGTTTGTAAGACGATCCATGGTTAAATTATAGACCAAACTGAAGATCTAGTTTGACAGTGAAACAAAACATGAGTCAGCTGTTTAAACCAATGTTGCCAAAAAGATAATAGCTAAAAAAATCACCCTTTATATGTCGCGGGGTATGTCAACAACCCTCAGACAATCGCAGCCCTTATGGAGAATTTTTTTCCGACAGCAATACGAACGGTTACATTTCATTATTCTATATAGCCAGGAGTTCACAGAAAATCTATTTATAGTTGTTTTTCTATACGAATTTGACTACTTATGAATTGTTTCAGGAAAAAAAATGCTTATAAGGTAGAATTGTTTATATTTCCAAAGATTGTCTGGTTCCGCACTGCCCTTCCAACCTTACCTCAATCTTTCGATGATCTTACATTTTGAATCAATGTAATATTGTTGCCGACAATTTTTCAAAAAGTCATGAAAAATGTGATAAAACGGGGGCAAATGTGGATCCACACTGGCAGCCACTTGGCGACAATTCCACTTAACAGGAAAAATTATAAGGATCCAAATAAAGATCATCAAATGTCACAATAAAAGTTCATAATCCATTCATAACTTCTTAGCGAAGCAAAATACCATATAAAATAGCCTGCCCATCCCCAGTCCTCAAATGCAGCAAAGTCTTCCCCTTAAAATGAAAATTAATAACAAATGGAATACGTAATTTCATGTTATTCTGTTTAAATTTGGATCTGAGTCAGAATTCCGACATCAATATCACAACATTTTTGTACGGCTGTGCTCTTCAATTAACCTATTTTTTCAACTGTGCAGCAAAATTGTACGTCAATTTCCTTCAGTGTCCCATTTCATTCTACTACTTTTGTTGAAAATCTGCGCACCGATATCGTATTCTAGTACTGTTTTGCGCTGAATTGTGTTCAATTGTTCTGAAGGGCTTTCCAAAAATTGGACTACACAATATTTGATTATTTACACATGGTGAGTGGACCAAAACAAGTTTCTTTCTAAAAATGTAAAAAAAACGAACAAAATGGCTTAATTAGTAGAAATAAACATCCCATTAATTATGATTTACATCGCGCGTAAGTAACGTACAACATCATTCAAGTGGTTGCCTCGGCTGGCGTTGCAGTAGCGGTCGTTCACGGTTCCCCCAAAACAGTGGCAGGGGGTCGAATCCCAGCTCCAATTGACATAGCTAAGACCGTTGATAACACGTTTTGGGAATTTGGTTCACAATAGACCAAATAAAATGTCTTCAATTTCGGTAAAAAAAACTTGGTTAACTTGGTAACGCCCATCGTGTTTCCGACCTTCTTCTTTTTCTTCTTGTGGCGCTACAGTCCGGGGTGAATCTGGGCCTCAGTCAACAATCTTCTCCAGCTGGCACGATCCTTAGCCAGCTGCCTCCAAGTTGGTTGGGGTTTCCGACCCTATTTTCGAAAAAAAATTATGCCACCAGTACACAATCTGCACAATTCGCATCTCATCTGTGTCCGCCGTACGACGACGGGGACTATGAGTGTTGTCCACTAGCACAACCAGTTCCACGAACTTTTTCCACAAACTTCCTTAAAACAGTCGCTGTGGATGCTTCGATTCGGCCAAAACTGTACAGCACTCACTTTTGTAACGTACATACGTTTTCTATATTTCCCAACGTTGTTCAATCGTACAGCGACTCATTTCCTTACGCGGGGCTATTTCTGACACGATTTCGTTTGGGAAACTGATGTCAATGTCATAATAACCTATAATTCTGCAAAAAGCAAATGGTCCACCCAATATTTTGTGCATCTTGTCATTTTGGAAGGTAATATAACATCATTATAATGTCTGGTAGAGGACATTTTACTTTACTTGCCGTATTCTAATCTGATGGGAGCCATTTTTTAAAGCTTTTCGTTACATAATGGGGGGAATAACTCGACCACTATCTTTGACGAGCTATGGTTTTCAAAGCCAGGGTTTGCGAAAGCCCGATATAAACAAAATCCATAATTCATCAGTTCTAGAGTACGTTCGTAAACTAATTCGTCTTTAGACTGATTCTTGCAATAATGCTAAACCATTTTGTATGAGATATGTCACCCACAGGGAACATTGACAAGACACCGCTAATTCCCAAAGTTTTTGGACAGCTACGCTTCTCGCAGCACTGTCAATTAATTGATAATCCTCCACTCCTCGAATACACTTCTATCCCAAAAGCCTTCTAAAAATACAGAAATACAACCCACCGCCAAGCCTATCTAAAAAGTTTTAAAAAAAGAATATACATACACACATTTGTAGGCAGAAATCAATTATTTTGACGTCTCACTTCGCAGATGGCGTTGATGGCTCATCTGGGAAAACACTGTCATATCTCCGTTCGTGTAGGTTGTGTACAATAATTGCTTTTCACTAAAAATGCCCCACCTTCTGGGCGAAACTAAGAAAACGAATGCGCAATACCGCATCCAAAACAATATTCGGTCAACAAAACACACCATTAGGCAAGGAACCAGCGGAGAGCCACGAATCCAGTCGCGTCAAAATGAAAATTTGTGTGCGGGAGAGTTAGGCAATGAGTGAAGGTGTAAGAGCAAACAATCAAAAGTAAAACAAGCTCTGGTCACAAGCCTAATATAAATGCACAGCCACACACACACAGGCCTCTCCTTTGTTGTGTGCTTTACACATAGTCGTCTCTAGTCTTAATCTTACTCAGCGTTCCGCATAGTCACAGTCATAGACGGCGACGACGACGACGGTAACGGCAACGGCAACGGCAACGTCCACTATGTATGATTCTCTGTTTTGTCTGCGCTCACTCGGGCGAACTGACAGTTTTGTGTCCCGCATTGCTTCGCTTGCCACAAGCTGCACAAGCTGTCAGTTTGCTTTTACATCGCGCTACGTACGTCTCGGGCTACCATCTGGGTGCTTCGCTGGTCGCTGGTCGTGTGTTGTGTGCAATAGAAGAACGGATCGGTCTGTTTCGCTCAGTGTGCATTTGACTGAAGAGAACCAAGCCTAGTATTTGTTAAATCGGTTGTCATAGTGTCCCTGCATGGCTTTGCATCTGCTGTGCGGATAGTGATTCCTTTGTTTCCAGTGTCAGTTCTGTCTGTTCCCGAATTTTGCCTCGTATCGTGTAGTCAAATCTCTGACAATTCGAGTGTGGATGTGAAGCCATGGCCTTGCGCGTAGTCAGATAAAGTCCAGACAATTGGTCGGGTATCAATTAAACCAATATTGAAGTGTGTACGATAAGAGAAGTTCAGTGACTCCTGCAGATACTGCGCGCTGTTTACCTCTGTCGGGGGAGCGCTACCTTCCCCCACACACCGTATCGGAAAGTGAACCAGTTTATTTCGTTCTCCAAGTGACTCCTAAAACATGCAATAAGGTCTCATCGGAGGCAATGTGTTTTAATTAGGGAACCTCTTGAGCGGCCCTTTTTGTTTTTGTGGATATCGTTGCTGCAGCAAGCCGTCTCGACCTGAATCAGTATGGATGAGGTGGGTGAAAGGGAACGCATTGCATAATAATTAGAAGCGCGTATGAAACGCTTTCAGAGATGTCTGTAATTAATTAGGGTGCGGGCCAGCGCCAGCCTGGGTTGTGCTGTGTCGGCCCCAATTGAATTGGGGGCTTGCTCTCGTGGCATTTGTGTGTATTGGAATTGTGTAGCCACCAAGTGGGTAATTTAGTTTATTTAAGCGATGCCACTTGGACTGGATTGGTTTTTAATCAATGAGGTCAATTTTGAACGTGGTAATGAGATTTTTATTTGAAGATTCATGTGGTTTATTTTCATGTTGTATTGGTGGAACTTTATTGCCAGTGCTTAGCAACGGTAATCGACGATTGTACAGTCGCTTACAAAATTAATCACGACTCTGAACACATTGATTAGGCTTAGAGGAGAGGTCAGTTGTACAAACAAATTGGCTGACTATTTTTGTTCAGTTTTTAAAAAACGTATGCAGTAATAATCGAACCGCACCTAGTTTTATCGAATGGATGTTTATAAGAAAACAACACTTCTACTTTTCTAAAATATATTGGGAGGCAGCCGGATTGCCTGCTTCCTACTTTGAAGACCCACTTGCTGGTGAGATTGCTCCCAGTCTATGCCGGATTAACACAGCTACAGGAAAGAGGGCGTCCCATCAGTACTTCGGTGGCTTTGATTTCTTGCGGAGTTGTCTTCGGGTAGATAACTAGTGGTAGTTCTTTTCCCTTATATTCCTCATTCCGATCAGTCCTTCAGCGGATAGCAAATGACTGTTCTAGCTGTTTGGGCATCCCTTTTAACAATTTTAACAATTGCACATTGAAATCTAATTTGTTCGTCCCTGATACCTGTTTTTCCGCTCAGTCTACATACACATACTTGCTCCGTAACGAGTTGATAGACAGAAATTTTGGAAGAGGTGACAATGGAACAGGAGTCGTTATCTCCTCTTCTACTGCTCAAAAAAAAAAAAATAAGGCCCGATGATGCTGCCTTGTCATAAACTGAAACAAGCAGTCAATCTTTGTGGGTGCTTGGTGGAACATTTGTAGAATGTGTTCGCTGTAGTAAGGAAACCATGATAAAATTGACAGCGGCTAACGATCAGTAACTTTGACAGCTGCTGAAACCGGACAAATTTCAAAGAACGGCATTACTTACACATATTTTTAATGCAAATAGTTGTCTTAAAAACCCTGATCATCCCAGTCCTGCTCTATGGCGCAGAGACATGGACGCTTTTGAAAGCGGATGAAGAAGCTCTTGGTTGTTTTGAGAGAAAAGTTCTGAGTACGATCTTTGGTCCTGTTTGCGTTGATGGCGTTCGAGGAAGAAGGTTCAACCACTAACTATACGGGCTGTACAGCGGCATGCACCTAGTTAAGCGTCTTCGGATCCAACGCTTAAGATGGCTAGGTCATGTAGAGCGGATGGACACCACAGCTCCGGCCCGAAGAGTCTTCGACACCGAGCCATTGGGACAGCGGAACAGAGGACGTCCTCGCACTAGATGGCGCACACAAGTGGAAAAGGACCTCAACCAACTTGGTGTGCGCAATTGGAGGCAGCTGGCGAAAGATCGTGCTGGCTGGAGAGGCATGTTGGTTGAGGCCCAGGTCCACCCCGGACTGTAGCGCCAATCAAAGAAGAAGAAGAAGAAGAAGTTGTCTTAAAAGCGGGCTTGCTTATAACCAGAATAGCATCATCATGGAAAAAATTAAGCATTTATTAAAAGGTTGATCTAATTCAACAAAATATGAAATCGGAAAGACGCAAGCCGCGGAAATGTTAAGCAAAAAAAAAAAACAAATAATTCCATCGCAGCGGCAATCTAATGACGTCGGTGTCCGTTTAGAGTGTTCACCGTACAAACATATTTGCATTATCGATCGTTTTTTTTTTGTGACATTGACAGAGCGCTTCGAATCATTGTCGTGTCGGAAAATATTCGCCAAAGCTGTGGCATGAAACATGGTAAGGCGGAAACCTTTCGTATGGACTTTTCCACACCCACCCCACTGAGTTTGAGAAAGTGAGATCCTAAATTGTTGCATTAGATTTCGGTCTCGTTTTCGGGTCCAATGCCTCTGCATTAGACCTGGATCTATACACGCTAGACAGTTTTGTGTAGCATGTCTACGTCTGCATTTGACATCACTTTTTGTGATAATATAATAAAATTATATTTCAAGTTTCCTACGGAATGTCTTCTGAAACCACGGATACAGCGAATGGCAAGATTACCACATTTGGTGTATTTCCCATGTTTTCGATTGATTGTGGAGTATTGTCTCGACTACGCCCTTCAAAGCCTAAAAGTGTAAGGGCTGTCCCAACGAAGAAATAATTCGATACCATCTGTAGAAGTGAATCGGTGTCATAGTGCGCTATAAATTTTCCACAAGAACAACGTTTAAAATGTACGTTCCCTTCCTCTGACTGGCAATGCTCGGAGAGTGTAATTGTCTAGAACAAGCATTTCTAAGCCCCACGTCCGACAGTTGACAAAAAAAAAAAAACGTTGTTCTTGACCTCGTGCATAAACAGAAGCTAACACATCACAACTGCTTGCTGAATACTGAAGATATACCAACGAGGCACTATTTTATCGAAGTATCCAAAGAACACATTCTACAGTTTCCTTGTCATAAGGAAGTACTTACGGTCTAGCCAAAGCGTCCATCAACACTTGACTGAAATTAGTACGGATTACCTTCATTCCGTGTCAAAGTGGGCTGTCCACACCCTCCGCTGCCCCAGCACATTCAAGAACACAGCATAACTTACATGAACCCAAGTCAAGATGTAAGCGAAGCTAGAGCAGCTTTAACAAAGAAATATCACACATATCCGTCCGTTAAGTTGGAATTTATGTAACGCTCTACAAGCTTCTGTGCTTTTCCCCTCAAATGGAAGACAAACAGAAGAAGCGAAAAAAAAAACCAGAAACCTTTGAAAACGACTAAACTTTCCATCGCATAAAGACGATTACGAACGTAGCACCGTCGACTGGTTGGTCTGGTGTCTCAATGCATAATGATGTGTCGAAAGGTGGACACAACTGGACAACATAAATTAATACCATTTGTTCAAAAATGCCATCGCTGATAGACGCCATGCCGTGTGTCGTATCGTGAAGATGTAACATCAGCGAGGCATTGGAAATTCAAACTCGGTGTGTGAGTCACTCCAAAAAAGAAGAAGTAGCGTGCTATACACAGTCACGGTAGACGTGTAATCTATTGCGCCTTCTGTCAATCAGCAGGTTTTATGCACGCTTCTTTGTTCCGGCTTTTGGTCAACGATTTTACTGGCCAGTGGATTGTTGAAGTGGTGGTTGCACAAAGTGGTTTGTCAATCTCTGGGAAATTATAGACTTCTTCTTTTGCGTTGCGCTTCACCTTTTGCCACGGTTTGCTTTGTGGAGTGGTGCGGACAGATGACGGAAATGCAGACCAAGGGGGGGAATTTGTTTCTTTTTTTTTTTCTTGGAAATTGTAGGTAGTGCTGGTACTGTGGTTATATCGAGATGTTTGCACACCGGACAGCAAAACGTGGCTAACTGTTGGTTACAATTATTAGGCATTCAACCTGAAATAAGAGGCGGTTAAGTTCGTTAGGATTGTAGGTCTAATTGATATATAAGGACTACATCCTCTGTTGTTTTTTCACACGACTTTGACTTTATAAGGAAGGTACGAAAATGTGCTTTTACTAAGTTACTTAGGTTTTTCCTGCCTGGTTCTCTATTAATCAATTATGTTCCATCTTTCATGAGCACTGCCAAAGATTAGCTCTGTGATCTTGGTTTTTTGAGTTTCTAGTGGCATCCAGATATTTTTAAAATTTTGGCCAATAAAGCTCGTCTTCGTCACAGTTCCCTGGAATATCTCTATGTCCAGAACCCCAGCACACCGTTAGGCTGTACTGTCTTTTGAGACATGCGGCAGAGTCGTTCCAACTTCTATCATAAACAGTTGATTCGAGTGCCATAATTGTTGCTCGACTGTCGGTGATGGCGATGTTCTCATTCGATATTGTTCTCATCTAAAGCCATTCCCACACCCTACGGTAGTGTGGCAGTCTAAAAGATCGGCCAAATCTATGGTGTTCTGAGTGAAATATGCTCCCACTCCACTGGTTTTTGATCCGTTTGTGTAGATTTCCTTGGCGTTGTTATTGTTCATGTAACGAGCTCGTCAGCCTTAGTTGTCTACTCGGTATTTTGGTTTTGTATTTAGTTTCGGTTGAGACGAATACGTACACAATTAACTAGTCAACACCTAAGGGCGCTTGCAAATGGTAGCGGCGTTCATAGACTAAGAGTCGTTGATGTAGCTGACCCTGTGAATGCTCTTAGGTACTTGTGAAGCATCAGGAAAAGTGTTCAAGTTCTCTGAAGATGTGCATTCTATGGAAAAACCTGGTTTCAAAGTACACGGCTTAGAATCTCAAGAAGACAATAACAAGGCATTAGCTAGAATGAGTAACCAAATTGGTCCACGGGAAGCACATGAATACTACGCTTCAGAAACTTTCAGAAAATGAGAGATTATCTTTAGACAAATTGAAAACAGATGTACACTTCAAAGTGGTCTCGACAAAGAGACAACATCTGGGTGCTGTCCAATCCACAACAGCCCACCACATTCCTACCCTACTTATGTTTTTCGAACTTCCTTGAAGAGACCACAATAATCCTCGAATTTTGTAGAGCTTTCACATCGGTAGACACGATGGTTGCATCTGCAAATCGCATGACCTTCCCTAGCTGCCAGCACAAGAATCACGAACCGCGCGCTCGCAAGGCACAAAAATAGACGTCGACTAATTTATTCCTCAAATCACCTCATACATCTCAAGACCATGTTCAAACTATAAATACAAACAATGTTGTGTGTGTTTGCTTTTAATTTATTATTTGCTATGCGATGCCGCCATAGACAGAGAGAGTGAGTGGAAAATCATCAAGATCCAATGACAAATGCCGCTGTGTCGACGGAAATTGTGTTGAATTTGCACGCATTTCAGATGCAGTAGGCAGATGAAACGTGCCCCTCTGTTGATCGTTCTGACTTACTTCAGCTCAGAGTGAATTATTTGCGATTTGCAATCGGAATAGCCTAGCCAACCGCCTAGAGGCGGCACTCTGCTGCGCGGGGACTGTGTTTGCAATGCCAACGAAATGTTTACCTCGGCTGGGCATGGATATCTGCCAAAAGATATGACGCATTCAAAACTGAAATGCCCGGCACTTTTGCGAGTTTGAAAAAATAAAAGGCGGAATGTTTTATCAACTGGGCTCCATCTCTCCGGTGTTTCAAATAGAAAAACAGAATTTGCTGTGATGCATTGAGACGTTGTGGTTTGGTTGCAAGGAGTGCAGGAGAATGAGATAAATTTGAGTGATTTTTTTAACTTATAGCATGAGTAGATAGTGCCAAGATGGCTGGCGCTACAAAGCGGGGCGTCGGAATGCTACCGAACATCATTCCTGTTAACACACGGCAACAACCGCAATGTGCACAAAACACATTTTCATTAATCACCAGCGTCAACTGCGGTTATGAAATTCACAGGCGAACGCAATAATTTATGTTGATTAACAATTTAAAGAGTAGGTAGTCGAAATAAAATATTGTACATTTCCGTACACACAATTATTGCCACTGAATCTCTTCCGGATTAGGATTGTCTGTTAAATGCAGTTCTGTCTGCCACACATAGTACAACCGCGTGGTTACTGTCACAGTTAAACTTTCATTGCTTTCATTTATTGAAAGTAATACGTTCGCTTGACCGCAGAGTTTTATATCGCGCGCGGTTTGATGAATTGGCACAATTAGACTTACAAAGTTGTAAGGTCAATGAGCGGTTGTTGTGCATCTTTTTTTCAACTTTCCATCAATATGCATTTGAGAAATTTGAAGCTGTTGACATAGAACTTTTCTGGTCACATACTTTCTAATTTTCTAGTCTAATAGACTGAAGATGGCTTATTTTGATGTATACGCCATTTGATGGAATGGCAGGGACTGTTGTTACAAATTTTCAGCAGTACCACACAAGCTTAAGCTCAAACCCCCAACAAATAGTTCTTTAAGTAATCCAATAATATTGGTACCATTTGAAAAAGCATCGAGAATACTTGGCTCAACCATCGAAGTTGCATTAACTAATGTATTTCTCCGGAAACCATTGGAAAAACAGCAGTTATTTTTCAAATGCATTACGTTGAAAGACAACCATCAACTGTTTTTGCTATTGATCCAGAAAACTCTTGCATTTCGTTTTAGTTTTAGCTTTTTTCAAAGCATTCGCAAGCTGACTCTAAACTGCAGTACTAATCGCACTAAATATAAATGTAAAAGCAAAGAGAGAATAAATACTCATTATATACATACCAGTAGTTATACTTTTCAGGCCTACGACCTGTAGAGGATCTTAGCCAAAGCAATAGCCGTCTTACATTGCTAATGCCAGGACCATTCACTCTGCTTCCAGTCGGAGATTCGGTCTTCTTCTCAAACCAGGAACCTCGGATTTGAAGACACTTCTTGCTGGAGCGTTTATGTTCATTCGCTCGATGTTGCCGAGCCAGTGCAGTTTGCTGACATTTGTCTTCCGGACTACATTCTGGTGCAGCTCGTAGAATTAGCGGTTATGTCTTCTCCTCCATTGACTTTTCTCGCAGACAAGGCATTTTTTGCTTATTGTCCAGCTTCCAGCTCAAGTTGTTTCGACACACAGAAGTATCACCGGCGATTCTCTGTTCGAACACCAGTAGTGTGTATGATGTTGATGATGTGTGACGTGTCTTGCTTGACAACATGTATTTCTTTTTTCCCTCATTGACCTTAACACCATCTCTTTTCTCCCGTTTTTCAATCGCCGTAAGAGCTTCCACGACGTCATCTGCGTACCACAAGAATTAGACTTGTAGAAGATTTTCTGCAGTACCAGATTGCAGAAAATACATGACAGCTCCTTGTCAAATGTCAATCCAAGTTTTTCAGCAGAACTACTCGATGTATGCCGTTTTAAGGTGGTGCGACACAACCGGATCAATTTACCGGCGTGGAATACCACTCTGGTCTTCTCCTCGATTGCGCCAGTGTGAAGATTTTGTGCCGATTCGCTGGGCCGGAAGGCACACTAGTATACACGTGGTTAGAGTGGTTCAAGCACATCATCATTCGCGCGGTAACTGGGATCCGGTCCTGACCTCCATCAACAACTCTCTCCACCTATCCACCATCATCACCCCCTAGGCTTTGGGCGTTCTGGTTTACGCCATCTCTCCAGTATGAGTATGGTCTACCACGCTGTCGTCTACCATAAGGGTTACAAAGCACTTTCCCAGCCGGCTCCCCTTCGCTCATGCGAGTTAGTTGTCTTGACCACCGGAGTCTACTGAGTTTAATTTTTGACACTATATCCGTTTCGAAGTATATCACATACAGTTCGTGGTTATAACGTCTCCGAAATCATGCTTCTTCACATACGGGGTCAATAATTCTCAGTAAACATTTTCTCTCGAGCGCTGCTAAAAGATGTGCCTTTTAAAAGCATCCAGGATCCATACGTGAGCACTGGTAGGAGCATGATCCTGTTTTCTAGCACGGCTTAATTATTACCCACGCTCGTAAACGAAAAGGTGGGATTTATGCTAAAAATCCAACAAATCCTAAATTTGTCTTGTGAATCTCTGCAGAAAGGTTCTTGCAACAAATTTCTGGTTTAAAGTTTGTGTGAATGAAGTCGTTAGTTGTGGCCAATATTCACTCCGATTCCCCCCGTATGAAGTCGCTGTCACAACTAGCACCAAGTATAACCCAGAAACATTCACGTAAAGCATTGCTCAACATAAATGCCTTTATTTGAAAGGCCACCAGGCGAATAGCCAAAAATGAAAATCCAAATAAGAAAAACCAACAAAATACGAATCAGCAGTAGTTATTGAAATGACTTACGCTCTGCGCTTGATTTGTTTAACACGCTCCAATGCAGCACGACCTTCCCTCTCCGTCGGCCACACGCCGGTGGACAGGCTCATCAATCACTTTCTAGAAAATGTTTTTTTGCACATTTCCACCGCAACGAATTCTAAACAAATGCTAAGTAAATACCAAAAAAAAAAATGTCCCAAACTCGAAATGTTAAATTAATGTCTCGATATAAATATTCAAATCTTAGATGAATTTGAATGTGAATTTAAATGGTGATCTATGGAGCGTCACAGGTTTGTCAAGTTGCTTTCATATGCTCGTGAGCTATTGTATCTTGTGGAGTAAGTAAATGGATGAGCAGAGTGTGTGATGCTTTGAAGCAGAATGTAACCCAGGCGGGGCAACAGCTTCGAGACTTGTAGGGAACCTGTTTCGCAGTTGAGTCAGCAAAAATTGTTTGCAAACATTTGTCATGTGTGTCTTCTATGCAAAAATAGCACACATTTGTTTGACGTCTGATAAACTCACATGTGTTCATGCAAGGCAACAGGGTCTGTTTTGAAGGTTAGGTTGGATCAGTTGACAGGCGGGCAAATGTCACATCACAGTTGCAATGGCTCCTGCTTGACATATTCTTGACAAACAGTCAAAATGAGTCAACCCACCGTGACTCTTCAGATGACGTTGAACAGTGGGCGCCGTTAATGACATCGCTATCAACATTTTGTTGCGATGTAGAAGTTTGTTGCTTCTGGCAGTATTGCGGATGGGACAAGGAGGAGTTTCGCGGTTTTTGATGGTCTCTAAGATCATATCGTCAACTTTCTACACGTGGTGTCTGAAATCATTGGTCTACGATGGGTCCAATATGAGGTCTCTTTCCAAGTTCATCCCCGATCATGTTTCTGTGACTTAGGAGGTGGCACAAATGCGTGGAGTGTTTCCAGACACGAGCATTGGAATTGTTTGTTTCTGAACCGACTGTCATAGTGAGCAAATGCTCAAAATGACCGCCGGCGCTATGCCCGTTATCAAATGGAGCAAAAAAAGTCTCTTTGAAAATAAAAGTAAAAACAACTTGACATCAATAAAATTTCCACAAACGCGTTCTTTCTACTCAAAAAACAAATCGCCGAACGCATACTCACACAGCTCGATGTGCTCTGTCTACGCGAATATAGCTTATCAGCTCCTAAATGCTTCGAACGCAGTTTCACCGACTGATAAGCACTACACTTTGGAAGCAATTTTCCGTCTCACTGACATGACAGGGGCCGTGAACCGCAGCGGCAGCAACACGCTGTCAAAGTGCACGTTTCGATGAGCAGTGCTCGCTCACGCGCACTATCCATCCGATCTACGAAAATACATATTCAAGCAACTGTAGCGAAGTGAGTGATTTGAGTACCTCCAATATGCGCGCATAAGAAGCAAAAAATATTGTTTTTCGACGTTTTATTACGAAACCCTAATTTCTACACACAATCAGACTTTGCGCCATCTCAACTTGGAGTCACCTCACCAGGTCCCACCGCGCTCCAGCTAGCAGCGCACAGCACTAGCAGTGTGTTGAATACATAAAGAAGGGTGCGCTCCGAATTTGAATTGGCGGTTGTGCTCTGGTTGCGCGCCCGATCGACGCTAGAGCTGTGTGCTCATTTAAATTTCAAATGTATCCGTGAGTTGAATCATTATTGAAATTGTGTATCTTTCTTCAATCGTCGTATGTTTTTTTTTTTTTGTACTTCGGCTTTGTTATTTATTTATCATTATAATTTTTTTTCATTTCACTTTGTCTTGGAGTATGTTTCTGCGGGTAGAGGATGGAGGAGTGTATGGCGCGCTGTTGGTGGATTTATTCAAGGCCAGTCGCGGGCAATCCGAATTGAGGGCATTGTTCGTTGCCTTTGTCGGGAGTTCAAATCGTTTTCATCACACCATTTGATGTTAAGTAAGCAATGGGTCATTAAAGTATTGTGGGCCAAAGAGATTAGCAATTTGCAAATATTTTGGACACAGACGTGTCTGCGTGATGTGCCATTGTCGTGAGAATTAGAGCTCCGGTTCTCGGATTGATATGATGCTTGTTTTGTGTGAGAAGATGACACACATATGCAGACGACGACAAAAGCTTACGCATCTGTTGTGTACTTTCCTAAGAGAGAGAGACTAAATCCGTGTAGGCGAGCTTGAAGATGTGATTTGCTTTTTCCCCTGAAACCCACTGGAGAGTGCCTTGTTATTTTGCCTCGCTGAATAACAATTATAATTTCAAATGAATTTCATTTTTTACGACTCAATTTGAATGATTTCAAATTCAATTCAGTTCGATTCTTGGCGAGTTATAGTTTATGCCCGATATTTTATTGGTACTCTGGTACCTGTTTTTTTTTAATTGCAAAAACAAACCGAAACTTTGTAGTAGATTAACGACTTATTTTATTTCCTAGAAAACGATTAAAAGTCTATGCCATAGAGAGTGACATTACACAAGACTTTTAATGCGACTGCGCAACTCGTAACAGTGACGTAAGATTGAAAGTTTGTTAGGGTTTCCTCTTCCTCGTGCATTAATAGTGCGGCCTCGAAATCCGTGATTAGGAATAGTTGATTGCTTGCATTTGTGGTAGACAAGGAATTATGTACTGGGGCTCATCTTGTGTCCGGCCTCGCAAATCATGCAGTCTCGTCTTACAGATGGAACCAGTTCCCCTTCTTTGGGTGGTTCTTCTGTTTGGGGTGTGGCGTACTTCACTGATGAATTTGGAAGAACAAACAATATGAGATCAGGGATGAGAATGCATTGCCCAGAGAGTGAAGCAAATCTCTACAAAAACGAAGCAGATTTACAAAAAGTTAAGCAGATAGTTGATAATTACCACAGGTGTCCTCACGTTACCGCCAAATAGTACAAAAAAAACCCCTCTACTACTGGATGTGCATTTTCAAGGAATAGGCGGAGCCGATCTGTGGGCTATGACACATGAGCCTATGGCGCCGTGATAATAGAAGAGCTGTTACTGAATGTAGCAGGTTTTTACGAGAATATATGAGTATCTTCATTTTGAAACTAATAATCGAAGTTGAAATAAGTTGCTACTTGCATGAAAATTAAATAATGAACAAGATCTACTACATATGAAATAGATCTCATATTGTTTCACCTCATAAGGAGATCCGAATCTTTGTGGACAAACTGACTAACTAAGGACGAGAATTTGCTTTGCAATACACACAACTTTTATCTGTCACTGTAATCAAATTCAGCTGTCGAGCTAAATTCTCAGGAGCTTAACTAAGTTAGATCTGTTCACACCCAACAATTTGTCGAGTTGTTTGACACACAAATAGGTGACTGGCCCAGATTTGAAAACCGGATACAGCATATTGCCTTTAGCTTCCACTGGGACTCCAACCGGGGAACTGTCTAACCAAGAGCAGGCCCTCTAACTGCGCCATCCAGCCGTTGTAAATTTAGTTAAGTTTGATATAAACCATACCCTTGCAAATTGCCTATATTGTAACGCAAAACGAAACTATTGGCAACTCGGAAGAAGAAAGAGAGAAGTAGAAAGGGAAAAACGAAGGAGAGTGTGCATTCGGATGGTACCTTGGAATCAGGATAGACGCTTAATTTAATGTGGAATATTTATCGAATAATTTGGAAAAGAAATCGAATTTTAAAATATAATGTCAAAAAGTCAAGTCAGCATTAATTTTTGGCGTTTGCTATCATTTTCCATTCCGCTGTGTACCTACTTCATAAAGATGTACGCAAGCCCAAATTTTTACCGATTTATAGTAACGAGCGGTGGTGGCCTCGACGTCGTAGGTTCGATTCCAGCTCTGAGCGACAAAAACAATTTTCACGACCCCACCTCTTTCGAGTCACTGACAATGCTCAAAGTATATTTCCTGCCTAGAAAAAGCTTCTCAAATTTTGGCGTTCGGAGTCGGCATTAAACTGTAGGTCCCTTCAACTCGTGTGAGAACAACAATAGCACGCACAACATGAGTGGTTGCTGAGAAGTTAGGCCCTGGTCCTCTATGGGCTGTAGCGCCACCCATATTATTATTATTATTATTATAGTAACGACTATCTGGCACATAAAGCACGGTTGTCAAGCAAATCGTATCGACAAATTGTGAAGTGTAAACGCCGCTAATCGAGAACCTAAGTGGGGATCGTACAATGGATCTTCAACGCCACCACAACGACGTTGATCATGTCGCGGAGGTTAAACAAACAGACGTTCACTGAGATTATTGAAGTAGTTGAGGGGCCACTCTGCAGCAGGAAATAACGAACTTTTTTCTCCCTTCATCCATGTAATTATAGATGATGTCGTTAGCACAGGTAGAACGAACTATTTCAACGAAATAATGGCGTCTGCTAACGATATAGTCTTTGGTAACGAGGAGTTGTGTTTGACGGTTCATATTCTTCTTCTTGTGGCGCTACAGTCCGAGGTGAACCTGGGCCGGTCAACAATCCTCTCCAGCTGGCACGTTCTTTAGCCAGCTGCCTCCAATTTCGCACTCCAAGTTGGTTGAGGTCCTTCTCCACTTGAGTGCGCCATCGGGTTCGTGGTCGTCCTCTATTGCGCTGTCCCACTGGTTCGGAGTCGAAGAATTTTCGGGCTGGAGCAGAGTTGACCATGCGCTCTACATGGCCTAGCCATCTTAGGCGTGGAATCCGTAGACGCCTGACTAGACTCATGTCGCTGGTCAGCCCGTACAGTTCGTGGTTGAATCTCCTTCTCCAAGAACCTTCAACGCAAACAGGACCAAAGATTGAACGCAGAACTTTTCTCTCGAAAATTGTCTAAATTTGTATTTGCGTTAAATATCAGAAGCAGCGCGTTTTCACCGCGTTGGTAAGGTAGAGCTTATATCAAACATGCCAAATTGACAACTTTGCTATTCTCGAGAAAGTGATAGCGCCTCATCGTCATCTTCTAATGGCGCAACAATCTGAGGAGAACGTAGGCCTCAGTGACAGCGCTTCGTCACCCGACCCAAATCAAGTCTACGTTGGATTGTTCGAACCACAATTCGGGGCAATTCAGAGTAAACTCTTTTATTTACACAACTGATCACCACTGGTATCGTTATTTTCATCTCGCTTTCCAAGCTTTCCCAAGAAAGATAATTTATTCAGAATAGTAGAACATATGTACATGTTTGAAGCTGATTAATTATTCATTCCATGACATATCTTGTAAGAATTACTTGTGTCTTTCTAACAACGCTTCTTATGTGCATGAGCATAAAGGCACTCATTGTGTTTTTCTCTTTTCACAGAGAGATA
This sequence comes from Eristalis arbustorum, assembly GCA_916610145.1. NCBI lineage: Eukaryota > Metazoa > Arthropoda > Insecta > Diptera > Syrphidae > Eristalis > Eristalis arbustorum. Next base: position 34,555,476 of record OU744317.1, read on the forward strand.
ATATGGGAAACTTTCTTTTAACAGAAGCACTCATGAGCATGTAAATAATTTACACAAGATGCTTCTTGGCGACCGTTTGATGTTCTCCTTGGTTTTGTTCTATTCGCAGACATCTTAATGCGCATACAAGAGGTGGCAAGAAGCAGTTCACATTCTGGTGCATGGCAATTAAATGACGTCCTTATGACTGCGTTCAAAGTAGTGCGCTTCTCAGAGTTTATTGGGCAACAAATGTTGTTCGCGTTTTCTTGGGCGGGGACCTTTTTTTTAGGTTACAGGAGAACATAGAGATTTTTGAAAATTGCAACCACAGGAAGAAGTTCAAGGTAGTAAGAATTCATCGAATTGGCGTCAATTTGGTTTAAGAGTGGTTGCAAGTGTGCAATTAAGTGCTGTCACCGCGAAAAGAGAGCTACTTCTGACAGCTGTTCTCTAATTAGTGAACTGACGAACATCGTGACTAAGTTAAGAAAGATTTTCTTGACAGTTCTAAGTGCCGGAGAGAACTTGTGAAAGAGGGAATATTGTACTAGATTTGATCCTCGATTGTTGTTCACTATGTCATCCTGTCACTATGCATCCAGTAAACTTGACAGTTCAGGGTTGTTACAAATGAAGCCTCATAGCAATTTCCGTACCGCAAACCATCCACGTTCTTCCCGAACTCGTGTCATCAGATAAACAATTCTCCAACCAACTCCATTGGTGGCAAGTGATTCCCCACTAACTGCGAATTTCAACAAAAATCACAAACAACAAACCATTGTGTATGAACGTGCGACAATCCGGTGCGCAAACAATGGAACATAACAATCTCGGTGCACACCGGGAGGTGCTGCTATTCCCGGTCGGGAAACTGTTCATTTCACAAATAATTCATTCCTCGCCTCGTTAAAATCCATACGAGAAGAGGAAGCCCACACGCGCTCAAGAAGAACTAATTAAAGTCTGAAATAATTTTCAAACGCAGTAACACGTCGAACTCTGCCGCTGCCGCTACCGTCGCCGACAAGCGAACATTAAGATCGATGATCCCTTGTCTGTGGCGGATTTTCCCCATTTCAGCCATTAGTCTACACCCACGCAAGTTCAATCTACGACTACGTTCGCATTTCATTTTGGAAGCTTGTGCCAAAAACACTTATCACCTTAAACCTGAACTGTCTGTCTTCTGTGTCGAACAATAGACGAAAAGTGGCCGAGAACAACTCTGACACGGTACAGGGTTGGGCGATGGGGGCGGAAGATGAAATCAATTATCATTTGTTTATTCGAATTTGAAGCAGCAGGCGTCTTGACGCTCCCTAGCGATTTGAAGCAAATATTTAATAACACTCTGTTCAGCGAGAGAGACCTTTGTGAATGTGTGGGAATTGTTTTTGTCTCGTTGGGGGTGTCTTTTTTTCGACCTTTGAATTTGTAACGAGAAAATTAGAAAATTACTTGTGTTTGGAAAATGAGTTTTCCCATAATTAAGAGTTCGACAAGTAGTTAAACATGCATGCATGCTTTTTTTTGTTTGAATTTAATTTAAATATAGGGAGAGTATGTCTAACGTCACTAAAAGCTCGTGTGTACAGAATTCAAAATCCCAACTATATACTCCCCTCGCAAGACAAATGATATATTGCGGGTGTAGTGGATCTTCCAAACTGTATCCACAGTCTGTTTCTCCACCAACAAACATTAATCATGAAACTATGCCGAGTAACATTAGCAGAGCTCTTGCTAAGTGAGGTTAGAAAATGGGAGGTAATAGAGAATTGGAAAGTGGAGCAACATAGTACTAGAAGAGATACTTACATAATTATAGTTTTCAATGTCAAATATGGGTGAACACGCATACGTCTATAGCAGATTGGTTGAATATTATTTTTCTACAAATCACGCAGTTGTTATTCAGCCACTTCGTTTGCTTTGCTTAAGAAACGATGAAAACACTGAGTAAAGAGAAGCGATTCATTATTATAAAATATAATAAAGAAGACACTTTGTATGTTGGATGTAATTATGCGTTGAAACCTGATCTTCTTGGAGTTAGAGAACTCAAAATTTAGGTTATTAGGTGTTTTCTCGACCACTTGTGCTGTGCGTGCTATTGTTCTGTGAGTAGTTGGGACCTACGATTTTATGCCGACTCTGAATGCTCAAGTTTGAGATGCTTTTTCTAGAGAGAAATACTTTTTGAGCATTGACAGTGACGAGAAAGAGGTGGGGCTGTGAAAATTATTTTTGTTGTACAGACCAGCGATAGAACCTACTACGTCAAGGTCCAAATGCGTTGGAGTCGACGCACATATCCACAATGCCACGGACAACCATACATAACCGGAATGCAAATTGTAGAATTTTCAGGAGAGAGGTTCAAAGTTTTGCATGGCACCATCGATATGTAAGCCAAAGTACAAACACCGAGATCAACAAAATCTCATCTCTCCAGTCTTCTTATGTGGAACCGAATCCTGGATGATAGTCAGAATGGCAGGTTTTGTCTTAAGGCCCATTCATATGAGCGGCGAACTGCGAACGCGAACTTTCAGAAACAACCCTTTTCCAGCAAATTTTCAAACAAAAAGTTAAACTTCTTGGTATGCAAAAAGATTATAACTGAATTTCCAGTTTTTTCATAGACAAAAATCCCAATAAAAGTTAGTTTAAGTATCCTAATTAATGATTTGAAAGTTTTTCTCTACGAATCAATCATTCTCTCCGCGAACTGTCAAACTGAATTCGTGATACACAAACGCGCAAACGCAATCCACAACCTCCACGACCAAAAAATTCGCAGTGAAGTGTCAGTTTGCACCCGTAGTTCTCCGCGAATGAAAAAAACTCTAGATGAATGAGTTGTCAGAGTTTGCGAAGTTCGCAGTTCGTGGCGACCTCATATGAATGGGCCTTTAGAGAGAAATTCGACTCATTTAGGTGTGCTTTTCGAAATTCAATTTTACGTTCCTCCTGCAACTTCAAAATTTCATATGACAGCGATTGTCAGATTTGATTACTGATATTTTTTTTTGTTTAGAAATCAGAAGTTGTGGAACTAAATAGGTTCAACCTTGTTATGTTAATTTAAAGATCAGTTTAAGTGGTAATTGAGACATATTTCTATTTTGTTCCGTTTTATTGCAATTATCGCATTAAATGAATGAAAACAATCATTAATTGATATGTAACTGCTTTTTGCTTATGTGTACGGACATGTGCAATGACGTACCGAATTTGAAAAGAGGTTTGTTGGATTTGACAAACTTGCAAATGCAGCGACGAAATTCAATGTTTCGCTGAAATCCATCATTTGGGAATGCTTGAATATGTATGGCAAAATGCTGAATATTTAGGCTGAAGTGTGAAACTAGTCGAAAAGTTGGATTTAGGTGTGATGTAAACGTTCTATTAGGAAGAGTCCATTGTATTTTTAGGTACAGACTAGCGATGGGCGATTGCGAATGAATTAATGCCAGTAAATGGGCAATTGTTAAAAATTGAGTTCGATTGTCGATTTATTCGGTCTCATCAGAAAACAATCGAATAGTAATCGAATCGAATCGATTATTCTCTGTACCTACTATAACCAAGAGAATGCCGGGTACTAATATCCCATTGTAGAAATGCATGTATTTCTCGATTTATTCATATGTTGGTATCAGTGTAAAAGCGTAAGGCTGTGTCTCTGATAAAAAACTATACCTACCAAAATAGGAACATTGGGAATGGAAATACAGCCAAACCTCTGTAATTGGAACATCCTTAAATCGAATTTTCTATAGTTCAAACCAAATTTCTGAAAAATATTGATTCCCGTGGCTATTTGAATTTTGGAGTCTCGACTGTATTCTTCATCCTTCTCACTCTCATAAATGTAACGTTTAAATTGTAGTAGTGAAACGAAATGAAAGACAGATTAGCGAGAGAATCAACTGATACACACAATTTAGTAAACTCTCTCTACAAGAATCGAAAATCAACAATCGACTCCGTTCAATTTGAATTCGAATAATGGTGATTTCAATTCGAATTATTCGATTGTTTTTATTCGCAATTGCCCATCGCTAGTACAGACCAGTGCAGATGTGCAACCGCTGTAGAGCACTGTCTGCATTCATCATGAGCCAGCCTCATTATCTAAACTCCCCACTTAAGTTTACATCAATTCGTATAATAACAATAGTATGAGTGGCGCTAAAGCCCGCATCTTGGGCCTTGTTTTTCAGCAACCCTTCGTGCTGTGCGTGCTATTGTTCCATCACGAGTGGTTGGGACCTTTTTACAGACAGTAGTACTCTGCGCATTGTCAATAACTCGAAAGACGTGGCCGTGAAAATTATTTCTGTCGTATATACCAGGAATCGAACCTAGACGCCGAGGTGCATAAGGGGTCGACGCACATACCCACAACGCCACGGGCCACCACCAGATGATGCATATCAACGTTTTAATTCAAGGAGTGGTACGCCTTGATGAAATTTGTGATTTCTACGTTAACTTGATTATTTTTGCAATTGAAAAAAATAAAGATTTTAGTTACAACGATTCATTTTGTGGACGTATCCGATTTGTAGTTTTTTTCAACCAGAAATAAGCCTCTTCGATGAGCAAGAAACATGATTACGAAGTCCGAAGTCGAAGTCGAACAAAAACAACAAACCAATTTTCTTAATTGTCGAATTAGCAGCGAGTACAAATTCAAAAGAAAACCTCTGAAAGAATAATGTTGCCACCACATTTATTCATTGTATTTGTAATCCTCCAGCACATCAATCACTCTTGGCAATGTGTTCTTTCCAATTGCTGCCCAACTGCCCAGCAATGTAACGCTATCTAATGTGACACATTCCTTTGGGTTTACCAGGCCTTTGGTGTTTCATTTAACGTTTTGCAGATGTGGCCATTTATTTAATTAATTTTATTTATGATCAAATTATGTTCGAGTTTGGGGGATTAAAGGCTAATCCTCTGTCACCTTAATCATCGCGTGTTAATACCCATTGCTTCCTGACCCGTTCAGTGCAAGAAATGTTCATTTACTGGTTGAGATAATATCCGCGAAGTGTTGAATAGACAAGGATTTTCTTGAAAATGATGTCATTCTCCACCAATTGTATACCGCTGCGAATCTCAAGATTGCATTGCCAATACAAATATTTGAATTCTGAACGTGGCAATTCCTTTATCAATATCGACTTCAGTTGAAAAATATGACATAAAGTTCTTGGTTTTTTCAACCACTTTTTTTACCACTGAGTAACTGCATTGATGAGGTGGTTCCTTCGCGTCGGAACAAATACTTCTAGACCCGAGTGACTGAATGAAAAATGCAAAACTTTGGCTATTTGACAATGCTTACAGAAATCCATATCAAATAACCATTCCAGTGATACTCTTCCTTGTCCTCTTATACGGTGCTACAATCGAGATCGACATTGCAAATGGAAAATGACATGATTTTTACGAGCCGTCACTTTAAGCACAGCTGTCACATGCACTTTCCAGGTTAAGTACCGATGTCAAAACAAATTTCCTCAGACAGAAACGCGGTCGCCTGTCAAAATAGGACTCACTCTCTCTGAAGTGGTCATCTACAAGACCAAGTTTAGGTCGGGGGACTCATTCTCATACTCATGTGCAACAAATTAAATTCTTATTTGGAACAGTTCAGACTTAACAAATTGTCCGCACTTCCATATTGAAGTACTGTGGGTGGACAAAGAACGACCGACGATAACCATCTCAAAGTCGTTGAGTCTCCCACAACAACCGTCACTGGATCCATGGTGTCTTCAAGAAAAAAAAAATCACGTTTTGTAGGTGCTGCAACCAAACGAAATGAAGCCAAACAAATGCCGGTTGCCTTGTTGGGATCTCCTTCTTTTTATTGATGTTGGTACATTTGATTTTATCGACGAACACAGCCAAATAATCCAATTCTGACAAGTGTTTCTCAATATGGAACTTGCGTCAACAGTGGTTTCAAAATAGAAAGTGGCTTTTGTATAGATTTTTATTATTGTGCATCACAGAGGAGATTAATGAAATACTGGCTGATAATTTATGCAGATCCATGGGTACATGGGGTTTCACTTTCCGACTGGTGCGGCAGAAAACAGCTATAAAATGTGTGTCTATTTTCCCAGAATGGCCCCTTTACGTCAGAGATTGAAATCAAGGAAGTCGTAAAATTTGTTGGCTTCCTATATATTTTCCTGCATTCATCCTTCAAACGGTCGACTTATGAATTGCAAATGTTTGCACTAAATTTCGACTTAACTCAAACCAGCTGTTTCCAGTTGTCACAGCAAAGATCACATGATCACTTTACCAGCCTACTCGAGCAAAAGGGAAAGTATGCCAGTCGATATAATCAGCATGATTCAATTATTCATAAGGTGCACCCAGCATTCATTTCGTTTTAGTGCCAAAGTTGTTGTACATCAGTGATAATCCAGACGCCGCCGACAGATCAAATTAAAACGCAAAAATACGCATCAGATCAACTGAAACACAACATCTGTTCGTGTCCGTCGCAATTTCAAAATAAATGTCGGTCCAAACTTAAAGATCCATAATAATCAATCTGTGCACTACTGTCACCGCCACTCCACCGCGCAGCGGAGAAGCTGACACATCGCCAACGCGCGCTGGCAAGTGTCGACAGAAGTCATTGCCGATCGAGATTTTTCGCCGTTCGCCGCTTTCGTTCAACAATTTACAGTCCACTGAACTTTTCCATTCAATTCTTTTGATTCGTCGTTCTCTCTTGATTTCTCGTTGTCTTTGTTGTTTTCTCAGACATCGCTTTTTTGCGGACAAAAGTCAGCAAACCTAAGGTTAACGATTGTGTATTTCGATTTTATTTTTATAATCTTCGTGTTCGCTACATCATTTGAGAAGGAAAGGAAGTGGCACGAACTGACGAACGTTGATAATGACGTTGCTCGTGTCATGATCACAACCGCGCACAGCAGAGCGGAGAGATGGAAAACGAATCCCACTCAAGGCAGAGTGAATCGAAACCATTTCGGACCGGCACGGTGCGCAGTACAAACAATGAATGGCATGGGATGCAAATTAGCTTAAAATGAGATTGCCCCAGAAATTGGAAGAGACTTTTGTGCGATGCGAAATTTTTTCGAATTTATTGCGGAAAAACCATTGCGCGACGGCTGTGTGTGTTGGCATTTTCCGCGTTAAGCCAACAATCCGAAATCACTTCCTCGTGCAGTAGCTCTGCCGCGGAATGGATTTTCATTGCCATAATTTAAGCGCACCGTGTGGACGGACTGTGTACGGTTCGGTCATCGTCGTCGTGTACAAGTCAAGCTTCGAACACTTTCTCTTCTCGAGCAGCGGAAGGAAATTGTGTGTGGAACGCAACAAGCCACTTAGATGGATAATGATGATGATGGCGACGATAACGGTGATGGGGATTGGGAAAAAATATCATGAACTGACGTCTACCGCTGATGGTGGCGTCTGGTTAAACGAGAATTTATTGAAAGCATTGAGTGAAAGGATCACAAGACCTAAGTGATCGATGTTTCTGTGATGTGCGTGTCTGGCCGCTAATAAATCCTGATAGTCGAGTGTCGAGTACAAGGTTTAGACTAATTTAACGCTGCAACTACCTACTTTCGGCACACATTTCTACGTTTTGTGTGAACTTCACTGAAGAAGATGCCACAGGCAAATGTGGCTCAATTGGCTTGCTCTGCGGGGTCTGCTAATTAAGTGAAATGTTTCTTTTTATCGGTGTGGGAGAACGTGTTTTCCAATCGAACTTCGATCAATTTCTCTTACAGTTCTTAGTGGTGGTTCAATTTGGGGGTCCGAAAGTGAAGGTAGGCGTGACTGTCTACAATGGTTGGTAGAAACACTAAGACCACTGTAGGGTCGTTGTGTTACAACAGGAATCTAGTTGTTCCTCGTTCGCAATTAGACCTTTTAATGAAGCGATGAAGATGATTGACTTTCCTTAGTTCTGTCAAGGCGCGGAAGCAAAAGGCGCCTAAGTAGTTAAACCTAAGACGTCGTGGTAGGGGATACGTAGTCTCTAGGTGTGTATACCGATGGCACAGTTCCCATACACCAGGTCCTCTAAGATTCGGCCGGCTCATAATTATCAAGTTGCGTGAGTTGGATCAAGGGTAGGCCAAGATTGCCTTGAAATGAAGAATCCAGTTCCAGTAGATCATCTAAGTTTGATGTGGATAAGCGTGCAAAGCTTTAGTAGATGTTTTGAAGTAGTGATAGGCATGAACGTAAGGGTTCATCCGGAAAGAGCATTGAGGTAGTGCTCATTCTAGCTAGTTCGTCGCATTCGCAATTGCCCGGGTTGTCACTGTCACAGACAATTGGGGAACGACTTGGAGTTGGATGTGACACAGACTGCATTGCTGCCTGGCTGTCCGAACAGATGACAATGTCTAATATACTTTATTTTTTAGACAGCTCAGATCTTTCTTAGTCGCTACGCTCTGTCCCTGAAATCAATGATTCGGTAGATGGAATAACTCTTGAAAATTCAGAGCCTTGGAGGAGACTCCAGCTAATTCGCATGGGACCGCCGTCCAGCATCTGGTTTTCAGAAGTCCTGTAAAATCTGGTGCGAAACTGGAGAGAGCTAGCCAGACATCGCGCTAGTTGGAGAGGTATGTTGGTTGAGGCCCAGGTCCACCCCGGACTGTAGCGCCACACAAAGAAGAAGTATCTTGTAGCCACTTGTGATGCTGTAAAGATGATGGTACGATGCAGCGATTGGCATAGATCAGCTCCTGATGTTACAGAAGAGATTGTACCACATTTTGTGAGCTCACTGACTTTGCTGTTGCCCGGTATGTTACTCTGTTCCGGCTTACACATGAGGCAATACTTCACTTAATGCTGAGCATCCACTATCATCCATGAATGCCGGTGGATGAGATTGCGTGTATGTCCACATTTCAGTAATAGTTTTGAATTGAACATGACGTTGTCCAAAGACTTAGTTGGACGACTGTTCGCACAGACCCTTTAATCCTTTGGTCTTGGCTTCTGCCAGAAATAAGATACAGTGATAAGGCAGCTTCGAGTAGTGAGCGACGTTTAGGTCTTTGCAATATACACGCTTTCCTTGGACCATCCACCTATGTTGATTTGCAGGGTGTCATCCAGCGTTTGATTGTGAGACCCAATCCGATCTGGAATGAATGCTTTCATACTTCCTTATATCTTTTAACCCCCGAACTTCAGCAACGCGTTTGAGCTCTATTTAACTCATTCGTAAACGTTTACCTAGAGCATCAGCTATTCTGCCTACCTGTGTAAGCGGATTCCACTGCATTGTGTACTTCGCAAGTCTTCCCGATTCTGGAGCACACATCAAGTTCGGAGCCACCTCGGTTAGCTGAGACCATGCAATGTTCAGTAGGGCGCTGTTGTCAGAAATGCTAAGAGGCTTTGCTAAAGGCTTTAGTTTTTTCTGTATTTCTTCTGAGCCCCACTTTGTTCGGCCTTAGCTTGTTGCCTGTAGGCCATCAAAGGAAGATCCATAATCCCACTTATCGGATCGGCGTAGTCTGGTTTAGAGAGTCCCCGGTTTGGGCCTAGACCTTGTATTTGGCTTATATATTGCCAAATCTAGTCCAGCCACCTTTAGCTGTTGGGTTTGACTCGCCTTATCGCTGAAGTTGTCGACCAGTGTCTCTGACTGTGTTTATCACAACGGATCAATAATGGCGCTCTATAGCAGCCCATTTATCAAACCTAACTCTTTACTCTTGCAGTCAGTCTTGCATGGGAGTTCCGTTTGATGTATATGATTGCTGTGAAATCCAGACCACAAGTTGGATGAACCGATATCTTTATTCGTATTAGGGGAATTTTTCAAATGTTATTTCGATGGAGGGGAGTGCATTTCAGTGCGAAGAAATGACTCAAATTGATTTCAAGATTGCATTCAACCAAACACACAACGAAGTGACAAAAACCCACCTTCGGATACGCGCAGCAATTCTGAGAACAGGTACTTCAACAGCACCTGACCGAACTACAATTTAAGGTCGATGATATCATGCAAAACACCCCCACACCTAAATTCAGCGACATTCTGGCTTACTGCTATCAAAGTGCTTTGTACAACTTGAAGAGCCTCTTCTTGGTCTCTCAACAAGAACTTGTATCTTTCGTGCTATTGTTCGCCTGCTTCGACTTCAAATGAGGAAGTTTGAAGAAGCACTTAGTGGCAATTATTCTCCCCGGTAGTTGTCTGTGGAAATTTCATGCTCCCTTGACGACGCCCCAAGAAATAAATAAAATATAGCTTAGTCGCGCACAGTTCAAAATTAATAAAGTAACCAAAATAAATACGTTCTCCAAAATTGACATTTCGAATTTTTTGCACAAATTTTGACATTTTCTTTTCGCTTCCTTTCAGATGGGTGACGTCGATCCAGAAACCCTTCTGGAATGGCTGTCAATGGGCCAGGGTGATGAGCGTGACATGCAGCTAATTGCACTCGAGCAGCTATGTATGTTACTGCTTATGTCTGATAACGTGGACAGATGTTTCGAGAGGTAAGTTTATCCCATCCCATCCATTCCAATGGCAATTCGTTAAAGCGTTTGTTTTTCGTTTGTGTCTAGCTGCCCGCCACGTACGTTTCTTCCTGCACTGTGCAAAATATTTCTCGATGAACTCGCACCGGAGAACGTGCTCGAGGTGACTGCCCGTGCAATCACCTACTACTTGGATGTCTCAGCAGAGTGTACCAGACGTATTGTCGCCATAGATGGGGCCATTAAAGCAATATGCAATCGTCTAGTTGTAGCAGATCTTTCTAGCCGTACAAGCCGTGACTTGGCCGAGCAGTGCATTAAGGTTTTGGAATTGATTTGCACTCGCGAAGCGGGTGCTGTCTTCGATGGCGGTGGCCTGCACTGTGTATTGTCTTTCATCCGCGATTGTGGGTCACAAGTGCACAAGGATACCCTGCACTCGGCGATGGCAGTTGTGTCACGACTTTGCACTAAAGTCGAACCGAATAGCCCATGCATTCAAGATTGTGTGGAAAGTTTAAGCACCCTGTTGCAGCACGAAGACCCAATGGTCGCTGATGGTGCATTGAAGTGCTTTGCATCGGTTGCGGACCGTTTCACCCGCAAGTGGGTCGATCCGGCTCCACTGGCAGAGTACGGACTGGTAAGTGAGTTGTTAAAGAGGCTCGGCAATGCAGCCGGTAACGCACAACAAGGATCCAGTTCAACGTCGTCTGGGCACAACGACAGCTTAAATTCGGTCACAACGACGAACAAGACGCAGAGCACTGATGCGACCCGATCTTCACAATCAATATCGACAACCATTTCGTTATTGTCTACTTTGTGTCGTGGCTCGCCCACCATCACCCATGATTTGCTTCGATCCAAGCTACCCGACGCCATGGAGAGGGCATTGAAAGGCGATGAACGTTGCATTCTTGACTGCATGCGGTTGGCTGACCTACTGCTGCTCCTGCTGTTCGAAGGACGTCAGGCGCTCAGTCGCATTGGTGCGGGGTCGCAAGGCCAGCTAGCTCCGAGGGTTCGCCGCAATGATTCGAGTGCAGAACGCACCCACCGGCAGCTGATTGACTGCATCCGCAGCAAGGATACAGAAGCCCTCCAAGAGGCCATCGAATCGGGTGGCATCGATGTGAATTGTATGGACGACGTTGGACAGACACTCCTCAACTGGGCCTCGGCTTTTGGAACTCTAGAGATGGTAGAGTATTTGTGTGAGAAGGGCGCCGACGTGAACAAGGGACAGCGCAGTTCGTCGCTTCATTACGCTGCCTGCTTCGGGCGGCCAGGAATCGCAAAAGTTCTTCTCAAATTCGGGGCCTACCCCGATTTGAGGGACGAAGACGGCAAGACACCTTTGGACAAAGCTCGAGAACGCGTTGACGACGGGCATCGCGAAGTGGCGGCCATCCTGCAATCACCCGGCGAATGGATGTCTGCCGGACGTAGCCACTCGAAATCAGAGTGCGAGGATGGCTCAACGGAGCCCCGTGGAGATCCAGAAATGGCACCGGTTTACTTGAAGTTCTTCTTGCCGTGTTTCTGTCGAACCTTCCAAGGAACAATGCTAAGCAGTGTTCGGCGTGCAAGTCTGGGGCTCATCAAGAAGATGGTTCAATACGCGCAACCCGTCGTCCTCAGGGATCTTTGCGACACACAATCCGCCCCGGTTTCCAGTGGTGGAACGGCGGCACAAAATCTGGGCACACTTCTGGTCGAAGTAGTCGCCAGCGTTTTGGACAATGAGGTGAGTTGTACCTGTACAAACGTCAAACACACACACACGCACATGTATATATGTATCTCAATTGGATCACAATGGAATTTCCAAAAGAAAAGAAAAACAAAAAGAAAATCATTAGATAAAAATATTTCTTTTTCCTTCTTTTAACGAATGTTTAATTAATGACATTGTTCTCACATGAAATTTTCGTCTTTTCCCCCCTTCTTATCGACTGTGCACTTGCGCCTTGCCTATTGGAGACTACAGATCACTTACAGTTGGCCATCATCACTCACCGTTGGTGGCGCAACTATGACGAGCTGCTGCACGAGCGCATCCTCCTCCTCATCGCTTCTATCAGCTAACAGTGCAACTGCTTGTAGTCCCTGTAGTAGCAATAATGCTACATCAAGACAAGTTATGACCGCCAAGAGTGGAACACTTGCACAATTGCATAAACAGCAGCGTGTTGAATATTCACAGCTTTACATTGTGCCGCCGCCGCCGCCTCCAAAGCCAAGCGTGGCGGGGGTAATGCAAAAGAAAAATTATATTTTCTCTTTATTTTATATGAGTTTATCTGTTGTAATATTTCTTTTTGTTTTTTTTTTTTTTTGTATTTATATACTTTTTGTTCGTTTACGTTTACGTTTACTTTGTGATGAGGTTTATTTGCATTTTGAAACTTATATGTTGTACCGTTTACGTTAATTAATCTTTCATTTGTTTTATGTTTGACGGTAATCATTTGAGGCATAGCTTATGGTGCTAGAAAGTTGAGGTTGAAATTCCTGTCGGTTGAATTACCACGCATTATGTATGATTGAAATGTATACTTGCACGGAAGCATATAGATACATAGAGAGAGGCAGTTCGTAGAACGTATATGTTGAAGAAAGTTCAGCAGCCCGGCATGTGTGCGTGCGTGAGTGAGTGAGTGTCTGGAATCAATTATTTATTCATTATGCTAATAGGTTGCTAATGGAACTCGTATACATAGCTTCGACAGATCATTATCCGATTATCAGATACGTTCGCTTAATGACATTTGAATACGTTTCTGGATGAAAATTGTCTCACTAAGCCTCTTACCTAACCACACATTAAATTACCGAACGCAGATTCTGAGTCAGTGAATACATTTGAACGCAGGCGGGTTAAAGCAAACAAAGTGATCCCAGTCTTTGGTTTTACTTCTCTAAATAGAATGAAAAGAAAGGAGTAGTTGGAAAGCTAAAGAAAGAGGTCCTTTCCGAAAAGGAGAATGCCTTCGTCTTCTACCCGACATCACATCAGTCGTTGATATATAGACATGTAGGACGACAAGGCTACTTTGTCCGAACAAAAAAACCAAAGCTCCCCTTACAATCGATAGAAAAGATATTAGACGGTTGACTTTACTTATGAACATTCCGTTTGTAGAACAAAACCACGCGAGGAGAGTGGAAGTTCCATGCCAACAAAGGCACCGTCCATTACAGAGGAACATATCCATCTCTAGCAGTAACAAGAAAGGAAAATCTAGTCAACTTCAGTCCAACAAGGTCTAGAGCATAAATCATTCTTTAGGTTAGGTTTATGTTTAGTTAAGAATTGTACTTATTAAAGGTACTTATAGTGATTTGTCAGTTTTTAGGATTTCAGAAACTATTGAAACTAACACGTAGAGAAAGCCGACGAACTGGCTATTCAGGGAGGGGTCTGTATTTCTTGGCTAGGCCAAGATCTTGCTCGCTTGCAGATCTGCACATCCCAGTACGAGATGTCAAGGCTAATATCTCTACGCACTTCCTCGAAATAGCTTACTTCAGATGGGACAGACTGACGAACTGTGCTACGTCAAGAAAGTTATGGCCTAAGCATAATCGATCCAAATCAAATAAACGCGTCATGAAAATGCTGGGTTGGTGGTGGATTTTTCTAGACAGGAAATACTCTTTGAGCATTGTCAGTGACTCGAAAGAGGTGGGCCGTGAACATTATTTTTGTCCCACAGAGCAGGAATCAAATCTACGACGTAGAGATTGGGGTCGACGCACATACCCACAACGCCACGGGCCACGGAACTAATGCCCCTAAAAAAGTCATCGATTGGATTTAGGGGTATCTCATATTCAGTATCCAAGCTGTGGCATTAAGGTAACTTAGGGTCTCACTGACCCACCACATCTACTTGCCTATCTAAAACCTAAAGGCTGTAAGTTCGTCAAGAGCTAGCTGGTCACTCAGTTATGCGTAGGGTTTCTTAACAACTCAGCCCCCTTGTATTTATTCAGATTTGAACACAGATGTGTTCATAAAGACAGATACAGTAGGACACATATTACAGGCTGCTCGTGCTGAATAATAATAATAGTATAATATGAGTGGCGCTACAGCCCGTGGAGGGCCAAGGGCTTAGCTTCTCAGCAACCACTCGTGTTGTGCGTTCTTATTTTTCTCTCACGAGTGGAAGGAACCTACAATTTCTGTCTAATGTCTAATTTGAAATCACCGATCAGTAGCTTATAGAACAAATTACAATCATGTAACACCGTTATTCAGAACGTCATTGCAGACTTGTTGCTGAAAAGTCAAATACAAAACATTGCGTGATCAATTCCAGTACCCTTTTCATCATTTGCTTGATGACTATTTCCAATTGTCAGATCAAAATTGAGGAATTCTCTCTAATATCCCCAAAAGTTTAGTAATCATTGATCGATAGACCCAGTACTAGCGAGATTCAGACTTCGCACCAAAATTAATTCTGTCCCGCTACTAAATGCTTACATATAACCAGATTGAGAGAGATTCCTTGTCAGTGTTTTTCAAGTACCATTACCGAACCAAGCAGAGATTACGATTTACGTGAACTCGTCACTAAAATGAATGATCCCTTAAATCCGTCGGCAGGCAAGGGGACTATAGTCTGTGAAGTAGTTTATTACTTGAGCCCTTTTTTACGTTTACCAGAGTCTACTGTTTATACAAGTAGATATCAAATTAGTTGAAGACGAAATTTGATTGAGATTATGTTTTTTTTTTATGAAAAATTAAGGAGAACGCTAAAATGTGGTAACAAAAAATGTGAGTTAAGGCCCAAGCCCATAGAATCCGGTGCGTGCGTTGCAGTTGACATCCACAAAAATCGTATTTGCCGGACCGCAAGGAGGTGCCCATTGAAATACGTGCGTTGCGTCCGAAATATGTATACATATATACAATCCCACACGACCATGAGAGTAAAATGATACACACATGTGAGAAAAAACTGTCAAACGGAAGAAAAGTTAAAAGTTCGCCAACTTCATCCATTGTGATGCATTCTACATATAGCCCACACTCGTTGTCTCGCTCCCTCTTATTAGATCGAATTATTCGATTGTTTTTATTCGCAATTGCCCATCGCTAGTACAGACCAGTGCAGATGTGCAACTGCTGTAGAGCACTGTCTGCATTCATTTTGAGCCAGCCTCATTATCTAAGCTCCCCACTTAAGTTTACTTCAATTCGTATAATAACAATAGTATGAGTGGCGCTAAAGCCCGTAGCTTGGGCCTTGTTTTTCAGCAACCGTTCGTGCTGTGCGTGCTATTGTTCCATCACGAGTGGTTGGGACCTTTTTACAGACAGTAGTACTCTGCGCATTATCAATAACTCGAAAGAAGTGGCCGTGAAAATTATTTCTGCCGTATATACCAGGAATCGAACCTAGACGCCGAGGTGCGTAAGGGGGTCGACGCACATACCCACAACGCCACGAGCCACCACTTTGATTCGTGATTCGTCTCTTGTTGTAGGAAAAAGTATGTAGTGACCTTGAACCACAGCATATTAAATAGTATACAGGTATATAGGCACTATGCTACACAGTAGTCAATTGATCACATAATACGCAGCAGCAGGTATATGTAGGCGCTATTTTAGAATGTTTAGTCTTGCTAAAACAGAATATTTTACCTTACGTTCTCCTAGATAAACATGAATGTATGTTGTTTTATCCGTACCTTGTTTAGAATTGAAGAGTTCCTTTGTTTGTTTCCAATTTTTATGTTCATTTCAATATTTTGTCATATATTTTTGTTTTTCTCTTGTACACGCACATACCAAACTGAAATAAAAATAAACACAATGACCATACGTCGCCCCCCATCTTTTAATTGCTTGGCACGCTCTCATTTTGTTGGTAGTTTGCTTACAACAACAACAAACCAAATCCCATTGTCTATCTTTTGAAATCTCTCTCTCTCTCTCTCCTTTTTGGCATACTCTCGTATCTAGCATATAATATTCGTTGCGTAAATCATGCAATATTTCATGCCGATAACAATGATGTATGAAATACTACCTATATATATTAAATTTGTACGTTTCAAAATTGTTTACATAAGCAAAGCAATAAGAATTGGAAAGAAAAGTATCATCCAAGTATTTAAGTGTCAATATTTTTATCTGGTTTTTTGATTTTCTTTTTCATTTTTCTTTTGTTTTCCTTTGTATTTTGTTTTTCAACTAACCACAAGAAGATAAAGCATGATGGTTGTTTGAAATAATAAACAAAATATTTTTTGATCGTCGTGTGTCTATTTTGTGTTTTAACTTTCTCTCTCTCTTCTCCCTCCCTTCCATCTCTAGGATGACGAAGACGGACACCTTGTTGTGCTCACAATCATTGAAGAGCTGATGTCAAAAACCCAGGAGGAGTTCCTCGATCACTTCGCAAGGCTTGGTGTTTTTTCCAAAGTTCAGGCGCTCATTGGTCCCGAAAATGAAGTGCACAGTGAAAAATCCGCACCAGCACCAGTGCCGGCAATCACAGATGAACCTGGCCCTTCATCAGCCGTTTGTGCTGTTGTAACTGGTAAGATGATGGCAAACTGTCAAATGACGAACTGCGTGTGTAACGATGTACTTTTTCGCAGAAGATCCAATGGAGGATGCCAAAGAAATTCTACCAGGAAAGGCCTATCACTGGCGTGAATGGAGTATTTGTCGTGGTCGTGATTGTCTGTACGTTTGGTCGGATTCAGCTGCACTAGAGCTGTCGAATGGATCAAATGGTTGGTTCCGCTTCATACTCGACGGGAAGCTGGCAACAATGTACTCAAGTGGAAGTCCAGAAAATGGGAACGACAGTTCAGGTAAGAAAGATCTTGCATACGCTTGGGCACACGGAAATGGTTATATCGTTTTGCTACTTGTAGAATTGTAGATTTATTTGATATAATGCCGCCTTGGTTGGGTAGATAGAAGCTATAATTTCAATTTATCCTTTCTTTACTGGTTCGGCAGTCTAAGTATGATTATCTTCCTAGTTTATAGTTGTAACTATCTTTCATTCCTATAAGAAGAAATCATAAATTGGTTTTCGTATGAAAAAGCAGATATCGCGATATTAGAATAAAGCATTTAAATAAACATATTTTAGTTAGTCTAGTGAAAATGATCTGGGTACACTTATTGCACATATTTATTAATGTGATTAGCAGTCCTCTTATTCTGACCCTAGCGGCGCTACATTCCGGGCACGAACTGGGCCTCAATCAACAAGCCTCTTCAGCTGGCACGATATTTAACCAGCTGCCGCCAATTTCTCACATCAAATTAGTTGAAGCCCTCTCCACTGGTGTGCGCCATCGGTTTGCGGAACCCTTATCCTGCGTTGTCGCACTAGTTCACAGTCGAAGACTCTTTGGGTTGGAGCAGTATTGTCCATGGCCTAGTCATTGAGTCTGTAGACGCCTCGCTAAACTCATGTCGCGCTGTACCGGCCCTACATTTCGTGGTTGGTGGTTCTCCAGAAACCATCAACGTGTAAAGGCCAAGGGCTTTCTCATCTGCTCTAGTTGCAGTCCACAATGTTTCTTATTTATTTAACGTATCTCCAAAGACAATCCTAGCAGTCCTAAGCTAAGGAGTAATAGACATTCTAGGTTAGTTCTACTTGATGTGGCTGAGACAAGACCTCGCAAGCACATTTCTTCTGAGCAATTGTTCCCCAGTGATTCAGACAGGATAGCAAAGAAACACAAATCAGATCAGCTTCATCTAACACGAGAAAGTGAGAAAGTATTAAGTGCACAAGCGTAGTGTGAAATCCGTTCCAGCAGTATTTTCATTCTATTGATTGATAACTACCCTAAACAGTTCATAGAGGCTTAGGATGCCCACGAGTCTTGTAGCGGTCACTGCACTCTGGCATACTTTTTGAGACACATCTCTAATGCAACCAATTCTGCAGAAACTTCAGGGACAAGTAAAACCACCTCTGCTCCTGCAACATTCACGCCGCTTGTAAGAAGTCAATTGTACTCCAGTTTAAGACTAGTGTCAATTCGAAACACTTTTTCTGCAAACAAGCAAATCTCTTAATAATTGTAGTGCTGTTGCCAAAACCTCGCGGCACATCGCGGTGCTTTTTCGTCTAATTTCCGTAAGAAAATATTGTCGCGAGAGTGCTCTGAAGGCTTGTGGAAATGGTATTACAAATTTGGTTTTTGGTGTCAATTTGCCACAATGTGGTGTTTGGTTCATCAGTCATCAGTCACAAAAAAACTACGTGAGACCAACGTGTATGGAACATCGTTGTATTCTATGCGAGAAATGCAAAGTACATCATCGCATATTTAATTTCAACAACATTCTCGATTCGATTCGACCTGTATTTTTTTCCTTCCTACGTCAACTGTCAACGAATTGCTATGTCATTTTCTTCTGTCAAATGGACACCAAACATCAATTTAAAATCGCAAAACTAAATATAGTCTAGACAGTGTTAACTTGATCATTTATGCTTGATATGGTAATTGAGTATAAAACTTCTGAAAACCGACAACCGATTCAAGATCTGTGATTAGTCTTAAATAATTTGACCAAGAAGGTCGCTGCGGTGGTTACTTGCAGACTCCGGCGCTGGATTTCTAATTCCATGTCCATACACAACTCTTACTAATTCATGGCAGCACTTGTCTGGTGCCACTGGCAAAATTCAGAAAATAGAACTGTCTTTCTATCGTCACTGTCTAAAATTGTTCATTGCCATTTGTCTCCTCCTCCATTTGGGAGAGAACGAGAGCAGTCACATCGCAATGTGTTGCTTCAGAAGCTAAACCCACGTTAACCTCGTAGTATCAGCAATAGTCATACAACGTCCAATAAAATAAAGAGTTTAGCAGAAAAAAACAGGCATTCCAAAGCTAAGTTCATCTTGTTTTCTTTTTGCACTTTCATTTCACAAATATTTTCTCTGAGAAGATACACATCTCATAGTCACACCCATTCTCATAGAGTTAATTATTTGTTCGATTGTAGTATGTTTTTTCTTCTTTTTGTCAATAACGAGTTGAGTGTTATTTTCAAAACCACATACGACTAATTTATTGATTTATTTACACAATTATTGTCATATTTGTCATATTTACCGCCCATCACGAATCTGTCTCAACTTTACGTTTATTTTTTTGCAATTTTGTTATGTATTTTATTATTTCAATAATACTCTTAACCCGCTTTCATCTTAAACCAACACATTCTCGTGTGTCTTTTTTTTTTTTGTTCTTTTTTCCTTTTTTATCGTATAATTTTCTGTCCTGTAGGCAAGGGACGAGGCATGGACTCAGTATCTAGCGAAGGTGAGAGATTTGATCCTTTTTTCTTTTTTTTATATTTATTTTGGTCCTACTACAACTTATTTTAAATTTCTTCTAAATTGTTCATTCTATTAACAAAAATGAATCTCTTAAATGTACATGTATACAAACTTGCTTGATTTGATTGGAATTTAGAAATATTGGTGTTTTTTTTAAGTAAATTGATTAGATGTGGTTGCGTGTAAACATTTTGCGGTAAATAGCCTTTTAATTGTATTATATTTTGGATCTTTGAAAAAGTGACCGACCAGGTATGCCGTTTGTGTGAATGTTGCATGCTTCTTTATTTCTTGTTTGTCGTACATTCTGTTTTCCATTAACTAGAGGTTGTACAATGCAGACGTGTAAGTAGTTACTGGTAGCATAACTACAGTCAATGTTCTTTCTATAGCACCACCCGGAGAGCATTTACGCTTCGTCATCGTTTAGTGCGTCAAATTCACGTTTAAAAAGCGGTTTTTCATTCGGCCGGAATTTGTGTGAATAAACCTAGACTTTACTGAGCCTAAAGAACGTGCTAAATCCCTCTGAAGACTCAATTGATTACCCCCAAGTCCAATTTAATAATTTGTGGGTATACGTGCAAGGTCCTTAAAGACGTCTAGCGGCTGTTGCTAGGTCTTAAATTCTATTCAAATATTAAGATCTGAGGACAGACATCTGCGTGCAAACCTTCTTTCAATAATCAGACGGGTGGCGCTGTGCTCCTCGTTTCCTGCAGCTTTAACTAATCATATATAGTATATCGACATACACGCAATCCCATCCACCGACATTCATGGGTGATAGTGGATGCTCAGCATTAAGTGGAGCATGTGTAAGCCGGAACAGGTAACATACCGGGCAACAGCAGTGAGCTCACAAAATGTGGTACAATCTCTTCTGTAACATCAGGAGCTGATCTATGCCGATCGCTGCATCGTACCATCATCTTTACAGCATTCACAAGTGGCTACAATATACTTCTTCTTCTTTGTGTGGCGCTACAGTCCGGGGTGAACCTGGGCCTCAACCAACATCTCCAACTAGCGCAATGTCTGGCTAGCTGTCTCCAGTTTCGCACACCAAGGTGGTTGAGGTCCTTTTCCACTTGGGTGCGCCACCTTAAACGCGGGCGTCCTCTGTTGCGTTGCCCGAAAGGTTCGGATTCGAAGATTCTTCGGGCCGGAGCTGTGGTGTCCATACGCTTTACATGATACTGCCTGCCTTAAAACAAGGGAAATATGGTCAGTGCGTGAATAGTAAAAAATCCACAAAATGCCAAAATGTGTAATTAGCAATTTGTTGGCTGAGGCCCAGGTTCACCCCGAACTCTAGTGCCACTAGAAGAAGATAATTACCAATTTGGTCAGGGAACTGACATAATTCTTTTAAATCTCACACAACACGACCAGTTGCTCATTTCATATCGGTACACCTAGTATAATCTCGGCTGACAGTGCAGCATGCGAATGAAAAAGGGACGTCATTCTATTTCGATGTGGATCTCATCTTTACAACGAAACTAGAAAGCGACTGTTTGCCCAGTGAAATCATAATTAATACTCCTTAAATTCTTTCTATGCGCATCATGCCACAAAATCCGTAATGTTGATTTGAGAGGAAATCCAAGGCAGCGCAATAATGTTAGATCATGCGAGTCTCCAAGTCAAAGACATTTTTTTTATAATTTGCGCGTGCTCAAGATGTTATTAATACCCTTAATTGTCCGGGGTCAAGACACAGTACGGGCCGAAGGTATACAGGGAGAGAGAGAGAGAGGAGGTACCTGTGCACATTGGTCTTAAACATCTGCGGATTGCAATCTATGGGGAATATTGAGCTGGGAAGAGCATTCCATATTCGTGTGGTGCGCCTGAAAAACTAGTCTCTAAATTTCACTGTGCGTCCGAAAGTAGACTTAAGGGTAAACTGATGAGCATTCCTGGCGAGACGTGTATTGCGGGTGAATTCAAGGAGTGGAGGAATGCAGTTGGCTAGCTCACTTGAGCATCGTTTGTTAAAATAACGATAAAACACGGATAAAGAAGACGCGGCACGTCGATGTTCAAGCGAGTCTAATGAACCCGCGATATCGTTGCCTCCTATAAGTTTTATCGCTCGCTTTTGGATTCTATCTAGTAGGTGCAGGGTGGTCTTGGGGGCACCAGACCAGATATGAGCGTTATACTCAAGATCATCCTTTCAGACTCAGATGCAGCCTTACAAAATGGAGACAGCATTTCATAACCTAAACAAAAGTTTCTATTTCATCCGCCTCCCATGGAAGTTGAGATAACTGTAACATTGACAGTAGCACATTTTGCATACTTTCTATAAAGAATGCGTATACACCGCAAATTCCCGTTCTTCTTTCACTCTCTTCTCAAATATGAAGTAAAGGGTGATTCATCGTGAGGTTTGATTTAAAATGTAAAATAAAACGCATCAATTTGAAAGTGGACTTTTTTAATCATGGTTTAAAAGATGAATTGTTCATGGCATTGAAAATGACATCACTTGGCACGACTACATCTCAGATGGTTCATTCGGAAAGTCAATCATTATGGGCGACTCGTTCGAGCAACTTGACTGGTATCTCGCAGATAACACGAGTAATGTTGGCTTCCAAACCATCAATCGTAGCTGACTTATTCCTGAAGACCTGAAACTTGACAGAGAAAATAGTCTAGACACTACGATCTAGGCGGCCAATTTGCCGTGGCAAATTGTGAAATTATGCGCTCACCAAAATGATTCCTCGACAAGTCGCTTGTTTCACTTGCTGTATGGCCCGTAGCACCGTCTTGTTGAATCCAGGGGTCACCAAGACCATGTGCTTAAATTTCAGGAACCCCGTTAATATGGCCAAGCTGCGGAAAACGATGACGAAGCGATTATTCACCGTCTTCGCGTTCACTCTCAGCTTCAACTGTTATAGTATCTTCACTACGTGCTGGATGTGGTGCAACCGGTCGTATGTCATTCACTAATGTAAACTGAAACAATAGTTGTTTCAGTAGGTCGATAGTCGATAACGTCAGTTCCTCGAGTCGCGCGGGAAAAAATGCTCACAGAACGCTGATTTTCATAATACAGCTGCACAATTTGGAGATCCTGTTATTGTGTGTCTTCTTCCGTGATGACTCTGACACTGAGCAAAAATTACAAAGCAGTTTAATAGCAGTCACGCGTGTTCTGTCAAAACAAGCCAAGTTCGAAAACAAAAGTCGTCTAATAACTCCAACGAAACTACAAGAAACATTGAACTCCGCTCAAATACATCCAGTAATTCAAGCACCCTCCCTTCAACTTTAGCAGACGTACATCCATGTTTACAGCCACTTTGTCCAAATGTTCATACCTGACTTAGTCCTATCATCTCTCTTGTTTGCGTCTATCAATTAACAAATAACAATGTGTCAGTCGAACACCCAAAAGCAATTCCTCACACCGCCGTCCAATTGAACTGATCACATCTCTATTCTCCTCTTTCACAGAAAATCGTGGCGAATTCCTTGAGAAGCTTATGCGGGCGCGCTCCGCAGTCCGACCTGGAACACCATCTCAACCGATTCTCCCCACTGTCTCGGTTCTGCGATTAGTCGTCGGCAATTGGGTACTCCAGAGCCAGAAGCAAAACCAACTGCACATTCACAATTCCGAGGGTCATCAGGTGACCATCCTTCAAGACGATCTGGCCGGCTTCATATTCGAAAGCAATCGTGGCACCAAACACACATTCACCGCCGAAACAACCCTTGGTCCAGACTTCGCGTCCGGGTGGTCGGTCACGAAGAAGAAGAAGATCAAGACAAAGACCGAAGTGCAAAAGAATCAAGTCAAGAACTTGGCTCGCGATCTATACAATAAGTACTTTAAGGCAGCACAAGCAGTGCCTCGTGGAGCTGTCGCCAAGCTGACGGCAATCGTCAAGTTGATCGAGGCGGCTTTGGAAGAGCAGCGAGTCTCGCCGAACTCGAATTGGCAGGACAAGCTGTGCAGTGCACTGAACGAGCTGACGAAACTGCTGCACGAAGACGGTGTCGTGAGCGCCTACGAAATGCACAGTTCAGGGCTGGTGCAAGCGTTGGTCGCTGTACTCTCGAAGAACTACTGGGACAATGGACTGTCCAGGAACAGAATGAATAAACTGCAAAAGCAGCGGATCTCCATCTTCAAGAACTGCATACTTAACAGCAAGAGTGATAAGAAGAACACAGCCGGGATTTTGGTACAGAAACTGGTGTCGGTTCTAGAGAGCACCGAGAAGCTACCAATTTACATGTACGACGCTCCTGGCACCGGATACGGTCTGCAAATTCTAACGAAGCGTCTGCGATTCCGGCTGGAGCGAGCCGCCTGTGAGACCACGCTATTTGATCGTACGGGACGAACACTGAAAATGGAACCGCTTGCAACGGTGGGACAGCTGGCTAAGTACTTGCTGAAGATGGTTGCGAAGCAGTGGTACGACATGGATAGGAGTACATTTGTGTACTTGCGGAAACTGAAGGATCACAAGGCCGGCATGGTGTTCAAGCACGAGTATGACTTCGATGAGGAGGGCTTGGTTTATTTCATTGGCTCGAATGGAAAGACCACCGAGTGGGTGAATCCCGCACAATACGGGCTTGTACAAGTGACCAGCTCGGAGGGAAAGACCTTGCCGTACGGCAAACTGGAGGACATCCTATCCCGGGACAGCATCAGTGTCAACTGTCACACCAAAGACAACAAGAAGGCTTGGTTCGCCATCGATCTTGGACTGTATCTGGTTCCAAACGCATACACTCTTCGACATGCACGCGGCTACGGCCGCAGTGCTCTTCGCAATTGGATGCTTCAAGGATCGAAGGACGGAGTGAACTGGGTCACGTTGGTTACGCACTCCGATGACAAGAGTCTCGTGGAGCCCGGCAGCACCAGCACTTGGCCAATTGTGTGCGCTCCCGACGAGAACCAAGGATTCCGGCACATTCGCATCCAGCAGAACGGCCGCAATGCGTCCGGACAAACTCATTATCTGAGCTTGAGTGGCTTTGAGATCTACGGACGCGTGTCGTCCGTGTGCGAGGACATGGGCAAAGGTGCCAAAGAGGCTGAGGCGAAAACCCGCCGAGAACGACGACAAATTCGGGCTCAACTAAAGCATATCACGAAGGGAGCACGTGTGGTTCGCGGCGTCGACTGGCGCTGGGAGGATCAAGATGGCTGTGGCGAGGGCACTGTTACCGGGGAGATTCACAACGGATGGATTGACGTGAAATGGGATCACGGAGTGAGGAACTCCTACCGAATGGGAGCCGAGGGCAAATACGATCTGAAATTGGCGAATTGTGATAATTTGTCCGTGCTGGAGGGCGGCAACTCAGTGGCTCCTCTGTCGAATCTGACAAAGAAACTGGAAAACAAGAGCAACGTGCTCACTAGTCGAAAGTCCAGTTCAACACCATCACTGCCAGAGGCGACGGAGCTCAATCGGAACTCGGTGGCCACCTCAGAGCAGGCAGCATCAGCGGACAATCTTGCGTGGAAGCAGGCTGTGGAGGCAATCACTGAGAATGTCTTCTCATCAGCTAAATCTGACATCGTTACGACAGCCAACCCCGATGGTAAAGACACTTGCGGTTCATCTGTGGTTGTCCACCATTCTCTACGGGAGAGAGAAAATATCACAGACTTATCGGCGATCAACAACTCAATGCAAGCCATAAACGCTAATGTCGTATCGGATCTGGCTACAATCACAGAGAATCTAGCCCTCACTGATAATGTTTGTGGTGGAAGCAGCAGCGGCAATAACTCGGCCAAAAACACCCTGGCCGGACTGCTGGCAAGTGGACCGAGCAGCACCGGAGGCTCGACACTCATACGCCAGCAGAGCTTCAGTGAGGACAACAACAAGTCATCGAACATTGAAGCCAACAACAAGATGAACGCTAGCAACTCGGTGAACAGCATCAGCAAGAGTCTGCTGGTTAACTTGAGGGCCAACTCTGGCCAGAGGGTGTCGCAATTCTCGACAGAGGCAATGGAAGTGATTGATAAGATGCGCGAAGGTGTCGACATGATTCGTAACAATACGAACAACATACTTTCATCGGACATTCTGTCGATCCCTTCGTCGAACCTCCTAGCACCGGGTGTCAAAATTCCTTTGCCCAAATCTCACGATTCGGCCGCAAGCAGTGCAGCCATCTCAGCCGCCACTGCAACCCCATCCAGCACAGGGGGCGGGGCAGGCGTTCAGAAGCCCGACGAGGTGATGCACTTCAAGAAGCAATTCGTCGAAAAGCACATGGGCGAGTGCTCAGCAACCGGCAAGGACGGCACCAAGAACACCACTCCGCTGATGGAGAATGCCCCGGCCGGTGCCACATCAGCAACGGCGGTCTCAAGTCAGATGAGTGTGAGTGTGCCCAATTTGACGACCACCTCAGTGTCGGAGGTTCCGGCACAGCCGGATACAGCCACTCCTACCAGGCTGCTGGAAACCTTTGCCGCCATGGCCCGTCGCCGAGCTTCGCAAGGCAACAACATCCAGAACGATCAGAAAATCAACAACTCGAACTCGAACGAGCGCAATAACCAAAACTCTGGCACAGGGTTCTTCCCGCGAGGACCCACTTCGGTGACGAGCCTGGTCAAGCTGGCTCTGTCAAGTAACTTCCACTCGGGACTGCTTAGCACCGCACAGAGCTATCCCAGTTTGTCGTCAAACAATACAGGTGAGTTCACCTCTGGCGAGGATCCTTTTCTTTGATCTTACAGAGTCCCGTCTTCTAGGCAACAACACTGGAGGCACCACTGGGAATGGGACCAACACATCGTCAGGCAATCAAGTGACTTCATCGATCAACCCCGCTCTGACCATGAGCCTTACATCAACCTCCAGCGACAGTGAGCAAGTTTCGCTGGAAGATTTCCTGGAAAGTTGCCGTGCACCTGCACTGTTGGGTGATATGGACGATGACGATGACATGGACGAAGACAATGATGACGAGGAGAACGAGGATGAATACGAAGATGTTGGCGTAAGTACCCGCCATGCCTGCTCATGTTCCACTGTATTAACCTCTCTGTTCACGTTTCTTGCAGAACACACTCTTGCAGGTAATGGTTTCCAGAAATCTGCTCTCGTTCATGGACGATGAGACCCTCGAGACGTGCCGCGCCGGTGTGAAGAGAAAATCCTGGGACGACGAGTTTGTCCTCAAGAGGCAATTCTCCGCCTTGATACCAGCCTTCGATCCCCGTCCAGGTCGGACCAATGTCAATCAGACATCAGATTTGGAAATTGCACCGCCTGGCTCGAGTTCGGAGACGGCCAAGACAAGCGAATATGTCACCATTCAACAGCCAGCACTGCATCTCACGCTGAAGGGTCCCGGCATCGGCGGCGTCCCAGACGTCGAGGTTGAGTTGCGCAACACCGAATGGTCGATCTTCCGTGCCGTTCAGGAGCTTCTGCAGGCCACCCAGCTTTCGAAGGCGGACAAATTCCGGAAGGCATGGGAACCAACCTACACCATCGTGT
The DNA here is from genome assembly GCA_916610145.1 of Eristalis arbustorum. Lineage (NCBI taxonomy): Eukaryota > Metazoa > Arthropoda > Insecta > Diptera > Syrphidae > Eristalis > Eristalis arbustorum. The sequence continues at coordinate 34,582,885 of OU744317.1, forward strand.
ACAAGGAGGCATTGCCAACTGAAACCGGCAGCGGCAGCGGTGGCGACGATGACGGACCCAACACCCCGGTCATCTCAATCAAGAGCGGAGCCTCAACTCTGTCGCCCAACTCACCGATGCGCAGCGGCTTTACAACCTCAGAGAACATCAATTGCAGCGTGGACGATGTGCTGCAGCTGTTGAGTCAACTCAACGCGCTTAACCAAAAGGAGAAGTTCGGCAAGAACGAGGAGCTCATCGCAGAGGAGAGCGCAGCTTACACTCTGACCCCGGAAATATTCATGAGCAAGAAGATAACAAACAAACTGCAGCAGCAAATTCAAGATCCATTGGTTCTCTCCAGCAACAGTTTGCCAACTTGGTGTGAGGACTTGAATCAGTCGTGTCCCTTCCTGTTTCCGTTCGAGACTCGTCAACTGTACTTCAATTGCACAGCATTTGGAGCCTCTCGCTCGATTGTGTGCTTGCAGTCGCAACGGGATGTCACCTTGGAGCGCCAGCGGATGCCTGGCTTGAGTCCACGACGCGACGATCAGCAAGAGTTCCGAGTGGGGCGGCTCAAGCACGAACGCGTGAAAGTCCCACGCATGGACAATCTCCTCGACTGGGCGATGCAGGTAATGAAGGTGCATTGCAACAGGAAGTCAGTTCTTGAGGTGGAGTTTGTCGGAGAAGAGGGCACGGGCCTGGGACCGACACTGGAGTTCTACGCCCTAGTCGCCGCTGAGCTGCAGCGCGCCGATTTGGGCATGTGGCTGTGTGAGGACGAGGAACAGAGCTTGGCCACCGAAGACCAACACATACACTTGGGCCAAGGCAAGAAACCCCCAGGCTACTACGTCAATCGCAAGGAAAGCGGTCTATTCCCCGCACCCTTGCCACAGGATTCGGAGATTTGCGAACAGGTGTCCAAGTACTACTGGTTCCTGGGCGTCTTCTTGGCTAAAGTACTGCAGGATATGCGTCTGGTTGATTTGCCACTATCCAATTCATTCCTACAACTGCTCTGTCACAACAAGGTACTCTCCAAGTCCAGCGCTATACAGGCTGTCAAGGGATGCGATGATCTGATGATGTCCTCCATCATATCAGAAGACTCCGAGCTGGCCGATACCTGCTCGAAACTGCTGGGCAACGAGTTCCCCGAGTCGTGCTGGTATGACGGTGTACTGACTCAGGAGAATCTCATGGAAATAGACCCAATACGGGCAGAGTTCCTCAAAGAGCTGCAAGATATGGTGGCACGCAAGCAGGCGATCGAAATGGATCCATATCTCTCGCCGGATCAGCGTAATCATGCAATCGAAAGCCTCAAATTGATAACCAAGAATAACGAAGTGCATTTAGAGGATCTAGCGTTAACCTTCACATATCTACCTAGTTCACGAGTCTACGGCTACTCATACGCTGAACTCGTGCCAAATGGATCGGCCATCGATGTGACAATTCACAATCTCGAAGAGTACTGTGAACTGCTGATGAATTTCTCACTGCAAGATGGTATTGCCAAGCAGTTGGAGGCATTCCATCGTGGTTTCTGTCAAGTATTCCCACTCAAGAAGTTAGCTGCATTTAGCCCGGAGGAGGCCCGTATGATGATTTGCGGTGAACAACATCCCCAGTGGACCAGAGAAGATCTCATCAATTACACTGAACCCAAATTGGGATATTCGAAAGACAGGTAAATGACACATGTCACATGATCGATGGTGAACTGAATTTGTTTTCTTTTCTCCTTGCAGTCCTGGTTTCTTGCGCTTTGTAAATGTACTCCTAAGTATGACTGGGCCCGAACGTAAAGCATTTTTACAATTCACCACCGGTTGCAGTAGCTTACCCCCAGGCGGCCTGGCCAACTTGCATCCACGGCTGACTGTCGTACGAAAGGTGGACGCCGGCGAGGGTAGCTACCCATCGGTGAACACGTGCGTACATTACTTAAAACTGCCCGACTATCCGACCGAAGAGATACTGCGAGACCGTCTACTGACTGCAACGAAAGAAAAAGGATTCCATTTGAATTAAGCAAGCCACGCAAGCAAGAGTTTATACATACATTTTTTCTTTGTACACAGGATTGTATACAATCGAAAGCAATTCGGCAAACAAAAAAAAAAAGGAAAAACAATTGTTACCAAAATAAATTCAATCAAAGTAAAGCAGATAACTAAACAAACAGAAATGTGTGCGCCTTCGTTTAGCAAAACCACAATGTTACACGTACAACATTTCACCTGTCCCCGCCAAGGTCTAGCGCCACTCTCTCGCACTCTTAGACTCAACCACGCATTCAAATGGCATCAAAAATATGTGCACATGCATATGTGTGCATCCGATAACGAGGGGGCGTGATTGGATGGGATGGGAGCTACGTGTACGCATTGTGTTCCTTTTTTTTATGAAAATCATATAACTTTTGTGTAAATAGTTTTTAATTTATTGAAATATAAATATATTTGATAATTACGTATAAGAGATTTTAATAGTATATGTGTATGCATTCATACAAGGCATACCCACCAACAAACCACAAATAATATACAAAACTTTTGAACCAGGGTGAGCGGGCAGGATGATATGTATCTAGTGTAGGACAGAACAATTTACGGAGATAGCTGGATTTGTAAGCGACCACCCCACTCTCTACACAGACACACACTACACTTGAGAAAAAAAAACACAAAAACCGTCGTTTCAGCAACGACATCAGAACACATCATCGTCAGCAGCAGCAAATTGCATAGATTTTCAATTTTTAATCAAAAGTTCGTAATTAATCAATCATAAATATGTGTAATGATTTGTAGAGGACATGCAGCAAAAAAAAAGAAAACATATATTTCTAATAAATGAAAACATGTGGTGTGTTACGGTAGATAAGATTGAAGAATCAAATTACATTGCGAACCACTGTCGCAGCAATGATAAGTTAACCAAATCGCATCATCGGTGTCTTAGTTCTCTTCGTTTGCTATACACACTCACTCACTTTCACTATTTCTTTCGTTTCGATAGTTAGTTCATTTCATTTGTCGATTATCGCTATCATGTATTCGTTTCTTTGATTTACACGTTCTACTTAAGTCTCCCACGATTCCCAGTCGCTCTGGGATTTGTGTTTTAGTTGAGAGAATAAGCAAAAATCTGATTGTCTTTAAAGTTATAACGCAAGTAAAGAGGGGGGATAATAATTCAATGAATCAACGTAGAAAACAAAAACCGATTGAAACCACGTATGAATAACTATATATATATATACAAAGCCCCATTATTCATTTAATCGATACGTACATACATATATATGGACATTTATTATGTTATTAAAAATATTTCAAGTAAAATGAAAATGTTGAATTATTATTCTAGATGATAAAAATAAACGAAAACAAAACAAAAACTTGGATGATAAATAAATAATACAAAAAAAAAATACAAACATTTCTTGTTTTTATTTGTCAAAAAGACTGAAATAATTCTCTGGGATGGTAAACAATAAATAAGAGGGATCTGATAATAGCGATTGCATAATCAAGCGAAGCCTGTCGCAGCATCTGGATGGCAGTCTGCCCATTTATATTCGCTGATCAAGACCAGTGCATGTGTTGAATGGCATTCTCGATGATTAAGCACTATTCTTGATCTTAGAGTGAACTTTTTTTTAAATTCATTTTTATTTCTTAATTCATGATAAACTTACAAACTAGACAAAAATGCTTGATGCTAAAGGGTGATTTTCTTAACTACACCAATGCCCTGTTGTGGCCCGTGGCGTTGTTGAATGTTGTGCGTCGATCCCAACCTCGACGTCGTAGGTTCGATTCCTGCTCAGTGCGACGAAAACAATTTTCACGACCCCAGATCGTGCGATTTAACGCCTTTAGACTATTTTTTGTGGGGCTATGTTAAAGCTCATGTCTATACAAACAAGCCCGCTTCATGCTTGACGCATTGGAAGACAACATTGAAGCATTTATTCGTGAGATACCGGCCGAAATGTTGGAAAGAGTATGCCAAAATTGGTCAACATTTGATGAAATAATCTTCAAACATTTAATTATATAGACCATACAATCGATTCAAATAACGATTTCATGAATTTTTCTGAATTTTATGTGTTTTTTTTTTTTTGAAAAACGTTCCTATAGCTTTTAAAAAATCACCCTTTAGTTGGACGTACAATGTTTCTACTTCTATCTTACTGGCCCTCCTCGGGCACTCTAAGCTAAACTTAAACTTAAACTATGTCTTTCGACTTAAACTAACATTTCATTTGCTTAATAAATTCATAATAACAGTATGACTAAAGATTAAGAAAAATTATAGAAAATACTTAATGGCAAGAGAGAGTTAATTTCTGTTCGTCTTTGTATGGCACTACAGTTCGGGGTGGACTTGGGCTTCAACCAGCTAGCACGATCTCTGGCTAGCTGTCTCCAGTTCCACACACCAAGTTGGTTGAGGTTCTTTTCCACTTGGGTTCGCAACCTGAAATCCGGGAGTTCTCTGTTACATCGCCCCACACGTTCGGATTCGAGAACAAAGTCGTCGCTGTGCTTTATATTTCCCAGCCACCTTAGACACTGGATCCGTAGAATACTGGCTATGCTTATGTCGCTGTGAACCTATACAATTCTTGGTTGAATCTTCTCCAGAAATCATCAACGCAAATAAGACGAAAGATCGCGCGCAGAAATCTTCTCTCGAAGAGTCCAAGACCTTCATCTGCCTTTTTCATCCACTGCCCATACGTCCGCGCTGTACAAGCAGGCCATGGTAATCAGTGTCTTCTATAGAGTCAACTTGGTCCTTCGGAAGACGTCTCTCTTACTCAATTGCCTAACAGGCTTACCAAGGATTTGAGCAGACCTGTTTTCACGTTATCGTGTGTGTATTTTGACAGAGGTTAGTGATTCTTTCCAACTGTAATGGCCAGTAGCGTTGTGTGTATGTGCATCGACCTCAACCAAGGTTAGGTTAGTTCAGTGGACAGACGTCTCAGTTGCAATGTCTCCTGCTTGGCATACATATGCTTGACAAACAGTCAAAATGAGTTAGATGACCGTGACCAGTGGGTGCCGTAAGTGACATCTCTCTGACGTTGAAGGAGTTTGTTGGTTTTGTCAGTATTGGGGATTGGAGAAGGAGGAGTTTCGCGGTTTTTTATGGTCTCTAAGATCTTTTCGTCAACTTACTAATTACATCTGCAAGTAATGAATTCACTGGTCATGGATGGTCATGGATGGGTCCAGTATCGGCCATCTTTGCAAGTTTATTGCCGATCATATTCCTGCGTGGTGGCACGTGGCGTTGTGCGTATATGCGTCGACCCCAACCTCGACGTCGTAGGTTCAATCCCTGGTCTGTGCGACAAAAATATTTTTCACGGTCCACCTCTTTCGAGTCACTGACAATTCTCAAAGATCGTTTCCTGTCTAGAAAAAACTTTTCAAACTTGGCCATTTGGAGTCGGCTTAAAATTGTAGGTCCCTTCCACTAGCCTCAACATCTAGGGGCTGTAACGCCACCCATATTATTATTATTTAGCAAGACTTTACTGATGAATTTCATAGCTCATCTTCCAACTGCGGCCCTAATAGACCTACCGACCACTCGCGCACATCTGTTTACGAGTTATCGTGTGTGTATTAATCAATTCTAAGAGTTTGGAGTGCATACGGCTACATTGAGATTTTTGAAGAAAAATGTTGACAGTGGTTAGTAAGACGATGGATTTTATAGTTAATCATCCAAACTACTCCTATTAGGCCTACCAACGACTCACGCAACACCTGCGAGTATTTTTACCCCTGTGTGGACAGCGAATTAAAGAACGTTATTCACTCATGTAAGGTGCACCCAAAATTATAGAAGCAAGTAAAAGGCAATTGAGTAACAGTGCCATCTCTCGAAACACCAAATTTACCTTGTATGATCATCCCAGTCCTGCTCTATGGCGCAGAGACATGGACGCTATTGAAAGCGGATGAAGAAGCTCTTGGTTGTTTGAGAGAAAAGTTCTGCGTACGATCTTTGGTCCTGTTTGCGTTGATGGCATTCGGAGAAGAAGGTTCAACCACGAACTATACGGGCTGTACAGCGGCATGCACCTAGTTATGCGTCTTCGGATCCAACGCTTAAGATGGCTAGGTCATGTAGAGCGGTTGGACACCACAGCTCCGGCCCGAAGAGTCTTTGACACCGAACCATTGGGACAGCGCAACAGAGGAAGTCCTCGCACTAAATGGCGCACACAAGTGGAAAAGGACCTCAACCAACTTGGTGTGCGCAACTGGAGGCAGCTGGCGAAAGATCGTGCAGGCTGGAGAGGCATGTTGGTTGAGGCCCAGGTCCACCCCGGACTGTAGCGCCAATCAAAGAAGAAGAAGAAGTAAGTTTAAGAAGCCAAGTAAAGATTGAATAAAGTTTGATGAAACCAAATACACACACTTCTACAGATTGCATGCTGTTGACCTCCGAAAAACCATTGACCAACGGATGGTTTTCGCCGCGAATATGGCGCCTGGCCATTCGAAAAAATAAGTCAATCCAACACTGTGTATGAATTATTGCCAAATCTCAACTACGGTGCAGAATTCACTTGATACCCTTGTTTTCCCTTCAACAACCTGCCACTACAGCCAGTGCAATCTCTTTTTCACTTGTTATATGAAATTCCGCTCATTCTTCGCATACACCCTGTAACGAAAGCTCTACATGCCCACGCAATGTGCCGTTCATCTCAAAGTGTGCTGCCCCACAATTCCCATATCGCGAAAGCTATCACCACCAGACCGCGGAAGAACAGTTCGATTTCCACTCGACCAAAAACATACACTCAGTTCTACTTAGTAAGCTCAGTCGTGTGGCAGTGTCGTGTCGAGTGCTCAACTTGTCACAAATCGAAAACAAAACTCGTAAAACAGCATTTCATTGCATTTAACACCACCACTGTGTGTGCAGATAAATCTTCATAAACCGCAAACAAAATGGTAAATATACTCAATTAATCCTCGTAAAGACATAGAATATGTATTTCCTCACATGTAATTGCTTTCTTAACATTCATTTGACCTTTCGTTCGCTGGATAGGAAAGAAAATAGAATTTCCCTTCTTCGCGAGTGCGAGTGAAACCGGAAAAAAAATATCGTGTTGACACGGCACCGAAAGACTCCAGAACGAGCACCATTGAGCTAGTATTGTAAATTTCATTTCAAACACAAGCACAGTGTTTAGGTTTTTTTTTTATTCGTCTCTCCCATGAGGTGATCTATTCTAAAGTGACTTGCATAACATGCCAGCCAGCAAATCTGGATAAACAGAAATAATGGCAATTAAGATAGGGCTCGTATTTTTATTGATAAGGCACAAAGTAGGCTGGGTTCTAGATGTTTTTACATTTTCCCACTTGACCGCTCGCTGATCCGGTACTTCAGTGGAACGCAAAAACTAGGTATAGTTGATTAGAACGAACGTGCATAGGTAGTATAATTGAACGCTAAGTGCTGCTAACTGCACGGTGGCAGGGAGATTTTTCTATAGACTCTGACAAGTGCTGCAATTTGCTGCTGCGGGAAGACAGAGGTGTGTCTGGAATGACGTTGTTTGGCATCCGGCCAGTCGGGATGTGTGCGGATTGTGGGTGTGTTGGAAGCGGCGTGGTGTGAGAATGCACTGAAACCGGGTACATGTGTGATGGTGGTCCTCTTCATCGCCACCCCCCGTCCTCTCTATTATTAGATCTTCTCCACTGCTCTCGGCACGGAGCTGACAATCTATTTGTGGTGGTAATCACAAAAACAAAAAGCCCCCGATTAGACAATTACTGCGATAAACATAAAGTCCACCGGCAAAAGATTGGCCCCCAGACTTGACTTTAATCAACAGGAGAAAGTTCAATGTTAGACGTGTTGTTTTGTATTCGACAATTATCTGCTGTGTATTCGAATGAGACAGAGAAGCGTATACACACACGAGTGTGTTGTTTTCGATTTGAAAATCTTAAAATAACAACAACCATACGCATCATAATGTACGGAGCGCGAGATGTTTGGAAATAGTTCAAACTTTGTGTTTGCTTGCTTCTCAAAAATAACATCACTCGACCGCTGGTCCTACCAAGCAATAAATATTCCATCTCGGGTGTAAATAGATTCTCTTTTTGACATGGCGAATTCCATTATCTCCTGAACAATATGTTCGTTTGGGTGTCAAAAACCGATTACTTCGGACACTCTCACGAGAAGTTATCACGTCGGGTCACCTTCAGGACAGTTTTGTCCAGACTCGGCCGGCTGACGTGTAGACTGATGATGTCTAAATAGCTGAAGAATCTTATCTCGTATTGACATTGACGAAATCGTCCCGAGAATTTGTTTCTAGATGAACTGAAGTCGATGTGGTTTTTTGTAGTTTGACGGATTCTCATGTAATCGCACTATCTACAACTGATGTCAGAGAATACGTTCGCCTGTGCAAAGGGTTACATAATGGAGCAGATTTAAAGATTTGTATTTTGACCTGATGCTAAGGGACAGTTGTATGTGTTTGCATTGCTTTAAAGAGAAAGTACAAAAAGTGAATGATATAAAGAGCCCTTGAATATGAAAGTCTGTTCTGTAGTTATCAGAGCTTAAAAGAGACCATTGAGCGATAAGTATTTTTACATTTATATTTGGTAGAAGTACAAAAAATATAAGGGCGCCCTAAATAATTTACACTTCAACGATAAGAATTCGTTGGAATTTTTCGATTACTTTTCTGTGTGTACTTTATCAGAGAAACGAGCAATTGTGTTGCACTGCTTTGGTGCATTTTCATTACAATTAAATTAGATACGAATGTGCATCGATGTGTAACCGTGCAGCTGGGTTATCATTTGCCGAGGGAGAACTGATGAATAGTATACTCTGTAGCTTTTGAATTTGTTTGTGCTTCATCACAATGATTCTTTCCAGCGAGGTTAAATGATGATTGCTGCATATTTAGAATACTGCTAGTAAGAACAATGTAAAGAAACCTAAACGAAGATTGTGGGAAGTCGGTCACATTGGAGTTGCATATATATTTTCAATTGGCTTGAGGTCTGGGGATTGAGCACGCCAACACATGACCTCTACTTTGTTCGCTCGAAAAAAAAACCTCTTGCTTCTTTGCTAGTACGTTTCTTGTTGAACCTCCATTTCAAAGTCAAGTTCAACATAAGGAAACATAACATTCTCAATAAGGTCAACGTGTCCAGTGTCCAGTGTTCTGAGTCCACGCGATATTACCAGAAGCATGACCTAGACCTAGACCTAATACTCGACCCTCATTTTTAAGATTTTTCTCGTGTTTCTGGCGTTGTATTCAGCGTTTTGCGGTCGTGTTACGAATATGCGAGGCCCAGAGCAAACATACAAAACAATTTTACTCTCATCTGTCCACAAAATATTTCTCCTCCAGTTTTAGCAAACTCAAGACTTTTTGATTCAACAGTGGGACTTTTCTTGGATTACGAGACTGAACATTTTTTTCTGTTAGTATCATGTTCACAGCTACAATACCGGTTGTTTTGTTGAATCCTTTTTTTATTTCTGCAGCTGGAATACTGGGGTTATTTATGGAATATCGAACAATGCGTTTAACCACTCTTGGTGATAGATCTTTTTTTTCGGCCGACCGCGTTTCGGCATGAAATCATTTTCGCTGAATAGCTAACGATTTTTTCAATTTCCTTAAATGTGTTCCCTTCAACAAGAAGCCTTAAAATGGGAGATCAGGTCTTCTTTAGGACAGTGCATTGCCCGTCACATTCTACCGTAAAAATGTCCATTATTGGATCGAAAACTTTAACAAAATTAAATTTGTACCTCAAAACTAAAAAAAACGTTATGGAGGAATGAACCGTTATAAATAACCGTTATTGAGGTGTAATCCAGGATGGAGCTTAGAGTCAAGTCTAGTCTCTTCTACTAACAAGAGTTTACTATCTCCAGTCACAAAGACCATATTTCTTGAGATGCTTCTTCGCTTAAATTAGCACCTTGAACTTAGCCGTCATCTTTTGTGTTGTTCCACTGGCTCGGAGCCGGGGCGTCCACTTGCTGCATTTATTAAAGCAGACGTAAACTATGTCCTTCCTGATTCTGGAAGACTCGTGCAATTAAGGCCCATTCTTATGAGGTCGCCACGAACTGCGAACTTCGCAAACTCTGACAACTCATTCATATGGAGTTTTTTCATTCGCGGAGAACTACGGGTGCAAACAGACACTTCACTGCGAATTTTTTGGTCGTGAACGTTGTGGATTGCGTTTGGGCGTTTGTGTATCACGAACTCAGTTTGACAGTTCGCGAAGAGAATGATTGATTCGTAGAGAAAAACTTTCAAACTATTAATTAGGATACTTATACTAACTTTTATTGGGATTTTTGTCTTTGAAAAAACTCGATAATTCAGTTACAATCTTTTTGCATACCAAGAAGTTTAACTTTTTGTTTGAAAATTTGCTGGAAAAGGGTTGTTTCTTAAAGTTCTCGTTCGCAGTTCGCCGCTCATATGAATGGGCATTTAGGTCTGCACCTTTCTTTCGTAAAAAGTCGACAATCATGTCCCTTAATCAGAAAGGTAATTGTTTTCACCCAATCGATTATGGATAGCATGCCCCTATCTGGCCCATTCCACAATGGCAGTAACTTGCGCTTAGTGCAATTAACCAGTTTTTGGTTTTTGGGTTAAAGACGCTTCATTGAGCTTTCAATGCACAAGATCCATCCTTCCGAAAACCGCACCTTGCATGCTTACTCCATTCCATCCCCTTCACACCTCAACTCATAATTTATACTCTAGTTGTTGTCTCTGCGAAATTAACAATGACAACATTGCACCGATAAGCTTCTGTGGGAATAACCGTGACGGTACATCAAGCACTTCTATAAATGTGTTAATTCGTACAACTAGTGGATTGTTTAGATAACATCTCAATTGCCCATTATCTCTACCGAGCTATCATTTCCTTTTATTAGGTTTTTCGGAAAGTATTTCGTCAGATCTGCATGTGAGATGGTGCTAAATCGGGACTCAGTAGTTTGTGTAGTTAGCAGACATGCGATAAATGCATTTAGACACAGTATTAGATTTCAATTAACGCGGAGAGTTCATCGCCTACTGGTGAGAGAAATAATCATTCGTCATTCGGTCGCTGTCAAAACAAAACAAACAAAGAGAGAGAATCATAGATTTTGCTTTTCTCCTTAAAGGGATAAAACACTGTCGAGCGTCCGAGTTATACCTGAGCCTCAAACACTCCAGCTCGGTCTCTAAATTTTCAATTCCACGCACGAAGTTTGATTCCGGTTACATCCGATTGTTGGCCCAACCTTAAATGGGTATTCCCTGACTTGTCGTCTCACGGCCTTTGCGTTGAGGAAAAGAACATGATTTTTGTTTCCTCTAGACAAAGGGAGCAATAGTCTCGTCAGGATACCTACCATCTATGACATTTGCAACTTTTTCCTTCAAAACTAGAGTACGTAGCTTGATTGGTAAAACCTTTATTCGTCGACAAGATTACGCCTATTTGGTCGTATCCCGTTTCGCATCTGAACTCCCGTGGAGGGTTCATCAATGTCATGAACTCATGACTCAGAATTATAACAATCCAATTTAGCTAACCATCTATAGCAACACACTTACATGCGCATACAACCATTCGCAAAAGCTACACGTTCATTACGTCATTCCTTTTTTTGTTTTGGATATTAGGGCTTCCAGAATGTCTACGACGCCGTCGATGTGTTGTCTGCCAACGATTTTTACGTAAACCCAAGCATACATGGGTACGTGAATCTATAACATGTGGATGTGTATATTCCCATGCCTACCATCAATGCATGAACCTTCACTCTGAGAATCGTTCCCTTATTTCAATCCCAACACATTTCTATTTCTCTGGGATTTTTCCCCCAGTGTGTGGGTGTGGACATGGTAGGTTGGATTGAATTGCGAACAAATTGATCTAATAAGAGATTTGTGCGTAGTAGACATTAAAGGGGTGGATTTAGTGGAATCGTAAATGTTTCGTGATGTAAATGGCTTGTGTGCTTACCCAACAAAATTATGGGCTTACCCAAGTATGAATTTATTGTCTGTGCTCTACTTATAGATTGCCACCGACATCAATAACGGGTTAAGGGTTTAAGGTTATGCTTCTCAAACTTCCTAAATAACACAATTTGTTATCCTGTAATAAGGTGCTTGGAAAAAAGTGGAATACAATAGAATCCATACAACAATTTAGTTTGTGCATCTAGGCGTGAAGCAGGTTACTATGATACATTGTCAATATGGACACGTTTTTGTGAAAATAACCATTACGCTGCATAAAGCTGTGCAATAAAAGCTTTAATTAGTACACAATTTAGATTTAATCTCAATTCTCCACCACATATCCCCATTTAGGTGGTCATTATCAAGTAGTGGCGTCGAGTGAAGCATTTACCGCTCATATCTGGTATTAAGATTGGTGTGCGACAAATACCTACAGTCTCGAAGAAGTTCTACGAGAATTCAGCGCACAGACAAAAATAGGACGAGCTCGTGTGTAGGAATTTGCTTCGGGTTTTCACCCATCGGGGAGGTATTTAAAACAGGGTATATACCGTCCGTTTACGACTAGTGTGTGAAGAAAGTAGAGTCTGAAGTTCGATGTTGAATGAATAACGCACCTGGAGGAAAAAAAAAAACAAGTTTGTATATTTATATAGGGGTGGCGCTACAGTCCGTAGGGGGCCAGGGCCTAGCTTCTCAGCAACCACTCGTGTCGTGCGTGCTATTGTTCTCTCACGAGTGGAAGGGACCTACAGTTTTATGCCGAATCCGAAGCTTTCTCTAGAAAGGAAATACTCTTTGAGCATTGTCAGTAACTCGAAAGAGGTGGGGATAGTGAAAATTGTATTCGACGCACAGAGCAGGAATCGAACCTACGACGTCGAGGTTGGGGGTCGGCGCACATACCCACAACACCACGGGCCACCAGTGCACAGCCAAAATTCGCCCAAGCTCTACGTACAGCTCGGTGAATACACAACAGTGTGGAACTGTATGGTTGTGTTGAATGAATTTGCACATTGCAATTGCAATCCATACTCTGGGGAAACGCGCCACTGTTATCAAGTTATCTCTGGTGTACACATGGGATGGGATACGTCAGTCTTCTAAAAACGATTTTGTGCTGGACAGGTTAAATTTCAAGACTCCTACGCTAAGTATTTTTTTACATTTGCACGTCACCGCAGAGTGTTCTCTTCTTTTTCTCTGTCTAGCCGCCCTACAGTCTGGAGTGGACCCGGGCCTCAACCAACAAGCCTCTTCATCTAGCGCGATCTCTGACTAACTGTCTCCAGTTCCTCACGCAAAGTTGGTTGAGTTGTTTTTTTCTCTTGCGTATGCCGGCATAAAAGCGTGGGATTCAAAGACTCCTCGGGCTGGAGCAGTGTTGTCGACATAAGCCTAGCCAGGTGTCTAGGGATCCCACGCCTAAGATGGCTGGGCCATGTAAAGCGCATAGACAAAACTGAATTGACAAACCGACCAGCAGGACTGGGATGATCAGTATCTTGTGGTCTACTGGGTCCCTTCAGAGAGGGCTCTATTACTCAAGCGCTTTTGAGTCCACAGAAACAACGGGTTGGCAAGAGTTATTTTGTGATCGTTCGGTTCCTTTGATCTCGGTACTGATGTTATTCCTTCTTGTTTACTTTGGAACCGAGGTACACGAAGTCCTTAACCATTGCGAAGCTATAGCTGCACATTGTGACGCTCTGTCCAAGGCGTCGACGATTTATGTCCTTTCTTGGGGACAGCATACTATACTTCTTTTTGTCCTCATTCACCGCCAGAATCATTCCATCGGCTTCCATCTCAGTGCTATCAAATGCCGCATTGACGTCTTGCTAAGTTCTGCCGATCACATCAACGTCATCGGCGTATGCTTAGATCGTGCCTCTAGTGTTGGCGTGTGAGTTGTCCACGATCCAGCACGATGTTGATGTAAACACATGACACCGTGTAGCCTTGTCTAAGACCTTTTTCGACATTGAGGGTCTCGGTAAGTTTGTTACCGATTTTTCTATTCGTATTTCGTCATCCAACACAACGTGATGAGTTTGGTAGATATGTCAAGGCATGGTGTTGTATAGCTCGTCTCTATTGTCGCTGCCATGTGCGGCTTTGAAATCGATGAATGATCGACGGATGGTGTCGATTTACATTTCTTGGGTCTTTCCATGATCTGTCGTAGTGAAGATCTGGTCGATTGTGGACTTCGCTGGCCTGAAGCCACAACAATATGGACTGATTGTTGCTTAGCGGCTTCAGGCGACAGAAAAGACCTCTTACGCGATAACTCCTTTCTTGTGGATCGCGAAACCGAGAGTGTCCAGAGCGCCATCAAATAGAAAAAGCTTCTCAAACTCTGCCATTCGAAGTGCGTATGAAAATATAGGGTGAGACTGATGGGTTTTATTATTGTCAAGTCACTATTTGTCGTTGGGATCAGGGGTAGTGTACTAACTACAATGCATCAACAAAATCGAACTCTGGATATTTCGTTGGCAGCAAACTTACCTAACCTAACTTCATTTTTACCCCACAATCTACTTCGGTACACCCCTAGTATCTACCCTCAACCTGATGAAAAATTATCCGCTCTCAATCCGATTAAAAGACGGTTTGTAGACAGACGTGTTTTTTTTTGCCGAAATACATCGTGTTCAGCATCGGATATGATTCCGATCTCAGCGCGAATTTCCCACACGCCACAAGGACTGTCCAAGTCCAATATCTTGAGCAGTCATTAAATACTTAAATTCATAAAAACAAAACAACAAGTGGCACAGGTTCCTCGTCAAACTCACTTAACCGGTCAATTGAAGAGTGACAAAATACGAGTTAAGCTTTGCCCCAAAGTGGCAGCAATCAACGAGCGTAATTTAATATACGCACCCTCTGCCATCATCCACAAATTTGATGCGATGGCTCCTTTTCTGTCTTTGACTGGGTGTGAGCACGTTGGACAAATTACATCTGCTGGGTAGGGGACAACACTTCCACTCAAATTTATTCCCATTCGTTAGCAGCAAACCAATAAAAATGTCTCAATTTCTTTTCAGAGTGAACCAATTCGCGTTGTTGTCACCGGCGCTGCTGGCCAGATCGCCTACTCCCTGCTGTACATGATCGCTCGCGGAGAGGTCTTCGGCAAGGATCAGCCCCTGATCTTGCATTTATTGGACATTCCACCGATGGTTGGTGTGCTGGGAGGTGTTGTCATGGAACTGGCCGATTGTGCTTTGCCTTTGCTGCGCGAAGTCATCCCCACCACAGATCCAGCTGTTGGCTTCAAAGATGTCTCGGCGGCATTCCTCGTTGGCTCGATGCCCCGCAAGGAGGGTATGGAAAGGAAGGACTTGTTGTCGGCGAACGTGAAGATCTTCAAGGTTCAAGGACAAGCATTGGACCAGTACGCGAAAAAGGATGTCAAAGTGTTGGTTGTCGGCAACCCAGCTAACACAAACGCCCTCGTCTGCTCGCTGTACGCCCCATCAATCCCCAAGGAGAACTTCACCGCGATGACCCGATTGGATCAGAACCGCGGCTCCGCTCAGATCGCAGCTAAACTGTCCGTGCCAGTGACAGCTGTCAAGAACGTCATCATCTGGGGCAACCATTCGGCCACACAATTCCCCGACGCAAGGAACGCCACAGTCACAGTCGGCGGCACTGCCAAGCCGGTGTGGGATGCCATCAATGACGCAGCCTTCTTGCAGGGACCATTCGTAGAGACTGTCCAGAAGCGTGGTGCTGCTGTCATCTCAGCCCGTAAAATGTCATCGGCAATGTCCGCTGCCAAGGCTGCCTGCGATCACATGCACGACTGGTGGAACGGAACCCAGCCCGGCCAATTCGTGTCGATGGGTGTCATTTCCGATGGCAGCTACGGTGCGCCCAAGGACGTTGTCTTCTCATTCCCCGTCGAAATCGTGAACAAGCAATGGAAGATTGTCCAAGGACTGGTTGTCGATGACTTCGCCAAGTCAAAACTGGCTCTGACCGGAAAGGAACTGGAAGAGGAGAAGGGTGAAGCCATGACTGTCTGTAACGTTGATTGACTACCTAGCGATGCAAAATTGTAAGCTAGCAGTTTTGTTTCCTCGGAGCCTTTTCAGTTTATTTTTTTTTTCTTTTTTTTTTGTTAGAATTTGTGTTGAATCCTAACCTAAACTCAATTTTTGTGTGAAAGAAGTTCTTTACTCCCTGTGTTACTGCAATTGAAGAAACACAATGTTATCTTGAAAATTAGAACGTCACACTTATGCAAGTGTGTCAACTCAATATGGAAAGTAATTCTATAATATTTTTGATATTCTTTTTTTTTAGAAAAAAGATGATTTGTTATTTTATTGATTGTAAATAAAGTTGAACATCTTTGATACTGACGTTGGGTGTATTATTTTCTTAAAATAGTCCGATCTGATTGGACTGGTGGTTAGCCTAGAGACAGCCACAAGTATAGAGGAAGCAAAAAGACTGCCATCTGCAAGGCAACCGTGGTATAATGAAGAGTGCTTGCAGAAGACGTTCAACAGGCAAAGCCAGAGCATCTCAAAGGCGTACGAGACTTTATTACTTGTCGATCTTACGACCGTATGGCGAAATATCCGAAGCCTTAGTCTATGTAAGGTGACAGTGGTATATGCCTATCTGTTACCACACGGATGGGGCAAGTGGTTGAGTGCATGTCCTTGGTTATATAGGTCCCGGTTCAAATCCCAGTGAAAACAAAGTTAAAATGCTTTAATCTGGTTTTCAAATCTGGTCCAGTCACCATTTGTCGTTGGGATCGAATTAACGACATTGGGAATCCAATTGACCAACATTGGTCTAAGTGTGCTAGCAACCTAAACTAACCACACGGATGTAGGCGACCATATAGGTTAGGTTAGGTTGAAATGGCTAACTGCTACTCGAGCCGACAGCAGCCACACTTAGGCCAGCGTAGGCCCATTGAGCTACCACGCGGATGCCTACTCCGCAAACCACTTTGTGCTTTTGATTAAGCGGAGAAGATGAGCGACTTTTAAGTTGCTTAGTTCGGCTAAGTCAGGTTGTCTGTACCATCGGGATGAGAGAGCAGTACTGGTTTCTTGATTTCTTCCTCATCCTCGTATGTGCAGATCCTGCAAGCGTGTCCAGCTGCAGTAGATTCTTTACAGAAGCGATAGACGTGGATGGTACATCTGTCTACCCGCGAAGAGTACAGAATTTGTACCCTTTCTAGCTCCGATTTACAATTCTTCGGAATTTCACAGTGTCCCGGCACCCACATAAGCAAGACGTTAAAATATTTGGCCACCTCGTTAAGAGCTAGGCAGCAATTAAGGGACGTCTTGCAGTTGAACTTGACTGCGCTCAGAGACAGGAGGATTTAGCCAGGATATAGGACTATAGTTTCGGCCTGGAAGACATTATGAATCAGCAATTGGAGAGACAGGTGTATGTTCAGATCCTTGGAATAGACCCCGGCACCCATACCTGCGTTTATCCTCGATCCATCTGTGAAAATTCGCAGCGTCTGATGTTCAGACTCCTGGTAAGACCAAAGTGGGATTGATGGTTGAGAAATTCTTCTCTAAGAAGAGTTCAGATGTCATGAGGACGCTGGACATCTCCGTCCGAGTAGCTTGAGGTTAATATCCTTACCGAGTGGTGTCGACCAAAGACTGAATAGTAGTACAAGTCTTTTTGTAACTATAGAGATTCGCGGAGGCCAATCCGATACGTTCCTGGATATTCACCTTCCAGTCCTGTTTCGTGTCTAGTATAAGACCTAGAAATTTTGCGCTGCTATTCAGCTCTAGAAGTGGCCCACAGTGTGTGTGTAGTGAAGAGGATTTTGGTGGATTGACCCCTAGGCCGCATTTCATTACATCCCTAATCGTGGAATATGGACCACATGCATGTTGTTGTTTTGATAAAGCGACGAAAACGACCGGCTCTAATACGGCTTAGTGTTCCTCTTGACATCTTCATGCAGGATGTCTGCTGCAAAGCGTACTATTAGAATTATCTAATCCAAGAGCTGGCTCTCAGCTCAAATGGACATGCAAATATACTAAGTAGTCTTCAAATTGAGCATGATGGAGACTCCTCTCCCATTCGTGGACTTCCTCTGGCGTTATTTCCCGGGACATAAGGAGTGGTTCACATATGAACCTAATTCGATCACACACGGGTGTTCCTGAAGCGGAAATCTGGCAGTAAATAAAGAGGCCAATATGATATCAATGTTGGAATTACCACCTGCTGATATAACCATTCCTTTTGACAGTCAAGACTCCAGCCGTCATCAATCAAGTTCAATTTGTGCCGCATGTTGCCGCAAATAGTTTGATAACTCTCGCGCGACTTATTTTAAATGTTTGATTTAAATAAAAAAAAATATTGAAATCGAGAAGCCTGTCTATTTACTTCATGGGCAAGAAGAACTGAACTTAACAAATTATATGTGAATCTCCAATCTATGCTCTGCTGCCACTGGTCATTTTGTTGCATCAGCGAATGATGATTCGCTGAGGATGGAGTATTTCGGAGACCTACTTGGATATTGACTTTAGCTGGAGATGTCGGTCATTGGGTTGCGGAGCTAAATGGTTGTTTATTGGAGGTGGGATGATCCATGTGTCATTGCTATCCCAAGTCAGCGTATTTGTCTTTAACTTGTGTTTAACCACCTCTTGCTGATGTTAAGAAAAAAATAGGACGACATAATATTAGAGGTAACTAACGATATGTGGAACTTTCTAACCACATGTGAGCTGACTCGAATGAACGAATAACACAAGAATCAAACAACATCCTCATGAGTTGATTCTTGGGATTACTGGACAAGGGGCAGTCATCATGGGTAAAAGGAACGTGTACAGGAATTTTTCAATCAAATATGTGCATCATAAATCTTATGCGACGCTGCTCTCGCATTTATCCACCTTATCTAACCTTAATTCAGCAAGCCAATTGAATAAGTGAATTCTTATAAATGTAAACCCTTTGAGAGCTGTATATGCGTCAATATGCCGAGTTTCCTGTATGTGTCATCATCGATGTATATGTTTTCCTCCAGAAAGGACGACTACGAAACAATGGACAGCTATAGCTTCGAGGTGGTTAAGGACTTCGTCCTACGGGCTACGAACTCCGAAGAACAGAAATCATTCGCGTTAAAATCATAATGAAAAATCTGTTGCAATTTCGTGACGGTTAGGTTAGGTTCTAGTGGCTGACTGCTAAGGGCAGTCACACTTAGCCCAGATTAGGCCCATTGTGATACCACGCGTATTGACTTCTCCTGGCATCGGAACCAGTTGGTGCTTCTAGTGAAGCGATTTAGCTGGCCTATGCTGGCTCTGTTTAGCTCATTGAGGCCGCTGAAATAGTAGGCCCCTAGGTATAATGCTTTCTTCCTCCTCTTCATTCATGCAGCTTCTGCAAAAATCATTATATGGGGCACCCACCCTGCGAGCATGAGTGCTTGCTGAGTCTAAGTAGACTGAGTGACCGTTTTAGGTTAGGTGATGGCCAAATTTCTTTTGTTTTAAGGCAGGTGGTGCCTCCCAGCCATTTGTCATTGGTGGTTTTCATTGTCTGAATCTTCAAAAGATGATAGGTACCCCTTCTATTGATAGGAATGAGATTGTACCACGAGTTCATCGGCTTTGCAGTTTTCTGGTATGTCACAGTGTCCCGGCACCCACATGAGGTGAATGTTAAAATGCTCAGTCATCTCGTTAAGAGACAGCCTGCAATTAAGGGACGTTTTTGAGTAGAACATGACATTGTCCAGGGATTTAAAAGCGGTCTGACTATCAGAACAGATGGCGATATCCCTTTTTGATATCACGTTGTTTTTGAGCAATGACAACGCCTCTTTAATCGCTATGCCAGAAAAATGCTACAGTGATCAGTGATCAGGGAGCATCAAGAGCAATGTTAAGATCTTGGGAATAGACACTCGCGCCCACCCCTTCGTTTGTCTTCGATCCATTTGTGAAAATACGCAGAGGAACTTCCAACGTATGCCTGTCAAACATCCAGTCCGATCTGGAAGGAATGCTGATCGAGAATTTCTTTAGAAGACAGCCTGGGGTATTAGGCGGTCAGTGTCGCTAGGAAGGAAGTTACCCTGAGAGTGTTGAGTGGCGGAGTGATTTGAGTATCCATTCTCTAGTTTGAGTTGATGGGATCTGGAGGAGATTCACGCAACAGGGAAAATTTAAACTGGAGACAGCCAACCACAGATCGCGCTAGTTGGAGAGACTCCACCTCGGGATATAGCGCGATGCAAAGATGAAGAAGAAGAGTCGAATGTAGGAGGAAAATAATCGGCAAAAGAAAAGAACAGCTGTATGCAAAGAACAATTTAGTTTATTGTCATCCCGTATACTGCGTACACTCAATACCACGACTAGTGTATTTATGCTTTTGTTATGTGGAGGCTTCGGGTCATTCACCTGATCAGCTGGTTGGCTCTTTCTAAAACAAAACAATAGCTAACGGACTGTACTGCAAGTGTATCAGATCCACAGTGTGTTGTACAAGAATCATACCGCGTTTTTTTTTTTTTCTACACGAACATCATCGGTCCAACTAGACTCTTTCCAGCTCTGTGCTCTCCGCCTCCAATTGTCAAACACAGCGTCTTGCCTAGAAATGTTTCAACTCAAGAGACAATCTCAGTTTAATAAAAAAGAAAACACCAAACTGCATTAGAAAATAATAAATTTAATCATTCAATCTTCAATCTTTATTCTACATGATTTAAATTGCCCTTAATTGTTCTTAGAAGATCTTGTATACAAAAGTAAATTTATTCAATCACGTAAAGACACAAAGTATGCATGCATTAGACTAGGCAAGCAAGTCTTGCGCTCGTTTCAACACAATTCATTTTCTAATCGGGGTTCACATAGTAGAAAACAATTTTTTGAAAAGAAAATTATAACAGACAATTATTTTAGTATGAAATGAAAACAAAGGAATCTACTCTTCTCTGCTGGTGATAAATATTTGTTTGTTTTTTCCGTGGTTCGGCATTAATTACTTGGGTATAAAATATCGTAGTGGCCAGGTCTGTAGAGCAAGTATACTTTGGGATCGGTGCCTTCGGGAAAGTCGTGTGCCTTGACCTTGCCGCCCTCGCCACGATCCATGTATTCGACGCGTACGCCAACGTTTAAGGCAGTGCAAAGAGCAATAATGTGTATATGGTCGGATTCTTTGTACATTGGCTCGACCTCTTGATGGCGAAACTCTTCGATTGTGAAGTTTCCCTCGATGAAATTCTGATAGAAATCTGCTTCTTCCTGTAGTTTCCCTGAGGTGATTAAACGCAAATACACAACGACATAGTCGGAGTATCCTTGCTCATTGAACACTGTGTGAAGTTCATCATTGACTTTAACGTCTGCGGCTCGGTCAGTTGGATCCACACGCTTTATAACTTCCATAAACTAAATTTGAAAGAAAAAGAAAAGGTTGACTAAAATGAATGTGTTACAACTTCTATTACTAGATGGCATAGACTAAGGGTTTTCAGACTTTATTACAAACATAAGTAACGCAGAAGGGGACGCTGTTTTAAGTGGATGCCTCGAGTACTCGGCTGTATTTCCCAATGACCTGACCATCATCCCGGACATGCAGTATGGATTCCGGATAAAAAACATCAGAGGCCACATCCCCTGATGAAGTTCCACCACGATGTTGTAGATGCCCTAAACAGGAACGAAGTCACTGTTGCTTCCTTTCTGGACGTGGACAAGGCCTTCCACACAGTCTGATTAGGGAGCCTCGTCTATAAGCTGAATCAGACTCTCTAACCTCGTCAGAACGGTCTACAGCTTTCTGCATTCAAGAAGATGTCTACGTCCAATTGGAAGGCAGCCAATCAACAGAGCAAAGAACAAAAGGCGGAAGTTTCGCAAGGGTCGAAGCTGGGACCGATGCTCTTCAACATCTTCACGGCAGATCAACGGCCTTCAACCAACACAATTGCACAATTGTCTATTCGCAGATGACCAACTCGAAGTCAACATTAATCGACCAGTAAGCAGTTGAAATTGAGACAGTCTTCACTACTACCCCAAGAGTGGTATTTACATAAGTGCTAGAAAATCGGTGCCGCCATCTCGTAGTGGCCAGCATCCAAATGTCGGAGCATAAGGATAGTTCTCCCAAACGGTACGAAAATATCAACTGACAACAAGCCATGTACCTAGGCGATAATGTCAAGGAAATGTTCAAGTTCAACAGCCACTAAAAAATGACCATTTGAGAAGGGCAACCTAGCCTTCTATCGCATCTATCAGAGGACATCAGTCAGAGGATATAGTTGCTGCATGGAAGACAAGCTGCCCTAAGACCAGCATGCAGAAGCTCGTAATTCTCGAAAGGAAAATACTGCGGATATGTACCGGTCTCACCTACGACAGGTGCCGTCGGTAGTACCAAGTTCTAAACGGCTGGATGGTGCATTTGGTTGGGTGCCTGCCCTTGGTTATACGGGTCCCAGGTTCGAATTCCAGTGAAAGCAAGAAATTATATGCTTTTAACTGGTTTGCAAGTCTGGCCATTGCCGTTGGAATCGAATTAATGGCATTGGGTATCACATATGAGCAACAATGGGCTAAGTGTGCTCGGAATTTCGCTGACAGCCAAATAACCCAACCTAACCTAACAAGAAGCTCTGCGAGGAAGAACACATAATGTCCTTGTAGAAAGTGACATTGTCCAGAAAACAGCTTCTAGAGATCAGCAACTAGCCACGTTAGAAATCAGGAATCTGAGAAGCACAATCCCCCCGGGCAACACTACCTCAAAGTGCCCAATCTGCTAACTGAGCTAATTTTTCCGGCGACGTCTAACAGCAAACTACATGGTTTCTACCAGAGCAGCGATACCAATCACCGCTAAGCCGCCGACAACTAGACTAACACCCTAACCCAAAAGGACCTACATGAGCACACGGATTTGAATAACCCGATGTAAAAACGGACATGGCAGTTAGCGATGGAGCTCAATGTTGAGCTAGACATGAATGTCCCCATCATCACGTCTGCCGAAGCGTGCCTTAAATGCGATTCCATCAGAAAGGCGAGCTCTTGGACGACGCAGGACAAAGGACCAGGTCCAAAAAATTCACTTGGTTGCGCCTGGGCGTAAATTCTGAAGAGTTAGAGTCGATGGCATTCACCTCATGTGGGTGCCGGGACACTGTGACATACCAGGAAACTGCAAAGCCGACGAACTCGATAGGTGTGGTACAACCTCATCCTTATCGATAGAAGGGGTACCACCTTCCATGCCGATCGCTACAGCCTATCATCTTTTATAGATTCATACAATTAAAACCACCAATGACAAATGGCTGGAAGGCACCAGGAAAACAAAAGAAATCTGGCCATCACCTAACCTAAAACGGTCACTCAGTCTACTTAGACTCAGCAAGCACTCATTAAGGACCCTCATTAGAGTCATAACCGGGCACTGTGCAATTGGCACTCATGCTCGCAGGACGGGCGCCCCATATAATGATTTTTGCAGAAGCTGCATGGATGAAGAGGAGCAAGAGAACACTCATCACCTTCTCTGCTCTTGCCAGTCGTAGGTTCCTGCACCTAGGAGCCCACTACTTCAGCAGCCGTAACGAGTTAAAAAGTGCTAGCATTGGCCAACTAAATCGGTTCATCAGCAGCGTCAACTGGTTCCAGTGTTAGGAGAAGTCAATCCGTGTGGTATCACAATGGACCTACTCTGGCCTAAGTGTGACTGCTCTGCAGCAGTCAGCCACTACAACCTAACCTAACCTAACCTAGAGTCGATGGCGGATGATGAGTCGGGTGGAGATCTAGTGTGTGCTTTACCCTCGCGACCCGATGATAATGACGTAAGTAACGCATAACGCTATCGTGTCGTAGTGAGTGGAGGCATCGAATCCAACGCTGGGTGCCTTGGTTGGCAGAACATTAGACGCGCAACACTTGTGGTGGCTGTACTGGGTAGACCTCGAACTATTATTATGTTTGATCGATCTTGGACTACATACACAGATTGTCAGAGACGACTACCGACGGCAGAGATTGCTAGATAAACTGATAAATACTGAGACATCATCGAACCTCGCAGTGAGATAATACGCCCACGTTTACTCCGAACCAGACAGCTATAGGAAGCAAGCGCTAATTTGGACTCAGCAAAGCAAGTAGAAGCAGTTGAGGCATAGCAAAAAGCCGCTCACTTCATTGACATGTTTGAAGCATAAGACATCCTTAGTTTCGCATTTGAAAGATGTGTGATTGTTGGTCTCTGTCTAAAATTTGTTATTAAACAGTAAACACACATCAAGAGCGAGTTGACTTCAGAACGTAGCACTTTGAAGGGATTTGAGGTTTCAATATTCTCTACCCAATTAAACAAGTGTTTGGGTAAACGTGGTACTCTAGTTTCCCTTCATAATTAAGACTCCAAACGAGGTAAACTTCTTGAATTTTGTCAACTTAGTGATAAAGCTAAGGCGATTATCCGTGCATGTACTCAGTCGCTGTTCTCAATGAGGAATTCGCTGCTCACTCTATGCAAAATGTCCGTTTGTTCCTATTTGAAATCAGTATTTAATCCATTACACTTACCGTTTCGTGAAAATCTTCCAATGTGAAACTAGGAAAACCCAACTGAACAAGCTTATCCTTCGACTTCTGTGCGAGATCTCGAAATTTCTTATAATCCTCTTTGTTACTAAGTAAATACTCCAAATATGCATACGCAAATGCACGAAAGAAGCAATTACCATCGGGTCGTGTCCGACGCATAAATTTGTACTTGTCGCCAAGATCTTCAATTTTCGATGTGTAAACAGCATCGCATTGGTATTCTTGATTAAGGGTGGACACCGCTTGTAGTTCACTGACCAGTGGAATGCTTTCCGATATCTGCAGTATTGTTTTTAACAATACAAAATTAGAACTACAAATAATCAAACAAAAAAATGCGATTAACCTCTTTTTCAATTTGCCGCTGTTGTTGCATTATAAGCTCGTCACGATTAACGCTAACGTCATTGTTTTCCGTGGAGTCCATAACTGGTCAATGAGGTAAATAATTGGCGGCGAGTTATGTATATATTTTGGAAGAAAATCCTTATTTAATTCTACTTTATTGAAATAAACAATTTCAATGTTTTTTTTTTGTTTTAAAATATTTGCAATCGAACAGCGTACCAAATAAAATGACAACCGTCAAATTTAATTTGTTTTGGCGACACCTACTTTGCGGGTATTTTCAAACTGTAATGAAAATCTTAAGGGTGAGTGGTACGCACAACTATTGTGTATAACCTCTGTATAGAAACAGTACAGACACTTAAAGGATACTAAAATTCGGATTGCTATTGCTTCTAAAATTCCTATTGCTTGATCGAAATAAGTTATCCGGTATTAAATTATTTGAAAACATTTTCTTGTCACGATCATTGTCATTTTTTGGCTTAGTTTCTTGTTATACGAGTATATTCGATAGCATCTTTCAGTATATTCGCTTGCACCTTTCATTTGTTGTGTTAATCTGCTCTCATTTTATTTAAATTTCTAATTGAAAATAAATAAAAAATCAACTTCAAGTCATGTTTGGAAAAATTACGTTTTTATGCAAAAACATTGCAACATTGCAAGAAAACAAACGGACTACTGAGAACAATGAAACATAAATTCATGGGGTCTGCATATCTCTTTTTTACCTGTAAAATTTACTTCGTGTTGAGAAACCAAACGCAAAATTAATTAACAAATAAAAGTCACTTTTTTCAATACTCATCTGAACACACACCTCCTCGATGAACTTACATTCCAAACCCTTCCCAATTGCGGCCATTTTCTCCAATCAGAAATACTGTTTGTGACAGACGTCAAAAATTTCCTTTTCATGAAATTCCTCTTTCCGGTCGGTTCTTAGCGTGTAAGTTTGTTAAGAAATTTCTGCAAAATAAAATTTTTAAACATCCGAAAATTGGTAAAATATTCAATTAAACAAATGTTATTTGGTGATAGTTAAATGTGATCTAAAGTGGATTCGAAATGAATTTTTATCATTTGAAGCACAGTTATGTGAAAAATATTAGCAACAAAAATCTGACAGTTCGCTTCTGCGGTGTTTACTTCATTCACTTCTCAAAATTTAACTTTAATCGGCTTTTGTGCATTAAAAAGCCAGTTTGTTTATCTTGAATATTGTTACCAATTTCGGGAGATAAAAATCGTTCATAAAAATGGGCTAGTTTACTAAGTATCCTTATTCCCGTTGCAGTGGCAAAATGAGGACAATCAACTCAAATCAATGCGTGAAAATCCCCTCACACATTAAAGCCTCAGTTAAGGCTCGTGTGGTTACCATTAAGGGACCCCGCGGAGTTTTGAAGCGTAGCTTCAAGCATTTAGCTCTGGACATGTACATGGTCAATAAGCGTGTACTGAAGGTTGAAAAATGGTTTGGTGCCAAGAAGGAACTGGCTGCTGTCCGCACTGTTTGCAGTCACATCGAGAACATGATCAAGGGTACGTACTCACTACTCAGCGCCATTGCGCCTGCAGCAGAGGTTCTAATTTGTATTTTTGTTTATTTTCTAGGTGTAACTAAGGGATTCCAGTACAAGATGCGTGCTGTGTATGCTCATTTCCCCATTAACTGCGTTACCTCCGAAAACAACACAATTATCGAGATCCGTAACTTCTTGGGTGAGAAATACATTCGTCGCGTCGCGATGGCACCCGGTGTGACTGTTGTCAACTCGACAGCACAAAAGGATGAACTTATTGTTGAGGGAAATGACATCGAAGCCGTTTCTGGTTCGGCGGCTTTGATCCAACAGTCCACAACTGTTAAGAACAAGGATATCCGTAAGTTCTTGGACGGTCTCTACGTATCCGAGAAAACCACAGTTGTAAAGGATGAAGCTTAAGTTAAATAAAAACAGTTTGATTTTTTTTATCATCTAGACTGGATCCGTATTTGTTTTTTCCAAAATTATTTAATCTTTACGTAGTTTACTATTGAGAAGTGGAAGTGTGTTGTTTATTCGAGGACTCTTGCTTACGCTGAGAGAGGTGGAATTGTATTTTCGGTTCGCGCGTGAAATCAATGATTGGCTTTAAATTAACAGGTGGCTTTCCAGTCAGCTTTCAGACACAAGAAACGGATTGTTTTTCAATGCGTGCTATGCGAAGATGAATAAATGAAAGAAACAAAGGAACGACTTTGTGAATAAGAAGTGGAGGAACGTTGGAAATTGGAATCGCCAAACACGGGCAAGTTCTGAATTCTTGGTTCGTATGCACTACCGTCTTACTTAGCTTCTTTGAAACCCGATGTGTTAGGACTAATAAATGAACGGTCAAGCATCGATTCTAGGATTAGCTTTTATCTATTCTTAAAAGAAGATCTTAAAGGCCTCTGTTCTTCAAATTCAGTTCGTTTTTTATCCAAAAATTAGGACATTTATTTACATCTAACTGACTTCCACGTGGTAGTCGCTTTCTCGTGTTCAGCTGTAACTTCGAGTATGTATGTGAGAGCAAGGTCGTTTCGAACATACCCATTTCGTACATGTAACTGACTAACATCTACGTCTAAACGATTTTACTAACAACTGAAATCTTTATAGATGATATAGATGCTAATCCAATTTTTGTAATTCTGATTATGAACAAATAATGGTTTGATAATTGAATTGCAATTTCTTGTTCGTCCTCTATTGCGCTGTCCCACAGGTTCGGAATCGAAGATTCTTCGGGCTGGTGCAGTGTGCATGCGCTCTACATGGCCTACATGGCTACAGTCCGGGATGAACTGGGCCTCAGCTAACAAGTTTCTCCAGTTGGTACGATCTTTAGCCAGCTGCCTCCAATTCTCAGGACAGGGATAATCTGTTTCTTAAATAATGTTAGCTTGGTCCTTCGAAAGAGGGCTCTTTTGCCTCTTGATATAAAAAAAGGCGGTTGTCAAGAGTTATTCTGCGTTCAATCTAGGTACTGATGTTTACTTAGGAGACGAGGTAGATGAAGAAATTGCGGTGCGGAAAGTGAGAATATAGCATAAGTCCTAAAAGATATTCCGATTCCTTTATAGCAACGAACACGGTTTCGAACGGCCATTCAAAATAAATTAATAGTTCAAAAAATCGCATCAGTCTATAAAATAGTTTGAACGTCTGTCTTACAGAAACCATGTAAAATTGAATTTGAATGACAGTGTTCACTATGCGAATGCCTGGGTTGAAACGCCAAGACAATTTTAAGAACCGACGCTCGACGACCGAACCCACCAGCAAATTATGAACATCAACGATTTCGATAAATTAACATCAACTGGTCCGGTAAATCCTCTGGAAGAATCTTGTGCATCAAAAGGTCTAAAATAAACTGATTTATAACCCCTTAAGTTTTCTCGGAAGGGATCAAAGGCTTTCACGACGAATTGATGTCGGCGAGAGTGTCGTGTTGGTAGAATTTTGTAGCTAAGTACGCTAAGTAACGGTGCCATTGCTAAATGAATATAAATACCCTAGATAGGCTCAGGACACCGGTTCGGATTCGAATTCCAAGGGATCCCTCCCTAACCTCAACGACACCCTTCTGGATCCTGAGGGTTCCTCTACATAACGTCAAGCAAACCTGGGAGAAATTATTAGAAGCTAGTTATCGTTGTCTAAAGCCAAGCAATCTGTGTCTAAACAGATGGCCCATATGCCTGAAAAAGTACCCGTATTCGTGTTAGCATGTTCCTTACGAGAATCACGACTGAGCTGTTGATACATACATACACACATGTATAGGACTAATATATGAATTAAATAAAACATGTATGTAAGTAGGTGTGATGCTTGACCATCAGTTTGTTACTGCAGAAGTGTGTCGTGTGTCCACCGTTTTGTCCATCGATGGGACATTTGTGTGTGTGTCAAAGAGGTGCTTGAGTCAATAAGGGGCTGTTAGTGTTTATTGATGGACAGAGCTTCTAACGGAAGTCAACCTAGGATAGCATGTCCATATACATTCATATCCTTTATCTAGCATCATTCAGTGGACATGCCATTCTCAAGAATGAAAACCTTATATGCATGTTATATGCAAATTAAAAAAACCGTGCTTGAACAGGCGAGACAAACCCTTAAAAATGTATGTTCGACATCAAACTTATCCCCTTCAAGAAAAAATCCCAAGAAAATCATCCCAATTCCTAACATTCACAGAATTCCCCTAAAAAAAACCTGTGGTCGGTAGGTGTGGGTGATGTACGTGGCATGTCGACGACCAGAAACAATGTGGAAAAAAATTGATCCTCCTCCGATATACTCCACGACGTCCACCAACAGACTGTGCTCTCTTCCAGAGGGGAAGCGGTCTTCGATTCACGACATGAACATATTCCATAACTTGCGTTCTGATGTCTATCGAACATCTAACATCCAGACACTATTCAAAGAGCCCAACTCTTATTTTAGCTGAGTACTGAGTTCTTAATAAAATGCGTAAACCATAACATCCCATCTCAAGTCTTTTAAATTTTTGAAAATTTCACTAATTTTTTGTATTTTATTTTAATTTTACACATCAACTCTTTGGGGCCTGCCTCCATGGCTTCAGAGACCTTGCAGCGTTTTCAAGGGTTTGATGTGTACAATTCGTTCAGTTCGAAGGTTTTTTAACTTCCTGGCTTATATAAATAAATAAATAGTACCGATTTTCGAGGCATGTACTGAATCTTCATATCTTGCACTAAACATATTCATATCATTGTCGTGGATAGGTCTTCGCGATAGATGTTAATGACCAAAGTCGACATGCATTCAATAAGTTGTCATGCGGTTCCCCATCCTTTAAGCTCACAACGTTCCTTCTTAAGCCAATATTCCACGATAGGCCCCCTTGCCTTCATTCCGATTCAAACATTTCGACAGAAACGCTTTCCCAATGCACAAACCAAATTTCGAACATAAGAATTTCCCTTGCTTCCGATGGGATAAAAATAGTCCCCCAATCTGACGTCTATCTCCATCCCACTGACAGCTGTCATTGCTAGCAGGAAAATTAGATTTTTAGTTCAACAAAAAAAAAAATAAAATCAAAATTCTGAAGAATGGCCTGCAAGGCAATCGTTACCGAGTTGGGAATCCTCTCAAAATCCACATCCAGAGTTGCAGCAATCGGCGCTGTTCGGCACTGCAGCTCAAAGAATCAGTTGGAGAAGAAAACCCACACCGGACAAGTAAGTGACAATCCACAGCAATTCTCTGCAACGTCTTGTTACGCAAACATTTGTGTTGTTTTGGTTGGAGTTGGATAGAAGTGAAAAATTCTTCCTTTACATTCCCAGGTCTTCGAGAAGGATGACTACCGCAATGTGAGATTCACTAACGCTGCACGCTACGTAAACGAAAACTGGGGCATTAAACTGATTGACGAAGTTCCACCAAAAGAATGCACCGAACGCGTTGTCTACTGTGACGGAGGAAATGGACCCTTAGGACATCCTAAAGTGTATATTAATTTGGTAGGGAATGAGGGTATTTTGATGTGTTGGAGAGGACTGATGTGTGTTCTTTGTTTTCAACAGGATAAGCCCGGATCACATACATGTGGATACTGTGGACTGCGATTTGTTAAGAAAGATGGTCATCATTAAGCAAGTTCTTCGAACCAAATCTTTGTAACGAACGGCTGAAGATTGATTAAATATCTAGTTAAAATATTTAGCTGTTTGGTTTTTCAATGAGTTGAAGGAGTTTTTAGAATAGATCATCCTCGATGGGCGGTTTATGTGATTTCAGCCAAGGAAATATACACCATTGAAGACCATAATTGCCATGTGTTTGATTTTTGCAAGTGGAACCAATGCAAAGAAAAAATGTAAAACAATACTCCACGTGCGGTTTGTCCAAATCTCAGAAGACAGTGGCCTAGAGCGTATACAAAATGTATAAAAGGATCAGCTCTTGGGCAAAAATGGTTTGCTTGCCACAGAGTGGTTTCTACGCTTATTTTCTTTAGTTTACCACGTTGTCAATTTGCTCTGAGGCGTGCGAGATCTCTGATCGAAGTCACTGTACAGCGTCTTTCAGCCTCCTCCTCCTAACATCATCTGGGACTATCATATCTTGGTTCTTCGGAAGTTTTATCCCGTACGGCAGGTAGTACCGAGGCCGTACGGCAGGTAGTACACTAGTGTATAGTATGTATTTTCTTTCATGTCTTAGATTTCAACGATTGGGCATCAGCCTATGAATAAATATCATATGTTTTCTCGATAGAGCTTAGGGTTCATTTATTCATGTTGATGCCCCATCCTCCCGTCTCATACACAAAAAAGGGCTATCCTACCTCCTGCAAAAACCATAGAGGTATATCCCTGCTCAACGTCGCTGCAAGATTCTATCCAGTGTATTATGTTTTGCACCGTGCGGCTTCCTGACCGGCAAATCGACTATAGACCAAATATCCATACTAAGACAAGTCCTGGAAAAGACTTACGATACTCACCATCTCTTTGTCGATTTTAAACCGGCAAACGACAGCATTCATCGCAAGGAGTTATTCGAAGCGATGGCCGAATTCGTGATCCCGGCAAAGTTGATCCGGTTGTGTAGCACCAGGCTGACACATACGCTATGCACAGTGCAGTTCGGTGCAAAAACCTCTGAACCGTTCGAATCCTGTACTGGATTTCAGCAAAGAGATTCGTTGGTGTGTGATTTCTTCAATATGGTATTGGAAGCTTTCACGGTAATTGAGGAAGAGGCGCATCGAGCTGGTCTTAAGGTCAACGAGGACAAGACAAAATATATGCTTTCAAGCAAAATACGATCTGCCGCACACCCGATAGGTCAAAACGATTCTTGGTGTCTTCGAAAGAAAAATTCCACATCTGATATATGGTCACGTCTGCGAGGAAGGCGAATGGAGGAGAAGACACAACCGCTAACTGTACGAGCTGTACAAGGTTGGGGTCGACTAGACTGGCTCGGCCAACTTGAGCGAATGAACAACGACGCTCCATCAAAGAGTCTCTCCGATCCCGAGCCTCCTGGTTCTAGAAGGAGACTAAGGCCGAACTTCAGTCATAGCGGATGTAAGACAACTTGACCTTGATGACTGGAAGCAGCGTGCCCAGGACCGTCACCGATGGAAGGCAGTAATTGCTCGGGCTCGGACTCTTTATGGGTCGGCAATGTTGATGCCACGAAACTACACTCAACCGCTTGGTAAATGTGAAAGCAAAACATTTTTGGTGGTTCGGATGAAAAAACTTCGAAGTTGTACCTAACGTTTGTTTGTAACTTTGTCCTACAATCATTGACCCCAAACCCCATCTTAGCTGCTTTCTTCTCGATGCCGACAAACGCCCCACTGACACTTTATAATTCCAAATGGTCCTGGAAGAAGGATAGACAATGACATCGATGTTCGATCGGTCGTAGTAAAGACTAGTTCTCATAAAATCAATAAACACAATTAACTTGAATTTAAGACTAGTTTTATTGAAAAACTGTAGCTGGCGGTAAGTGCTGATATTTCTTCTTAAACGATAGTTAGCTACGTGGTGTTCAACCAATTTGTGCAAAGATAGATAAATGGTTCAACGACTGTCACAACCAGTCATTTGTGGACCAGGAGACAGTTTGACGTTGGCGTCTGTAAAGTTAGTTCAGTGTACGGTGCAGATACAGAGGTAGACTTGCCATAGAGTACTGCATCGAGTAGTTATATCTCGAATAAGCCACCAGTCTGTAACACCATACAGATGAAAACTGTGATGAACTGAGTCGTGCGATTGTGGTGGACATTTTGTGGCCTTCCAGGACAATTCGAAGAGCTTTATTTCCATTCTGTTAGCCTTTTGTATTTTATGAAGAAAGGTTCAAATACCCACCACATTGTTGTCCAAGATAGCTTTATTTTTTTAACAACAACCCCCCATGAAGACAAAACAAACGCCCAGTGTTTCAATAAAATATTATTTATTTAATTATCATTAACAGTGTTCAAATATAATTTGGAGTTTTTCTTACCAATTGTTATGCATAATGCCTTAAGGTCTAAATCATTTCGATCAACAGGGGAGTATAGTTGCATTTCATTTATTCTTAATATATAATGTATATATTAAATTTATATCAATTTATTTCCTTTCCATGTTGCAACGATTTTTTAAAAAACGAGTATTGCAAGTAATATACAAAATAAATCATAAATGGAGAAAAGAAAATCCTCTACGTGACTTATTAGTAATTTTTCTTTGTTTTGTTTTTAAAGAGTACAAATTTTACACAAAGTGAAACGCACGCAAACATTTATCTGCATTCACCTTAAATATAGTACATATCTGAAATAGTTGATTTTAAATTTGTGTGTTGAAGATTTAGAAATTTTCATTTAAGGTGCTGCTTGATGAAATGTTTTTTTTTTGTTTATTTTCTATTATGTGTGAACGAGAATCTAATGCAGTGCGATTTGTATTATTATTTTCTTCTTAAGCTAATGTGGCTACAATTATGTATATACTTTGTTTTATGTCTAGTCAATTTTAGTTCTTTCTTTTGGTTTTTACTGATACTGCTACGATTTGCTTTGAAGGGTGATAATAACGAAAAACTGAAGGCGAGTAAGTTCTTTTATTTTTCTTCATTTTTTTTGAATTGACAATCCTATCTTATGTTTTTTTTATTTTATATTTCTATTGGTCCACTATTATACCGTTTCTTCTAATCAAATCAATTTCTACAAAAGCGGCTAAATAAGTAGTAGGGCGTATATTTCTACATAATTTTGAGGAGCAACATTCTATGGGGAAATTAAGTAAATGAGCTTAAAAGTGAATAGAGTATAATTTGAAGCGAAATGGTTCATAGAAACCAAGTCGGAGATCCAGAATAGTGGGGCACTAGCCGGTGCTCAACTCAGACATAGCCAATTAATTATGAAACACGATGCTGGATGGTTGGATCTCGACGAAATCTGCTTATTTATTGACCTGACAAGCATTCTGCGGATAAAGACAAAACTCAAAAACCCAAGACAAATTCCACCTGAAGTTTGCAGGGTGGTGCTTGAGTAATATAATAATAATAATATGGGTGGCGCTACAGCCCGTAGGGGGTCAGGGCCTAGCTTCTCAGCAACCACTAATGTTGTGCGTGCTATTGTTCTCTCACGAGTGGAAGGGACCTACAGTTTTATGCCGACTCCGAACGGCCAAGTTTGAGAAGCTTTTTCTAGACAGGAAATACTCTTTGAGCATTGTCAGTGACTCGAAAGAGGTGGGGCCGTGAAAACTATTTTCGCCGCTCAGAGCTGGAATTGAACCTACGACGTCGAGGTTGGGGTCGACGCACATACCCACAACGCCACGAGCCACCACTTGCCTGAGTAAGACCCGATTTTCTCTGGTGTACAGCCACCGACGACTTCCAAACGATGAAGTTTTCTGCTCTTTGAGATTACATCTTGTTTTAAATCGAAACTCTACCACGAGCTTACCAATGACCGATTATCCAAGGCATGTGCACTCTGATTGACCCGATCGTTGGCCAATCTCACTGTTATTAGAAGGTAGCTCAGGTTGATATTTGAGTAGATTGAAGAAAGAGATAATTCTTATTGCTCGCTAAATATCGGTCATCACTTGAATAAGTTTGGTCCTAAGCGCACCGCACCGCACCGTTTCTGAAAATGTGCATTCTGAATATGGTATTCCTTTTTTGGATTTTGAAGGAAACTGTTTTATTTTTTGACAGAAATAAATAAATAAAATGATAGATTTTCTTAATACTTGATAGAAACATGTGTTTATAGTTCTTAGTGCGGCTTCTGGGCCGGGAAGCCGCCTAAATATACGCTGATACCAATCCTGGAGAAGGCTACTGAGTTTAGATCGATATACACCACCGACTCCGCTGCGACAGCATTAATCGTAATGAATTCAGTTAAAACGATGGCCAAATTCTGGATTCCGAGAAAACTGATCCGTTTGTGTCGCACCACGCTACAACAGGAGCGTTGGATCGTGCGGTTCGGTTCGAGGACTGATGCCGTAGAAAACCTACACCGGATTTCGGGAAAGGGATGGGCTTTTGTGTGATTTATTCAAGTACTGAAGTATATAATGTATATTTTCTAAAAGTCAGTCCAGGTGTTACGTTTCTCAAACGACATCGATATTGTTGTGCGCTTCACACTTGCCGTGAGACAAAGTTTTATAGCGATTCATTGAAGACGATTGAAAACCAAAATCCGCAGATATTTACGACGAATGTGCACAGGTTCCTCCACTCCCCCTCTCCCGCTATACCTACAACCGGTGCTGTGTCTTAACCCCAACAATTAAGCGTTAATAACCCCGTGAGGACATGCATATTATAAAGAAAAGAATGCGAAATGAGATGGACGTGAAGTCCAGGATGGAAAAAAATGAGCTGTCAAGCAAGAATTGTTACCTACACACCACTTCAGACAGATCATTTCTATCGATATCTATTATTTTGACGTAGTAAAGGGATTTGTTTACCTCGGAGGGAGTGTGGACTCGAGCAAAGTCTACAAGCATGGAGATCTAACGTAGAATAGCAATTAATAACCGTTGCTACTTCGATCTGTCGAAACTACTACGCTTTAAACTCCTGACTCGAATGACAAAAATTATCCTCTACAAAAAGGCCGTTTTTTTCCAGTCCTTCCCTATGGAACCTGAATCTGGGCGAGGAGTAAAGCAGGCAGTGTTGGTTCTTGGAGCCTTCGAAAGAAAAATTCTGTGTCGTCTATATGATGAGGAGACATAACCTCGAACTTTACGAGTTGCATCAAGAGTGGATGTAGTTTGTAACGCAAATATTTGTTGATTGTATTAGACATCAATGCCCCAGCTAATTGGGTCTTCGAATCCCATCATGTCATCGTGCATGCAAGACAGTTTGGTCTTGGCGAATGAAAGTAGCGTGCCCAGGAATACGAGACGATTTTAGAGTTGCAAAGATTATTTTGGAAGTGTGACAAGGCCATAAAGGACCCAACCAGTTGATCTAAGTAAGCCACACTGCCCAAGATCAACGCCTGAGTTGCACAATCAGTCCATCAGGACGAAAAGACTCCATGTGCCTGATCGTTCATCCAAATGATGAGTTTGATTGGGAAATTATAAGCTTAAGCTTAAGAAGTAAGAAATGATCTGGTTTGTATTTCTCTAATACAGATGACTCGAATTTATCTCTAACTCGGTTTGTCTATTTGTATGGAAAATAAAAACTATAATATAATGTGAACTGCCTCTAACTCGAACTAATTTTGATATCCTGTCGACTTTGGCGGAGTCCGGTGTGTCTGCAAAAGAATGTCTGTTTAAGAATATCAATTACATGCTGTACCCGCTTCGATATGCTTTGGAAATACTTGCTGTCTTAGAAACAGTGATAACTAAACGAATGCGAATGATTCCTTCAGACAAAGTTAATGCTACATCTTGACTTGAGTAAAAGAAATCGAACAAAACCATTTGACACCCGATGTGCACTCCTCGACGACCCCCATAGGCACAGCTTCCTTCCCCTTTGAGAGCAGTCTTTCCTATAACCTCGACCTACAATTGGTTGCAGCTCAGTTTTCCTCTCTTTCAAGGCACCGTCTATGTACATACGTCAAAGCAATCTAGACGAGCCCATTTAATTCACTAATGCGATGAAAAATTCACTTCTGGATTGCGTCTATAACTAGCATAATGCATTAAACACAAAATCCCCTCATTATCATGAATTGTCATAAACTGTCCCAGACAATGGCGCTTCCATCGTCATAACAAAAGCAAATCTTTTTCTAAATCCGCCCATGAAGAGGCCCCGAAAGAACGGCACAATCACGTCCCACCCAGGTCATGTGAAGCACCCTAATTAGGCAACATGTCCTTAGCATTCATGAGACAATCAACGTTTCGTTTATCCTTGACCATGTCATCAACCTCTCCACACACTCCCCGTTTTTGTCGCATTTCAAAGTGGTTCGGTTCGTTGACAAGGCGCAACTCCCTCCGATGTCAATGCTCAGACTTGGATATTACATAAACGTCCCACTCCGGCATTGCGTCAAGACGTAGGCAGCCTTCAAGCGTCACAAACGCCCACCCAAGCCCACACAGCCCCACACAGAGGTCTCGGCAAACTTGAGCCATCAAGTGTGCGCCGCCACACACAGAATTTCATGAAGCCCCGTTGATTAATTAATTGCTTTCATAAAATTAAAACTTTTCACATCTGTCCTCCGTGCCGCCTACGGAGGGAGCGCCTGGGTGTGGGTGCGAATGAAACTTTTCTCATATCATGGTAATGTCACGATTATTTCCTTTAAGTGGACCTCTTTGCTGTGCCAACACAAACTACAGGACACTGCCTCGTGTGGTGGTCTGTCCGCTCCTCCGACAGAGGCAACGCGAGAGGGAGTGTGTAAGCGAATGATTTATCGTGAATCCTATGCCTGTCCTGTTTGGACTCATTCCCGCTTACACTCTCGTAATGATCAAAGTTGTCCGACTCTCGCTGACCTCTCGCTGCACGACAACGAGCACACAATTAAACTCTCGTCGTCAACCGAATGTGTACGCGCCACATTCAAATCCATTTTAAAGGCATGTA
Source organism: Eristalis arbustorum (assembly GCA_916610145.1). Lineage (NCBI taxonomy): Eukaryota > Metazoa > Arthropoda > Insecta > Diptera > Syrphidae > Eristalis > Eristalis arbustorum. The sequence goes on from OU744317.1 coordinate 34,620,639, forward strand.
CCCGACAACACAGCAGATGTTGTGCTTCGAAAACTGCTGCTGCTGCTGGCTGGTGGCGTGGTCCGAAGTTGTGTCAGTTAAAACCCATCGAGTGCTGCAGAGAGGAGACAATACGACCGCCATGGATGTGTCCATTTATTTCCGATTAGGCAGCCGCACACAGGACACCACGGCAACTGCGAGTCCCGATAACACACACAGGACGACAACTAAATTTCCCTATTCATGCTCGGACTTGCAAATCCGAGAAGGCATCCGGTGCGCTGTCTAGGGCCAAGGGCTGCGGGCGCCGGATGGGTTGAATTTTTAAGCCCTAGACTGTTAGGGGTTGTCACTGTGGAGGGAGGGTGTGAGGGAGCAGTTGAACTTTTTTAATTAGCCCGTCGGTTGTGTGCTCCTGCTCGTGTGGGCCCCTTCGGATTAGCCCAAGTGGCGAGCATGTACATCCTTTATTTATGACGCCATCCTGTTTGCGAACAAATGCCAATGTGGGGTGTTAAGTGAGAGAGTGCGTATGCGGCCGTGTTTGCATAGCTTAACAGCTTGCCTCACTTTGCCTCTGCCCCCGCATGCATTGGCATGCAATGTGAATTGAGTTGCTTGTGTACGGTATCCGGGTGCAATTGCTCAATTGAGTCGATGTTTGGAGTGTCCTGGCGGAGAATCCTTCGGGGGCTATTTATTGGGATAATTATCTCTCATAATGGCGTGGGGAAGTGATTAAGAGGGCCTATTACCACTTATCGTTGATCTTGATGTGTGTGAGTTGTGGACCATTATCTGTGAGCTTCGGACGGCAATTCATGTCAGGAAGCGTATCTGACTGAGCCTGAGAGGGGTGTCAGTTGTTTGTTGACCAAAGTTTAGGCTTTTATAAACTGTTAGTGTCGTAATTGGAAATGAAAAGTCAGCAGTGGGCGACGAGTGGGGCTCGCATGGGGTTGGTCTTATCGCATTCAATGGGACGGGGGAGACTGGGTTAAATAAGGGAGAGAGTTTAACAAAATAAATGACTAATTCAAGTGGTTCGTTTCATATCTGCTGAGGTCGACAGTGGGACGTTTTATTTAAATACTCGAAAATAAAGATTGGAAGCAATGGAGAACCAGGACCACAATCGCATCTCTGCTCTTGTCACAGACACGTCTGCTCTTTACCTGCGAAAAAGAGTTGATATCCTCGGCTGCATGTAGTGCAGTCCAGGGCGCGACTGAAAAGAGCATAGAAGACCCAAAGAACTTTCCCTGGCAAGACGTGTCGGCACCGTCTTCAACTACGTGCCAACCCAACTCATGGCTCTCTAGTCACTAGGTAGCCCCTTGGGAAGCGACATCCAAAGAGCAACAAGCAATAGAGGATACATTCTTTGAAAGCATCCACTCACACGGCATAACGACTGAGCCCAGTAATGTTGTAATTTAGGAATTATTGTCACCAGGGCTGACGTCTGCAGCATTCTCTCACCAGAGTAAGTCGGAGTGAAATAAGGCTGGAAAAACTTGCAGACTAATGCCGCAGGTAGCTCTATCTCTGAAACCTTGGTAGGACTCAATGACTGTTCAGTGTTACGTGGCCATTAAGTTGGTGGTGTCGGCTCTTGTTTAGCACCGATCCGGCTCTCGCACATAACCTCATAAGGGCGTGTGTCAACCCTCGCATGGCCTCACTGCTGGTATAGGCAACCATGGGATCCTACACTTTCGAACATTGATAACGACTTTGAGTGGAGAGCCATCAGAAATTAAAACAACGAAAATAACAACACCAAGCATGCAGGAAACATAAATGAAGAAAGACAACGAAAACAAATTGGAGAACTCGTTTCACAAAAGGGCGATGATGCAAAGATCACCATTCGAAAAGGCAACATTCCATGCTTCAGTATATGATTATATCCAGACACCTTGGGAAAGATCTTGGAGCGTGTGACTTTCGGAATCCAAACTGATATTTCGCTTGACGAGGCCTTCTCCTCTGCTTTTGACAATCTACCTTTGAACAAAAGTCACGATCCACTGTGATGCTATCCAAATAGTTATTGACATTGCGTTAACAGCTAGAAGGACATTTTTAGAGGTGGGGCACAAAAAAATGACGGACGTCAAAATTGCATTTAACACTGCCGAGTGGTCCCAAATAAAAAGATCACTTGCAATCATAGAAACTCCTTACATACTAAAGATAATCTCCAACAATAGAACGAAGGGGTAAAGTACTAAACCGTCTCCGCCGGGGTGCCGCAAGGATCAGTGTTGGGTCCACTCCTTTGGAACCGTCTTCGCAGATTATACACACGCATGATGTGGAGTCAAACACAAAATCAGCTATTGTTCAGCAGTGGCTTTAAACTGCGAGTCTCAAATTGGCGGACCACAAAATGGAAGCCGTTCTTATTACGAGCAAGAAAACCGTGGGATATATGAATATTCAAGTCGGCAGAATATTTGATTCGTGGTGACCCGTCTCGATGTGGATATGTGCGTCGACCCTAACGCACTTGTACCCCTAGTCAGCATGGCAAAAATAATCCTCACGGCTCCAGTTCTTTGGAGTCACTGACAATGCTCAAAGCGTATTTCCTGTCTAGAAACAGCTTCTCAAACTTAGCAGTTCGAATTCAGCATGAAAATGTAGGCTCCTTCTACTCGTGAGGCAACAATAGCACGGACAACACGAGTGGTTGCTGAAAAGCTAGGCTTTGGCCATCTTCGTTCGAGTAGAAAAATAGGTGTATAGGAGCGATGTTTGACAACCGGCTACGGTTGAAACAAAATGTAGACGTGAGAAAAAAGCGTCAACGCTGTAAGCTGAGAGCTCGCCAGAGAACACTGCCAAATATAGGAGGACGGGGTTGTATAAAGAGGATAGTACTAGCTAAAGTGCTGAGGTTGGTAATACCATACTCTACACCAGTCTGGGCAAATACCCTGATTAGAAAGGAATGACGCAAGAAACACAATAAGTGGCTATGGGACGATTTCAGACGAAGCTGCTTTTGTCATCGCTGGAACGCTGGAATGATTCCCATCGATATTCTCGTGCACAAGATGAGTCGCATTTACGACAGGAAAACCTTAGTACCTGCTGTGGGCAGGGAAGAAAGGAGAAGGAAAGAGGAAGGGAGGATGCATTCAATAGCCCACAAAAGGCAGATAGACTTATACCTTGACGTGCCTGCACAAACTGCAAGCTTCAGGGTTCATTGAGCGAATTTTCTACAAAAAGTTATCCAAGATATTAGTTACAAAGTATCAGCGCATTATTCCATGTGCCTTATGTTTTGCAAAAGCCCCCTTTCGATTGATTGCACTTTACCAACTATGTCGAGGATAATTAGAATCCACTGCCTTGGATTGCATAATCGTCTTCGGTTACATTGTGCTGCCTGCGATTAATCTCTGCGTCCAGATTTATGGCCGAGAAATACAGTAGCAACCATGTAATGCCTTCTTAACGATCGCATGCTGAGCTGCGAACGCAATCTCGCGTGTGCCAGGACCCTTGATTACACTTATAATCCAGTGCAAGTCCTTCGGGTCACTTAAAGACTGCGAAATAATAAATCAAATGTTCAGAGGTAATACAATGTAAACTGCATCGTGCGTTCTGTTTCGTGCCACGCTGCGTTGGCGTCAGGCATCTGTTAGACCACTGATTTGATGGCAACCCACAAAGCGGCTAATGTGACGACCAGCCTCACAACACAGACGCAGGCGGCGTATTGCACAAAATGAACCTCGTCCAGGACCTCATTAATTGACAACTCAATTACCTTAATTTATTCAATGCGCCACACGTCCGCACGCCGCAGGACGTCCATGTGGAATAAATTGAAAGTCCCCCCCCCCAAACCGTCGGCTCTGTGACACCTCTGCACTTGGTCCCAGTCGGAGTAGGAAATAATTGATTGCAATTGCATCGCAATGGAGCCTGGGCTGGATATTAGCATAAGTCACTTTGGCTGGCTGATAAAATATTCACAAGCAAGGTCTGCCTCGTGCATGATCTCACTCGCTTCATTTAATGGCGCATTTGGTGGGGGTTTTGGCGAATTATTTAGGAGTCCTTTTAACGGATTTCATTTGATGAAATTGAATGAGTGACTTCCTCACAGATGTGGCAGTTGTCATATGGTGGCTTTGAATTGTTTGCTTTTAGTCGAAAGGTGGTGTCATTCTGTTGGTAAAAATTGGTTAAGTTTTTGACAGAAATTGACAGAAAGAATCGACCGGATTATTTTACCCGTTGTTGTTAGATTATTGCCATTCAATGGAGAAAACAAAAGGGCTCTACTAGAAAGAGAATTAAATCAAATTAAACAATCTAGTGAAGACCCAGAAAGGATACACTGTGATCATAGAACCCATTGCCGTCAATTTCGTTAAGTTTCGTTCATTTTTATTTGCCCGCTAAAGCAATCTTGTCTACGTACGAGAGTGACGGTGTTGGAATGTTGAGTAAGATTTCTAGGATCAATTACTGGCACTTTGAAAATTTACGTTGCTTGTGGATCAGTTCTACATTGAGGTTTAATTTACATATGTACGACAAATACGATACTTGCAGTGATAGCAGTTGACAGCGCAGACACTGTCACATTGCCCGTTGTTGACTGACTAACTGAAACGATCCCCAGAAGTGCATGTGCGGTTCGCAACACTACGTTACGGTGCTTTAAAGGCGATATAAGAACTTGAGTGGCGCTACAGTTCGTATCGGACTAGCTTTATAGCAACCACTCGTGTTTGGAGTGCAATTTTTCTCTCGACACTTATGAGTGGAAAACTGTTGGTCTCAGTTTTAAGCCGATGTTGAAGCTCTTTCATTTGGAACATTGTTAAGGTTCTGGCACTACTTTACATGCGTAGAGTCGGAGTATCCGTTCACGGTGAACTACCTGACGGAAGGGGATGACACAATGAATACTTCAAAGCACAGCTTATTACATTTGACAGTAGCTTCAAATTCAATTTGTTTTGGTTATACTTTACGGCGATCTGATATTTATTTTGCAAAAATGCCTCCAGACAAGTTACTGGATTTACTAACGTGCTTGATGATACTGCTCGAACTTAAAGAATTTTTTAATTAATTAATTAATTAAAAAAATTAACCTTCGATTTTGGGTCCGGACTTTATACATAGATCGAGATGTGTTTTATTAAAAACGTGCAATTACAAGCCTTTATTTATATTCCTGTGTGTTTACGATTTCGTTTCAACGAGAACCAACCTAAGTCTACCAAAGGTTAATTTAAAATTCAAACAAATTCTTTTGAAACGTCACAATGTGTCGCTCGTCAACGCTGAAGGAGAGAGAAAAGTTTAAAAATCGAGCGAATACATCCGTCGCGTGAGCGGTAGCGTTGGGCTTAGTGCCACCTCCCATAAGAACACATGTATTTTATGTATCTGTCAAAGTATTGCTGACGTTGACGCATGTAAAGTATTCTATGTGCCGGAGCCTTTAGTTATTCGAAAGAGGTGGAACTGTTAAAAGTTATTTTTTAGAACCGTAGGTTGTGCGTAGGATGGAATTTTCGCCTTTACAAAAGGGACGACTTTAGGTCATTTACTCAAGCGTGGGCTATGCTGTGGACTTGAGCAGAAGAAATACGTATTCCTATGCACCAGCAGTGACCAAACCTGTGCTGATAGCATCGACTACGTTGCAATGTCGTGGTTCGGATTTAGGAGGTTTCTTTCAATCAAATTCTTCAAAGCGAAATGTCAGCCGAGAATGTTTCTTTTTTCCATGTGTCCAATCGTCTAACGATCGCTGAAAGTGTTAAAATTCTCTTATGTATGTTCAGCTGAACCCAGCAATAAGTTCAAGTTTTTGGTTCCACAAGCAAATCTTTAGTTCAGTAGATTTTCGTTTGTGTAAAGCGATCGAAAAAAAATTAACACTTTCCACACTGTCTGTTCATTGGCTAAATTTTGTAAGACCGTTCATTATGCTATGTGTCTTGTAGTTTTAAAATGCTTGTGGTGCATGCCTTTTTTTACTACTCGAACTTAAGCTGGTCTTTCAGCAAGGAAGGGAAAAGCTGCGGTAAAGGAATCGATTGCAAATCATTTGAATACAAAGAAGGGATATCATTACCAGTGTTAATACAGGTTAAATTATTTATGGGTCACCGAATCTCAAAAAAAATAACGAGTCCAACAAAGGATTATCGAACATAAGGTTTCAGAAAGATCAAAATACGAAAGGGATGGGATGAGAGCGATACAAGATGGTTGCGGTGCAGAACTGACCCACACCATCAATATGAGCTTAACTGAAACTGGACATTAGTGTGTCTCTGTCCTCGAAATGCAGGTTCTATAGACAGACATCGCCATCGTTAGTGAAAAATGTCAAAGATGGGAAGCAGTCCCGTTTGGGGTTAGTTTACGGCGTGCATGTACATAAGGATGTTATTGAATTCCATCTCAGTCAAGAGTTAAAGCCAACAGATAACGAATGCTTAGGACTACGCCGAGTGGGTGCATGATCGGTGGTTAGGCTACCAATTTTCACTTAATTTTTCCCTTGGTGGAGATAAAAAACAACTGCTTCCCCATCCTTCGTCTGGGGTGCTACAGTCGTTGTTTGCTCTGGGCTTAGGAGGCTTGTTCTCACCCGCCGGCATGATCTCGTAGTTTTCTGTTTTTGTCTCACAGACTCTGTGTCGAAGACCCCTTCGGCCAGAGTCGCGTTTTTACTTCAGGCGGGAGTTACAATGGCGCAGTGTCCTGTCATGACACTGATAAGAGTGTTGAGATTTGAACTGCTCAATCTGATCGGGGTGTGTGATCTATACTGGGATTCTGAGGCGTCCAATGCCATGTACGATTTTGTTCGGCAAGCGTTTTTAGCTTCAATGGACGCTTGGCAGTAGTAATAGGTATGGATGGCAACTCTCTATTGGGAAAGATTAGTGAACTTGTGTCCTTTTCATGAAACACCTCGTTAAACACAGACACTAGCTTAGGGAAGTCTTTGAGGTAAAGTTTCTAGTTGCAAGGTAATGACAAAATCTGTACCTAACACCAAAACACGTTGCTAAAAATTGAAACGAAATACCAATCCCATCTACTATTCGTATAGCTCCGTCAATAAATTAGGTTTAAAAATATAAGTGATTCCCATCATATACTTAACTTGGCTCACCCCCTACTGGGACTATATTAAATTTACCTCTTACCAAACACGATTAAATGTGCATGCAAAAATTAAAAAAAAAACACCTTCTTTAGATGAACTCCTCGTTCCTCTCCCTCTACACCGTGTAAGCTAAAGAAACTATTTAGTGAGTTACTTACAAGATTATGTTAGCATTTAGAAAAAGAACTTTACACACATACATTTACGAACGATTGACTTGATTGAATGTTTATACAATTATTGAAAGGTTATTCTGCTTTTGTTTTTTGTTGTTTTTTTCCTTTTACATTGAACGATAAATAAGTACATTTCTTTATATTATCACAGTTGTCTATGAAATATATATGTATATTGTTCATATTTAAGTATTTTTTTTCTTTTCTTTTGTTTTGTTTTTCTCATAATTGGCATTGACTTGATTTATTTGGTTTTTTAAACTAATTGAATAATTTTCTTAGGTTTAGCTTGCTGCTTACTTAGTGAACTTATGTGGCTAGGTGAGTTCTCTTAATTATTTATAATTGATTTTGATTTTTAGTGTTTATAATGATTATTCATTTGTAATAAACTTTACACTTAGGTACATGAATTGTTAACAAGGATTGGTTTTTCGCCAATAATTAATTTTTGGTTGTTTATCTTATATTAGCGTTGAACTTAAAGTGAAGGGTGTTTTTGGGTTTGTAAATTTAATAATTGAATGGGTGTAGGGATCGCACACGGGTGGCTGCAAGCAGAGACATGACGTCGGAGGGAGTTGGTGGTTGAAATGTCATCGGGTTGGTGCTTTATTTTCTTTGTTATATGAGGAATTCGTCGCAGTTAATCAATTTGCACCGTGTCCACGATCCGGGAGAATTTTAAATGAAAGGCTTGGGTTTTTTGATGGAAACAAGTTCTCAAGGAACCGCAATTTTTATTGAAAGTGCTCATCATCTGTGTCATCTACTGTAAACACATTTTTATTTGCTTTTGGCCCAATGCCGAGATACATTAGAGGATCTTGACAGTAGCCGAAGACCCACTCATACTAAGACTTCAAGGGGAGGATCAAATATTGCTTGTGCAAGATCTGTCTCTCTTGTTTGGAAACAGTCTCTTGTTTCTCGTGCTTAAGTGTCATTCACTTATATGCACACTAGTAGGTAAATGGCAGCATCTTTGTTAATTCTATGCAACTTCTGTAACTTCAATCTACATCGGAGGATGTGGGCAATACCTCAAAATGTTTTGCGTGTGGCGCACAGTGTCTGGTACGCAGCACTACCCTGTCGGACTGACTGGTGATAGTGATCTCCTTAAGATGTCCCAATTGGAAAACTGGATAGTTTAGGATAGTCGTTCTGTCACGTGAAGATGGGACGGTCTGTTTTATGCCGACTCGGAATGGCCAAGATTTAGAGGCTTTTTCTAGACAGACGTACTCTTTGAGCACTGTCTGTGACTCGAAAGAGGTGGAGCCATGAAAAGAATTTTTATTGTATCGTACAGACCTGGGATCGAACTTGTCGAAGATGATGTTGTAGATGACATAACCACAACGCCACGGGCCACCCGACGTCTCCAGTGATAGTGTGGTTAATTTGATTCCAATGGCAAATGGTGACTGGTACATTCAACCGAATAAAAGCCTATTAACTTAGCTTTCACTTCACTTCACTTTGCCTCAATCAAAGGCTGGCACTTGAACATCGCACCCTGTAGCCATTGGTTAGACAGTAGATGATATGCACTAGTTTTAGTGATCTTTGTTTTTCAAAAGCTTCGGTTGGAACAAAGATACAGCGCGGTCCGAAGATGTTAGGTGATGTCTGAAAACCTGAGAAGACTATTCCACATTCGTATGGCAGGGCTTAAAGAGCTAGTGTCCTCTGAAGCAAATTAAGGCTGATGCGGATTCTGATTGAACTGATGAGCTCTTTTTGCGACTCCGAAAGAAATGAGGCTCAAATCAGGGTGCAATTGTTCATTTAAGCAAAATTTATTCAAATAACGACAAAATGCGACTCGGATGAGGCGGACCGTTGTCAGATCCAGAGCGAGGACCAAGTCCAAAAACTCCTCTGGTTGCGCCTGAGCATATAGCCTGATTGGTTAGAGTCGACGTCGGAGGACCGAGTGGCGTGGAGACCTACGTTCATGCTTTAACCCCGCGATCCATTTAGTGGATCATGCCGGTCGGAAAAAAAGAAGAAGAGACGATAAAATGGTGGAAACTATGTGATGACGATGTTGCTTTTTCATAACCCGCTTTAAGATTATATCTACAACCCAAGAGCTATGGAGTCTTGAGCCACGAGACCTGAAGGGAGTGATACTCAAGCAATAGGCGGATGTTGGAATCATTGAAGCTGTCAGTGGACTCGTTATTGTAGACACCATACTGTCGCTCAGCAAGAATTATCCGCGATTCAAGATTTTTGTAAACTGGTAGTTTTCCAGTGTTTCATTCGCTGTAAAAAAACAAAGACGTAGTCATACGGGTCGCTAGAAAGTCAAAAATACGGGTTTGTTTAATATAGTCTACACGAGACGAAAAGCAGGACAGAAGCATATCTACGTAGTGAGTTGCCGCTGTAGAGGAAATTTTTCAGAAGGAACATCCTAAGCGGATGTACAAACTCTTTCAATTCAAAAAGAACAGGTAAAACGCATATAGGCTGCCACCATTTGGGTGCCCCTTTGGTCAATCGGCAGCTTCTCAGTTCCGAAAATTTGGCTGTGCCATTGAACTCAGATTAGGGTAACTTTAAGCTTACCATTCGCGCAAATTGTCTAAAAAAAGAGGAGTGACGACAAGTGCGTTGAAATAACTATTGGCTATTACAAGCCAGTATTACTGGGACTACTGTCTTAGATTGAAATTTGTCACGCAAGTTTGAAGTTGAAGACCGTAGGTTGGGTAGGTGGTCTGCCAGCACAATTATACCATGTTGGTCAATTGACATATCCATAGTCAGACTGCTACCACTGATCGAAAATTCCAGTAATAGTACCTTTAATTTGATCCCAACAGCAACTGATGACTGGACCAGATTTTAAAACCGAGGACTGCCTTAACAAAGTGCAGGCACTCAACCCCTATGACCCCAAGTAGAACTTTTCAAAATTTTTAAAATGCCATCACGTGCTCCTTAAAGTCAAATGTTTGCAACCACAACCAAATGCTCAGACATTTTGTGTTTCACATGAAATTCTGATGCGAACTTTGAATAAATGTTTTTGTGCCTGTTGGCGTGCCTCGAATCCCCCTCGGATATGGAAATATCAGCGAAATTTCTTATCAAGCGTGCACAATAATCATTGGCGAAATACACCTAAATTCCCTAAATGTGCACTCATGCCTGAGGGGAGATTATTTCTTCTTTTTACATGGGCACTTAAATTTTAAGTGGATTGTTTGGGAAATGCTTTATTCTCACTTTTTAACACAGACCAACGTTAATGTGTTTTAGCACTGGCATCAGTGGAGATACAAAATGGAACAAAATGGATTCGAATTCTTCTTCGGGTTGGGCTGGGAATTCTCTGGGCTGAAATAAGAATGAGAATGGCGAGTTTGAAAGGTGGATTGTTTATAGTTTCAGTAGAAGTATGATAGTTGTAGTAGAAAATACATAACGAATAAGCCGCTGACAAAATATCATTAGGCCGATAGAGGGTACTGACCTATGGTCTTATGCCGACTACGAAGGGCAAAACTTCATTGGACAGATATGTAGATATTTAAATTCTCTGAGCATTGCTGAGCCCGTGTTTGTGCCAATGAACTTCAGCTTGATGGTGGATATATCTACAGACTACGTCACAATAGCTGCAGTGTTATGTCATCACTTTACGTGCTAAGATGATCTGATCTTGTCTAGGCCTCGATCGTTATTAGCGCGTGTATTTTTTCTTTGAATACATTTGGGACATTACAGAATGCTGTCTTTTAGGATGTAACGATATGAGACCGGGTGCCATCACAAATCACTTCTGTAGAAGCTTCTCAGATGAAAATAAGAAGAAAACCTCATCTCTTCCGATTCTACCGTCCTTTGGTCATTTGCAAGAAGTTCGTCTGTGCTGGGTACCACATCATAGAATGATTACATGACAAGCTGCCAAACTTACCAGAATCTTGTAACATAGGTACGTACTTACAAATCTTCAAGTCAAAGCTCAACATATTCAGTAAACAAAAAGGCAGTGACAGATGGAAGACAGATATCATATCGTACATATTTAATCAAATTTGGTTTTGATTTAAAATATTAAACATATCGTAAAATCAAAATACAAGCAAATATGATGCCCAGGCATAAGGGGGATCATTTGCATTAATAGCCAAGCAGCCATCGAAGCTGTTGCCTTTTGTTCTTCATACTCTAAGCTAGCGTCTTTAGAAAATCACCTCAAAATATCCCTTATCTGGGTACCAGGTCGCAGTGACATACCAAGCGGTTTGCCGATTCAATCAGTCAAGGCTAATATCTCTACACACTTTCTTGAAATAGACAATCACACAAACTGTTTTACATCAAGAAAAATATGGCGTGAGTACAACCGATCCAAAGCAAAAGATCTCCTTCGGCGAATTCGACATGATATTACTAGATTGGTGCCGGTCTGTACACACTGCGGATTGGAGAACATCAGACAAAACTTATTGTCCCACATAACACCCATTGCAACAGTTGCAAAAGCATAGAAAGAGATACTTTAACACAGATCCTCTGCAGTTTCCTATCTCTTGCAACAGCTAGACAGTGAGGGCTTGGCAGACCTATTTTCAAATAACTTAAGAGACAAGAATAGAGATATACCAACCCGCAACTTTCTTAACTGGAGTTGACCCGAGTTGGAATTAAGGCAAACCGAGTTGCAGCTCGAGTGGTCTAACTCGGTTCACTCAATTCAAAGTAGCTGTATTACTCCAGGCAAACTGATTCAAACCAAGCTCGCAATAACAGAATTGTCTGTATCATAATATTACCACACAATCAATATAATTGGTTTGAGATCAGCGATACCACAGCCTCCCGAGTCCCAGAGTCAAGCTAAAAAAAGGATACGAGTCCCTTTGTTACTCTTTAGTCCCATTCTGGTAACACTGTTTGATGTACATAGATGAGAACAACAGACACACAAAAGAATGTAACTAAAGAAACAATGAGAACATGGTTCCCTCCGCACGCATCTCATAAGAAAAAGAACCGAACTCGGTGTTAACCAACCAAATTTGTGGGTTCAGATCACACCGAGTTAAGAGGTTTGAAGTTATCATGGTCAATTGGTGTTCAAAAGATGTAGCCAACCCGAGTCAATAAACCGAGTGAAACGAGTTGTGTGTTCACACCGTGTCAAATGGTTCGTATATCTGATGTCTATTTATTAGTTTCGTTTTAGTTTTAGCAAATCGGTTTTACATGTATTTAAGTCGGTTCGGACGTAACTCAGGTTGACTCAATTTTCGACTGTGACAATAAAATGGCTCATTTATAGCTAATTGGGTTCTTACCGAACCCGAAACCTTTCTTCCTCCTTAAGGATTCTAAATCAACACTCCACTGAGAGCAATTACCTGACTGTAATAGGCATTACAAGGTCTACATCGACAAAGACTAGGACTCTTCTTTCGATTTGTGTAGTAGGCCTAGATGAAAACAGGAATGTGTTCAACAACCTCTTTACAACAGCCTTGCACAAGCCTCGATCAGAGAGTCCAGGGCTCATACTTTTTCGATAATCTATGTGAACTTAGTGCAACGCCTGTCAAATTAACAATGTATTTCATTGACCGAACTAACTGGCTATCATCAATCTGCCGACCCAATCTCTTATTTAGTAACCCATGTGGCAGTGGAACCGGCCTTCTTTGGTCTAGGCGCATCATTTGAAGCCACTTACAACATAAACTAACCTTTATACTTCAGGGAATTGACTTCTTCAACGTTTGTAGGGCACCCATAATGATTGAACTCATTTCCAGCTTCGGTTGTTGAACTGGTAAACCCTAAGAGATCTGAGAGGCAGTTCAGTACAACAGTACGGTCTAAATGCATTCCAAAGTCACTTCCTTCTTGAATTAAAGGCACTTCTTGTTATTTTTTAAATTATCGTTGTGCACACAAATCGACTAGGTACTTGAGCATGACCACAGATCATGGGAGTGTGTTGGATTAGATGTCGGTGCAGGTGCCATTAGAGTCCAACCACCGTGCCCAACAAGGAATGTTCGATTCAGAGCTGGTGAGACGACAAAACTCGGCCTGTTCGCGGTGCATACACCAAAAACTTCTGACATACCGGCATTCACAGAAATATAACACTTCTCCTTCTCAGGTGGATTGTGAATGTAACATTATTTTAAACTCATTTCAAAGATAATCTGATCTATGAAGACCATCGATTTTACACCCACTTCTGGTTACCTTCCTGCAAATCGAAACACCCGTCCAACAACACACCTGCCGTCCAGCCTTGATGGCTACTCAATTCCATAAATGAGATCATGTACAGCCAGTGCACCTTCGTCCCACGATGCATCGCGTCGCTGCATGAGTGCAAGGACATCCTCATAAATTCAATTTCAAAGTTGAAGTAAAAACCCACATCCCAGCGGATGAAGAATTCGAGAAAAAAACCTCACACCTCCATGCCTACTCCCGAGGGGTGCTGCCACTACAACAGACTATCTGTGTACCCGTGTAGGCACGCTGTTAGACAGACAGCTTGGGTGGGAAAAGTTTTCCATTAATTCCCAGCATAATTCTGCCTTCTGCCTACACCCCTAGCAGACGAAAAAAAATGTGCTCCCATTTGCGTATTTCCTCCGTGCCTCTGACTCCGAGGCGAGTGCGAAATCCTGCCATTTCCCAGAGGACTCGATGGGCAGTGGGCAAACTCATTCCCCGTACGTACCTTTCGAATCCACCCATCCCACCGTGCTCAGTCTCTGCTCGCCGCCCAAGTCCTCCGGCCGTTCTCGTTCTCTCCGGCCGATGTGCGGATAAATTGTTTTTGATTGGATTTAATCGCTTTTCCATTGCTCTGCACGAAGACAAAGATTCAACCGTCGCGCCGTCGTTAAGTAATGCCAACGAAACAGCACATAATTCAATTTCGCTTCACTTTAAGTCAAAGTCCTAATATTCACTAATTATTGCTTTTTCTTAAAATTCTATTCCTTAAAGTTAACAAAGAGGCAAACAGAGTCCTTCACAAGTGATTACATAGCTCGCAGGCTCGCACCCTTTGTCTGCTCTGTACACGGGTGTGTTCGCAAATTAAATCGAAAAATGTACAATGAAACTGAAACTTCGAATAAAAAGTCGCTCTCTACGATCTAAGTTGCTCGCGTGTGTGTTTTTTTGTGAGTTTTTCATTCTTCTTTGTTGAGTGTGTGTAGTGGAGGTTAGCATGCTACTGGTAGCATCTAATGTTAGGTCTCGTTTCAGAGATAATTCGGTCGTGATACACAGCATAGGAGTCCCATATTTTTGTAAATTGAATTTCGCCTTCGTTTCGCTGGCCATGGTCCGTTTGTGTCGTTCACTAGAGCGGCATTTCTCTCTGAAAGGATACAAAAAAAGAGGAGACAATGTTAGTTGTTGTTCCGGTGCAAATTGCAATATGTTCAAATTATTTATACACTGTGCATTGTTCACCCTTGGGAGATTGGTATGAATTCAAACTGGGAGGATGTTAGATTATTTGGAATGTTGAGCATGAGTTTTGATTTGTTGCCCTTCAGAATCAGAAAATGACAAGTGACCGTCAATACGTGTGTTTAGCTATTTGTTGCGACCTCAACTCGTAGCCACAAATAACCCTAAAACGATTGACAAGGTAAATGTCCCTCTACATCAGTCTGTAAGTGCAGTCCCCCTTGTATATTGCGACGTGACTTGTAATGGCCAGCCTCTTTTGATGAACACTGATTGATCTATACGCAACACGCCCTCATATAAAGATAGGTTAGGATGGACCGCAAGTACCTTTCCATGGCACACTTAGGCCAGAGAAGCCTCGTTGCACTGCCGCGAGGGTTGATAAACAAGACAATGGATCGGCGTGATTATTATGACGAGCACTCAGTTTCGTCTGCGAAATTAAACGTATTATTTTTTATCGGTCACTTGTGGTGGCCCGTGGCGTTGTGGGTATATGCGTCGACCCCAACCTAGACGTCCTAGGTTCGATTCCAGCTCTGAGCGACGAAAATAATTTCCACGGCCCCACCTCTTTCGAGTCACTGACAATGCTCAAGGAGTATTTCCTGTCTACAAAAAGGTTCTCAAACTTGGCCGTTCGGAGTCGGCATAAAACTGTAGGTCCCTTCCACTACTGAGAGAACAATAGCACGCACAACATTAGCTAGGCCCTGGCCCTCTGCGGCCTGTAGCGCCATCCATATTATATATAAGATCACGTTGAGTATGAAAGAATTGAGTGGCTGTCTTGATCGAGGCGAGTACGGAGCATGTTGTGCAGACAAGGTGCTGTACATTTTCATTCCATTCTTCATCTATGTAGCCAGCTAGAGCTCTTGATGGAACATTTTCCGGGTACCCGGATATTCGCACTTTCGTGTCTTACCCGGGAATCTTTAATTCGGGTACCCGTAAGTTATTGGGTACCCGTCATCACTTTGGGTACCCGGTATTTTACGGTTCTCAACAATGTGTCTTAAAAGTGTTAGAAGATGATAACAACACAATAAAACATCGATTAACGTATCTTATAATCTATCTTGCCGTTGGTTGTTGCAACAATTTTTGATTTCTCAACAAAAACGTCAACAAACTTACATTTTTTGGTAACAGATAAAACCGCTTGGGTGTCACAGCTAGGTTTGGGTATTTTGTTAAATTGTGTTTCTACCATTTTAAGGTATCAGGGAAATTATGATTCAGCTGTGGTTCTCCCAGGTACATGACAAATTCGCTGACCGTGTCATCATCTGATTTGGCTTCAAGCATGAAATCCAAGGCGGATTAGATAAAACTCAACAGTAAACTGATAAGAACATTGTCATCGATGTGAGACAATGGTAGACATGTAAGCATGTTGTGTTGATGTTGTGACATGGGTACCCGGTAACCGGCGGATACCCGTTAGCGGACATTCCCGAGTACCCGCGAAGTTGGTCGTTACCCGCAGTTATTTATTTTTTGCGTTACACCCAAAACGTAGTGTCCGGTAATTATACCATAATAAGACAACGTCGGTTATGTTAGTTTCGCTTGTACCCACTTGTTGGTTATAACAATGAATTCTCTACATCAAAATAAACTGCTGACGCTGCCAATACAGAAATGACAAAGTGAAAAAAACAAGCACAAATTGAGTGACCGTTCTATACAGGACATGTCATAAAACGTGATGCTAATACCAATCTTTTCATACTGAAATCCCAAAGACTGCAACAAAAATCTTTAAAGTCCCAAAGATTTAAACTGAATGCGGGTGACTTCAATTGAATGGTAAAGACTTCAAAGTGACTTCAGTGAATGTAATGTCAGTCGATAGACTTGCATTCAATTGATTTCAAATCAAAAGACTGGTCGTAAAGATATATGCAATCAAGACTCAAAGACAAGTCCCAAATGAAGTCAATTGATTGAATCACAAAACAGATAATTCTTTCCTTGAATTCAGAGATTGCATTCTCAAAAGATTGCAGTCTTTTTCAACTCTGGAGGTCAATGGTCCTTTAAAGAAGAAACTACAACATCCATCTTTCGCCATCAGAAAGCGGGTAGAAAACTGAGGAAATATTGGTGACTTGTATCAACCAGTTGTGGTGGTCAGTTAAATTTAAAATAAATTTTAAATATTTTAAAGTCTGTGATACGATTTTAGCTAGACAGTAACAGCTGAATCCTAGCAACTGATTCATAAATTATTGTGAAACCTTAAATTTTAGTAGATGTCCGTCAGTTGCCTTGAAGGTGTAGAAGGAATAAGTATGAAATGATTTAAACAGATAGGAAGATAGAAAATATAGATAGGAACTAACTAGATGCATATGTTCTTCGGAGGATTTCAATTTGTCTCAAGTTTATTATCCAATTACGAGGCTATGCGCTCACGATACCATCATAGTGGTTGATTTAAATAAATCTGAGAATTGAGCAGTAGGCTATTACTTCTTCATGCCTATGTCGGTGCAGAGTTATAAGTCCACAAATTCAAATGGCCTGTGAAGTTATGACCCAAAAAGCCCTTGTCAGCTATGGACTGCGAGTAGTTTATTAATGCATTCCGGCTAATGATGCCGTCTGAAATCATAACATATTAAAAATACGTCACAATACTAGTCGGAAGATGACACGGCGATCATCGAACAGAGCCAATTAGTCTCGAAAAGAGTTTCAATGAGCACTCACGACCCTGATTTCGCATCTTGACACAATTAACATCGAACCATAGCAACACCAAGTCAGACGATTATAACAAATTGTAAGACGGTGTACGGTGTAGAAACGAGTTCTTTAAACCCCCCACTGGAGGACAGTAGGACATTATGGCAAGACTCAAGCAGTATGTTGAAATAAAAACTGTATCAAAATCGATTCGCAAATATGGTTTATTTAAGTTAGCTTTTGAAACCCCAAAATGGCAGTCTATGTATTTCGCAAGGGATGCACTCAGTCCGGAAACCGCTTACCACCCAGAACACATCTGTGTGCATCCAGAGGATTAACGAAACAAATAAATAAGCAGAGCCAAGGACCACCACCACTCAATTGTTACCCAGATGTACACGCTTGTGTCTGGCTTCCCGCAACATCCGCAATTTACATCGCCCCACACATGGGTTAAGTTAACCTCCATCCACGCGATGAATTAAATCAGCACCAAGGATGGACCACAGATTAGGGATTGAATTATCCCCGCCCCCTCCCCAGACAGTCTGGGGTCCACTTGAGAGCTCTTGCTCATCGTTTGACTCCTCATCATGTGTTCCACTTAAAATTAAACCAAACCCCCTCCGAGGATGAAGAGCTGGGACACACACAGAAAAGGCAACCGCAAAAAGAAGAGGAAAACCAAAAAGAAACGCTCGTCGAACAAGCATCAAAAGAGCAGCGGTCGAAATATTACGCATACGCCCCAGTGTGGCACGCTGCCCATTAGGCGAACAAAATTAATCATCATTGTGTGAGTGTGCGGAGAGAAAGAGTGCCACAATCAATCAAATGGGACGGAATGAAATCAAATATTTACTCCGCCTGATTAATTTATAAACCTGATCCTGTGTAGCCAACAAACTGTGAAAGCCCCACAAGGCCTAACAACACACACAAACATAGATGCACGCAAAGTGGATGGGATACATATGCGCAGAGGGACTAAGAAATCGATTCCGAATTTTTGATTCAATTTCTTCTTTTATTAAATAACCGAACAGAGAGAGATTGTGTGTGTGTGTGCGGTGTGTTATCCTTGAAAAGGATCACCCATTCTTCCTGCGGCCGGAGTGCGAGCAGCAGATGTCCCACATGCAGCGGCATATGTGCCAGATTGTGTGGCGTCTGTCGTTAGATTAGAGGCCGTGGGCTGAAAACGGGCGGCTTAACAAGGAGCCCAAACAATTCTGATGAGTTTATGGGTCTCTGCCTCGAGTGCACGCGAGGGACTCATAAGCCCCGCCAATAACTCAAAATCCCCCTTCTGTTCGGCTTGTGTGGCTGCCTTAGATTTACACAAATTTATGTGTTAAACTAGGACTGGTCCCGGGACCAGCAGAAAAACAAAAGTGCCGCCACATGGCGTTGATGTGATGTGCTTAAACTGTTCCGTCGGTCGTTGTCGGGCTTTCACTTCCCTGTCGATACACATTCACTGGGCTGCGGTGGTAAACAAGTTTCTCTCGTTTCCGCCCGCCTCTTTATAGTTGCCGCTGTGACGTCCCGGAGTCTGTGAATTCACACATAACAAGTGAAAGATGGTCGGTCTGCTGTCAGATGACAGTATCTGACATCTGCGACGGTTGTTCGTCTGCACTCTCCATTCCATTAGTCAAATATGGTCGTGTTCCGTCGCGGATTCTGTGTGGCTGTCTGTCTGTCTGTCGTTCTGTGTGTGTATCCCCTGCTTGCAGCCCTGATGGATGGATGTGTGACTATGTAAATGGATGACAAATTGAAAGGGACACTGGAACTTCAAGTATGCGTGGAGCTAGAAACTCTCTCCGCCTCAGCAGGACTCGGCGCTGATGAATTCCCCTCCATGTGTGCGCTGTGTATTCCTCTCTGTGTGTGTATCGTGTTCAAGGATAAAAGCATTGGCTTTGTTTATTCCGAAAAGACGAATGTGCGAACGCCACCTCGGGATGTCTTATTCATTTGATTCCATTTTCGGGAGGGAATCTCAAGAGATGAAAGTTGTTCTGTTTTGTTTAATTTTTTCTCCGTTGCTGCTGCCGTGAGTGTCACGTGTGAGGTTCACATGGCAATTGGGAGTTCGTTCCTTCGTGGGCGGATGGCCTTCGCCTGCGGATCAGATGCACCACGACTCGAACGTGAGATGGTTGTCACGGCGATGCTCTGTGGAATTCGAGCTTTTGTGCAGGGAGGTAGGGTTTTTGTGCGAATTCGTTCCCTTGGCTGAATTACACATTCCGGCAACGTTCGGCGAGGCCGTGTGGGAGTGTATCGAAATCTGTGCCAGAATTTGTATCAATCACGTGTGGGGAGGCATAAACTGTGCTAAAATCGTCTTTAAAATTCATGACGGAGGAATGCCAAATCGAAATTGCACACGGGGGTGTCAGTTCGGTTTGTGCATGGCGATGTGAGTCTAAAAATAGGGAGGAATCAATGATTATTTTTGTGTTCGTCATGTTTGACTTTGAGAACGGCTTCCATCAACGCTTTCCGGACAGGAAACAATTTCAGCAACTGACTGCTCAAAGACGAGGAGTTGTATTGAGGTTATGGGGCCAAATTTTAAATATCACTGACATTATGAAACTACTGCAAGCCAAGCTGGTTGCAGTACACGAGCAGCGTTAACCCTGTTTGGTGATCGCAAAACTCTGGTCAACTCTGGTAACTGAGCGGCAACAAAGACCATAGCATCAGACCATTTGACAGTGGAACTGGTCAGGTTATGCAGGCAGAGTGTCAGTGAGATCGTCTTGCTTAGTTACCCTCTGCTGGGGACCGGGCCATATTGCAGTCGACGGCGGACAGTCTCACGAAAAGGGGATGGGAGTTAAGAAAATTTGCGTATGCACTGTTCAGCTCCATAAGGAAGAAGAAACTATAAAACGAAGGTTTGATTAGAGCCAGTACTCGATGGCTTGATCTGGGTATTGCAGCAAGACCAAACTCTAAGAGCCTCAAGTTGAGATGAACTAGATCCCAGTCGAGCCGTATAGACCGAGGATAAAACACTGGTTGAACACAGCAATAGAACGCCGAATACTAATGTAGTATGTCATCTTAGTCTGTTAGACGGCCACACAAAGTCAAACAAAAACCTCATAAACTGACGGATATAAATCGGTTGTGGGCTGTAGCTATGTGCGTATGTACGACGTCCCCAATCTCGACGCAGTACATTCGATGCCTGCTCTGTGCGACAAAAAAAAAAAAATAATAGTCACGGCCCTAATAGCCACTGACAATACTCAAAGTGTATTTCCTGTTTAGAAAAACCTTCTTAAACTTCGCCGTTCGCAGTCGCATAAAACGGTAGGTCTTTTCCACCCGAGACAGAACAAAAGCACGCACGAAGGCACTTGTTTAGTCATATACGACAGTTCACTAGTAATATTTATCGCATTCTGTCTGCCGAACCACTGCAGTGTATTTCAGTAACAGCTGCTTAAAGGGGGCGATATTCTGTGGTCAAATGGTCATAACCTCACGAGGTTCCTCTGCTTTTACTAACTATAGCAGATATAAATTGAACTAACTCGAGAAATACACATACATGGCTAGGTCATGTAGAGCGGATGGACACCACAGCTCCGGCCTGAAGAGTCTTCGACACCGAGCCATTAGGACAGCGCAACAGAGGACGTCCTCGCACTAGATGGCGCACACAAGTGGAAAAGGACCTCAACCAACTTGGTGTGCGCAGCTGATGGCTGCTGGCGAAAGATCGTGCTGGCTGGAGAGGAATGTTGGTTGAGGCCCGGGTCCACCCCGGACTGTAGCGCCAATCAAAGAATAAGAAGAAGAGAGCAATTCCAGGTGAACTACCCTGACTAGGCATGATTGGCATTGCGTTAGTATGTCTTCTGTATGGGGAAATCCAGATTCAATAAAAATTGCCTTAATTGAAAAAAGGGGGTGAATATACTGCGATCTTCTTTCCCTCTTTCTCGTGAGAACAAAATCGATCCAGTAAGAATGTCGGACACCAGAGACCTCAATAAAGCCGACTCAGGAAAGGCCAAAGAAGAGACATCCTCCTTCATTCTCCATCTGAAGCGGGAAAGGTAAATTTGAATGACCTGTTCATAGAGAATGATTCATTTCCAGTTCTTCCAGAACTCTCTATCATCTGTCAACTCAATACGCAGCAAACTACGCAATTGCAGACATGCGATACGCAGACTGATCGGTGAAAACATATTAGGAAAGATGAGAAATTATGACTTCAATGTGCAATTGATTTCTTAAATGAGATGCCCAATAAGCTGGTCGGTAGGAGGAATTCAAGGGAAGAGAACAGTCATTAGCTATCTAACCGAAGACAACTCCACAAGAAATCGAAGGCATTTTAACTGACTCAGTCGCCGCACCTGCATATGTATGTACGTAGTCGTACATACCGCATAAAGCCTTTTGCAGAAGCTTCCCAGAAAAGAGGAAGAAGTAGAATAATTGCAACATCTGGTGAGTCATTGCTTAGTCCTAGCAAAGTTCCCAGGAAAGCATTTCTACACTTCGACTTCTGTATTCTTAATGGGACGTTGGATGGAATCCAAATGTACGCATAGAAGCATGGTATTCTCTAGCAGGGGCACACTGTAAAAATGTGATCCATGGTCATGAGGACGTCAGGTACCCATTTGCCTACCCATCAGAGCTACAAGGTCTGCTGTTATTCGTGTATAGTCTTCGAATATCTTGGTACTTTCCTGACATGACACCTGAATCTGTTGTTCCACGTGTCCCCGCAATCTGGACTTGAATGTTGCTCGTACTCCTCAGCAGCTCATGAAAGGGTCAGAGTCTAATCTTGGCATCCTCTTCAGTCTAGGGCCGATACTCTCGACAGGTGTACCAAGTTCCCTGGTGCTCGAAATCGAATCTTCTCTTCTTCCTGAATCTCGAGAGACTCGAAGTCGAAGAATCTCTGGGCTGGTGGACTGGTACTCCAGACCGAGCAAGTACATAAAGTTGACGTATTTCCTGATCGAATTTGGCATGTGCTGCTGGAGATACTATGCTCCATAGAGGGTAGGACTTTTGTGCTTCTTGAAAAGGCAATAGTAGCGTGCATAGGAGTGGATGAACTTTCTACCATAGCATAGTTTGGTTGACTCATTTCTGCAGTTCAGACTACATGGACAACTTTGTACATTTCGTAGAATTCTTGACAAATTCTCCTTTTACCAGGAGCAGACAGCTCCGAACAGATAATGTCATTCGGATTCATTAGAATCAGTTCTACTTTTTAGCTTTCGGACTTTCGTCCTTTGAAAGACGATCTTCAGCCATAACTCGCTGTAAGTGTCAGGCGTCGTGTGAGACGCTTAACGATCTGATAATCCCTCTTGTACTTCTTTCTTTCTTGAATTTGCTCTGTACTCTGGTTTTCTGTGGTGGGTCCATTATTCGTGCACATTTCATACACTTCTTCGAAGTGGACAACTGGGTGTACATTGGTCATCTGTAACCAACACATATCGCTCTTTTCATCTTCAAATATTCATGTTAAATGTGATGTCACCATTTCTGTTTAAATTCACGCTATTGTCTGCTTTCAATGTTAAGGACAACCTAAGTGACTCAGCGCACAACATAAAACTTGACAGTTTATGGAATTATTTTAAGCTTCGGAGCGGGAAATTCAAAAAGTCAAGAACTCATCAAATGAACATCGTACACACATTTCTTGTCCTCCTCCTCAATCAAATTGTCGCCACAAGCAATCATCCGTAACCCAGTTTACACAAGCCATTGCGTCTATTTGCTCCTCAGTCCATTGCAATAAGTCAGCGTCCATTCAGAGGATAAACCAACATTTGATCTATACGCACGAATCTATCAACCGGAACCGGAACAGCTTGAGACGATTTCCTGCGCCAAACCGTTCCGTTTTCCACTGACTAACCTTGTCGACGTCGCAATTGCTTTCCGTCTCTCTCTCTCTCTCTCTCTCTCTCTCTGTCCTTCCTCACCAAACGAGGAACCATCCCGGAAATGTCCGCTCTGGCAATAAGACTGCAGACGGCTTTCCATTCGTCCTCCGTGAGGCACACATAACTCTCGGAGCATGCAACAGCGGCTGGAATTAAATTTTAATCAAGAATTCGATTAACTCCGTGTTCGTTCGTTTCGGCGAAGCGAGCTCATGAAAAATGAAACCGAATTGATGGTCTCCACGTTGGCCCGGTTCTGATGGTGCTCCGCTCGTCGACGCCGCCGGGGGCGGTGGCTAATGAAATTTATTATTTATATCGCTCATCAGTGACGCGAAGAAATGCATTCGGGTAACTGGCTGAGAGTTTTTCGAAGCATTTCCAAGGATTGTGTGCAGTGTACATGTGAAAAACTCCGTGTACTCGGAGTGCACGATGTCGTGTGACAAGGAATTGTTTGCCAAGAAGGGCGGGTGTGGAAATAACAATTAGAACGCACGGCAGGTGTTGTTACTGTTGCAGTGGAACTCCACGTTCCAAGGGAGGTTGTTGATTAATGCTATGAGGTGCAGTTGATGGATGAACGGTTGGTTTGTTGCTTGAGATCTCACTCCAACTCAGTGCATTAGGCGGTCTTAATCAAACTGGAGCAGCTGAACCCTTTTAAACTAGTTTCAGTGCTTAAATGCATGCGCATCCTCTCCCCGACTCAATAAATTATGCCAACAACCACCTGAAACCACAGAAACTTTCCACGACAAACTTTGAAACAACTCGCACTCGCAAGCCAAAGTGAATGAATAGACACACGCAACTACTTTCGGGACAAGCACAGCAAACCACTCACCTAGATATGTTTCATGCTGGGGCATGTACTCCTGCATTTCCGCCAACAGCATCGCAATCTCCTGCGAGTCCTTTGTTATGCTACACAGCTCCTCCTGATTGAAGTCGGGCGTTATTTGCTTACACAGTAGAATTTGACTTATTACGTTGCCCAGGTTCGAGGGGCCAGCACGGTTTTCTGCAAAAAAAATGGACAAAATTAAAGTAAAGTAAAAAAAGTAATTTTTAAATCAAAGCCACCGCGCTGACTGCAGCCAGGAGCTGCGGATGCAGACCCAGGCTACCCTGGTATTGATTTCCACACAAATACCGCACGGCTTACAGTGTTCCATTGAAATCCATTTTCTCTAACGACTCTGGTGGAGGCAAAGCGTGAGAAAGGAGTTTGTACAAAAAATAAAAAGAATTAGAGAACATTTCGGATGAATATTCGGTCGCTCTCGGGCAATGGTTGAAGGTCAAGGCTGGAGCGAAGGGAGTTGCCTGACTGCCAAGCAAATATCAAGGGGCAACAGCGCGGCGAGGGAAATGATTTGGGAGCCTCTGGAATGCGAAGAGGTTAATTTGCATCCGCACTTAAGGTGGCCACTGATTGAGGTGCACGTAGAGTAAGTAATCCAATTGTGAGGCGCCTGGTTGGGACTTGCTGTCTGGCAGGGAAGTTGATTTGCTTAAAGGATTGCTTGTCGAGGACGTTCTGTGAAGTAATCAATTGGATGGGGATAATCTGTGTAAGAGGGACTTTGGGGAAGGCAATGTTGCGACAGTTTTTACAACTTTTTTGTTCCACCTATCATTTGGTTCCCAAAGCGGGGTTCGATAGAGACGTTATAGTTCCTGCATGAGAAAGTAGTTTGTAGTGACACTGAAAACGGAAAAGTGACGACATTATCGTTCTAACTATTGCCGAACCCATGCCGATTGAAAGCAATTATCACAAGCCAAAAGATGAGCTTCGCAAAATGGTCTTAACTGACAGGACATCGTTCATATGTCCGTCCCATTGAATACATTTCATTTTAGTTGGATATACAACTCGACGAAAGTATCTCTCTTTAAATGTTGGTTATGATCTCCGCATCCGAGAAGTGGGGAACGAGGCAAGAAACACCACGGCATGCCCATTCTGACTCGATCGTTATCCGCTCGCTATGTTGCTGTTTGAGTCCACTCAATTCACTAAATACTATATGGTAAGGTCTGGCAGCCCGCGCCCTTGTGAGTCTGAGCTTCAACTCCTACGCACGCAACGGTACGACAATAATAATCATCACGGTCTACCTGTCTAAATTGAATCCTTAACAAACAAGCCATTAGTTTCTAGTACACTGTCGGCTCGCCAGTACAACCGCTCTTGTGGGTGGTTAGATCAGAAATACTCACAAAAGATTGGACATGTACCAAAAATAAGAAGGATAAGAGCTAAGATGCATGACATGAGTGGTATGACATATCGAAGGGCACCTGCCACGATCTACCGCCAGTACACTACATCTAGTCAATGTCTAGTCTTCCTTGATGGTACCACCGCCACCGTTATGACAACCACAACATACAGGCGAGTAAGTGTCTTGAACTCCTGCCATTAGGTTGATATCACGAAGACTCTCTTTGGTTAATTTTTCGACTCAGATTCCTTCAGTAGGAATCTCAAGTACCAAGGTTAAAAATAAGAATCAATTACTCATCCTTGATAGGGTGGTGAGTTGCATCTAACACAGTTGCTATTCTTTTCTCGGTTCTTTCATGTGCAACTCCACACAGACTTGGATCAATACCATTTACGTCTCAGAGTCGCAAAAAGCCAGAGAAGATTAACCCTCAGACATGCAGGTATATATTCACTTCTTGCCGACTTGGGGTCACAGTCACCACAAATCTCATGCTTTGGGGCCAACCTCAAGCGATTACACTGAGACCTATGCTGGTACTGAGACATTTCTAGAGTCCAATCGGAGAGCGTTGGTTGCAGCATACAATCGAGTGGTCTGGCTTCTGTATTTGAGGTATTTTCTTCTTACTAGGGATTCGGCCAAGATACTTTGACAAAATTCTCCATGGTCTCAGCGATGCCATATTCTTAAGAACGTCGTGGAATCAACTGTTCTCGGCACTTCACTCATTCTCTACCGGGAAGAAACCAACAGTGAACTTTTAGACTCAAATTTGGTTAACAGACTGGTTGTTGGACGGACATTACTAGAAAGGGGTTTATGCTCTTAGCTGTTACCGAATCTGAACATTGATAATTGGGTTATGCCAGGTTAAAGTCGCAGGTTGATGTGCGGGCAAACAGCACCCACACTTGATGAGCTTTGATGAAGTTGGTAATAAATTGCATTGATTTGTAAACGTGTTCCGTCGTGAACTTAGGATAAGGGAAAGATAAGGGAATGATGGTTTTCACTGAATGTTTCCATTTTGGTCTATGATTGGTTTAAAAATGCGTTCAACGTTGTTTGTGACCAGGTAAGGACCTATAACAATAAAAAATAATGAACTGTCCGGAATGGAGTTCCCTCCACATGTACAGCGATTTCAGTCTTACCGTTCAATAGTCAATCTGCGTGGTATGGCAATGGAACCATAATGGAAGAAAAACGTAACCGCTTTAACCAATTGTACTCAAAGTAGTCTTTACAGCAATCAATAGAAGAACTTCAGTTAGTTCGTCCTTACTAATGGACCTAGTCTTGAGTCTTGAGGGACAGAAGACTGTGGATCATAGTCAAAAAATGAGAGGGATTAGCTAATTAAGCGCCAGGCACACACTTCAAATGTGTGAATGCCACAAATCTTGCTAAGTGCTAGTAGAGTGCCAAATTGAAACGCTATAACTTAGGACAAGACTCTCCACGAATCTGAATGCCATCCAATCCATTCCGCTTTCCGACCTTCTCCCTTGCTCCTTTACTTACTGCAATAAATTCCTCCTGATTCATCGCACCATTAAATCCGACCTCAGAAGAGACGAAAACCCAGAGAGGAGGAGAGATGGATACCCACGGATACAATAGGCGATGCATCAAGCCGACGTTTAACAAAGTCAACTTGCCCTGCTTGCGGCTGAGCAGTGTTCAAATCAAGTCGACACAGTCCCACCAGTCAGACGATCAAAATGTCAAATGAACCGTTATCCCCTCGGATTGTTTATGTAGTTGACACCTCAGCAGCAGCAGCAGCAGCAGCGGCAGTCCCGGCCCGAAGTGATGGTGGGAAACTCATTGTCCTTCGGTCTGACGTTGATTTACTATCGCTCACCGCACGGGCAAGGTGGCAATAAACGGATCCGCACACACTGCCATCGATTACCACCTACGGCACAGGAAACAGTGTACAAATTGAAAATGGCACACAACAAGAAGCGTATCTCAAGTCAAATAGTTCCCATCATTCGTGATGCCGGAAGGGTTGTAATCCCAGCCGTACTCCGTACTCGGGTTGATTTATTTTTCGCCTGTCTTGTGAGGATAAATTCGTGTCATCAAGGAGATACCCGTCGAGCGAGGATGGGATGATTTATCGGTTTGAATGGGGAGAGAATTGCAGTCCTCGAGACGGGGGATTTCCACTGAAACCGCACTGGGCAGGAAGTTTTGTTTCAACGTTTGTGAAATGTGTGCATGACGGTATTGTTCTTCAAATTGCGAACTTTGTTCCGGCAACGGGGTGGCAGGTGGTGGTTGGAAACCACAGAGCAATTGGATTTACCTTCTCGCCTGGGGAATGTGTGTGCGGCTGTGGTTGGGGCTCTGTGTGCAGCAAGAAAAGTGCTGCGATTCAGTCGACCGAGGTGGGAATTCGTTCCTCGAGTGGAGGATGCACACGATGAGGAAATGACAGGCGTCCCTCCACTCAGATTTACCAGATGAATTTCAGAAAAAATGTCCCTTTCTGTCGGACACACTGTTGTCAGCCGCACATCATTTCGTGTGTCGCCTCTTAAGGTTCTCGGTCCCGGGTGATTAAAATTCGTCTTACCCAGGCCCTGGGGGTGAAAAGCACATGGGCGGCTTGACCTAGATAATCGACGAGGGGAGGTGGGAGAAACAATTGAAAGGTTTTATTGCGAAACTTACCGTAATATCCGGACATGTCCATTGGCACTACTTGTATAAGACGATAGCTCTTAACTAATTCTCGCAAAAATAACTGCGACAGATAGAAGAGCAGGACGAGATGCGGGTTGTCCGTGAGGACGCCATCGGCAACGGCACTGAAAGAAAAAAAATTTAAAATTCAATTGTATTTCGTTTGTTGTTTTTGGCGACACGGAGGGAGACGAGTAAATGAATGCAGACAAAGGGTGCGATGTGTTACTTCGTTGATATTGGTTACTGAGTGTGTCAAGGATGTGAGGGAGGATCTCTTGCGACTGTCTGCGAAATTAGGAGACTGTGTGTCGTTCGAATGATATGAAAGGGCGACGTATTTGTCTCAATTTTGGTAACCCTATCAGGGAATGATACATGATTAAGTAATAGTTAAGGTTAAGTTCAACCGAAAATGAATAAATTCGAGTTTAATCAGTTTCCACCGATTTTAATGGATAAAAGGCTCCGCCCCGATGAAGGGTCAAAGCCTGAACAATTGCTGCTTTCCATCCGTGACGGTCTTGGGCACGCGGCTTCCAGTCATCAAGGCAAAGCTGTCTTACATCCGCGTTGACTTGGTCTCTATACCGGGGGAACGGTCTTCCTCTCCTTCTCAAGCCAGGAGGGTCGGATTCGAAGACCCTCTTTGCTGGGGCGTTGCAGCCTATGCTCTCGATGTAGCCAAGCCAGTATAGTCGACCGACCATTGTACAGCTCGTGGTTGTGTCTTCTCCTACATTCGTCTTCCTTGCAGACGGTACCATCTATCCGATGCAGAATTTTTCTGTTGGAGGCACCAAGAGTCAGCTCTGCTGATTTGCCTAGTGTCCAGCTTTCGGATCCACAAGGCAGGACTGGCAGAATGTGAGTCTTGCAGACCATGCTTTTGGTCCTTCGATCTAAGCACAGACCGAAGTAGCATCGGTTGCCATGGGCGATCCTACATAGAATTTCCACTATAATGTCGTTTGTCGAGTTGACGTTTGCCCCGAGGTAGACGACAAACTCATTCACTACCTTAAAATTGTAGCTGGCGATTGTGATGTTTTGGCCAATATGGCGTGCGGTGGATCGTTTCTTGCTCGAAAGCATATATGTATTTTGTCTTGTCCCCGTTGACCATTAGACTAGCTCGCTTCGCCTGCTCTTCAATCGCCGTTAAAGTTTCCGCTCCGGCGCGTTGGGACCGGGCGACAATGTCGATGCTATCAGCGTATCCCAACAGCTGGACTGACATGTAGAAGATAGTGCCTTCTGTGTTTACAGCAACCAGCCGAACTATATTCTCCGGTACCAAATTGACGAAATCGAATCTCCTTGCAAGTGTGTGCATCCGAGTGCATCCTCCTGAAATCTGGTGCATGACTCAAACGGTTAAAAGGTTCTTCAACCGTACTGCACGGTGCATCGTGTATATGTTAGCCTGATGCCACACAACCGGATATATTTTCTGGGCATCTCTAATTCGGCCATCGCTTCGAATAACTCCTTGCGATGAATGCTGTCGTATAATGTAATAATATGGGTGGGGCAACAGCCCATAAAAGGCCACGACCTAGCTTCTCAGCAGCCACTCTTGTGGTACGTGCTATTGTTCTCTTACGAGTGGAGGGGGGTCTACAATTTTACGCCTATTCCGAACCGCCAAGTTTGAGAAGCTGTTTTTGTAGACAGATGTTGTATAGACCAGGGATCGAACCTCGAGGTTCAAGTGCCTTGGGGTCCACGCACTTACCCACAAAGCCACGGGCCACTACAATGCTGTCATATGCGGCTTAAAAATTGACAAAAATGGTAAGTATCGGTTTGAAACTCGCTGGTCTACTCCAGTATCTGTTTTAGTGTGAAGATTTGGTCTATAGTCGATTTGTCGGGCTGGAAGTCGCACTTGTACGTGCTTGAGAGTTCACACAGCACGCTGGATAGAATTTTTGTAGGCGACCTTGAGCAGGAACGTTTCTTTTAGTTGTTGCAAGAGGTAAGGTTGCTTCCTCTTGTAGATGCGGCATATGGAGCAGATATCCCAGTCGTAGGGCATACTTTCGTCTTCCCAAATTCAACAAATGACCTGGTGCATGCTCCCTACCAGAACATTGCCACCAACTTTGAAGAGCTCTGATGGTAAGCCATCTGAGCCTGCGGCTTTGTTGTTCTTCAGCCTTTTAATGGCTGCGACCGCTTCTTCAAAGCTAGTTGGGCGGACTACTTCATCGGCTGCAGTTTTGATTTCCTGGTTTTCTATCACTCTCCCCTCTTCAAGCCTGCTAAGCAGCTGTTGAAAGTGCTGTTTAAGCACATCCACTATTCCCTACGGGTCTGTACCTAGATTACCCTAGCAATTTCGGAGAGCATGGGTGCCTTTCTTAAGCCCGTGTAAAAGGCCGTAGTCTAGTTTGTCCCTAGACTCTTCGATATTTTTGAGCTGGGAGGTTGCGAGCGACCTTTTCTTTTGACCCGTTACTCCTCTTGCACTGTTCTTGATTTCCCCTGCAGCGCGTTTTGGTACACCTCGTCGTTTTCAACGTTGTTTCTGCTCACATTCACCATCATACCACGGGTCTCGTCGGTGGTGGTACGTGTAACTTGAATGAATTAATGTTTTTTACTTCTCCTTTAAAAAACAAAAACAATAATTTATTACTACATTCGAGTGTCACTTGAGAGTGAACCTTTTGAATCTCCTCTTTCAGTAATTGTAAGTGCAACACTCCGCCCGGCAAGTCACATTTATCAACAAGTTACTGTAAAGTTTTAAGCGAGTTGTGCAATTTAAATTCCGATTGGCTGCCATTAAAAGCAGGCAATTTGAAGAATTTTAAGAAAATGGACAAAAATGTGTGCAGATTAGCCATTATTTTTGACTGAAAAAAAAGCATCGCTGAACCAATGGAAGGTGGCTATTAAGATATATGCTAAGACAACTCTGGACAATAACTTGATTACGATTGCCATCATGATTCTACGTAATCAAAGCCTAAGACGGTTAGGCATTTAAATCACAGAGAAGACGTCGCCCCAGCACAAAGAGCCTTGGACTCTGAGTCGACGAATCCACACAGGATAATAACTAATCGCTCAAAGGACGATATTCACTTTAAGCCCACGCTCCGATACGTTTTAAAAACATCGCTGACAGCTGTCAGTTTCTGAAATGAGTATACAAACTTAATTGAAGACCAAATCAAGAAATGTATTAATCCCCCATCCACCACTGTAATCCTCAATTTAAAATAATTTCTCAAGGGATTGCTCCTCATTCAAAGCGAAAATCCACAAAAATCCCGAAAATCCTCTAAGTAACTTTAATCATTCATTTCAATTCGACGAACGAAACCCCCAGCTGGACGTCACAATGCCCAACAATAGTGGTAATTAAAAATTAAAAGTCAAAACCTATTTGCCTCCATAATGGCCTCAACGAGAGGAGCTCTCTGGCAAGCCGCTTTTAAAATTTAATTTAGGGATTAACGAGATTCTGTTTATAGCAGTCATTCTCGCAAACGGCCCCTCTGGCTAATGCCAGCCAGACCAGAGCCCTCAACTCGTTTGGACGCACTTCGGCCCGAAACTATTCCCGAACGACACTACGGCGAGCGGGGTGCAAATGATGTCTCTTTATTTAATGCGATGGAAAATATGAGGCAGGTGGATGCAGAGTGCAGAGTGTATTCCAAGGACGGGCAGAGCATTGCCAATCAAATTTATAACAAGCTCTTAAGACCGGAAAGTGGCAATAAACACGTTTGATGATCATCATTTTCAGGTAATCTTAGATTAAAAAAGAAAACGAATATTTTATGGGTGGCAAGCTGCAGCTTGTTCAGTGACACTTGTCCGTCCACAAGTGAATATACAGGGTTTCTCCGTCTGGTGCAACTTTAGATGAATTTTTAAGTGCATTCTAGCAGTCAATAATGTGCAATGCACTGAATAGGTTCCTTTAAGATGTATGTGGGCTTGTTTTTGTTCTAAATTCGTGTTAAGCGTGCATTTGTTCTCTGCCTTGTGGAAGAACATACAGTTATTTAACTTGCTATAACATTTTAAAGAGCTTAATTCATGTGTCACGGGCAGCATGGAACAAATATGTTTTACGAACCCCATCCAGCATATGCCTTAGATTTAGAGTACTTTAGGATTATTTTCTGCCTGAATAAATGCGTGAGCGAAAATACATCTGGTCCAAATGAAATGGGCGCCACTGACACAAGTGCATTGAAAGCGTCATGAAACCCTATTATTGTCCATATTTTGTGGTACACACCAGATGATTTTGGAATTGATTTAAAATTTGGTGGGGTGGATGGTTGCAATTATTAGTGTCGATCTTAAAAATATTCTTAGGTGTACCTTTGTATTACAGGTGTTTTCCTGAGTTGATGTAACAACTAAGAGCTCCACAAACATTCAAGGATTTCCGATATAGCTACACCTCTGCCGAGAGGGCTATGTCTCAAAACTTGATTTGTGCATTGCATTTATATCAGCTGCACAAGCAAATGTGAATACGTATCGCAACAGCGTTTTTAATAGTTGGAAGCACTTTTTTAGGTTTTAAGAATGAAGCGTGGGACGTCCTGGCATTCTGCCAGTATCATAAATGTCCAAACGGAGGTGCCAACATTGACTCGGACTTATTGTTGTAGCCCAGGTAAGGTTGCAGATATTTCGAACACCGCCAAGACAGGGAAATAATGTGAGGAAGCTCAACATCGGCCGGATACAATCGCAAGGGATTGCTTGTCCTCACTTAAGCTCTTAAGAAGTCCAAAGACGCCTACGACAAGCAGTGGCAACATTGCCAAAAGCCATCAGATATGCCGACTCTGTTGCGCTGGGTGTCAATTCGCCACCACACCGATAACCCTGTTTTGACGAATAGTGTCGGCAGGCGAATGTGGTCAAGTAAGAAGTTCAAAAAAGAACGAGAGCTGCTCACGAGCTCTCCGAGTGGAAGAGGAGAGGCTGTTCAGTAGAAAAAAGAAAAAGCAAGATAAGCGCGCGATCGGTTGAGTAGAAGGATGCTACTGCAGGAACGAGATAGTAAGTTTTACCAAATGGTAAGATTAACTAGTGAGGGTTATAAAGTTTGAACGGAAACCTGTAACGAAGATCAGGGTATGTGGAATCGCAGTGGATACTGATGATATGGAGCAACCATTTTTGCGGAGTGACGAAGAACGAGGTATAGCTATCAGGCAGAATGAATCAATTGTTATCATTTTGATCGATTTTAAGGCCACGAATGACATCATTTATAGAGTGGAGTTATACAGAGCAATGTCTAGTTTTGGCATCCCATTGCGTATTATGACGGTGGGTTTGCTCCATCAAGGTCGGTGTAGACCTAGCCAAGACCTTTGATGTCAAAAAAGTCGACGCGCTGTCAAAACTCATACGCCAGTCTGTGCAACAACTCGCATACGCTGACGATACCTACAAAATCGGAAGAACGCAGCGCGATGTCAATGGCATTTTTCATTGGACGGAGGCCACGAACTGAAGATGAAGGCCACGAATCACGACAAGTGGAAAGGCACCTCTACCAACTATGTGTGTAAAACTAGAGGTATCTTGTCAAGGATTTATCTGGCTGGAGACGCTTGTTGGTTAAGGCCCAAGTCGAACCGGACTGTCGCACCATCCTAAATAAGTAAGTCAAAAAATCCCGTCTGGATAACGCAATTGGTTGAGTGTCTTCCCCTGGGTAATAGAGGTCCCAGGTTCGAATGCCGGTGAAAGCAAAGTTTTTATCTCGTTTCCAAGCATGGTCCAGTCACCTTTTGCTGTTGGTATCAAATTTACGGCACGGGGTATCATGACCGATCAACAGTGGTCTAGGTGTGCTGGCAATTTCGCTGACAGCCCAATAACCTAACCTAACCTAACCTAAGTAATTAAGTACTCTCAAGTTGAAGGGGCGATAAGTTGCAACTACTCTGTATTTCATTCATGTCAATCATTTGGAGTTGGAGTCCTGATTTCAGGAAAAAAGACAAGTCTTCCATTAATCCATAGTTCAATTGAAGTCAGAGAACAATTGTTAAAAAATATTTGAATTGTCTCTCAATCGTTGAACCGATAAAATGAATGTCTTTTGTATCTATAACAGAGCCCATTAGTCTAAGTTCTATCAATATATTTATGTATTACAATGAAACAAGAATAAACTTCAATTACCCGAAACTACTTCCTCTGCAGGAACCACTCTCACACCACAGTACCTCGCAAGGAATGTGGCATAGTTTCCCCCAAGTAAAGGGAACAGACTACACAACCAAAACATGCAATCAAATGGTCCTTGTCGACAACACAAGATTTTAATGACACCGCACCAGAATCCCAAGACTTTAAAGAGAACGATTCGCCCTTCAAGACAAACCGGTGGTGCTTGGTGGCTTCCTTCAAACTGTGGCTGAGATAAGCGATTACACTTCTTTCAATATCCGGCAGCCGGCACACCCAGCCGAAGTTGAACCCAACTTCAACTTCACGATAATCCAATCCTGCGGTCTACTTAATTAGCTATCTGCTCAATTAAATCGCATATCATACCGAAACGAAAAGGAATCCAATTAAACATCTCTTTTAATTGCAAACATTAACCGCTGCCCGAAAGGATGTATATACATTTTATTCCGCATCCGGAGCGAAGCATCCTCCGTTCGGAGCGTCCCTGTAATTTGTCTACGGTAAAGGAAGAATTAATAACAACAAAAGGACTCCCCCTGCAAGCGTTGCGAAGCCATCTTCGGCGAAAAATTACTTCAATTAAATATTTAACGCACGACCAAGTGTGGGAAGAGGAATAGCTTACACCCCCACCGACACCCGGTTGGGTAAACACGAACAAAAGGATATTTCTGTTCACTTGGATGCGCAGTTCCGTTCCAAGACGGCAAGTGAGCAGTCCTGTACACAAACGGCGATGCGAACCATATTTTTCCATGCAAACATCTTCAAGTTGTCTGACAATCGTGCCGGCAGGGATGGTGTAAGCGGAGTGGCGGAAGAACGACTGAAGGATGAGAGTGGATTAAACGCATGCACACACGGCACGAGGGTGTGCCTGCATGCGAGCAGAGTGTGAGCATTAAGGATGCTCTTAACTGAGTTAAGAAATATTAATATCCCGCACAATTTAGCGCACACGGATGCGAGTGGATCTTCCAAGGACTCGCGCGCCTGCACAGCCGCTCGTGGTGGGTAGGCATAGAGAATTTAAATTGGTACCTTTTCATGTCGAGACAGTAATTGTTGGGGTATAATTAAAGAGGAGGCATACGCCTTGAAGGAAGGCTACGCTCGCAAATCACGTCGGTTGTCAGAACGACCGATCCTTGGGCTGTGTGCGGTGGGCTAAGAAAAGATGTTGACATGTTGACTAGGGAGGCGGAAAAAAGGTCGTGAGAAGGTTACGCATGAGAGGTGGCTCTTAAGCGGGGTGTTTGTGAGTTTTTCTGGTCACTCACTGAGTGACTGACTGACTGAAGTCCGATGTAGTGGGTGCAGCCGACGATGGACAGCCACTTTCAAGAAATCCAAGCATGGCGTGTGAAACTGTTGGGTGGCTAGGCTTGTTAGTGGAGGATGGTCTAGACGATGCTGACAGTGAACACGGTCGTCGGTAGCATACCACGAATGAAGGACAAGTGAGTAGCTTACATTTTGAAAGACACACGACAGAACACAACGGTCAGCAGACGACAGTTTTGGTAGACAACAAATGACATTTCGTAGCTAAATGTGTTCAAATTGGTGAATGATGCTGCAAAATGGGTCACTCCCAGCACATAAGGATTGATAGGATAGTACTCCTGAGCAAAACCGTACGAAAATTTAAGGAGATTGGTTAAGCTAGTCTGCATTCCTATGAGGAATGGTACGTAGATGCCTTAAGTCATACATCTTATCGAAATGTGTTCTCCGACGAAATTAATGCTGCGTAGCTAGTTAATGTGGTAAAGAGTATCCAAATCAGTCGTCAATGCGATCACAGTGACTTGATTTAAGGGTTACGTAAAGTTGTGGCACATTTTTCAATTGAATTTGCATCGATATCCCTATGAGGTATTGAAGCCAGCTGATGCTTGTGCTTAAACATTAACGTTTGTATGAATAGCCCCCTTTTCAGCGATGAGGATCATTTTTCAGTCAATAGATAGGCCTACAAACAGAATTGTAACTGTCTTCATTCTCCTATTCATCCTTTTTAGTGCTACAATCGTTGGTAGACGTCGGCTAAAAGACACAAGTCTCTTTAGCTAGGATGGTTTCTGACCAGCTGCTATGAATCCAGCAGCCAAGTTAATTGTCGTCCTTCTCCACTGCGAAGCCGATGATATAAGTTCCCACAGACAACCTTAGTCTCCATCGTACATACGATCTGAAAGCAATCGCCAACAGCAACAGTCATTCGTCCATTTCAAGGCCGTAAATGACGGCGTGTATGGGGATGAGCTGCACAACGCCATGCCTAGTTTTGACATTCCTACCAAACTCGTTAGGATGACGGTGGAAAACTCCTGGTGCTCCACCGAGGTCGGTGGCGAACTCACCCAGACCTTCAGTGTCATAAAAGACAAGGCGGCAGGCTGTCTTGTGACTTCATCATACAATACTTGAGAAGATCGTGCAAAACTCAAACGTAAGCATCAGAGGCACGATCTCCAAAAGTCTGTTCAACTGCTTGCTTACGCTGACGACATTGACTTGATTCGACGAACAGCTCAAGCCGCCAATGAGGCTTTTGTTGGCATTCAAGAGGGAGCGGCTGCTTTCGGTAATCCAGGGCAAACACTGTGCATGCTGTCATCACGAAAGGACGCACAACATCGACGTCTCGGACAGAGCGTCATATTGGGCAGCAGAAACTTTGAGGTAGTCAAGGACTTCGTCTACCTCGACTCTAAAATAAACAGGGACAAGTTCAGCACAGAATTACTCTTGTCAATCGCTGTTTCGTTGGGCTTAAGAGGCAATTGAGTAACAGAACCATCCAACCAAAGACCAAGCTGACTCTATAACGCACTCTGATCATCCCTGGCCTTCTCTACGGCAGAGTGATATGGACGCTATTGAAAGCGGATGAAGAAGTTTTTGAGAGAAAATGTATGCGTGCTATCTTTGATCCAATTTGTGATGATGGGGTCTGAAGAAGAAGATTCAACCACGAATTGTACGGGCTATACAGCGGCATGTACCTAATTAAGTGTCTTCGGCTCCAACGCTTAAGATTGCTAGTTCATGTAGAGCTGATGTGCACAACTGCTTCGTCCCGAAAAGTATTCGATTGTTTTAAAAGCGTCGATAGTAGAGCGTTCATTCTGAATCAAAACTATGCATTTGATAGGGCTCCATTTTTCCTGCTATCTGTTAGCCATAGCAGGTCGTATATATTTCTTCCCGTTGCGTCTCATATTGGACGATGGTTTTTCAGGTGAGTGCTTGCTTTCGGTAAAAGAAGTAGGCTGGCAGCTTCCACCGTTCTGGGAACACTCCTTTTTGCTAGACATTTCTGTATGGTTGGTATGAACATAGTTAGTTTCTATCCGGCAGCGACTTTAGGTGCTTTTTTTAAAATTCCGTACGTCAGCGTAGACTGTGACCGTTAATCAACTGCTTTGAACTTATGCACACAAGTTACAAGGTCTAGTGGTTTTCAAAACTAAGATTTGTTGCATTACGGCGGTTATTGCCAGATAAGCTCCAGAAACTCATTGAAAATGACCTTGCCAGAACCGACACCTGCAAGAATCCCTATGGAGGAGGCATCAAATCAATATCATGATCATGTCCTGATGTTGGAGACCTTCGTCCAACGTCCACAAATGATGAAACCATTGCCCTTTCCATTCGAAGAAGCAGCTGCTGAACGTGGAGTTCTTCGCGAACTGCTATCTCGGCGAATAGCTCCCACAACGACACGAAGAATACTCGACTGTGCAATTTGTACACGCGATCCTATCCATTCGATCAGTAAACACACTTTTTGAGTTGGAACAAGAACTGAGCTGAAGACCATTAACTCGGCTTTGACACCAAGTTCGGTTTTATAGACTACAGACCTTCAGGCTATTTTAAATAACGCAGCTTGTCCAATCTTAAGGGATAGCTAAGCGTTTCTCCTCTTATAAAAGGTGATGGGAAGCATCTGCACATATGGCCACCAACCTATCGAGTTCCGTCTTTGAGGATATGAGGATAAATAAGCCATGCAAACAAAAGGAGATAATTATCCTAAACTCGCGTAATGTGAAACATTCCTCGCCTCAGACATTACATTATATCCCATCCACATATATAATGAAAAGAACAGGAAACAAACCGCAACCTTGACGAAGTCTAACGCCAGCGGTGAAAGCTGTTGATTTAGCAGCTTTAACCCGGCAATCGACCGGACTTAGCCCCATTACTTAGCGAACATAAACATTAAGGCCAACTTAATGACGAAGCATGTGTACTAGTACGTTAACGATGAACCTCGTAAGCAGCCGACTTAAGTGAAAGCACAATGGACCTTTATAGTATAAGTGAGGCAATTTCCTTCGCTGAGCCCTACCAGTCACATTTACCTACCTACCTAGCCCCATTACCTTAGTCCGCCCATTTAGTGCTATCTATTGCTAGTCACATCGAACTGGTTTGAATTGGTTGCGGATAACCCACGCCTTCAGTTGTCCATCAGACTAAGGTCAAACATTCCTTGGTCTGTGTTCATCGCACACAGAAAGTTCCACCAATTAACTAACAGAAGTTAAGATATCAGACCAAGCCGTCGACTTAGAAAATGATTCACTTCCTCTATCCAGCAGTCACCCCACCAATCTGCCGTCATAAAGTCATCTCCTACCACGGTCTAAAATCATAAACAAGACACAGCCACCACTGTAGGCCTAAGTCAATCCAATAGCAGCTCTTCATCGGTTCGCGCTCACGGTCGTTGTGTTGTATATTCGTACCCAAGTAAACAGCTGGCCCGCCTAAAGGCACAGACAAAGCAAATATCCCCGAATGCTGTCAAAATTATCACCTTTTCAGCTGTTCCAGCCGCCGGAAAATTCATTAAACTTAAATATATTCGCCGGAGCCCCCCTCGGTTGGCCGGCCCTAAATGGAAACGAGAATTCGGTGCTTGTGTGAATTTGGGTTGACGGGGAGAGCAAAATGGACGGCATCCTTTTCGGTGAAATATATTTTCTAATTAACGCTCGCCTCTTGGATGTTTGTCAGCACAATGGATGGTTTCTTGAGCACAGCCCACAGCTCATGACTCGGCCAACTGCTTCCATTCGAAGGAAGTAACCACCCACTGTGTGAGGAATAAATTAGGCTGCTTACGATCAAGGAAGAGGTTACATTGCGGAGGTCCTTGGAAAAATTACACTTAGACACGGCACGGTCCGGTGCGGCGTGGCGTGGGTGGCCGTCATGGGAGACACACATGACTGGGGTCGACTATTTGCCATTGTCACTGGGGACAAATTTCTAGGAATTTGAACATGCTCGTTAAAATTCCGTCTGCATTAAGTGCTGGGAGTCTCGTGGGAGATGTCCAACTTGATGAGGATGTGTTTTTCAGGGAAACAGAGTTATTTTTTTGATGATTTTCGCTTTGAGGTACCATTCATTTGTTTTGGAATGAGGTTGGGCACGAAATTGGCACGAATTGTTTTAGTCTGTCGAGGGGAAGTTATAAATATGAGAAGAGCAAGAAAAACGTCAGACCTAGTGATTCGACTCAACGGAGGACGCCAGCGCTTACAGTCACATATGTTCCAGATCCCCCTTCGACAGTAGCGCTATATTCGGAAGAAGAATTCGCCGAATACAAAAGGAAGTCTTGGTATATTTGTGAATTGGAGAAAAACCAATCAATTACTTTTTAGTGCTGAGTGTACCTGTTTGCACAATGCATAATTCAATTGAAAAACCTTCCTAAAAAGTTGACTGTCTTTTAACGTGGTGATTGGGTATTTCAGCACTCACCTCATGTAGGCGTCGGCACAATGTGGCATTCCAGGAAATTGTGAAGCCAATGATTGCTCTAAGTGAGGCATGACGTCCTCCCATCTGCTCCTCTGGATATGGTTCTTGCTTCTTGTAGAGACTGATAAAAATAACCACAATCGTGCTTAGAATATCGCTGTACTCAATTTGGACAATACTTGACCTAAAACCTATGTTTAGTCTACTCAGACATGGACAGGACGATGTACTGCACTGTATTTTCCAGATCCCATCGCGCCCAAACCGCCAAATTGTAGTAAGCTACAGAATTAACATTTTACAGGAGAGGCTTTTACCCGATAGACTACTGATAGAACCCGAACCTGCGTTGGGACAACTCGCGTCCTTGGTTAGGACATGACTCTCCATGATGAAATCAAACCAACTACAGATTGGCCATTACATCTTCGCCAAGCTCGTAATGGCTTGGCCGAAGCGGGGGAACCTTCCGCGATGCCTGTAGATAAGACTACAGTAGAGTGCTTCCTCTGTCATTGTTCCACCTTTGATCGGATCAGGAGGCAGTTATTCGGTGTAGGTTCCACCTGTGCCATGTATCTCTTGGCCTTTTGCAGTATATATAAATACGTGCTGCCCATTTTTGTACTACGCTTATTCGCCATGCGTATTGTCAATAGTAAGGAAAAAGAAGGATATTACGGTTAAGAGTATAGTTGGTTCTATATATTGATAAAGGCTGTATCGCTACGGCGCGTTCGAGCGTTCGGTCTCTGCTAGGCATTGCTAAGCGTTTTATACACAACATTTTTTTCAAAAGCAAGCAACCTTGGTTTCCATATCAAAATTAACACTCGCATTTAAAAAATCGAATGTTCCGACAAACAATTTTCAAGGGAAAATATGGAATCAATATAAACAAAATCTCTTTCAAAAAGTATTTATGTATTTGCACAAATAGATGCCTCAGTTTGCCAAACATTTAAGGTCAGATATAAATTTGAACAAATTAACTCGTAGGCAGCAAAAAGACAGACTGAGTGGAGAGCAGTACTGCCAGAAATAAAGTACTAGAGGGATAGCCGACTTCTACGTAGCTTTCCCCTAAAATAATTTTGACAGCGTTTTTTATAACATTTTCCCCAGGTTTTCACCGACACGGGGGACGAGAATACGTGGGAGCTCTTCGAATAGCTGGTAGCCTTCCCCTGCAAGCTACTGAGGTGGAATATTTAACGGTCGCCACGGCAACCACAATATCATAGCTAAAATTATTACAACTCAATGCAAATTCTAGAATTCAAAACCGAATTCAAATTGCTTCTTACCGCGAAAATTAGGGGAAAATCCGTCGTGGATGGACTAGGGGGCAAACAGCTGTGAAGTCGACTATCTCTCTAGCACTTTAATTCAGGTACTACCTAGAAACTTTATACTCTGGCGACCTCAACTACTTTATACGTTTACGACCTCAATTCGACTTGTACTTGAATGGATTTACGTCCACCCCAAGAATGATGTATACAAGATTACGCCTTATGAAAATCTGCCATGTTTTTGGTGACGTATGGGATAAGCTGCATACAATTGCAAGAAAATGTGAGCTATCTGCAATAAAACTGTTCTAACTCTACAAAAAATACAAGACATAGTCATCTTTAGACTAACATGAATGAATGAGTCTTCTTTTCCGCAATTTGTATGTAAACAAAGAACAATTCAACCACTCTCATCCCCTTCTACGTCACATCTGTCATTTCATTCTTGCATGTACCCTACCTAAAATGTCAAAGTCGGAACGTCCGAACGCGTCGTTGTGATATGGCATAAGATAATCGTCGAATTTCTACGACGAACGAGCGTAGTACCACGAAATTGCAATGAACCAGTAATCGAAGACTTACACACAAGATGTTGTAAAGATTACCTGCATTTGTGAATAGGTGAGCATATTCTGAAATCTGGACAGCCCCTTATCTGACAAAGTGAAACATTTCCTTCGCCAAACTGAGCTGGCACATCATTGACCATTTCGTTGACCAAGCCGAAAGGACAGTAGATCAAACGCCATTTGAATCCTGTTACTTAAAGAATACCACCGTTCT
Source organism: Eristalis arbustorum (assembly GCA_916610145.1). Lineage (NCBI taxonomy): Eukaryota > Metazoa > Arthropoda > Insecta > Diptera > Syrphidae > Eristalis > Eristalis arbustorum. Next base: position 34,663,119 of record OU744317.1, read on the forward strand.
CCAGTCAGTGGCAGTTTATCAAATGCTTGAGGTAAGGAACAAGGTTTTCTATTTCATTCTCTGGAATGAAGAGCAATGTTTTCAACTTGTGCACATTTGTAGCTTGTCAAGCAAGAAACTAAGTACATGCGGGCTTTTGTAGCTCTCCATTGTTTAGTCATCTCAGTCCCAGCCCGAGAGTCCATCAGAGTAAATAAATCCATTACTCTTGTGCATGGCATGGTGTATACCCCTCACCCATATTTCCTCGACTGCCCAGCATCCCTTCCCCATCCCGTGAGCACCTCAAGTTTAAACATTCGCCCTCAGGCCGGCAGTGATTTAAGCGCTGTTCAGTCCTTTGCCTTCCACTTGAATTTACAAGCTCAATTAATAATTCCCTTCAGTCTGGTGTCGCACGCAGTTGTGCGCTCAAAGTTTCTATTACCGACGAACTTGGGATGCTTATACAATAAACCAATTAAGACCGGATGTGCACTCAACATCCTGTCGTGCTGCTCGCTTCCCGGTCGCTGTGCCGGCCGTTGCCAAGCGTTCAAGGGTTCAAAGAAGCGGACGAAAAGTTTGGTAATACGAACAGCAAGTCGTTTTTTTTCTCCTGCAGAGGGATTGCAAATTATTTTCGGGCAAGCCCTTCAAAGGATAATGGACATTCATTATAAGTTGCGGTCTGGAGATGGTACACGCTATCGGACGAAGTGGATTGATGCTTGGAAACATTCTTTTTGCTGCTTATCGGTAGAGGCAGCGGCGCGGCAATGGCTTGGGAGTGAGGTGATTATGGGCGGCAAATGGAGTTGTCTTAAAAATCAAGTCGCAATTTTATCTCGATGATGTGAAGGATGGGGGAGGGCTTTAAAGGTTTTCCGGGCGGTTCAGGGGATTTCAGGAAGGTTTGGTGGAATCTACTTGACTTTGGCGAGCACATAAATTGGATTATCTGTCTGCGCACTCAATGAGAGTTATTTTTTCAAAGCAGTTCTTCGTGTTCCTTCTGAAGTTTGACTTCATTTCGTCAAGAAGTCTTAAAGTGATGCGTGCTAGGTCGATGACATGCTTCGTTCATGGGCAATATAGACGAAAGGACACGTCCGGCAGTCTAGAGAAAACTCTTATCTTAACCAGAAGCAAGTTTTTCAACCAAGCTCCCTCTCGATCTGCCTTCGGCTCCAAGGAAGGCCTGTTCATTGAAGAGGATACGACATCATCGACAACATTCGCTGCCTTAATCTCCGATCAAGCACACAAAAGAATTCAAATAAAACGTAGAAGCATAGGAAAACGCCACCGAGATGGTTACTAGTGGTGTCCTTTCGTAAGACTCAACCAGCTGCTGTGTGAAATGCTTCTCCAAGACTCCAGAGGTCAGCCAAAAGTTGAATTTAAATACACAATCACACACCCTCCGGCCGCCTCAAGTACCCCACGCCGTGCCACCAAAACACAGAGAATCGAAAAAAGGATTGAATGAATGACAGCGTGACGAAGGACAAGTAATAAAATGTGATCCCATCCCCGGTTGGACAATGAACGGAATTTGCTCTAATGGCCAGTGGTTACTTGAGCAGTGCTCATTTCTCTCCATTTCCAATTTGAACTACGCAACGCCGCTGGTTGGCATTATCCCATCACAGCGATGGGATGCCAATGGCATCACTATCAGGGAATCTTCAAATTGGAGTCGAAAGGAGTCGAGGCGAAGCGCAAACATGCTTGCTTTGACCCAAAAAGGTCGGGATATCGCTCAACTGGCATCTTTGTGGGTTCAGTTTCATTCGAAAGTCGGTTGCCATGGGCGAGGGCATCCGTGGTTGGACGGGAGTGGACTGGGTATCAAAGGGATTTCCGTTGGATCGGGTGAGACGAGAGCTAATCGATGTTAACATGGACTTTTCAAGTGGGCGTGGCTGAATTGGAGTTCACCAAGGGGAGAGAATGTGCCAAGGACGCAAGGCGTTCGTAGATCATTGATTATGAAGGGATTTGCTAGCGGAATTCATCAAAATCAGCGTGGGCTTCACTTGGAATTGCGTTTTCTGAAGACTTTCTATGGTTTTTGAAGGTTTCTGAATGAAATTGGAGAAAGGATAATGTAAGATACCACAGACTGTCAGACAAAATGTTGCACTATATCGGAGAGAGGCGAGAATTCCAGCGCACTGATCTGGACGAAGTCAAGATATGGCGAACCGTGTGCGTTCACACTGTGTCGAATGGCTCGAACGTTTTACGTCAATTCATTCGTTTCTTTTTAGTTTCAGCAACTCGGTTTTTTGTGGTGGTCCGTGGCGTTGTGGGTATGTGCGTCGACCCCCACCTCAACGTCGTAGGTTCGATTCCAGCTCGGAGCGACAAAAATAATGTTCACGACCCCACCTCTATCGAGTCACTGACAATGCTCAAACAGTATTTCCTGTCTACAAAATGTGACAAAATATCTCAATCGACAGTTGATGACTTCGAGGTAGTAAAGGAGTTTGAGTTCGGTCTGTCGTAACAATTGCGGTCAAAAGTCCTGACGCTAAGGACCAAAATCATGCTCTACAAGACTTTTATTTTGCCACTCCTGTTTTATGGCGCTGAAAGCTAGACGATAGTCAAAACTGCAGAGCAGATTCTTGGTATCTTCGAAAGACATAGTCTACGCCGGATATATGGTCCCGTCTGCGAGGAAGGTGAATGGAGGAATAGACACAACCGCGAACTCAAGGAGCTGTAGCAGGATGTGGATGTAGTCACTGGTTACTGGTACACTGGTTCTGCCACAACGAGCTCATGGACACCAACGCTCCAGCTAAGAGGATCTTCGGAGAGAAAGACCGAACCTTCAGTATAGAGATCAAGTCATCGCGAATGCAAGATAGCTCTGTCTTGATGACTATAGGCAGCGTGCCCAGGACCGTCAGCGATGGAAGGCAGCATTTGCTCAAGCTCGGACCATTCCCGGCCTGAGAAGTAAGTAATACGCTGATGTTCAAGTACCCAACCGTCGCTGTTTACTTTTCATGCGCATTCCTCGCCAGCTGATGTCAATGATTGAACGAGATAAACTAAGGAAAGGTGTACATACGGGCAAAGTACGCAGGACACGCCCAGAAGCTGTGCTCTCACTGAGACGGCAAAACGGTTTGAAACAAGGCGATGTGGTGTCATGTAAATTCGTCAGAAGCATTCTTTGGAAGTTGGTTAAGCAATCGGGTCAGCCATGGGGTACAACTGTTAGCACATGATGATGCCATTGATTGGCAGTCAGTCAATGATGCCTTTGCTGATATTGAGATTAAAGGGGCAAAAATGGTGTGACGGTAATCAAGGTAGAAATAAAGTACAGGGAAGGATCAACGTTTTCAACAAAGCGTCACAATCGGGCGTTCAACTCAGCAGAAGTTATTAACTTTGACTCCGCAGTGTACCACAGTACCAACAACGTGGGAATCGATTTCAGACATGGAATAACTCTTGCCAATGACTTTTCTGTTGTGGACCCAGGTTAGATGTCTCTCCTGAAGATCAAACAGAGGTTCATTAAGACAGTGATAATCTCAATCTATGCGACGTGTTGAGGCGCAGAGGTATGTTCCATGTGAAAAGTGAGGGTAGCAAGCCTTGATTTCTCTAGTTATATTTGCGATCTTCGTCTGCGTTGTTTGCTGTGATTGTTGAGGGCATTTGGGGAGGACTACAAACTGTATGGACTATTCAGCGACATGCGTCTTATTAGGAGGCTATGAATCAACGGCTAATGGTGTCTTATTCATGTGTATCGCATGGACAAGTCGCTTCCGAGCCGATCAGCGATTCAGGGACATATGGCAATGAGTCGTGGATTTGCTTATCCTTCCTTCTTAGTCGACTATTCAACGATTGGTTGCCGCAGTCCAGTCAATCGATGCAGTAATCAATTCCCCAAGATCCACCAATCGAGGAATGCGCAGGAGAAAGCGAAGTAGTCAAGTCAGCGTTGTCTACAAGGCATGTCATGTGCCTATGCTCACATCATATCTCATTGACATGAACTATTGACAACGCCTTACATTCGTTGGCGGGTCACACATTCTCTCTCTTTTGTAGTAGAAAATATTCCAATCCAGGCAAGTTCCACCAAGAAGTGATACCTCCTCAGAAAGTCTCTGCTTGGCGTGACGCTGGTGGCAAGAGGACGATGACATTGCAATCTTTTGCTAATCATCGCGACCATTTGATTGTGAATTTGGACGAAGTAACACGAGCACCACTTGAAGTCACTTCACGTGAACTGCCCATGGGATGGATTCGACGTAGGCAGACTTTTCCTGATGAGCTTTCCTTCAGTCGCAGTCTTATGTCAACACTGGTAACCCCAAAGTCCACTTTACCCGCGTTATCACTCAAAATTCGTACGTTGGACGATTAAGTCATTCATCTCCTTGCAAAGCGCGAAACATGCATACTAGGGTTTCAATTTCAACACGTTTAGTGCTTGCTTAACCATCGTTGTTGAAAAACTATGGACTAAGTCTTATAGTCTTTAGAGAACAGTTTACGAGGAATTTCAACTCCGGACCACGAATTGGAGCACTTCTCAGCTGGTACGAATGTGAACAGCGTTGTCATCACCCGACCATGAGGAACAATAGCGCACTTTACGAGGAAGAAAGCATCCGTCGCTCATTTTCCATGAAAAATAACTTCACTTGCACTCCACGTCATCTCTGAGACTGAGAACCACTGCAGAGGAAGAATGTGTTTTTTTCTTTACTTTTTTTAAGGCAACTGGGTTAAGGGCTTGCACACTTTTTCATTTCCATTAACGCAATTTTATTATGATTGCACGCAAATAAAGGGAGCGAAGTGAATTGCGCGCCTCGTCCGCCATCAACCGGCTCAAGGACTGCCAGCCGTTCTCCTTCAGCCACACACACACGCTCGTCGTATGTGGACGAAGGTGAATTGTTGCGTGCTCGAGATTTTTGACGTATCCCCCGTCTCACCTTTGACTGCGACACTCGCTCCCGCCGGGTTGAGTATTTAATCAGTGGCAGTAATCAAATGAAATGCGCGACCTTTCTGCACTTAAGCTCAGTCGCTTTGACATTTAACTGAAGACTGTCGGTGTCGGAGGACCGCGGATGCAGCTCGCTCTCGGGGATGCGAGATCAACAAAAGGGAGGCGGATGAAGTTGATTGCATGACTGATGGAGTGGGGTACTTACCTTTTGACTTGAGGCATGATTATCTGAACCGTGTGCTTGCAGGCTTCCACGCAGGATCTCCGCAGTTTTCGGATTTTCTCACGTAACTCGGGGCAGTCTTTTGATTGGCCAACATGGATGAGCATGTCTCGGAATAATGCTACTTGACTGTTGATTTCGACAATAAGCTGTGGATGAGAAGAGGAGAACAGACAAATTAGGTGTGGTGCCCGAGGATGTTTATTTCCTATTCTATTGTGTGTGGAAATAGAAATGATTGACGAAAGTAGACGACGACTGTCTTACGTTGGGTCACTAACATTTTAAAATCACGGCCTTGTAAGGGCAAAGTTTGAAAATCAATTTTTGTTCAGTTGTCGGTAGAGATCTTGAAAGATTTGAGGGGGATTTTATTGATACGTGCAGAAGTAGGTTACCTACTTACTTCCCCACTCATGACTTAACCATTCTTAAGAACGACCAGTTACGAATTAAGCCTGGTAGGCTTTGCCATGGGTTGCAACCTTTTTGTAGCTGGCACGCGGTTCCCAAACCTCAACATCCAGAAAGGCATCTGGCGGTCCCTAGATTAATCACGTTGCAATCGACCTCAGATACTCCGCCAGTATTCTTGATGTATGAACGTTGCGATGAGCCAATATTGACTCAGACCATTTCCTTGTCGTAGCCAGGATATCGAGAGGACAACGGCATCGAGAAAGAACACCACGGTTTGACGTCGGAAAGCTACACTCGCAACTGACTGCTAGGATCTTCAAACAGTCGAAGAAGAATGGAGTCGTTGTCAAGAAGTCATCAAAGAAGCCACTGACTTACTGTTTTTCGACACCACCTAGAAAGAACTCTTGGTTTGACGACGAGTGCAGGCAGGCACATGCAGCCAAACAGGAGGCCTACAAGGCAACGCTGAATCGAATAACGAGAGCTGTTCGTGAGCTCTACGATCAGAAGAGAAGGGAAGAGAACCTGCTTCTCAGAAGGAAAAAGAAAGACCTTAAGAAACACACGGTCGAGGAGATGGAGAACTGTTATGGCAGGGATAACGTCTGAAAATCTTACCAAAGGGTGAAACAATTATAAAATGGATATATAATTCGGACAGAAGCTTGTCGGGATGAAAATAGTCAACTAGTAGTAGAGTCGCAGTCGATACTGAGAATCTGGAAAGATCACTTCTGTAGACTGTTAAACGGCGACAAGGACCAAAATAAAGCTGTCAGGTAGAATGTTCCACTCAATCTGCGCGATGACAGACGAGAATTCTGCCCCCCAGACTTAGACGAGGTCAAGATAGCAATATTAAGACTGCAGTCGAACAAATCTGCTGGAGCGGACAGACTTTTCGCAGAACTGTTTAAAGAAGCTGGAGATGACCTGGTAGGGCGCATGCACCAGCTAACCGGAGAGATATGGTCGGAGAAAAGCATGCCCGCCGACTTAGTATCGCTTGCCCGATCCCCAAGAAAAGATACCCCTTTGGCTGCGCCAGCTATCGAGGGATCAGCCTCCTGTGTGTACCCGCTCAAAGCCGGTCGTGAACAATCCGGCTTCATGCCACGAAAGTCCACAATAGACCAGATCTTCACACTACGGCAGATCCTGGCAAAAATCCAAGAAAGCGAATCGACCATCTGCTATACAACGCCATGTCTAGTTTTGACATTCCTGCCAAGCTCGTCAGGTTGTGCAGGATGACGATGGAGAACTCTCGCTGCTCCATCAAGGTCGGTTACGAACTCACCGAGACTTGTCAACAAGGTTTTAGGCAAGGAGACGCGCTGTCATGTGACTTCTTCAACATTGTCCTCGCGAAGATCATGCAAAACTCACACGACGGCCCTAGAGGCACGATCTTACAGAAGTCCGTACAATTGTTATCATACTCCGATGACATTGACCTGATTGGCAGAACTCAGCTAGCCGTCAACGAGGCGTTTGCTAACATTGGGACGGACGCGGCTAAAATGGGTCTGGCGGTGAATGAGGGTAAAGCGAGGTATATGCTGTTCTCAAAAAAGCACATACAAAATCGACGTCTTGGACGGAGCATCACAATGGGCAGCTATACCTTCGAGGTAGTCAACAATTTCATTAATCTCGGCTCCGGAGTAAATTGTACAAAAAACATTAGTACCGAGATCAAGCGTAGGATAACTCTTGCCAAACGTTGTTTCTGTGGTCTCAAGAGGCAATTGAGGAATATAGCCCTCTTTCGAAGGACTCGAACACACTGATTACCCCAGTCCTCAAAAGACGGATAATCTCGAAAAAAAAAGGATAAAGAGGTCTTGGTTCATTGGTAAGGGTTCTGGAGGAGAATATTCAACAAGGAACTGTACGGGCCGTACAGCGACATGAGCCTTGGAAGGCGTCTACGGATCGAACGCCTACGGTGGCTGGGCCATGTAGAGCGTATAGACAACTCAGCTCCGGCCAGAAGAATCCAAACCTGTGGGGCAATGCAACAGAGGACACTCGTGCTTAAGGTGGCGCTTTGACATCCAAACAATTTGGTGTGCGAAACTGGAAAAAAAAAACTTTGAAATGGCTTGCTTGAGTGACACCCAAAGATTTTGCTCCTCATGTGTTTGGCAACTATCTCCATAGAGAATGCTTTTAGTTCTTCAACTTCAAACCTTTTTGGCAGCCCTGGACGTTCATCGTTCTTCAAGCCAAAAGCACCACATTTAAATCGTGCAAACCACTTTTGGCACGTTCGCTCAGTTGGCGCATGTTCACCATAAACGTCCACCAAAATACGATGACTTTCGGCCATAAGCTACTCTCTTGAGTCATCCTCTTCAAGTCAAGAGGATTCTGCACAACGAAATCAAAGTCCGTCATCATCTCATTGCGGTCCATCAGAAACCGCAATCGCAGTCACAATCTGCTGAGTCCTGCGCTCCATTGCGGGGAACGAAAGAGCGAATAAATTGACCAGACAAGGATCAGAAATGGACATCAACGAAGCGGCCACTGCAACCACCGATCAGTACGGGTTCATATGTGACACAGTAAAAAATTAAGCCAACTCGTCTTCACAAGGAACGAAACTTCTGGAGTTGAACCGGAACTCGATCCGTATGCTCGACTAAGTGATCACAGGACGCTGTCTGATCGGAGAAATGCAGAAATGAAACCAGGAATCGAGTAATATCCAAGCTACGACTACGACGAAAAAACCGAGACAATCCAACATCAGCCTTACTTCTGCCCAGCTCTCCAGAATCGGCATCTAGCTTCACTTGGCCATTGATTCTTCACAGAGACTGGGGCAGAACGAGTGCTGATATATCGGATCTTCTAAAATTCATAAAGAACGCAGGGTGGGTTTTAACCAGCACGCGACATGATAGCTTAGAAGGAATTGTGTACTTCGCAAATGAAGCGATTCGCCTTGACTTAATTTACCCTCTTGAGTGGTGATGGCCAGATGTGATGGTATGTCGCCTTTACTTGATTTGTTGGTGATAGAAATTCGCCAAAAAACATGGCTTTCGTTCAGTAAACATTTTAAATCCAACCAAATACAAGCGCTTTAAGATTATCTGTTTAAAATTTTCCCACGCAACCTTCACCATCCACATCTGATGCCATTGTGCACAGACCGTGTACGCAAGCCGTTCGCCAGATAACTGCGACATTTCAAAATGTCAACGCATGCCATTGCCAAAATACCCGTTCGAACGGTTTTCGCATGGCTTCACACGCCGCAAACATTCCTGGCGGCAGGCCAACTCCCTGCAGTGGAGCGTTTCAAGGTCGCACATGGCCCAGTAAATCGTAAAACACTCCCTTTAAGCCAACCGGCATCGGAGTAGGCTTTAAGGTGACCGTCTTCTCGGGGAAAAAAGGAACAAACAAAACACACACAAATGCCATCCCTCATTCGAGCACCTGACAGCCGTCAGACAAATCTCCGAGAGTCATGCCCACACAGCACAACAGTGGGCACACAGAGATTGTCGTAGGCCCAAAATTTATGAGACTCAAAATTAACTTCAAACGGTAGCAAACTGCTTCTATTTATATATATATCATGCCCCGCCTATCCTTGAGCGAGCAGGCCTCGCACAAGCAATAAAGTGAAGTGTCAGTTCTAAGCTCGACCAGGTTTGCGATAAGGGTTGTATGCACAACTGCCATACCTCGTGGCGGGCGTATTTATTCAACATGGACGACCCTCATTTAGGCTGTCACTAAAGTGTCATTCTTATGACAAACAATCGCCTATCAACCCCACTGGCAGGCCAGACAGCGGGCACAAAGGACGGCAGAGCACAGACGTGAATACAAGCAAAAAAGGACGTTCTGCTCGAAAGGGGAACATGAACTCTCATAAATTGTGCTCTGCCTTCGGCCTTGTATTGAGTTGAGCGCTTTGTGCACATATTTCATTCCTATTGAGGCGATTGAAGGGAAACGACATTTAAGGCGAGGGCTGGTCGAGGAGGAGACACTGTAGCGCTGTGTGGGCCTCGGTGTATAAATAGATCCACCCGAGCACATGTGCCCTGGCATTCCGTGCCGTGTCGTGTGACACCTCTAAACTTTGTAGATGGTGTTGCAAGTGGGATGGGGTGGCGGGATAGTGCATGAACGCACATCCTGAAAACTCATTAAGGAACATCTGTGCAGCGACCTTTAGCTCTCGTGTTTTGATTTCGTGTCTTGCTTTAGAGGCGCTGCGTCAACTGTTGTGGTCGCTGTGACGCGGTGGCATGTCGCGTCAACAGGTGCACCCGGGCAGTAGGTGTTTTGTCATTTAAGGTTACTCAAAATGAAACTGCGGCAGGAGACACAGGCCGTTCTTGTTTCAAAACGAAATTAAACGACGCTACAGGCGGGTTTTGAAGGCACACAGGTTTTTTCTGTTTTGTCAGTCAGGTGGATCAGATTCCTTATGACACGAAAAGTGGGGCAATTTTAGAAGGCGTTGTTGCGTAGTATGACCTCCTAGCATGGTGGTGATGGAGGTCTCATTTCGAACTAATGTAATGTGTCCAGAAAACAAACAAAAACAGAAAACAGGGAATACGTATTGCAGATGTATTCGGGTCGATCGTTCATACTTGCTGATGGCTTGTACACGAATGACTATATCGTGTAGTCAAATTTGGAATAAGAAGGAATATGGAAATGAATTCGTTGTGGATTGGAGGTTGTCATCTTCCGCCCCACTTGATCCACTAAAAAGGTCGAGTGGGAATAGCACGCACTAGTTTCTTCAGGCCACTCGATCCTCCGCCATCGACTCTAAGTCACCCGGATTTATGCCCAGAGGCAACCAAGCGTTCAAAAACTGAAGTTTATCCATCCACCTCGTCTTGGGTCAGTAAAGGGCAGTGTTCCTGATAGAGTCGCATTTGAGGTACGCCTCGGAAGACGTGCACAAGTGTGACTTCGAGTACCGTCAACCCTCGTGTGCCATTGCCCCTTTTGGAGCCAAGCATAGGTGGCAGTGGTGACCCGTGGCATTGTGCGTATGTACATCGACCCCAACTTTAACATCGTAGGTTCGATCCCTGGTCTGTACTACAAAATAATTCTCACTGCCCACCTCTTTTGAGTCACTGACAATGCTCAAAGCGTACTTCTGTCTCGAAAAAGCTTCTCAAACTTGGCCATTTGGAGTCGGCATAAAACTGTAGGTTCCCTGCGCTCGTGAGAGAACAATAGCACGCACAACGAGAGTGGTTGTTGAGAAGCTACGCTCTGGCCTTCTAACACCTGGTGACAGTGTGCGAGCGTCTGGTGGGCAGGCTGTTCCGCTCGGCAGCCGGACGGGCTTAGAGCGAACAATGAATGAGTAACACGGCGATGGCCTCGTGCGCTTACCAATCAACGGGCAAAAGACAACGGCATCTCTGATCGTCTCTGATCATCACTGTCCTGCTCTATGGTGCAGAGACATGGACGCTGTTGAAAGTGGATGAAGAAGCTCTTAGTCGTTTTGAGAGAAAAGTTCTGCGTGTTATCTACGCTCCTGCTTTGCGTTGATGACGTCTGGAGTAGAAGTACGGGCTGTACAGCGTCATGCACATAGTTAAGCTTCTTCAGATCCAACGCTTAAGATGGTTGGGTCATGTAGAGTTATCGAGCCAGGGACGACGCAGCAGAGGACGTCCTCGAACAAGATGGCGCACACAAGTGGAACAGGACCTCAACCAGTGCGCAGCTAGAGGCAGCTGGCTAAATATCGTGCAGATCCACCCCGGACTGTAGCGTCAATCAATAAAGAAGAGGATGCGAACCACATTGACTTTAGAGACTGTGAACATTCTTTTTTATGTCGATTGGATGGTTACATATAAAATTATTAAATTTTCTCTGTGAGCTGCACACTAGTCTATTGAATTAAGCAAACAGTGCGTGGTTAGTAGTACCAGGATGACCAGATGAGAACGATTGAAAAAGATATTTGCATGAGACAACAACGGTGTGAAATTTGTAAGGTCTACACTAATGCCTTTGTGTATACAATCTCGAATGTTTTGCACTCGATCTGGTTCGAAGTGACTGGCTTGGTAGCGCATTCTAAGAACTTGCCGTAGCTCCCAGAGAAAATGATCGAGTTTTGTCAAGTCATATGGTTGCGGCCACCAATTGATGAACACACATCGTGAGATAAAAAAGTCGTTTTTTTAGCAACGCGTCGTTTGCATGTCTGTCGAAACTAAAGCGCGGACATTGACTTCCGCCCACAAGAAATCAGTATTGTCTGTCTGTGTTCTGACACATATACTATGTTGGTCAATTGTGATACCCATAGTCGGAATACTACCACTGCTCGAAAACTCAGGTGATGTGCCATTAATTTAATATCAACAGCAAATGGCAACTGGAGCAGATTTGAAAACTGGCTTCCACTGGAATTCGAATCGGGGACAACTCTAACCAAGAGCAGACACTCAAGCAACTGCTCCATCCAGCCGTAAGTGTAAATACGGCGCTAGTGCTACATTTCATAGTCCAGCTTCCAACGTCCTATTTGACTAACCTATGATTTGTGTACATATCTCGTCATCTCTTGTCATCTCTGCTTCCATGTATTAATCGAATCATAGACACTGGAGAGCAATTGCCCATGCTAATGTACTTAAATGCACTTCCCTAATATCCTTTGCAGAAGTCACTTGAGAAGAGTTGCTAATAAACATGCCACTATTAGCAGTTAAGGCTAGAGATTGCTCGTATAGTTTAATATTAAGTGTATATAAACTTCGTTGAAGTGAGACTCCACTGTAGCTCCGCCTGAAAATGTCCGGCTGGAATTTGTAAGCTTTGAAAATACTCAGGCACTCCAGTTGATATCCCTGCACACCTGCCGGGTATGCATTCGGTGTTACACCCACATCCTGGAACACCATGTACAGCTGTCGGTTGCGCCTTCGCCGACATTCACCTTCCTTGCGACTGGACCATATGTCCGACACAGAATATTTCTTTGAAAGACAGCATCTATCAGCTGGTTGATGATCCTTCACTCATCGACTCCACAGAAGTAAGCTTCCACTTTAGAAACAGTGCAATTGGGCTGGCTTGTAGAAGATCCCTTTGAACTATCATCTCTATCAGTACCAGATTGAAGCGACCACACGATAGCACATCTCCAATAGCGAGTTTACCTGGGATCCTGAAATCAGCAATGTCATCGAAAAATTCCTTCTGATTAATGCTGTTGTATGCGGCCTTACAATCGAAAAGCAGATTGTGGGTTATTTCAGATTGGCCTTGGTATAAGAACTTGAAACGGCTGAGAAGCGTTTCAATCTCGTCGGAATTCACACTAGCATATGCTGTGCAAAATGATTTTAGATGTATACGCAATTGGACACGCTGAACGAAGTCTTATAGGCGACGCTACACAGGAATAGTTGCTGCAAGAGATGATCGCATTTTTTTGTGGAGATGATAGTCGTCGGACATACTATCATCCCCCTAAATTCTGAAAATGATCTGATGCATACCCCTCGCCTGAACATGGTCTCCGTCCTTGAAGAGCTCTGATGTCAAGCCATCTTCTGTTCTTTAATAGCCGTTTCGACTTCTTCAAAGCTGGGTGGGAGTACTACTTGGTCGACTGGAGTTTCTTCTGTCCTCATCATTCCCTCTTGTGCCCGTTAAGCAACTCTTGGAAGTGCTGCTCAAAATGCTGAGAGAGTCCTCTAATTGGTCAACAAACACAACGAGTACGTGATTGAGACTGCTTGTCACAAGAAGCCATTTCCAGCACCACACGCTCAATTGAGTTCAAAGTGGTGACGTCCTCGCTCTTGAGTCACACTGACTGCGTCCCCCCAGCAAACTCAATTCGCCTAATTTCGATTCCCCCGATAGTGCGACGGGAGAAGCTAAGTGAACAGAATCCCCATCAAATCATGTGCTGTAATCCTAATCCTTGGTCTCATCCTCGCCGTAATATGTGAGACTTCCTTATGCGATGCTAAGGACGATACGAGATTCACATCTCGTCCTGATCTTCCGAAGCATAAAGAGGAAGAGCACTTTCAAAGGACTCCCCTGCAACTCGACGCGGCGACTTGCCCGAGATAACAGAGGAAATGCCGGGAATTTATAAAAAAAACGAATGATTTCCTCTTCTTTTTTTCCGCCCTTCTCTCGCCGGTCGGCGCCAGTTCAAAGGATGTGAAAGTCGGTGCGATGGCGGAGCGGAGAATCCCATTAAATTATATCTCGAACTGCCCATTTCCGCGGTTAATTGGCTGGAAAATATGGGTTATTTGCTTTCAATATGGACTCGGGATTCCTTTGGCAAATAACCGCATCGTCGAACGGAATTTGTGCCCATTCAGCGCGCCGTTCCCGAGAGGAGGGATTTCATGGCCCAGTGGACGGAGCCGATGAACCTAGTCCCGGTTCGAGTGATGATAAATTGCGGGCACGGCCGCAACCAGAAGAAGTCAATATCGTGAAACTTTGATTTGAGGGCACGGCACGCTTTGAGATGTGGACGAGGCACTCAGTCACTCTGAGATCTTGCCTCAATTATTCAGAGGGACCAGCCGGCCCGACAAACCCTCTTCGGGGCGTAATTACCTGCTTTATCGGCTGGCCAACGACTTCGAATTGGCCACAGCCAGTGGCAATGGGCTTGTTTTGTGAACCGGCCTTCTAATTACGAGAGCTCCTGCCCAGGATATCGCATGTCGTTGACATAAATAATGAACACTTGACAACTTCGGAGCACCAGTGGCCGATGGTGGGAGGCTGACAGGGCGACGTTTGTGATCCATTTTGCATGAAGCCATGTGTCTACGAGGAACAAAGAACTCTCTGAAATGATGCAGAGCAAGAAAACAGAAATAACGCTTGCCGGCCAATCGTCCAGGGATATTACGTATCTGGAAAGGCAATGCATACAAATAAGGGTTTTGTGCGACGCTCGGTACTCGAGCACAGAGGGAGTGAACTCGAGAGTGAACCTTTGTGGGTCGTCAGAGGGCACATCCTGTGCTCGATGTGGTAATCCGTAAGCATGACAACATTGCCCGCACTTGGGGAGAGACGAAAATTGTTTTCCCAATAACGACACATTCGTTTTGCCAAATTAAGATGCATTATTTGTGTTGCGACCCTCGCCCGGGCGATGGCTTGATGGACGGGAACGCTTGCCTGCTTGTGTGGGAATTCTGGGAAAAAAAAACCCAAGCGAGTGCGCATTCATGTGAATGGCTGTGGGAATGGTGGTGCTTGTGGTGAGAGCGTCCTTGCTTCTGGACACATTTTCTATCTCGAATTCAATTTTGTTTGTAGACGTATTCTAGGTACGTATGGAGGCACCGACCACA
The DNA here is from genome assembly GCA_916610145.1 of Eristalis arbustorum. Taxonomy (NCBI): domain Eukaryota; kingdom Metazoa; phylum Arthropoda; class Insecta; order Diptera; family Syrphidae; genus Eristalis; species Eristalis arbustorum. The sequence goes on from OU744317.1 coordinate 34,678,123, forward strand.
GTGTCAACGCACAGCTGAATGTCGGTGCCCCTGTTTTGTTAAGACGTCCCTGTCAAAACAAATATTCGAGAGTTGTTGTTCTATGTTGCAGATTGGGCGTGGGTTTTTTGGTGGCAATACATGCTGTAGGCTGTGATGCCACGTAACTGCTGTAGTGGTCCTCCAGATAGACAGAGTAGAGCAGCTCCCAATGGCAATGTTTCCGAGTCATATTGTACTCTACCCTGAGCTACTGCCAGTGTCTCGAGAAAGAGGATTGGATCCACGACTACACCACGAAGCGCTGTCCATAAGCAACGCGAGATATCCCCCACCTGTGCCTCGACCGTGCAAACAGAATCAAATTCACAGTGATTTTGGGAAAAAAGTGCACCTCTGTGGGGCACTGTTTGCGTATCAGATTGACCTCGCAAACAAGAGCCTGGTTGGGGTTGTAGGTAAGTAAACAGAACTCTGGTTGAATGTGTTCCAACATTTTACGAGGCTTAGCGGCTATCACCGATTCTTGAACTCCTGTTGCACACACTGGCTTGCAGCTCATGCAGGCTCGATTTTTGGTTGAATCATGACCTGATACTGTGTATTTTCACGAGTGCATCAGTTGACTTTGGATGGTCTTCCGCTTAATTGGTTGTTGATGCGGTGGCAATGACCAAAGGGTTAACAGCGTGAAATTTGCACAAGTGGGATACGTGGAAATGATCGCGAAATAAAATAAATGCTTGTGGAAATAAGAAATAACACATGGACATGCCTTTAATATGCAACAACGAGAATTGCTTGTGGAATAGCTTCCTGTGGAGTAGACTTCCTGCAAGTATGTATGCTACCTTAACCCTCTGCGAATGACGTGACCTAATCTTCAGAATTCTAGTGGCATGGTAGTGCACCAAACAATATTTTCTGAAAGCTTGTATTTTCAAAATTAGATTTGTGTTCCTGTTTTTAAGTACTACATCTTCAAGGTTAATAGTGATCAAATAACATTACGTTTCTAAGATATAAAAGGTTTGAGCTTACGACGGAGTGACACTGAAAACCCAAGAGCCAACATTTGAAAAATCCCTATGCAAGTTTTAGTGGTGTCTGTCGTACCACCACGTCAGTTGCAGAATGTTGAGTAAACAGTGCTATACTTCTGCGTTATACGAACCCTTGTTGTGACGTCTTCGATTTGAAGATTCGTAGCCTGGGCCATTTCATGGTTAGTTCTGTAAAAGATGAACTCCACTCCAGAAGTAAGATCACATCATTTTGAGGAAAACGTCAATCGTGGTAGCGTCGAAAGCGAGACCAGTAAAGTAGAATCTCATGGAAATGTGCACACTATCGGAGAACATGGTTCATCCACAATTAAAAATGCAATCGTGGAAAACCCAATGTGGTGGTGTGCGTACTGCTAATTAAGGAGTATCAGTAATGATTGCACAGCGGCATGCATCTGGTTAAACGTCTTCTGGTCCGACGCATAAGGCTAGGTGATATAGAGCGTATGGACACCACAGCTCGTCCCGTAGAGTTTAGGACAAGGCAATAGAGGACGTCCTTGAACGTGATGGTGCACACAAGTGGTGAATTACCTCAACCAACTGCGCGCAACTGTAGGCAGCTGACGAAAGATCGTGCTGGCTGGCGAGGTTTAATGATTAAGGCCCGGTTCAGCAAGCATTTCGTCGCACTTTCTTGGACCTGAAGTCACCAAACCGATAAAAATTGGTGCAAACTGAAGTACTGCCAGTGTCGATGCTGGAACAGAAAAGTGGTTTTTTCGTCGATCAGCTAAATAGAGTATCGTCAGGGAGTCATTGGATAAATTCGTTTAAGATTAAAACACGCAAGCTATTATGCCGAACGAATGTGTGTTCTGTATGTGGATGCTGGAAGTTATCGCCAGAGATCAGTATCTTGTCAAAATCTTCTTCTCATACAAGAATGGAGCGAGCACAAGTCAAATGTGATCGAAAAAGTATTAGTTGATCAACAAAAAATGATTGATTGGAAATGTTTATGGCAGACAACGAGATGGTGCAGTTGTTTGAGAACCTGCCCTTGGTTAGATGGGTCCCTGCTTTGAGCTCCAGTGAAAGCAAGGCTAATACATTTCAAATGTGGTTACTATTTGCCGTTGGTATTAAGCTAATTACACTATCACTAGAGGTGTGGAGGGCGTGGCGCGTGGCGTTGTGAGTATGTACGTTGAACCCAAGCACTTGGACCTCAACTTGAAGGTTCGATAACTGATCTGTTCAATAAAAATGTTCACGGCATCACCTCTTCCGAGTCAATGTTCAAAGACTATTCCTGTCTAGACAAAGCTTCTCCAACTTGCCGTTCGGCATACAACTGTAGGTCCCTTTCATTCGTAAGAAAACAATCACAAGCACAACACGCTTGCTTGCTGATAAGCTAGGCCCTGATTCCCCTGTAACGCCACAGATATTATTTTATCACTAGAGTTGTCGATTAGTACAAGTAGTCTGACTGTGAGTATCTCTATTGACCAACATGGCTCAGGTGAGCTGGGGATTTCGCGGGCAGCTCTTTAGCCTAAAATAACCTAACTGTGGTCATCGACCGCGCTCGCTTGATCACATGGAACTCACAGACAACGAGCCATGAGGGTCTTCGAATCCGAGCGTAATGTTTCGAGAAGGAAAGGAGGACCGATCAACTAGCCGCTGACTTAAGACTCAAGACCTTCAACGGTGGAAGCCAGCTATTATTCACGCTCGCTCACACCGTCTATGGTTCACAGGCCAGATTGCTAAGTAAGGAGACGATATAATGTTTCACAGAATGACATAATTTCAGCTTGGACCGTTCTATATTCGTAGTGAGCCAAATGTAGATATATTTGAATAAGTAAAAAAAACACACGACATGATGCACACACGGCACTTCTTCGCATCGAAAGCTGTGGCAGGAAGACCCTTTCCGACGTAAGATTTGAATTATCTCTAACAGGGAAACAGTGAAGTGACTTGCGATCGGACACATCGTACAAAAAACGATTCATGGTTGTTGAGTTTTCACTGAGCTAAAATCGCTGGGGAAAGCTTCGCAAATTCGGTGTCATAATGAAGTTGTGTGCACTTGTAGCACGAACTGCTGTGTAGAAATGGAGCCAATGAGTGACTCCAAAAGCCGAAGCCTCTGTCTGCTAGTTTGGCAACGGAATTGGATGATCCTCTTATGTGCCGACCGCCTCTATTTGGCTGCTGTGTCCATTTCACGTCAGAACCATCCTCGGCCGTCAGTCATCTTCGTTTGCAAAACTAAATTAACTGCCAAGCAGGCCATTCGCAAATTGGAAAATGAAGAATAGAAATGCGCTTGTCATTTCCCATCTCCAGTTGCTAAAACAAACACTCATGGTCCTGTGCCCAAGTGCAGGTGAGCAGCCAAACTGCAGTGAATCCTTGAAGAAATATCTCTAATTGGATGTGTCACTGCTGCCCGAGCACCACCCGGTTAGCTGAGCACCGTCCTGTGGAGCTAATCGGAAGTACGACTTTCCAATTGGCCAACAACCGAGCAAGGCGACCACGGACCAAGGCACTAGCTGTCAGAAACGTGCATTTCACTCCCCTCCCGGGACGAGCAGAAATGACACAGCTTCTGACTCCTGACATAACTTCCGTCACACATCGTGACACATACACGCTATATCCCTCTTCTGCGCAAAAAGAAGGTTACGTATACGACACAGTGTGCCCAGCGGGCAAACTTTCTCAGATTAATTTATCATGAGTTTTGAGCAGGATATCACGCACATCTGGACCTTTTTCTCGGCGTCCGGGCTCCGTGTGCGTAGCTGCGGGCCAGCGGGGCAAACTGGATTATCTGAAGTCTTAAAGTCTGAAAACGGATTATCGAAGTGATCTGCAAGAATTTAATATTAAAACATTCAATTAATTATTTCCGAGGCACGGGATTGATGCCAGAAACGATGTCCCGCAGAGGATGGGCATGGGACACGCTCTCAAATCTAGATGGACATTTTTACGGGCAATTTCGCAAGGGTTCTGTGCGATGGGCCGCAACCAGATGTCTATCTGAGGCCGCGGCGCTGCTCCTGGAAGGGATAAGGTATTTAAATTGGTGCTCTACATTACCGTGCTTAAATTCGTAATTTTCTCCAGTTCCAGTGCTGTGGTACCATGATGATGATGACTATGTAAGTGATGAGTGGTCAACATATTGTGATATCCTTAATCCGACGGTAATCCGCACAAGGATCCCTCCTCCTCCGTCGACTGTCGATGGGGACGATAACAATGACCGAGGGATATATGACGCTTCACGCTGTGAGCAGGAAAGTCTCTTCTTCGCGTTGACTCAATGTGCCGTGTGACTGTATTTAAACGGGCCGACAATGACAATGCCGGTGTTAGTGACCTAGTTCTGGGAATCTCTTCTTCTCGAGATTGAGTCGTTGCTTCCGGTTGCCGTGGATGTTGTCATAAGGAATTCGTTTCGATGCCGGCACACGAAGCCATCGCGCAGAGGGTTCACTTTGTGGCGAGTTCGATTTGACTTCAGGCAGTTGAACGCGCACTTTGTTCCATTAACTGTTTGCTGGTGGGTTTTTGTTAACTTTTTGACATTTTTTTTGCAAAAGCGTCGACGTGCCTTGGGCTAGTTTGCTTGTTGACGATGATTTTCAATTGGTATTGATTTAATTAGTTTCTGTTGAACATATTGTTCTGTTGCGGGCGTAATTAACAGAGAGAAAAAAAAGTGGGAAATTTAATTAATGTGAAAATCCATCAGCGGGGGATTGATTACGATTCGGGCGTCGAGCTGCCCATTGGTGATTGCAACAATTCATCGGAATTCAATTCTGCGCATATTTTCAGTTCGGTGAAATGCGGATAATTCTCGTAATTGCCAGACTTTGTGGAGCCCACACTGAGTCTGAATCGGAAATGAGTTTGGGAGGGAATGTGACTTGTGACATGCAGATATGTTGACGTGGTGACAGTCACTACTTCCCTAAATGGCATGAGTTTGCTGCTGCTGTTTTTGACTTGCCTTACGTGGAATGTGATATGAGCACTTCCAGATGTTTGAGTCATCCCGACGACTGACAACTTTCCATGGAAGCGACTGAGCAAATTGAAATGTGCACCCTCTGCTTCTAGGTAGATCTAGAAACTTCCTACATTTTGATTCCGCGGACATTTCACAGAAACCTTGGAAAATAGTGACAAAAAAGGATGTGAATTCTTCTAAAGAACGAAAACTCACATTGAATAAATTCGTAGCAGGTCAGGTTCTCCATGCGATGAGGTAAAACTCCATCATCTTCAACATTGACTGACAAGGTCTTTTATGAAAATGAATGAAAGGCGCCTTGGCATCACGAATGCTGAAGACATGCATTGTCTAGACGTGCAGGATAACACTGCAGTCAATTTATTATGCTTTTCCATCCATTAATTAATTACTTGAGAGCATGGATCTCTGCCCACTCGAGTGAAAAGTAAGAACCAAGAGAGAATCAGGACCACAAATTTCAGACTAAATTCATGACTGCAGTGAATAAATCATATAACTCCTTTTTCACACAAGCAAAGTACTCCTCTTCACGTCGGCCAAACACTCACTTGAAGTGGATTAGACCATAGTTTCTCAACCTTTGAGCCTGTGTGGACCATCATCCAATTTATCTTTCGGCGGACCCTTCCCAACATAGAAATGTAGTGGAATGGTAATAAGCACGTATTTTTTGATTTCTTGCAACGCCGGCACTACAGCGCGCACTCGATGGGTATACGGTCACAAACCCATTCAGATGCTGACATGAAGGTCACCGTGGACAAATCAGAGGTTATAGTAATTTGCAGAACGCCTGTTCTACATGTAAGTGGAGTCCCATTGAAGCAGGTGGAGAAGTTCAAGTATCTCGGGGTCTCTTTCACGAGTGATGGAAGGACTAAAGCGCAGATTATCTGTAGGGTTGGTCAAGCTGGATCTATTTTTTTATACACCTTGGAAGATCTGTGATCAGACAGGCTGAGTCTAGTGCCAAAGAGTTATCAGTTTTCAACTTAGTCTCTCTTTCGTATAGTCATGAAGTTTGAGTAATGATCAAAAGAATAAGATCGAGGCGAGATTTCTTCGTGCTCTTGTGGGACTTACTCCCCGAGATAGGGTGAGATACACGGCAGAGCGCGGGAGATCTTCATGTAGAGCATCTACTTCTTCGAACGGAAAGGAGCCGTCTTTCAAGGGATGTCTTAAATGCGACTCTATTAGGAAGCTGTCCCCCTAGAAAGACCTAGCACAAGGTGGTTAGCCAAAGTCAAAAAACTCGCTTGGTTGCGGCTGGGCATAAATGATGGGTCAGAGTAGAAGGCAGAGGATCGAGTGGCCTATAGATCTCTAGTTCGAGGCCAATTTAGTGGATAATGCGTGTCAGAATATGCGTGTCAGGCCACTACGACGTTGCATCATCATCAGATGCAACGCCCTAGTTTCCCCTCTGAAAGTGATTAGCTAATTTAGACCCAAGGTTCCATTGTGCTGCCATTGAGCAGGTTTCCGTATGTTACTTCTGGAACCAATTTGATTTTTGGACGAACGTCCAGGTTGATTTGACGTAATTTTTGGATGAGTCTATTAATTCGTTGAAGTAGTATTCTCCCATAGTTTGTTTTCTAATGAAGAACAATGCAAGGCAGTTGCAGAATAGGTTCGAAGAGTTTTCCAAAGAGAATTAGCATTACTATTCCTGTGTTGCTCCTTATTTGGAGGTGTACCTTTTTGGTGCAGAATAGTCCAGTGAAATCGAATAAACAGTCTCTAATAAAAAGTAAACTCCTTGCTATTTTTCATGTAGGCAGAGATGCGAGGCAGTTGATTACTTTCTTAGAATTTATAGAGAACTGTTCCAGGGATTTAATCGCACATATCTCAGGCGGATATCACGTTCCACCTTAGCCAGGACAGGCTTCGGTAATCGCCATAACTTTCTCTTGGAAGACGATGCGTTGATCGGGGAGACGAACATATTTGTTTAGGTTTAGACACTCGAAAAACGCCACTTTCTACATTCTACTAATGCCAACGATGTAAACGTCTTTGTTTTACAACGCATTAATTGGCTGATGCCACTCACTTAAGTCATATTTACCTAATTGGGGACTTCAGTTGAACGACGTACCATTCAAGTTAAGGTGCACGTCCACAACCAACTAATCATGTCATGTATCAGTTTCTAAGAAAGTTACGTAATTTAGTTTGTGTTTTGACATCCATTGAAAGCGGGCAACCTCGTGATCTGCAAACGACACTGCAGATTCAGTTATTTGCGTACTAAATGTTGCCAAGACCAAGGACCAGTTTGATAAATACCTTGGGAACTCTGTTGTGGTTGTACTAGCTCTGGTGACTCCGAACGTTCAGGTCACCCAACAGAAGTCGTCTCGACATAAATCGTCTATAAAATCCGTGAAAGTCTATAAATTCCGTCATTATGAAAAATGTCATCACAAAAATGATTAGCTTCAAGCCACGTAGATGCTTGGAAGATCCTTTCCCCCTTTAGAGCGAGCACTTCAAGTTGTCTTTCAAAATAGGCGTTAGTTTAGTCAAATAGCTTTTTCATAAGTATTCACGTCAAATGTGATCTTCCCGCTCAATTGACGTGTCTACAACCTCAGTGCCTGTCGGATGACCCAATTTTCGTGCTCCTCTCGAAATATTGATTCCCCCAGTCAATTGGGCCCCCTGGATGGCAAATTTAATCCCAGCTTGAATTGAAATTAATTATGGGATTTAATCAAATGAACAATCAGCCGCACCCCCCGATGGGTGTGAAATTAACAAATTTCACGTTAACCCTCGCATCAGACGCAGACAGGGTCCCCTACACTCGCACCTGACGGATGGCCTCGTTATTCGTCTAAAATGAATACACACAATTCGTACGCTTCTCGTCCCGTTATCATTTCACTCGAGTGGAAAGTATCTCCTTGCTCGGTGTAAAGCGACGTAGAAAATTATTCATGAAAAAAGATGGGGAACAAAAAATTGGATAGAATCTTTTTGACACATGTTCCTTAAGGATGGCAGTGTACACACGCTTGACAAGGACCACAGTACGAATTGCGAATGTTTTTTGGTGGCTGTGGCGGGGGATCCCGGGACGCCGGCCCTGAAAGAGTGAAGCTGCATTGACACTAGGAAATGTAAGATGTTTATGGAAGAGACAGATTTTAGATTATTTTTGTGAAGATGATTTCTTTGGTTGGACACGTCCTTGTCCCTTGCAGGATGAGGCGAGTGTGTGTGTTTTGGGTGGGACGCGGAGACTGGGGCGCTGATGATGATGGAAGGATTACTTGAAGCTGCTTTTGTGGAAAGTGCTTGGAGGTGAAGTGGTGCGTGATGAGTGACGACGCGACTTTGGGGAGTGTACGTGAGATGTGCTTCATTTTAAAGTCGCAAATTGAACCTGACAACTAGATGGAGTTCGAGAAATGTAGGCCACTTGACGTTTTTCAATCAATACTAAGTTGTGCTGATACGGGGGGCGGATGAATGTGTAGACATTGGTGTGGCAGAAATTGAGGTCCTCCTCACTGGCAAAGCGGGATTGACAAGGCATAGAGATAGATGCGGACTAGGGTGTGCCTTGAGCTCTAGACATGGCCTTGAGTTGTAAGCCCACTTGAGAAAAGCTTTGAATTCCAATCCGAACGATATTAGAATTCGCAATGACAGACGATTCATGTGAATAATCCACCTCAAATGTATTGAATTGGAATTGTAGAGCGCCTTGTGAAGGTGACGGACCAAGTTCCTCGTCCTGACGAAAGCTCTTCGTGAGCTCTATGCACTTAAAAGAGGGACGGAGCACTGGTTCAACAAAATAAAAGAACACGAGCATCGCGCGATCGAGAAAATAGCGAGTTTCTGCTGCACGAATAATAACCGAACGTCTACAACAACTATGCAATGAATATGGGCTTCCCATAGAATCCTGTCGGGATGAAGAGGATGATGTAGATGGAGAGCGCTTAAATAAGACTGTTTCAGCACACAGAGTCGTTGACACCGTACCAGCGGTACAAGGCAATGGAAAACACAAACAAATCCGATGGCTTCTAAAAAAAAGTGGAGAATTGCCTGGCGAGCAAAATTGGAAACAGATGGTCATGCCAAATCGTAGCAACGACGCCCAATGTATTTCCTTACCAAGATATCCAGTAGTGGTCCTTAGCGAATAAAGGAGAGCCTGTGGTACTGTTATAAAGTCTATTATTGTCACTAACAAATTCAGTAGAGTGTAATTCGGTTTTCCCCAAAGGTGATTACAAATCTCTGCCCGTCTCTGGACGAATTGAATATTTTCCACAGGCCAGCCTTAGATCTAGAATTCTTAGAAATGTACCCCCTTGTTATGTCGCAAGAGCGTCGTGCTTTATCTTTCGAGGGGAGAGCGTCGAGGTGACCTGCGTCCTTCAAATTTGTAAATTGTACTCTCTGCCATCGATCAGCTTCTGGCGTCGATAGGTCTTGCCGCACTTGCCGAGCTCAGCACACATGATGTGCTAGTCTGCATTCTACCTACCCAATTAGTGATCATGGGGGTGTCGTTGTATTTGCCATAGGCGCCCATACTACCAGCGGTCGTCGCCGAGAAATGGTCAGAATGTATTGTACTGCACGGGGAAATGCACGGGATTGCACTGCATGTTAACTGATCCGTTTTCATGCAATATGAGTCGGCGTGGTGCCTGGTATCATGTAGTGCACTTATTATTGTAATATGCGATCGGCATAACATCTGTTGGTCTGTGTGGTGTTTCCTACTCTGACGGAATGTGGCACTAAGCAATGAGTAATGGGTCGCTACACCCTTTATTTGCATCCTTTCCCACCTCAGCAGACACACATTCATTCCTTCCAATCCCCGGCTTCATCTCATGAATAATTGCTCGAAAAATATGTCCGTTTCCAGACGTAGTCGATAAAAGTTTTATTTCCTTCTCGGCACGGCGCGTAGCTATTTATCACATCACAGCAATCTTCGCAAGCGAATGCGAAAGAAATCCTTTAAATCATTTGAGAACGAGACAAGCGACAAACAAATGGCCACGTGCAGCTTCGCGTGCTTCCTTCCCCCCCTCAGCCAGGCAGCATCCCGGAACGACCTTCACATGTCGACGCAGATTGACGCCGCCAGCCGATATTGCCATGTCAGCGCAGCAGCAGACTCCCTGACTTCAAATAGGCATCGGGAGCAATTTGAAAACCAATAAGGATAAGACCTTAAAATTAAACACCATAAAAGTCACTCTTCGAGGCATTATGTCGGCTGTCAAGCCCACGCTTCCCCTCTGCTGCTGCCAATTAGAAGCCTTCATCCACAGACTCATTCGAGTACGTAAATTTTAACGTCTTCATAACAACCGCGCTGCCATGCGTCCCACACAAGCGTCATTCGCCGACGTATGCTCGTGTACACTCACCGCTTCGGAAAAAAGGGTTGAACCGGGACGGAGCCACAGCTCCGAACTGAGCACCGGAAGGTTGGCTAATTATTTTAAATGACTCGGATTTTATATCAAAATGAAACGGAAACGAAGAAGTTCATCTTTTTCAAGGGCGTGTGACGGGGCCGGAGACAGAGAAACGTGCTCATCATCAAGGACTGTTATTGTTTTGGCGCACATTTCGCGGCGGGCCAAGACGTAAATTTACCCGCAGATCAATATTAATTTAGATCAATGTTGAGATACATTGCCATTCATCACATCGCAGGAAATCGGAATGTTTTTCCGAGAAAAATGAAAATTAATGAAACCGGGTCGGAGCTGCTGGCGTCTAGCAGATGACGACGGGAGCGCAGGGGATGTGAATGAATTTTCACAAAGGGAAAAACCGCTTAAAAGTTGAAACGATTCATGACGGTATGATGGCGATAACGGCTTGAATTTATGTATGCGAGACGTTTTGTTGGGAAAGTGAGGGGTAGCCACTTGACGTAGCAGACATGGAGTCGCACGATGCTGGGAAGGGGACGGTTCGCACAGTTTTTGTGGGACAGCTGTGCGTTTCTTTTCTTTTGCACGAGTTTGTGCTTGGTTTATAGGAAAAAAACAGGCGAAGCCTTGTGCGCTAGGTTTTGCTGATAACGGGAGGAACTGAGTTTCATTTCATTCGTCTGTCTCCGACTGAAATTAATTCCCAGAAATAAACATGTCATGGCTAAGGGGGTTGACCTTCAGATTGTCTTTTCATGACCTCCAAATCAAGACAAAAACTACTATCTTAACATTGTCTTTCAAGCAAAGAGGATATAAGAGGAGTGAGAGATGAAACCATGCATAAAAATGCTGTAATCCTGCATCCTGCCAAGTCTGCTGTTGAAACTAGACCCAGTGCAGCGCCAGGCAATACAAAAAATGGTAGGCATGTCTGTAAGTGGACTTCCGGCTCAGAATGCTAATTAGCCTGTCCTTTTGTTGGTTAAGATACTTTCACTGTGAGAACTTGGGAAATATTTGTAGCAATCTTAGGCCCAGGCTTTTCTACTCGATTTTATTTGAGCTCTTCTGATGCAACCAAGTGTTACAAGCTTGGAGAGAGGAGAGCACAAACTAGCCATCGCCCAGATATTTGAGTCGATTGAGGAATAGGACAATTTCTATTGCAATATCACTCAGCATACTGTTCATAGCACTGTTAGGCAGGACTATTCGCTTTTTTCGTTTTCTTGGACCCCAGCATACTCACATAGCCAGCAACGTGCCACTGTCACCGTCAGTGCGTGTCTGGGTCCGTCTACATAACCTACTAAGAAATTAGGATATCTGTCGCTGCGGATCTCACTCATAGCTAGTCTACATAGGTCAAAGTTGTGGTTTTGTTTTCATTGATCATTCATCAACGTTTGTCTAAGGAAATGCAGCAGTCTTTACCGTAATATGCGCACAATGGCCCACGGACCTCAAAATGAGCTCGACAAGTGGTCTCAAAATACACTTGCAGTTACAAAAAATTGTTCCATATACGCTCCCTCGAGAACGAAAACAAATATATCACGTATTCGTCACAGTGTATTCCATTTCTTGCTTTTTTGAAAATGTTTAACAAGCTCCATTATGGTTTACAACTACATGCGAATGCACTTAGAGCGGAAAGACATACTTCCGGTTTTGCATCAATGTTCTCTTAAATATTGCAAAACGAACCAAATGTTAGTAGAGGGCGCTTGTCACTTTGCCAATCTACAGCACCACATGCCAGTGATCTAACTTTGCAAAAAGTACCAAAGGACGTAGTATGCATTTGTATGCAACACACTCCAGATCGCTTCACTTGATGAAGAAGGTAGTTAGTTTATATTCATTCTCTTTGCTTCACGAAACACATCGCCATCACAACATGTGCTTCGTCAGAAACTCTGCCACACGTCGGTGATGTGTCGCAATTCATCACATGGACATGATCACTTAGCAGTAAGCATTGGTGAAATTCTACGGTTGTGAAACTGAACACAGAGCCATTAAGCGAACGGATGTCTTGAATAAACAAAGGTTTCTGATTTCTCTCTGAGGCAACCCTTAAAGCATCAAAAATGTTGGCACCGCAAAAAGTTTGATTCTCTTACTACACCAGGACTTTGAGTCGGCTCAATGAAACGATATTCAAACGACAGTACTTACTTACTTATCAGGCAGACGAACCATGAAGGGTCTGAGCCTGAGCAATTGCGGCCTCCCATCGGTGACGGTCCTGGGCACGCTGCTTCCAGTCATCAAGGCCAAGTTGTCTTACATCCGCGATGACTTGGTTTTTGTACCGGAGGTTCGGTCTTCCTTTCCGTCTCGAACCAGGAGGGCGGGATTTGAAGACCCTCTTTGCTGGAGCGTTGTTGTCCATTCGCTCGATGTGGCCGAGCCAGTGTAGTCGACGGATTTTTGCCTTCCGGACTACATCCACATCCTGGTACAGCTCGTAGAGTTCGCGCTTGTGTCTTCTCCTCCATTCGCCTTCCTCGCAGATGGGACCATATATCCGACGTAGAATTTTTCTTTCGAAGGCACCAAGATTCAGCTCTGCAGCCTTACTTAATGTCCGGCTTTCGGCTCAATAAAGTAGGACTGGCAGGATAAGGGTTTTGTAGAGCATGACTTGACTTGCACGAAATCGTGGGGCCAACTCCGTTGGTATTCTTCTTTAAAATCATTCCCATGGTAGACGACTAAATATGAATGTGGATGCTTACAAGCATTTTCCACAGACTCATCTCAGTCCAAATTCCTTGCCCTATTTTTATAGGGTTCAAGCGCTGTGAACCCCCTATATACCCTACACCAGAAATCTCAAAAGTGAAACCATAAATGTTGCCTTCAGGTACGGCGCCCCAATAAAACTGCAAATTTAACTGCAGCCTGACCTTGTACCCAAAACCTAAGCTCCAGGCATGCTTGAACATTTTTTTCCTTCACCATAAAGGCACCCCGAGTACTCACGACCATACACACTAAATATTCTCCGAAGGACCCTCTAAGCAACTACTTACGAGCCACCTAACGTCGCCATCAGCTCCTGCATATTCCACTCGCATTCAATTCCATCTCACATCTCATTAAAGCGCTCGCAGAGCTGAAGCCCAAAACTTTGCCTGCGTCTCTTAATATTCAAAGTTTTTTACCCGCCATTCCTTTTGTTCGCCTCCCCAATTTTCCATCCCTGCAGTACTGTTTTTTTCGGGAGCCGAAAAAAAGAACCGTTAATTAGCAAAGAAGTTTTCGTCTTAAGTTCGCAGCAACTCTGTGCCGCACAAAGTATAGAAATTCGCATGCAGGGTGGGAGGGGAGCGGTAGCACGGGACTGAATGTATGAAATTATTAAACTTGTCTAATTGACAGCGCCCCAGTGGGTGCGTGGATAGCAGAGCTTTTTGAATTAATCGCATTTCTTTGTTGACGGGCCGCAAGCAATTCGAGCCACCCTCTGCGGCACACTTTGCGCCTGGGAATGGGTTTGCATTTTGCTTTCGTTTGTGTTTGCTGAAGGATATAATTGCTTGTACTGACTTTTAGAGCTCGGATCTTGACACGATTTCTGCGGAAGTGGGCGCTTAATGAAATTCTGTGAATCTGAAATCTGTTGATACGCTGTTTTTTAATTCGATGGGCTTTTTTCTACGGAATCTGACATGATTTCGAATGGAGTCCAATTAATTACAATGTCATGGGGAGGCGCGCAAACATTTCCTGCAATCGATGGACTTTATGTTACTTTGTAATCGTTTTATTCTACGAATGCATACGAATCGAGTTGGGGTTGGGGTTGGGGCAGTATCCAAGATGAACACTGTAACCGAGTGAGGATTTGCATTTAAAGGGACCCCATTCGATGGACGGAACAGCTAAATTGATGGTAAGACTGATAACGTTGCATCGGTTCTATCCTTGTACTGTGAAACTCCAAGCCCGGTCTCTGATTTCACAAGCTCTTTCAAAGAAGGCGCGCAGCCATAGGCAAGAATGGTAACAAGAATCGGCTATTCATTCTTCTCCAAGTGCTCTTGAATGTAATCGACAATGAAGCTTGGCTTTGCATGAGAAAAAGTCGCGTTTGTTGTTTATTATGTCTTGTGGCCTCTCTTAGCTCGGCAGCAATTTGATTGACAGGTGGCACCTTGCCCTTCGAAGCATCTTGTTGCTCAAAGCCCAAGTAGCATGTTCAGAGTGGTCAAGGGTGGATAGCGCTACGATCTCAAATTGAGACCATACATGGGCTAGTGATTTGAGATGTAACTAAGCACATTGCACCATCCAACCATGAGTTGATTAGCACCGGTGCAAAGGTTGTCATATTTTCTCAATTCTCTTTGATAACCTTGGTTCAGTTAGCTAAGTGTACCGTGAGCTCTCGTTTAGGCTAACATCCTGTTGTATGCACGCAATTCAACGTCCCAGTGCTTGCTGCTGTCACCGCTGTGGTTACGCGTAGCTAAGCTTTCAAGTGAAAACAATGGCAATGTCCTCCCACCCACTTCCTAAAATTCGTAATAAGCCCGAGGTCGCTTGGTGTTCCCACAAGTATGTCAGCAAAGGTATGATAGTAATAGACGTGGCCTATGCGTCTTCATAAGGAATGTACATATCTCAAATTAAACCACTCGTATCGCCTAGACTGGCCGGAACTTTTCAATTCGATACTAAGTCTTCATCCTTTACGATTAAACATTCCTTTAGAAAGCGCAGAAGAGACATATACGCAGAGACTCCCGAGAAACCATCTCTGCGCATATAAAGCGTTCTTTTAAAACAACGAGCAAATCCCCAACGTGCTGAGGCGTTATTCCCTAGGAGACAATGAGTACTTTCTTCAATCATTTCTGCACATGAAGAAGGAGGAAATCTCTCACCACCGCGCTCTAGGTAATCAGCTACATCGCTTCGTTGCAATAGGGTTCATAATAGAGCTTACTCAAATGGCATAGTACCACTATAGGGTCATACAGTGACAGCTATCTGCAATGAGCCACATTCCCCTTATCTAACACTGTCCATGAAGCTTAAGCATTAAGCAACCGAATTTCATTGCTTTTGAGTGATGGATTGAGACGTGGGCCAGCTTATGCTAGGATTTTGTTAAGTTTTGAATCATCTCTCGCCCTTCCTCGTCTACCTTTTTGCCTTGGAGCTGCAGTCAAGGTTGCGCAATCGATGCAGTTGCCTGCTCCTCCAGGGAGCATCTCCCAATTTTTTCAGACAGAATCAGACTTTCTTGTCGAAAGGATAGGTGATCACATTCTTTGGCGTTTCGCAATGATTCAAGCTCCGTACAATAAAAGACTTGAAGATCACACCTAACCTCGTTCAATCAACTGTAGGATCGCACTGTCCATCCCGGACTGAAGTGATATACAAAGAGGAAGATAACTGTTTGGGAGGGTTGGTCAGGTGCCTACGAAAACAGTATCAGTTCCCTCCAGACACAGATTAGTTCCCATGCACTCAACAACAAGGAACAGTTGGCAATTATTTCCACCTCCATCCATGACCTTGTTGATGCTCCTGTTTGCATTGATTGCCTAAAGGTAAGTGTCAAGTGCAATCCCTGACAGTAGAGAAGATGTGTGTGTTCAGTGTACACCTCCCACAAGATTATATTCTCATTTCCTCAGCCCTGCTATGGCGGGCATAGAACACTGCCTGGATTCTTTGAGGGATGGATTATGGAGAGATGAAAGTTTTCTTCAGTGTTTACGAAAATATGGAGAGTTTGATAACTACGAGTAATCACGTCGCTAATACACCGAATAGAAGTTCTAAAGTGCAACCACACGGGGACTGAATAAGAAGCAATATTTTGAGCACGCTTCTCAGCACACATCTTTGTCAGGCATGTGTACATCGTCTGAGGTTTTTGCGCCCTAAGAGCGAAGTTGCAACTCAAAACAAATTACGAGCGAGGCGGATTTTCATGACGGTGTGTAGCTGGGAGAACAGTAACTGAGAGGGGATTTCTGCTAAGGAGCCAGAGACTGTTTTGTGGATTTTTTGGATGGATTTGAGTACATATTCAAGCGTATGCCTCTTCCTTTTTTTTTCTTCTTGCTCTGCTGTGGCTACAATCAGCTGTGGATCTGAGCAACAGGCACGATCCTCCTCGAAATACCTCAAATTATTAACACCATGTTGCTCACCACCTCTTGTGCAGGCCATCGGCTTTGTTGTCGACTTTTATTCCTTTAACGCATTTAAAATACATTCTGCATGATCCTTAATGGCTAGACTCCAATAAACTGGATAACAAAGCTCCACCATTACTCAGATGTCGCGTAAATCTCCTAAAATTCTGCTGTTCGAAATGAAGCACTATTCTTTTTACCTTCGACACATGCAAGAAGAGGTGGTTAGGAAGGTTGATTGTATGTTAATTGTATACAAACCGTACTACACATATACCTACATGGTCCCCTGTGCTGAACCTTTCGGGCATTGTAACTTGTGTCTACGTTGACCTTACTGCACATTCCTTGCTATGGAGGATGATATTTTAACAATCATCTGGTGGTTCTGAAATATCCTTGATAGTTTTGTTATATCGCTTACTTATAGTCTTTGCAAGGAGCCATTGCTCATTGGCTATAAGGCGGTACAAAGTTGTCAGGCCTACAAGTTAAGAGTTACTTAACTGTCTAGCACTTGGAGAGTTTTAGTTTTGCTCTAGATTATATAAATGATGGCCACATCCTATTAGATGTCTTACTGGTATTGATTTTCACCCACATACTTTTGAAATCGTATATGACGTTCAGTAGGAGTGGACGAACAACTAAATGTCTAACTTGAGGGAAGGAAATTACTTTGAGGACAAAATTGTATTCCACTCAATTTAGTGTTCCCTTTACCCAAGACCTCACTTTAAGTAGCCACATGTTGCCTGAGTTTTCATTCTCTCCATCCATTGTGTTTGACCTGCCTACGAACTGCAGGGAATCGCAAGGGATCTAAAGTCACGAGCCATTGTAAGGCGTGCGTCAGGAATGTTTCTTTCATTTTCCCAGTTCAATTAGCCTTGTCCGAAATTATTCTGTATAAAGGACAGTATACAGAGTTTCCACAGCATCTATGCAGCCATTTACTTGACTTGACTCCTACGCTGTCTTGGGGTCTTAGTTCAATGCCCGAAACCAACGAATTTCAGAGTTCACAAAGGTCAAGAATACCTCTTCGAAGTTACTGGCAATGTCCGTGAGTACACCTGTCTAGGAAAAGAAAGTGGATACTTCGTAGTATGAAATGGACGTGTAGATGCTGTAAAAGAAGGACTCAGTTTGACGTCGGTATGAATGGCCAATGGTGGCACCGTGTACCATATGCCATGTACAGTTGCAGATGACACTGAAGCGCAATCTACTACTTGTCCTACTAAAGGATGTCAACGAATATAGGCAACGTTATAAAAATACTGCAAAAGCCCCAAAAACGCAGTAAGATTCAGAAATGTCATGGATGTGTTTAATTAAATCTCTGAGCTATTGCATGGAATATATGATGTCCTACAGCATGACCAAAAGACACGGATGAACAGTGCGGATGCTTCAATTTCAAACAGTGGAATGGGCCTCTTACACAAAATCCGATGACACTTGAAGACAGCATGTTCAGATGGCCCGCCAGTAGTAGTAGGGGGTGGTCACCAGTTTATCTATAAAGAATTGTTGTTACGAAGCATCCAGGGATTGGGCATCAACATCTTGAACAATACAGCAACCAATCCTCTATCAACAACTATCGTGGTGTATCTTAAGTCATTTGATGTTTAGAACAGACTTCCGAAGAATAAATTGACTAAACCCATGTTCTTAAGAGGAAGTGATCTAGTTTCAGACGACACAGACAATCTATAGATTCCAAGCCCCCACACGATTTACATGTAAACCGCTGGAAGAGGTAAGAGCAGAATACTCAGGGAAACTTGTTGTCTCAGGTGGAGGGATTTTTAAGTTCCCCAAAGTTTCTTTTCAATGTAAATGCACATGCACATGATTCCTTGAAAGGTCACAAAAAGTAAACAAGCGGCAAGTGGAGACAAACTGAGTGGTTCAATGGGAAAGCAATCAGCAATGGAAGGGGAGCCTGGGCAAAATATGTTATTTTATTAAACGTCATACCTTGAGCGCAGCCAAATCAAGCTAAATAGTTACTCTTTTGAATGAAATGGAATCAGCAATACAGTCTGACACCAAATGCTGTCCAGATGAGGCTGATCCTGCCGACCTCTCCATCTCATCAAATCCCAACGCAGCCAAAGTCACTAATTAACAGACATACAGGAAGAGCCAAAAACGACATCTTCAAGCAAATTCGACTTAAACCCCCACTTGGCAAGCGTCTGTGCATCTGTTTGTCCAAAAATATGTGTATGAAATTTCTCGATTCGAATATCAATGTAGAGACTTGGATAGGTTCAAAATCCTGAGCCTCCTGATTAGAGAACAAGAGGAAGTCAAACGTCAGCAAACATCAAGTTAATTCAAACAACTGGCCAATCGCCAAGCACCAATGATGGATGGTAGCATGAGCTTCAACTCAGAATTCCATCAGTCGGTGGCTTGACAAGTGAGTATTTCTACTGTCGCTGAATAATATTCTGAAGCCCAACGGTTAGCTTTCGAGTTTCATTTCTAGTTGGACAACGAACCGAGAGCACGATGCAATTCAAAGGACATTTCAGACTCGGATTTTGCGTCGTCTGCTGCTCGCCAAAATCTCAAAGATAGGAATTTTGACTGGCTGCGAGTGGAAATTCAATCAATCCTAACGGAGACCGTATTCAAAATTAACAACCAACAGTCTTCTTCCGGTTTCCGTACTCCACTCGAAAAAGTTGTCTGTGGCAAGCCAACAAACAATTGCAGCAAAAGTTTGCAACTCTCCGCCTCTGACAGTTGAGACCACTAAAGAATCAACATGAATCCATTCCGTTGCCAGTCTACGGCGCTATTTAATTGGAAGCAGTCTCCATCACGTGACTTCGAACATCATTCATCGCTCATAAAAATAAACGCCTTAATCCCAAAGACAGCCCCATCCTCCAACCATCCATCTCCATCACAGAAACCATAAACCCCACCCCCAGCTCCGAAAAACCGAGAGCACCTTTACCCCACGCCAGAGACACACTCGCATGTAATGTCCTTGATCTTTATCCTTTTATGTGCGCATTCACCGAAGTCAACTTAATGGCTGCCCATAAATCCGATGATATCATTGGAATAGCCGCAATGATCCAGTATCTGATTGTCGAGCGAGTATCCTTTGAGCGTGGCTCTTTAATGAACAGCAAGCAAACTTGTACACAAGGCAACGTTGACACCTTCACGCGCGCACACACCCACACACACTCCCTCCCTTTCCGGAGGACTCTTTACTCAGGTGGACACAATTTCACGGCAATGCACGCTGCACTGCGGCCGTAACTCACTCTATGGCACACGAAAAGGACCTGGTGTCCCTTCACTCAGCACATCATATCACAATTCAATTAGGGAGGCCTGTCGTCGCACGCCAACACGGGCCCTCGGTGTGCACTAATCCGCGTTAATTCGAGCACCGAAATGTAAAACCGAACACGAAAGTCCTTTTTACCCGTCCCGCAGTCGCTGTCGTGGGACCCGCACAATCATAACAACGCAGCACCACTCAACCGCATCACGCTTGTTCGCAAGCACTTGTCTTCGAGTTTTCGCTTGTTTCCTTTGTACCCGAGGATACTTCGCGAAGACAAAAAAAAAACGAAAAACGACAAACGACGGTGTGGCAGCGGGGAGAAAAAAGACGAAAACCTCGGAAAGAATCGCGCTCCGTCGCTGTGGGGGATGCTGTTCTGGGTTCGAGATCGCGCAAGAGACTGCCTCGTCCTGGCAATGGCATTCCTAAGGCAGTTCGACTCTCTCCGAATTTCCGGATGTTGACACTTGGAGTTTCGGCAACATGTTGCTGGGGGGCCGCAAGGATGTGGAGCTTTTAGTACACTTGCATCGGTGCCCTTGACGGGGAGCTTTGTTTTGGGTTCTCTTCTCATGGCATTTCTCTTGGAAATAACTGACCACACAGACTGTCGTGCACGCGTTCGTACTCGTAGTTCAATGAGGTTTCTTCGTTATTCCGTTGCCCGAGCGTCATTGACCATCTGTGTCGATTGTCAAGTTGTCGGGATTAATAAGGTTGCTACGTTGGAGGGAGGGTTGTTTTTTGACAGCACTTCATTATGCCTATCCGGACGGTGTCTCGTACTCGGTCAGGTTTTTGTGGTTCGAGGTGGAATGGAAGGGGTGTTGACAAGCAATTTGTGTTGAGAGTTCATGGAATCGAATTCGAATTCAGGGAAGCTCTTTTAATTTTCGATATCATCGCTTAGACTAATTTAATTAATGTCGGCATGACAGTGGAAGACAGCTCTAGATCAGGCTCGATGGATCATGTGACTTTCTTGCCCCCGCCCCTGCTATGCCGGGCATCATTGGGTGCTCCTTTGGCTACTCCTTGCTGCTGTTTACTTAAGGGAATTCCCTTACCCTACGCTGCTTCCCCATACGTTGCCTCTTCATATGCCGCTGCTCCCGCCGTTTCTTCCTCATATACTGCTGCTGGCACCTGTCTGGATACGGTTCTCTATACACTGCTGCCTACAGCTCAACACTACGTGCGCAAGTAAATGGATTTGTAGTATTGAAGACTGCGGGATAGTAAAAAAAATTCGAATTGAACTAGCAACAAAAAATATATAATTCTTGAGAAGGTCAAGCAGAACTTACTCGTCAGCATAACAGGCACGGTCCAAAAGTCCGAAAAGTTCGTACAATTGCTAGCCTACAACCGAAAGACATTGAACCGAACACAGAGATCCGTCAATGAAGCATTTGCTGGTACTGAATCGCAGGTCGCCAAAATTGGATGAATGAAAGCAAAACGAAGAACGTGCAAAGACAGACCTTCTTTAGAGATAGTTAATGACTTCGACTCTAAAGTAAAACTTTAACATTAATACCACCAGCCAGTGCCGAGATTAAGCCTTAACCCTTGCCACCCGCTGAATCTATGATAAGATATTCTCTCGTAGAGCCCAGCTGACTTACAAGACCTAAACCATACCATCATACCAGTACGGCGCAGAGGCATGAACAATCTCAAATGCGAACGAAGAAGTCCTTGGTTTCTTCGAGAGTTTCTTTGTGCGCTCGTTGGTTCAGCTTGCGTTGCCGGCATTTGATGGAAAAGATTCAACCAATGAACGGGTACAGAAACGTGAGTCTAGTCGCAGTGGCTGAGCCATGTAAAGCGTATGGAAAAGTCAGCTCCGCCCCGAAGAGTCTTCGTCAGAGAGAAAGGATGCGTCTAATGTGGTACACCAAGGTGGCCTCAACCAACTTGACGTGCGAAACTGGAGACAGCTGGACGGAAATCGCTGCAAAGGCTTGTTGGTTGAAGCCCAGGTAGACTCCGGACTGCAGCGGCCAACAAAGAAGATGTCTTACTAAGCCTCGATTACCAACAGGAAAATTACTGCCAGGCGCTTTAGATCCATAACAGTGGGAACTATTCCTACAGGAACATGTTACGTATTCGTCACCATGGACATTAGTCAACAAGAAAGCATTTCACATTTACCTCACTGCATCCAACGTATGTTTTTGTGAAGTGTCGAGAAATGCTTGGGTTGATATCGATTACAGCAGAGTGTTCAACAGTAACACAGTGATATCAGTCTGTGTGCAAGGTGAAAACGAGTGATGTTATCTGGGAAGAGAGACGTTGAACTCAGGCTTTGTGACTTGGCTATAAGTCTGAATGGGCACAGTCTCATTAATCGAATGTTGGTATCGCGATCACAGTACTCTAGCAAAACTATGCGAATGGTCATTCACCAAGGGGCGCCATTCTATGGGGTGATTGTCAAACTAAAATACAAGCATATGCCAAAGAGTATACAATTATTATTTGAGTTGATAATTTAAAGTCTGACATTTACTTTTTAAAGATAATAAATATGTGTTCCACAATGACTACTATTAAGTTCCACATTCAGTTTCGAGTCTATTGCTTGGAGTCTATAGTACGCATAATGTTGTATTCCGAGGCTGCAATTGACCTTGACTTATCAGCATGGGCGACTGATTTTGTGTATTTCTAAAATAAATACTCTAAGGGAGAAATTACTCGCTATCAGTGTTACCACAGGGACTCTATAGAATCATAATGACTCATTTTTTTTTTTAACCTGATTCGGGGACTCATATTTTTAATTTGACTCATTTTTTCAAGAGCAAAATTACCAACTTTATACTAGTACTGCACCCAGGAATGGCTCTGGCCAGACTTCGAGCCAGGAAAGGAATGTATTCTTATCTTCATGGATGGCTCCAAAACCAATGAAGGGTTCGGCGCTGGTGACAACACTAAACTGAACACCTAATTATATTATATTGCGAAGAAAGGTAAATGGGTCGACATATCTGTGTTTGTAGTTACAGTCGTGCTTTAGGCCTTGCTCAACCGTTTAACCATTTCCAAAATAGTTGAGTAATGTAAATCCTCTCTGAATTAAATTGTCAGTCAAAGTTCACTAAAACTCATCTAGGTCCCAGGACACCAAGGAATCGCTGGAAATGAGATCGCCGACGAACTTGTTAGACAAGGACCAGAGGAAACTTTCTCAGAGCCTGAACCTGCGCTTGGACTACCTGCATCTGTGGTTAGGGCTTCCATAGATGGTTGGACCTCCAGCATGAAATAGACCAAGTGTTTGCTCTTAAACGTCTGTAAGAAATTCGCGGCATTCTTGTTGTCCCTTGACAGATTGCAGACAACTTACCGGCGTAACAACGGGCTATTGAGCTTGATTTAAGAAACCACCCTCTGCGACGAATGTGGACAGGACAACGACACAGCGGAACACTTCATGTCACTGTCCCGCCAATGCTTGGATCAGGTGGGAGGTCTTCGGCGATGATGTGGTGAGAGCTGGTTCTGTAGGCTCTTCATCACAAAAGCGCCTGCTTGGTTTTCAAAGGAATTGTAGGTTGATGACTGGTAGTCCAAGGGACCAGTCTTGTTCCTGTTCCAGTGTAGTATTAAAACCATCACATAAGAAGGTATTGTGTTATCAAAAACCTTTGTTGAGACTCATTTATTTTCAAAATGACTCGTTTTTTAAGCTTGTGGGACTCATAAATAATTTTACTTGTGGTAACACTGCTCGCTACTCCTTTCTCTATCGGTCCATCTACCCACATCTAGCTTGAACCGCATGGTGCCCAGCACACCAGCTACTGATGTTTGACTGAAGAAAAGCTTGAAATCATTGAATGTTGATACCCTCAATTGATGGTATCTTTTCTGCGAATGGTGGCGAAAACATTGTCCTTTATGCCCGCTACTTGTAATTGTCTTGCTTAGTAGAATGAGATGTGAAAGCTGGCTGAGATCGAATTCCGTCAATAATTTTTGAGTGTTTCTCGGTTGCAAGTCAGTCAATGATGAAATGCCTTGTTTAACTTTCACGAACGGGGCTAATTCTGAACTGTTGAAAATAGAGCACCGGAAAACTAGGCAACAAACTAGTCATCCATTAAAAGTGCTAAATTAAGCTTTAAGACACAAAAGGTTGCACATACGCCCCAATGGAATGTGGAGTTATAATTTCTGTTGAAAACACGTTACGTATTCGCCACCATCGACAGATATTAATAACCAGGTATTAATAACCAGGTACACCTGTCGGGCAACGTAACAGAGGATGCCCGCGTTTAAGGTGGCGCACCCAAGTGGAGAAGGACCTCAACCAACCAGCTAGCCAGGGATCGCGCTAGTTGGAGAGGCATGTTGGTTGAGGCCCAGGTCCACCCCGGACTTTAGCGCCACACTAAGAAGAAGAAGAAGAAGAAGAAGAAGGTACATTGATGTAGATGTAGAGCGATCTCAGTTGTTTAGAGCAATGTTAATGTTGGTTGGCCATGATTATGAATTCTTTACATGTGCTTCTTAGCAGACCGCTTGAGTTGCTCAATTGCAGCGATTTTTTGGAACATGAGCAGGTGTAGTAGGAACCTCATTAAGAATTTCAATTCGAGCTGAATTAGGACATCCTGGAGCATTAATTGGTGATGACCAAATTTATAATGTTATTGTAACAATACGTGCAACGAATGGGGAGAGTTGTTAGGTGCTTGGCCACCTCGTATGGATTACAATTGCATGGAATGTCTCTATGTATTAGCATCCAGCATATGCTTCTCCTACTGTCAAATTCATCGTCAGGAAAATGTAGCAATATTGTGAAAGTCTTTCCTATAAGCGAGGATTGATTTGTTCACAGAACAACACAAGCAACTCCTGTGTCAATTTTAAAACCACTGGAGCCTAAAATATACTGGACCGTTTACAAATTCAACAAGCCAAGAGCGATGTGCTCCTTCGTTCGTGTGTGTTTGTCGACAAGGGAGAATTGGATCACAAATGAGTCAATCAATAAATAGACTATCCATAAAAACACACATGGATCGAAGGTGAAAACGGTCCAGCTGCATGCATTTTCTCCTAATTGATGAACATGCACTGTTCCCTCAGAATCTCTGACTATGGCAGTGAAGTCTTGGCTGTCAAGGAAACGGCCAGTAAATGTTGGCAAATCCACACAAAAGCAACAGTAATCAAGTCAGAGTTCAATGTTATCAGAACGCAACACAAGATTACTTTTGGCTGCATCACAGGCTAACGACCGGCCATCAATCAACGGTTTAAAGTGCACGGAAACGTATGTATTTATGTATGTAGGATCCGAATGATGAACACTATAACACAATGTTTGTGAATACATATGCTTATTAAAAATTAGCTGCAAGAGGCGCACCTTATTATGCATTTTAAAGAATTAAAAAATGTAAACTCCACGAATGACATCGTGGTGAAGATCAGACGTAGAGTCGCCCTTGGCAACCGATGCTACTTTGGTTTGTCAAAACAACTGGGCTCGAAACTCCTGACTCGAAGGACCAAAGTCATGATCTACAAAACTCTTATTCAGCCAGTCCTACTTTATGGAACCGAAAGCTGGACATTAAGTAAGGCTGCAGAGCTGATTCTTGGTGCCTTCGAAAGAAGAATTCTACGTCGGATATATGGTCCCGTCTGCGTGGGGGACAAATTAAAAGACTAGCATCTTTGTTCACAACACAGATGAGACAACTGAAAGGTTCATATATTTGAATTTTTCGAACAGTGAACAGAGACCAAAGATCCATTACTCATCTTTATACACACTTTCTGTAATTTTAAAGCAAATCAGGCTAATTTTCCTAAAGGAAGGATCCCAATTTAGTTGCCTTGTCACTTACCTTGTGTGGATCCCGTGAGGTGGTCAGAAATATGTTCGGCATATAAATTGACATTCTATGTCCAACCATCGAGTGTCGGGTGATGATTGAACTGTTTCTAGACGTCGTGGTTGCTGTCCTCTCCACCGTAATCGAGCACCGACGCATCTTGGAATTATTTTTTTTCACACACTTGCTTCAAAAGTAAAGATCAATAAAGAAGGACTTTTCTAGTTTTTCTAAGACTCATGCGACACGCAACGAAACCGATATGGAATTCCATATCGATGCACTTGCCTCCGAGAATTTGGAGAACATTTTTCAAAATCCATATATTGAAAGCACTTGCACTTATCCACGACCACGTCCACGCTTACGCCAGCCCAGTCAACCGATGAGACTAAGGGATCGAAACGAACTGATGGCACAGTGTCGCTGTGACAGGGGGAGAAAGCAAGTGCATGCACTTCAGGTTCATGCTAATCAAAGGATGCACATTCTTCATTTGTTCACTTCAAAATGGATCTCGGGCGTGCCAAGTAAGGCGTTCACTTCTCAACTCTTTTTGTTGTGTGGCGGGGAAAATGTCTTTGAGATGTGGTAACGCTTCTGGTGGCAAGTCGTGGCTTTGTCCTCTATTCAGTGGGCGTAGTCCCTTCCCTGTCTCTGTTGTGGAACACGATGTGAATGATGAGGATTACTTGGCGTTGAAACGCAATTGATTCTGGAGACGAACAGAAGTTGACGTCAGTGCTCAGTATGTGCCACGTCGACAAGAGTCATCTGCCGACGACAAACTGCCTTCAATCATCACAAATTCATGTAATTTAATACGTTCCTGCACGAGTGGGTCCTCAAATCATGTCCTTTCAAACATTTTTGTGCGAATAAAGTCCAGAGCACCCGTGCAGTTCCCTCAAATTGATACTCAGGCAGAGGCAACTATCAGCAACTACCTGTTCCTCCATCTCCCGTGGAAGGGAGTCCCCTCCAGGCATTCAGTTGACGTCGCACACACCATCGAGCGAACCATCGCGGTGGTCGGGGACGACGTGTGCGGTGGTGGATGTGGCATGCTTTTTATGAACCTCTTAGCGTAGGCCTTGCAGGTGGGCAAACAAGCACCCATTTACAATTTAAAGAATTTTAATATTCCTTTCATACGCTCCATTCAACGCACACACGTCCCGTGTTTGTTGCTGTATTCAGCGCGAAGAAAGCGAAGGAAACAGAACAGAAAAAAAAAAATGAGGGAAAATCACTAAGCTTTCCCGCGACTATGTGTAGCGCACAGGGGCTCTTTGGTAAATGAACTATGTCCTAGTTTGAGAGCTGCGGAGGGCGGATGAATGGCAGTCTATAGAGGCGGGTGGCGCGCATAAATCTGTAAAAAGCAAGCTGGAGGAGCAGGAGGAAGACAGACAAGACAGTTTACTTGTTGCGGGATGTATGCAAATGAAAGAAGCGAACGGATAATGTGGTAAAATGAAAGCACCTGTAAATCTCGCACTCGGGTACTGAGGAAATGTCAATTCAGCTTGTGGTAGATGGCTTCAATCGATGGAAATTAATGTGTTTCACGGGCAAGGCGGAGGCAAGACATGAGCATGTAACTTGGCGTTGCCCTGTTTTCCTTTGGCTTTTCATCGAAATTTCCTTAAAATACGGCTAGGCGAGTAATGTGACCATATGAGAGTTAAAAAAAAGTCATGTAGTGTGTCCACACGGATCTCAAATCCTAATCCGTGAACCATATTTAAAGAAAGTCTTGTACTGCGACCTTACAGATCTACTGCACCTCCTTCTATTGGTCTAGGATTTAAAGGCTGTCTTCATGAACTGGACAACATTCCTAGATGGGATGTCCTCCAAGTCTTTCCCCGTTACTGTGATGTTATTGATCTTTTTGAATCTGTCTTGGGCTGTTTTACATAGTTTTCTTGGCCTCGTTACAGTGTCCTCAGAATTCAGTGCTTGTGAGACTTATTGGTCTGTTTTGCTTAGTTTTAGAGCATCTTCGAAGGTTGTAATTCAATTTTCAAATCAATACATTTTTTTTAAGTGTTTGATACCCTCGTGGTTTCCCAGAATTGTTAAGTTTGTTTTGTATTCCATTTCTGGATTCGTTGGTTGATGTCTTTGAAGAGGAGAATGGGGTTCTTGAGCACCTTTCTTGGCCAGTATATCTGCCCTCTCTCATTACCCATGGTATTCATGACCAGTCAGCCAGATCAGCTTCAGTGAGATGTGTTTTCCCAGTGTATTTAGTGATTTCTGAAATTTCCAGACAGCTTTTGTTTCGTTTTCAGTGTAACTGCTTAGAGCTTTAAGAGAAGCCTCGCAGTCTGAGAATACGGTGTCTGACTTCTGACTTCGCCTCAAGTATATTTTTCTATAGTTAATCTGAAGTGGCATCAGATATTGTTATTTCCCAGGCGTTGTCAAATCTCTTGGGGATATTGAGATAAACAACCAGGTTACCTTCTTTGTAGCTCTATGGTTTGCTTTGCAGCTTCAATCCAGTGGTTGGTGTTGTTATCGTTGCTTCAGAAGTGAAGCTGCACGATTTGCTTTAGAGACAAGAGGGGTTTAGTAGCGTTAAATTAAGATTTATGTGGATTTGACTGATACATTTATCAGTTCAGATAAGGAGAGGACCAACCACCGCTTGATGGTCACACTACCAGAATGATCTGCGAAGGATACTGATTGAGGAGTTCGTCTCTTGAGGAGTATCAGAAGCCAAGTTCCTTCCACAATTGTAGCGATTTTAATTTTATCGCCGTACTGCCTGCCGTCTGTGTGGCAAATAAATCTGTTGGCGGAAGGTTAAAGAGTATGTTCAGAACTTCGGAAGAGGTTGTCCTTAGCCCTACACTAATAAATATACATGCCTTCTGTTGTACTCTTTCGAGAGGTTGGCAATTGATGTTTTCGTCGAAGGCTGGCCACCAGATCATGCCACCTAATGTTGGTATGGGTGAACGTATGACCTCAAAAGCTACAAAGTTATCTTCAAACTAGTATGGGACTCCCTACAGCTGTTACACCAGCTGGTTACACAAGCAGAGTCGATCTCATTTGGATACCAGGTCACAGCAATTACACAGAAAACGAAAGAGCAGACCTTTTACCCAGAAAAAGATCCGCATTATAATTCATGATGCCACGATCATTATGAACGGCCACTGCTAAAAGCTATTAACAAAAATAGGTTCAGGGACATGGCGAACCATTACAGGACGCAAACGAAAGGTAGCACGCAAGCCACAGTGTTTCTACGAATTATTTCTCTTAATCGAACGAAATAGTCCTGAGGCTCACAAGGAGTCAGATAACTTATTGGACACTGCTCAATCAACAAACATCTTAAAACCATGGGCCATACATAAGATGACACCTCCCAAATATGTTGCAAGGACGAAGAATCTGAAGTTAGGTGTACATGGGTAGCGCTACAGCCCGTAGGGGGCCAGGGCCTTGTTCCTCAGCAACCACTCGTGTTGTGCGTGCTATTGTTCTCACACGAGTGGAAGGGGCCTACAGTTTTATGCCGAATCCGAACGGGCAAGTTTGAGAAGCTTTCTCTAGACAGGAAATACTCTTTGAGCATTGTCAGTGACTCGAAAGAGGTGGGGTCGTGAAAACTGTTTTCGTTGCACAGAGCAGGAATCGAACCTACGACGTCCAGTTTGGAGAGGCTTGTTGGTTGAGGCCCAGGTCCCAGAAGTCTTAATTAGATTGTCCTCTTTTCTTTCTTATTATACATATTCCAAGTTGAATCTTATTTTTTTATTTCGTAACAAAACCATTTCGCCTAGTTTTCGGCGAAAGTCATATTTTTTTGTCTTCACAATCAAATTGTGTCACATTGGTACAAAACATCAGATAAGCATCACACTACTGAATAAAGACTAGTGTTCAGTCACCACACCACCTCATGACACATTCCTTATCTCAATCAGCTTTCAATCAATCGTCTCCCATTGGAAGTGAATGTGACACGCTCGGGCACCTCTGATCAATTCAATTAGTCCCCCGGCTTGCCAGAAATAATCGTGTTATGTTTACAACTCAATTCCCATTCATTCGCAGTCAAGATAAACTGTCTTTCTGTGTGTCTCGGTACAACCCCTCCGTCGAGCGACAAAGGAAAAAAAACACTTGATTTCTTCAATTAATCAAGATGCCATCTGCTGGCAACTACTGTCCGTGGCAAGTGAATAGAAGACCTTCAGCGGATCCTCTTGGAAAAACGGAATCTCATTCGAAACGAGTACACCCCCAAGACGGACGCGCACATAAATACACCATATCCTTGTGCTGGCGTCCTTACTCGAAGCATTTGTATTTGCATTTCGATCCGAATGCATTTAATGGCTTGGAATGGACGGGCGGAGGAGGAGGAGAATGAATTATCGGCAATCTGGTGCTGACGCATCCCTCAAGGCGGCGACGCCGGGTGTGCACTTTAAAGACGTCCCGATGGAGCACGTCTTTAAGAGAGGGTGCTTGAAACCGGACAACCACACCAAATTTGATTAATTTCGCTTTTTTTTTTATTGAGAAATTCCCATCAAATCCCTTTGTGTCCTTATAAAGCGAACATCACGGACGATTTTATTCCCGCTTCGCCATGCTATTCGCTGATGTTTCGCTCGTAAAAACCGCTCGATCACACCAAGCGCGCTGAGATCAGCTGCGCGAATCTCAAGCGAAAGCGGCTCGTGCTCCCCAAAGGATTACCAGGCAATTACTTATCCCGCCCATCAGACGCGCGTAAACCTTTCCACAAGTTGTAATCTTTATGTTCTTCCGAACGCCTGCCCTTTCATTTCCCGGCAAGCAGTCCCCCCGATAAGCCTACCCAGGCGGCAGCACGTGACGTTGTATTCGAAGCGATATAAAAAAGGTCTTCAAACCACGATCGTTACAGCCGAACCCGGCGAAGGAGGAGAGACATCCCTCCGTTGCACGTACACACCCCTACCTTGAGGCGATGTCCTGTTTCCATAAAAATTTGTCAACAGTTAAAGTCGGGCGTGGGGGCGGCTGCTGAGAGCTTTCCATGACGCGTCGCGTCAGACAGACGCACGTGAATGGAGGTACTCAAATAAATACATTCCACGAGCGCGTATCGCAAGGATTCCCATTCTGATTATGAGGGAATACTTAAACGAGCACAAAGGTATGGAAAATGTTTGCGGTCGCTGGCAGGTCGTTCCGTGGATACCGCAAAGGCGCACGTGTGGAAAGTGCCGGTGATGATAAGACGGATTATTTATGGATTTTTTTCGAATTCTCCTCCGTGTTGCTGTGTTTTATCTTCTCGAGGATGGCTCCCGTGAGGACGCACACCGCCGGCGGGCACTCTTACGCAGATGTTCGCGGGCAGCAGTTGTCCCACCACGTGACACGTGATGTTCGCTCGGAGTAAATTCGAACGAGAGTTATGGGCAAGTCCAACGGCTCCGAGCAGACTTGGAAAGTACTCCAGGCGGTGTCGGAATCCATTAACTGGAATGATCGGGGAGCACTTTGAGACATTGCCTGGGAAAGGGAGGAACTGGTGCAAGCAGCCACAACATCTCGTGTCAATCGTGTGGAAAATCAACAAAAAATTAAAACAGCCACGGATTAAGGAGCAGTGAGAATCGGTTGGCAGTATTTCGGATCATTTTTCGGATTGGTCTGGTTTGTATTTTGTGGTTAATGTGTTTGACAGTGGCAAGGTTCAAATGGGGCGTGCTGTGTTTGTGTTAGAAACAGATTTTTTGAGACTGTTCTTTGCGTTCGCCGGCGTTGTAGACATTAAGTCTTCCACATGACTGGACGGGGGAATTTTTGGCGCGGCGATTGTAGCAGCGGTTGAGGAGGTGGTATTTCGGGTGGAATGACCGGCGGAGACTAGAGTCAGGAACTTGTGAAATGGTGGTGGGGGATTAATGTTCTAAGTAATCAGGGGTCAATAGAGGGCTTTACGAATTATAATATGGTATATCTGAATAGGCTTCTTTAGTGTAGCATAATGTAGCGCAACAGGCCGTAGACGACCAAGGTCCCTGCTGCAGGAGCAGTTGTATGAGTGCTATTATTCTCTCAAGACTCCGAACGAGCGTCACTACTCTTTGAGCACTCTCAGTGACTCGAGATAGTGTGGACCATGCAAATTATTTCTGTTTTTATTGGAATCGATTCTAGACACCGTAGTTTGAAGTACGTGGGACGTGACGCACAGTTCAACACCACTTGGCCGCAATCAAAAGTATGAACACCTTTAAAACAATCTCATTACAGATCGATAGGCGACTAAAAATTTTAGCAAATAGAAAACATGGATGAAATAAAGGTCACGCTGAATGGATTTCCTTGCCTTCATGCCACGGCATTGGATTTGTAGAGGATTGCTTGGCCTTATGCCGCTGTACAAGCCATATCGCTCGCTGTTGACTCTTTGTTTCAAGATGTTATCAAACAGTAATGAGGTTCGTCGCTGATGGATGTTTGATGTTTCAGTATCAACAGTGATGGCAGTTGCGGCAGATACAGGAATCGTACACACTTGGCATTACGTCAGAGTGGCGAGCTTGACAAGGAGTAAGATCACAAAAATTAGAACACTGAAAAACAAAATAACGAGAAATGGCAAGCGAAACGTAGGCAAGAGTTATTCAGCGTTTGATCTCATTGTGACTCTCTGCCTAAGTGGCCCTGAGTTTGTACTCATAAAAGGTCTTCCGATCTTTGACAGTTGATATAAGGCGCTGTTGCCAAATCGTTGTATATAGACAACAACGCGTGCAAATGATAAAACTGGATAGGTGTTTTGTTCGGGCAACACACCGCACTAGTTACGTCTTCCAACATGTCCCAACTACGCATGTGCCTGCAATCCTATTCATTACGTTTCACCTTTTATTTATGTACCTCTTATGTCTTATAGCCTCTTCTCCTAACTTGACACAAATCCCATTTGCTTGTGTATAATAGCGGTTTTTATTAATGCGTCCAATTTATTACTGTCGATCGTATTGTTAGTATATGTTCGATGGAATGGACAGTCGGTATTAGATTTTTTCCCAGCACGTAACTCACTCAGACCCATTTATGGGTGAAAGGGTTCGTCAACTACAACTGTCGAATTTGGGACAATGTCAATCTACATGAGGTCCAAGAGCGTCCAAAGCATTCCGAAAAAGCCACTGTTTGCTGTGAATTTTGGAATGGTAGTGACATCGATCCATATTTCGAGAACGAGCTTCAACGGCGAGCACCTTACGTCGATGATTACCAACATCATTTATCTATAATCTAGTTACGGACACACAGGGAATAGTGGAAGAGCTGCTTAAGCACATCCACAGCTGCTTAGCAGGTCTGACCAGGAGAGACTGATAGGGAACCAGGAAATCCCAACTCCAGGTGACGAAGTAATCCCAACTAGCTTTGAAGAAGTCGGCGCAGTCATTAAAAGGCTGAATAACAGCAAAGCCTCAGGCTAGAGGTATATCCCTGCTCAACGTCCTCTACAAGATACTATCCAGCGTACTTTGTGAATGTCTAAAGCCGTTCCCCCCCTCCCCCTTCCCACCGTCCCCTCTAATCGGCACGTATCAGTGCGGCTTCCTTCGTAAGATAAATTCAACGTCGAATATATGGTCCTGTCTGCGAGAAAGGCGAAAGGAGGAGAAGAAGATACAACCGCGAACACTACGAGCTGCACAAGGATGTGGATGTAATCCGGAAGGCAAAAGCCGTCGACTACACTGCCTCGGCCACATCGAGCGAATGGACAACAACGCTTCAGCAAAGAGGGAATCCGAGCCTCCTGGTTCGGAGTGAGTACAGAGACCAAGTCCTCGCGGGTAGAGAGAGAACGGTACGAATAGAATTGACAAGGGACTTCACTTTGATTCCGTCGAACAGTCAATTGGACGCAGCTGTTAAGTGGCCACTAAGTCCAAATGTTGAAAGAAGTGTATGCTTAAGGTAACTGTTTGATTTTAACAATTTTTCCAAATAAAGAACAAGGACTATTTTAAGAACCGTGTGTAGGATTATTGATAAGACTTTCAAGTGAATAAAAAAACCCGATGACATTTCGCACA
This sequence comes from Eristalis arbustorum, assembly GCA_916610145.1. NCBI lineage: Eukaryota > Metazoa > Arthropoda > Insecta > Diptera > Syrphidae > Eristalis > Eristalis arbustorum. The sequence continues at coordinate 34,712,089 of OU744317.1, forward strand.
TATTTGTTTTGTTTTATTTTAAAGACTCTTTAGCACTCTTATGCCATTTTTGTCGAAATAATGAGCTGTACATGGTCATGCCAAGATTAAGAAACTATTCAAATGACGGGCATCACTTTCTTTCGAATCCCCAGTTGCCTGAAAGTTTCCGAAGACAGTCCGACCACACCAGCATGTTTGATTTCATTCTCGGCATTGATTCTAGTATTGGGCGACCTTGGACGATTAATAAAAAAATATCCCTTTCCTCAATCGAGTCAAATAGTTGAAGTAATGGGTCGGAATCAAAGAGGACATGGTAGGAAAAGCAATTCGCACAATAGATCGGTAGAAACATCTTACGATATTTTCAATATAGACTGTAACTGGGCTATAAGGGGATTCTAAGAACTTCGTGAAATATAATCAAACAACATTCATTACAAAATAATACCCATCACACCGCCCCGCCGCAGCCAACTAAAGAAAAACCCTAACTTGCCCTTCAATACCACCCGCCAACGATCACATTCCTCCGAGAAATCGATTATATCGTATAAACCAATAAATCCTCGAAGAAAGTAATCAAACATTAAATTGCAGCTCTCCGAGAGACGAACGACCTTCGAATCCAACAAGATTACATTCCATAAATCAATACCTGAAGTCAGCATCATCGTGCCCCTCTCCCCCGGGCGGGGAGGCGTCTTCTTCGTCTGTGGTTATCATTACTATTGGCATGTACATGATGAGTTGGTGGCCACTCATCAACGCGTTACCTTCAAGTCAAGAATTAATGACACACTATGAGGCGACTCACAGACTCCCAGGCGCAAGGAGCAATATCCTTGCTGTTGCGTCTGAAGGCAATAATTTAACTCATCAGTATTCCGCTTCGGGGATGTTATTGATTAGTTGACGGAAGCATACGTCTCGTTTTCATTTAATATTTACTGAAACAATTTTCGTCTTAAGAAGGAGGATTTAATGTTTGCGTGAGGAATTGGATTCTGTGGTACGTGTTCGTATTTGGTGTCCTTCTGCTGACTAATTATTTACTTGATTATTGACTTAGTTGTTAAGAGCGGTACTGAGCATATATGAGCTGGATGAGCACAAGACCGATCCAAGTGATGAACAGCAAGAGATTCGATGAACCATTTTCTGTAGGTGTTGTGTTGGAAAATAAATGTTTGGCAATGACCAAAATAAACAAATTTACAATTTACTTGTTAATTCCTTCAACGCCTGGAGGGCTTACTGAGTCAAACGTCAAATCTCGTTTGAATTTCTGCAACGCGTTTGAGCTCCCTCCAACTCATTCCTAAAGAACTCGGATCCTCTTCAATTGTTCTGCGCCATTTTTGCCTAGAGCGTCCCGCTGTTCTGCCTGCCTGCGTAACCGGATTCCACTGCATGGCGTACTTTGCAATGGGATTGTCTTCGCGCCGTAGGGTGTGTCCAAAACACTGCCACTTTCTCCTTCTGATTGTGTTGTTTATAGGTTCCTGGACCGTTCTCAAAAAAGCAAAATCCTAAGGATCCTAAGGATGTTTCTTAAACGTCTGCTTACGAAAGATTGCAGCTTTCGTTTGGTAATGGTTTCGACTTTCCAGGCACAGCATCCATATAGCAGCACCGACTGTACGTTGGAGCGGAACTGTCGCAGCAATTTACTGTATTTGACAAAAAATATAACTGGAATACTGATGTAGGTTCAAAAATTACTCGGTTGACTGATGATTTTATAAGTCCGAGGTTGACTGGGCACTGTGTCACATGTGTCGTCTCCACTGCGCCGTGACTGGAGGGTGAACTCGAAAACTTTCCGAACGGAGCATTGGTTTCCAACCGCACCTAGCCATCTCAATCTTTGGATCTTCACTCGTTGTACATTTTATCCTTATATCTCATAAAAAGAAAATCACGTGAAGAATCCTCTCTTCAAAGCAGTCAAGAGCAACTTCGTAGATACAAAGTCCATGACTCTAATCCGCATTGCAAGGCTGGGACAATTAAGGTCTCATAGACGATTACTTTGGTTGTACGAAAGAGGGCTTTGTTTATCATTTGCTTCTTGAGTCGAAAGAACCAGCTAACTGACTAAACTTATTCCGCCGTTCTTTGACTATGTCAAAATTCAACCCGTCTGCTGTTATGTTTAGTTCGAGACTTAAGTTTTGCATGTCCTTTCCTGTTGCCAGCTTATACTAAGTCTTGTCATCGTTTTCGATAGACCCATCCTCGCGACCTCCGAAATGTGCCATTGACATCATGCTGCGTACTTCCGAAAAATTTCAATATCGTCTTCGTCGTTACTCATCCCATACATACGTTGGACAGATTTCTGAAAGAAGGGGTCTCTGGTGTTGGCGTGCGAGTTTTTAATAATTCTTAAAAGAAATATGTTAATTAAGTCTCATGAAAGCGCGTCGTCTTGTCTTTGACAGCAAAGTTTTCAGATTTGTTTTTATTGACCTTGGTGGCCCGTGGCGTTGTGGGTATGTGCGTCGACCCCAACCTCGACGTCGTAGGTTCGATTCCTGTTCTGTGCGAGTCACTGACAATGCTCAAAGAGTAAAAAGGTGGTGGATTTCGATCTGTTACTACTGAGTTTTGGCAAAATCGGAAGTAGTGTGAATATTTGATCCATGGTGGATTTTCCTGACCTAAGCCTGCACACAGGTACATAGTTGTTGAAGAACTGCTTTAGGCGTTCACACAGCACTGTAGATAAGATCTTATACGTGATGTTCAGAAGACTGACGTATTTTTAATTGGTGGAGTTCAAAGAGTCCTCGAACAATGTAAGCTTCCATTCATCGGGTATGCTTTCTCCTGGTCATATTTTACAGATGAGCAGGTGCACCCTCCTAACAGAAATCCATCAATTTATTTCGTCGTTGGTCATAGAAAATAGAAGACTGATTGTCATCCTCAGCGGAGAGAGTTTCTATATCCAAGGCTGTGGAGATCAACCACGCACGTTCAACTTATGTAGGTCACCTTGGCATTCCAGCCTCGGTGTTCAACACCGAAATACTAGCTCATCTGCAAATCAGAGCAACTTTATCGCAACTATAAATTCTGATAGTGGTGAAAATTGTCAAAACTTACTTGCTTGTCAGGTCAACAATCCATTGAGAGTCCGAGACTGACCAATTGCTGCCTTCCATCGATCCTGACCACAGCTTGGTGTCTTACATCTGCGATGACTTGGTTCTATTCTGGGGCTCGGTCTTCCTCTCCTTTACAGAGAAGGAGGCTTCGATTCGAAGACCCTCTTTGCTACCCAGGCGATGTAGTCGAGTGTAGTCGACGGAATTTTTCATTCGAAGGCAAAAAGAATCATCTGAGCTCTCGGCTTCACAAAGCAGGACAACTTCCTGGTGAAGTTGATTGGATGTCATACTGCCAGAGCGTGAGCGATGATCCCCTCCGATAACATGATCACTGAGGCTTACTACCCCAACCCACAAAGGCCAGTAAGCTAACATTGGCTAGTAGTTAACTTTTTTTTTCCATTAAACATTTTTCTTTTAATTTTGCCAATTTGGCGATTATGGCGTCAAAAATTTGAAAATGTTGCAATTTTTCTATTTGAAAGCTGTCAATCCTGTCCTATACCATACTGGAGCACGTACGAGAGCTATGGTAAACCCGAATCATACGGTTGACCTGACAGATCACATACACAAACAGTTTCTGACATTATCGCTAATAAGCTGGCTGCTGTCGGGACAGTACGTATGTTGCTGTATTTCTGCTTTAGATAGGAGCTTAGATATACCATAGATATGTGTAGTCAGATAAGAAGCAAATTTGTACTTTAGATTTGATCGCGCTTCCGTCTGACGCGATCCAATTTATATCCTCGCACGAATGTGCCGCGAAGTCATCATTTTAATTGCGTCAGTATTCTTTTCAGAGTTCAGGCAAGAAATAAACGCCACTTTCCGTGGCATGTCCTCTTTGATTCTCCCGATTATTGGCCCCTCTCTGTTTTTCGCTCAACGACATGAGGAAGAATGTTCGTTCATAAAATCAAAGCAAAGACAGCCGGTGTAAAAAGTTGAAGTGAAGGTGTCTAAAAAACAGCTTCCATTGAAGCGGCTGAGAAGGCCTGTTGCCTTTGAAACTCGAGCCGCATATTCAATGAATACACCCCCACGCCCGTCTCCAGTTAGCTAATTACTTCACCTTCCATCGCACTCTCACTCAATTTGGAAGACCTTCTAACGTGTGCTCGACGAAGGCCATCAGTACAATTCCGTTGATAATGCAAACACAGCGAGTTAATGTGATTACACCTCGTGAATGCGGTCAATTTGTCTAACTCGTGATTAGACCGCACCAAATGAAATTTCAATTTGTCTCGGGGCCTTCCTTGGCATCCGCGCGCCAGTTTATTGATTGACCGCCACCGATTTCGGTCATCGCCTTGGCAACATGTTGCCAGACAAGCACAATCGACAAATCACATTCAATAGAGTCCATGTGAGACTGTGACCTTCTAATTCGACGATGGTTAGGCTTCAGTTCTTCAGGGGTTCGTCTCATTAGGTGTGGACTCTCCTACGGCTGCACTCAAGGTCACCCCGCACCCACACACCCAATGCGGCGCTTATTTACCCTAATAGGCACGCATTACGGGACCCGGTTTCGGGCCGGGATAGACACCTTGCCACCTGCCATGTGTCATGTTGTGCCATCATTAATGAGGGATGAAGATCGGGAATGGCACCCCTAACGACCATTCGCCCGGGCGAGCGTAGCGAGCGGGTAATGCGGCACGTCCCCGTTTAATGGAAACCTTTTCCCAGTCTGCATGGCGCACTTCTGTGTGCTGTGCTAATGATGATTGAGTGGTTCACGTCTCGCATAATGGCGGGCGCTGAGGGGGACACCGGCCCACGACCTGGCCGTGTTTCAAATTACATCACGTGAAGCTTATTTTGATAATTTATGCATGTGCTCGGCTAAATTGGCTTGATGGACATTTGTCCCGTGCGCTAAAAGGGGGCCGATTTGCATGGCTAATATGGATACATGCGAGTGCTTTATTTTGGTTTAAGCGCTCCCTGCCGGAAGTCGTGTCAATCTTTGCCGTGTCGGGATGGGCTCGGGTTGTTTTGTGTTTTGTCACACAAGGCAGATGTTCATGTTCTGCGGTGGGATTAGGACAGACGGTAGAGTGGCAATTTCCTTTTCAGAATTCGTTTGTCACTTCGGTTAGCCGAGGGCGTTGTTAAAAATTGATGGACGTGAAGTGATGAAAGCAGACCATGTCGGTGGTGGGTGGACTTGAATCTGTTTCAGTAAAGTCGGTTTTGGGATCGTCATGTGTTGTGTGGTGGGATTGGTTTTCACTGGCATGGGAGAAGCACGTTGAGATGCTCTACGGTCGGGGTTTTTTTTAGGTTCCAGGTCAGGTGCCACATCGGACATGGCCCCGCCCATACGCATCGCATAAAAACAGACGTCAGTACAACTCGGTCTCTTTGCTTAAACCAATCAAAGCGTGTTGTGTGTTCACATCACAATGGAGTTAGCAGTTTGATCTTCAATACAGATACAATATACAGATACCTTCTCTTCTCTAATTGCTAACGCTGGTCAGATTATATTTTTCTCGTAGTCCCCACACTAGCACCCTGTAGATCAGCACTGGTCTTACAACTTCTGTGTTGGACCCAGTGTGTAATTTTAGAGCGGGTTTTCTACTTCAGTCTGACAATTATCTTGGAAGCTTGAAGTCATATTGATGCTTTCCTGACGCTCATGAATATTATGGCTCCAGTTAGATTACAATCGACGACCACACCTAAGTATATAGCTCAATCAGAGAAAGTTAATTCCTTTCCTTTAAACTTCGATGGGTTGAAGTTAGGAATTTTGTATCTCCTGGTGAACAGTACTAGATCAATTTTGGACGGGTAGACATCAAGTCTAACACTCTTTGTGCAATTAGCTGCTAATCTCAGAGTTGTTTCCATCACATTACTGGTGGTATCTATTACAGGCAGATAGCCAGTGCAATGCCATCTGCATGGGCTATGGGTTTTCAGCCCGTCCTTCCTACTCTTTGAGTACATCGTTAGCTACTATGATCTACAGAAGAGGAGATACAACTTCCCCCTGAGGTATGTCTCTGACAACTCATCTTTCCGTATAATAGTTGCTTAGCTTAGATTAGATTGTCTTATTGTTTAAGACGATGCGATGGATGTACGTTTCAATATTTAAGTCCCTTAAAGCATTTTCTATTGCCTCAAATTGGACGTTGTTCAATGCTCTAGAAAAGCTACCATCGTGGATTATTTGTTTTCTATGGAATTTCAATGGTGCTTACTAAAGAGTATAGGGCTGCTTCCGTTGAATAGCCCCTTCTGTACGCATGTTGGTTCGGAGAGAGAGATCGGACCTTACTAGGCAGCTATTATGACTGTTCCACGTCCTCCCGGCAAAATGTTACGCATATGCCCCGTGGCCTCCCTACGCAAATCTTAGTACAGTTCGAGGTCTCCTTGCGAAATATTGCCCATACGCACTCGTGGCGCTACTATCCAGCCTTTAAGACAGTTACACGACCCTCTGCAAAATGTTACCCATACGCCCCGTGATCGTCCTAGGCAGCTCTTAAGACAGTTCCACGCATCCGCCTAGTGGCCTTACTAGACAGCTCTAAGTTCTGACTAATCATTCATCCCAGCGCCAGCTGAATCTTCCCTACACCACCGCCTTATATCATGTTCCATCCCAACTCCCTTCCTTTTCAATCTCCAAATGGACCAGTCTAGAGTACCCATCGCAAAAGTGCATGTTTGTCACGAACCGTCTGATTGCTCTCTCTCTGCCACCCAATCAACTATTTTTACGTGTTTTTGAATCACCGCCACACAAAGTAAGCTGCAATACGGTGCACAGTCGCGTCCATCGCCGGCTGCTGACGTCATTGGACATCAACATTTTATTACGATCGTGATTTCGCCAGTCCGACGAGCTCTGTGATAAACGAAAACAGTCCCAGACACATCATGGTTGTTATCCTCACACCCACTCCACTGCGTAATGGCATCGACTCTGGCGAATGTGACTCCCGCCATTGACGAGCAAACACTCTCCTCCCAAGTCAACAGCGTTAAATGCAATATAATGCCACGCGGGTCTGGAGAGGGCACACAATGCAAAGTTCACGGTCAAGTGCAAGGACAACGGCTCCTCAGCAAAGCACATAATTCCGTGCTGGTTAACCGGACATTGTTTGCAGCTCAAACAGACTGTAGTCCAAAACGAATCAGGAAAAGATGCCCATAAGGCAGGGATGCCCCCATACGCTCGTCCGGCATTCATAGCCGAGAGAATTGAAACAATCTGTGGACCTGCTCCCTCTCGGGGGCACTCCCATTCAAGACAACTTCATTAAATCGATTTGCACAGTCCGCCGGGACGAGGCGGCCCTGCTAACCCTTTTCCACCTGACCGAGAGGTGAAATCATCCGAGTTAATAGAATCTGAATGTTTACCCTCGTCGCACACACACACACACACACTCAAGCAAATCCCAGGACATGTGAAACATAAAATTCCTGGATTATTGGTGTTTTCGGCAAACACACAAAAAGAGGTAATTTGCCCCAGTCCCGCCGGGACGGTAAGGATGATGATGATTTCGTTCGAATTTTTCAATTAGCCTAGTTGCTCGCCTCCGCACACCTGAACGGGCAGCGGGCCGTGGCGCAATACGGAGCGACTGATCCGAGAATTTTCCTGTTGCGAGGCACTCGGTTGAAAGGGCTCGGTTGCCCTTGCCTAAGTAGAAAGTGATGTTGGAAATTATTCCACGAACATTCGTCTCTAAGTGCGAAATATGTGTTATCCTTTGAGGCGGAACGCGGCCTCTGGGAGTGGGCGAAGTGAATATGGGTGTTGTGCCGGGGCACGTGGAAGAGGCGAAAGGGTTGGAGAGTCGGCGCCAGGTCGTTTGTTAACGATTCCGGGGAGTGTGCTGAAGGGATTTCGGATGTTTCGCCGCGGCTGAGGGAGCACGAACGGAAGTCGTGTCTTAATTGATGTGATTCACGAGTTGAGATGTCATGGAGTGGCGTTGTAATGGAACAATGGCTACTTTAACTCGCGCAGGGGTGGTTTCGTTAATTCGGGTTGCTCAATGGGGTCTAAGAAGGTAGAAAGGTAATGTTTTTGATTTTGTGTGAAAGGGGCATTTGAATAATTTGCTTACTTACAGGGGGAATACTTTCTTGATGATTTAGTTTATAGAGATTTGTAAGTGGTGCCAAGGCAGTCATTTAGGTCGTTCTAATCACCCTCCACGTTCATGTCATTGCGGACTGTGTACAACGGGCAATTTGTATAGTGCAAGCTGACGGACATAGTTTCACAATTCTTGTAGTTTTTCGATTTGTGCACACATAAACACGGAGTTAAAAACCTACTGTATATAAGTGGTTTAAGTCAATACCCCGAGCCTTGTTTTGTTAACATCTTGCTGGTGACCGCTCGTTACTTAGAGTAATTATGGATCATGGAGCAATAATGGATTACACTAAATAAAAAAATTGCACATACAAAATTGAGTGTAGTTGAGATGTGGGATCAAATTGATCATGCCCGCTTTGTTTTGTATTTTCTTCTGATCATGGAGAAGATATAAAACAAGCCATACAACACTTCTGCACAGAATAAATATTTTAACTCGAATTTATTTGATCCCCATTCTCATCAAAAAATTGCACAAAAAGGTCAAATGTTGTTGTGGGTTCTTACGATGAGATCTCTCAGTCTAGCTTTCTGGTGATTTCGGGGGATATTTTAACCAAATTCTTCAAAATTAGTTGTCTTAAGCAACTTTTGCTTGGGATCTGATGTTCTCGAAGCTTCTTCTCTAAAATATCCAAGAGATGTTCGATGGGATTTAGGTCTTGGGACAGTAGAGGGAGTAGGGTGGCACTGATTTTACATTATAAAGCTGCCATCAATTCACCATTTTGGATGAATGCTAGCGGTCGTTATCCTGCACCAATGAAAAGTCGCCACATAAAGGTGTTTTATGTGCATTTGCTCTCACATTATCTTTAAGTATTTGTATCAAAGCTTTTTCGTCCATTGTTGTCGTCTGTCTACAACAAACAGATTCCGCATGCCATTAGCTACAATAGCTCCCCATACATCCCCTGCCATGGTTGAGAAAAGGTTTAAAATTGTTTACTGACCAAGCATGCTGTGGCACAACGAAACAACCAACGACATCGTTCTCTAAGACCAGGTGCCTGAAGTGTTGTGCGAACACCGGCATTGTACACTACAAAGCTTTGAGTAATATCTCGGAGATTAAATGTTTAGACGATCATGATGTGAAAGGTACCGCCAGCTCAAGTACCAAGGAATCCAGATTCGAATCCAGAAAGATCCTGCCCTAGAGGTGTTCCAAATGACCACATGATCCCACGGTGTCTGTGCTCAATTCTAGGCTTGAAGAACAATTTTTTAGTTCCCGGCACCACCTCATTTCAGACATCTTTGGCAATATAAATAAAATTATAGATCCTCTGCACTCGGAAGAGAACAGAACTCTAGTACTAGTGGTCACAGTTGAAGCTACAACAAAGTCCGCAGTAGCATCACCAATATTAATATTATTAATGGAAATTGGAAAGTGAGGCAGCTCATTTCTGTTCAGCATTTTATGAATTCCTTCATTATCTTGAAAGCCCTCAGAGTGATTCTTGCCATTCATTCCCTCCCCCATCTATCCACCTTGTTTGATTTCCTTCTTATAGTTGATCCCATTTCGCTTCTGCCTCTCCTTCTGACAGCCCCCGCTCTCCCTAAAATACAACATAATTTAATCCTTCCTCACAACATTAGAGGCCAAGTGGATTTATTAACCAAAATATTCCGCATTTCACGGTCTATCAACTCTAATCACATTGTTGTGCCATGTCGCTACAAAATATTCGCAAACTTTCCCCCAATTGACAAGGCCAGCCATTATCTGGTGTCATCCAAGTTTGCGGTTTGTCATAATAAGCCTGTCGAGATGAAATAATGAGCCGCCGCGAAACAATAACTCTATCACTTTCGCATTGTCATCGCGTCGGCAATCTAATCTGTTCCATCCTTCGCAAGTTCGAATTTAATGGAGAAACTTTTGACTGAAAACTTCAACAATCTGTCATCCGTCGCTCGTCGCTCTGCGCTCTGAGTTCTCTCACTCTGTCGGAGGTGTACCATCTGTTAGTGGCTAATGAACCGAGGAAGGACATCATCATTTTAATTGACGTCGATGAAAGCCACCGCACCTCGGATGGGTTTCATCAAAATGTACTTATTTGGTTTTTTTTGTGTATTTTTGTTGCGTATACGCCCACGTGCTTTTGTCTCACGATGATGACCCCGATATAAGGCGCGCGAGGTTAAGGCACTTTATGGAGGCATTTAAAGGAAAAACACCGGATACTGCATGAAAAGTTCCTTTGCACACATCGATGGTGGAAGTGCTCATCCGGACGGCTGTGTTTGTTTTTTGACGGCTATTTTTTATGAGTAACAACAACGCCGCGGGTGACAGTAAAATCATTTGTTGAAGTTTTGCATATTTTTTTCATTGCCTTTTGATGGACGCATTTATGGACCCCCGGGCTTTACTACGCTGAGAGTGATGAGCCCTAAGACGAGCTTTAAAAATGTTACAATCCATGGTGTTTTAAGTGTTCAGTGTCGCCTCGGTATGACATCTTTAAGTTCACTGCTTTTTAAACACAGAACTATTAAGACAGCGATTGGTTTTTATGTTCGAGGTCGATTTTTATCTGACATCCATGGGATATGTCAGCTGGCATTTGAGAGTTTTTTATTCAAGAGAGTGAAACAGAACTAAAATCGTTAATTTTTTGAACTTCATCTTTGTATTGGATTGTATGCGACAAGGATTTATTTCGAAGTTGCTTGCCTCGTTTATTTGACGAGTAGTTCAGAGTAAGTATCTGAGTGAAGAGTTCGCATTGAGCGCCGATACTAGCCACACGCACGAGAATAATACTGAAGTATGTTAAAGTAAATGACGTACTCCTATGAGTACAGGATGAGGTAAAGGACGCTACAATGAGAGTGTAAATAACATTTAAAAAATTAAACAGAATTGCACATCGTCGTCAATTGCCTCGTATGTAGGACGACATAGCCGCAGTTATCTTGCTACGAACTTCGCAGCCCTCTCAACGCTGACAAATTCTACTTCGGCTCTTCCAGTACTCCACTCCTTCGATTCGAACACGAGACAGGGCCGCATGGACATTATTTTTATTTGTTTCAAAGGTTTTAAAAAACAGATGTAAATTTGAACTGAAGCCAGTTGTAAGGTTGCTTTACGATCGCAACAAGTTTGCTGGACCGTCTTCAAACCTTCTGAAGTGATGACCTTCTTCGATGCTATACTTTGACAACTATCTTCAGGTACTTTCCGAAGTAGATGAAAACAGCTTTTGAGCCGAAACCAATATCGTTGTGGTTGTTGTTGAACAGACGCAGGTGCTGCTCATGTCACTGGTCTCTATCTGACTTCTAATTGATCTTCGCTCTGATACTTCGATCAATACAACGCCTGGATGGATTCATGAAGAGTTTGTAGACATGCGTGTAGATTTCCCAATCGGTTCTTCACTTTTAGCACGATCATGTTAACCGAATGCATAATCTATTTCCTATCGTTCGAAGACATAATGTAATACAGGAGGCCCATGTCTCAGATGGGGCACACCAATTTGGCGTGTTTAGCTACAATTTTTGATGGGGACCCAGGACCACACAAGGAACAACTTACGCTGATAATTATGTCCCCCGTGACTTCGTTTTATCGTTATTTTAACAAGCGAAGAGCCGAACCCTCTCTCAGTGACCATCTGACATGCTGTGTGGTAATTTTGAAACATTGATTGTATTCGGAACACCTCCTGCGAACGAATATTAGAAACAACAAAAGCAATTAGGAAGGTTATGTAATTTGATGATGCTTTCCGACAATTTTTTGGTCATTTCTGACGTGAGCATAAGTTTACAAGTTAATTGTGGTTGGGCTTTATGAGCGCCCAGCAAACCCATTTATTTGTAGCTGGTGCCCTGCACTGCGTAAGCACAAGTATGTGTAATGTGGTCCATGGTCCATGCCCACTGTGAAGATGCCTGTCCCATTCGTCGGAGGGTTGTTTGCTCTTCGCATGACGTCCACGACTGTCATCAGATCTGCTAGATATTTTAGAGTCAGTCGAAGCATTGAAATAGGACGTGGGCGTCTGCCGTTGAAATGGTTTTATTAATTCCGACCAAACATTTTGTTCCTCGTCGAACAGAAGAAAACTGCACCGGGCTGCTAGATGACTTGTTTAAAGGCGGTAAGCTCCCATTTGGTCGCCGTGGCGTATTGGGCCTCTACGCGGGTTCTAGATTCAATTTCAGAAATTGCTGATTTTATTAATTCACGGCTCTTCATCCCTTGAGTCACTGGCAATGCTCAAATTGCAGTCTTATCCGGAAAAAACGTTTTAAACTCCCTTCTTCAAATTCGGTATATAACTGTTGACCCTCCCCCTCGAGCCGGTCGAGGAACAATGTGCAAGTTGAACTATGAATTACATGGGGACTGTTCTTCGTTTGGGTCTTGAAGTCTTGAAAGTCTATTAATCCACTCACTGAATATTTCGATTCGCTAATATCGTTGATAAATATGGACTTTCTGAATTTCAAATCAGGATTGGACTGGCAAGTACATAGGTGTAGCATCACAAGTGACACGTCTGTATGTTTGTTAAGTTCCCAATGTGTCATACTCGTATGCAAGAATTGCTGAGGTGTCCACTTCACGGTGCGGTTCAATAATCGAAGTCGATTACATTCGCCACACACTCAATGGATGGCCATAATTATGTTCACAAAGAACCTGCCACCTGTTATTGAAGCGCGACTACCAGACATGATCTCTTATTCACTCCCCGCGCGAAATGAGCCACAAATCGAAAGTTCAAATCGAAAATCATCAAAACTTAATTCCCAACTCTTGTTTAGTGCCTTCCAGTGAAGTGAGTTCAAAAATCGTTTGATGTTTGCCATAAAAATGCGTTCTCACCCCGCTCTTTAAACCAAAGCAGCCCCTGCGCTGCAACATTTCAGACTTTTCGCAACAAAGTTTGAAGCGAAAGCATCATCATTCCCCCGAGACGCATCGTGCTGGCTTGTGCGGGTGTGTGTGTGCAACAAAGAGCAAGGAGATGCGCTCAGTCCCCGTCAAATCCTTTTTACTTTATTCGATTTTATTCCTTTTGCCAGCAGCCGTGGGGGAACGATCCAAAAGAAACGATTTTCATTTGTTTTTATCGCTTTTGTGGCTTTGGATTTGATTTGTTATTTTTAAGGGGTTTTGTGGGAATTTAAAAAGCAATTTGGAGATTGGAGAGGGTGTTGGGGATTTTTTTTTATTTCTTAAGGACCAACGTTCATGATATGTATAAAGGATTGCTTTTGAATGAGATGCATGATGGGGTGTCGTAGGAGAGGAATGTGTGTGCGAATGGAGGGTATGGCATAATGGCTTCCTCTGACATTAATGGCTTGGTCCAAGAACTGATTCCTGTGGACACCCAGATGCATGGCTGATGGTGCGCGTCTTTATTGATGTAAATATTTCATGAAATTGCCAAGTAGAGCGTGTTATTTCTTTGCGCATAGCCACACCTTTCAATTTTCATATCCCTTCCATTTCTAAGGCGACTGCTATCGAACAAAAAAATCGTTGATCAATAACAATTTCGCAAGGACCTCTTCATCCGCTTCTGAAAGAAGATTGATAAGAAAATGAGTAGAGATTGAGAATCTCGTCTACCTCGGTCCTATTTAATACAAAAAGTGAATGTTCACTTTAAAGCGGAAGGATGGACATCCCATCCTCAGCGGCCACTGATTTCTTGCACAGAATATTCAAAGAACAAGTATTTAGCCTGAAACCTGAGGAGGGAGTGAAGAAATTCCTCCCCGTGGTCTTTACCGGCGCAGCAAAGGAGAGGAGCCATTGGAGGAAGATAATTTCAAGGATGTACGGCTTGCTAGGAAAAAATACTGATAAATAAATGCAGAACGATGCAAATGGAGATGCTTTACATCCAACACTAGCCTTGTGTATAGAGACTTTATTTAAGAATCGCGTTTAAAGGGCATTTGCTGGAAAGAAAGAACTGGGAAAAAGAAATACTTGCAAAATTCACAATTAGTCCGTACATCCAGAGTGCAGATGTGGCAGATACTTGTCCAACAGAAATGGATTTTCTATGCCTTGGACGTCTTTCAGATGCAAATAAATGTAGTGTCACGCAACAATAGGTGTGATTTTAAATTGGGTGCATAGTTGGCTTTTAACTATTTTTGTGATGTGGTCCCTAAAAAAAACAGCCCCGCTAAGTCTTGTGATGGTCGTGGGTCGTGGGCACGAAAGAAGCAGATACACCACTCATCAGGGTGTAGAGACAAGATCACGGGCCTGTACATCGAACAAATTGTTGATCGCTCTCAACTTGACTTCCCGAGGTGAACTAATTCGTATGCGGACTTCTTGTTCAGAGTTTTAAATGAGTACCCAACAAACCATGTTCGTTCAGAGTTCAAATACGTATAAGACGACTGCTGACTGCCAGAAACAAGGCGATTTTCAGTTCTGCATGTGACCTTCCAACAAACTACATGAAATCAATGAAATCAATACCGCGACGACTCCTACAAGGTAGACACCACTGCCATCCAGGAAGTGTGATGGGATTGGCCGGGCAAGAAAAGCTAGGCCACATGCTACGCCGATTGGTGTAATCAGCGAATTCGGATACGAAACTCTTATTCGAATCAGATTGAAGCGAAAAGTTTAAGCTTTAAACACACAAGTCCAAGCAACTTTGAATCAGCGTTTGAAATGACCTCGCCCTAGAACAAGTGTCAGGCTATGTCTTTAGCGTCTGATGCCAACTAAGTACTTCAAAGCAAACGCCTATAATAAATATGAGACGATTATTCCCCCTACGGCACTCTCGGACCACACGGATGAGCAGTGCCTTGTCACTCTGCAAGAGCACCCTCCACCAGTTTTTGGAATCCCAATCCATACTTTCCGATTTGTGCAGTCTTTTAAGTATTTCTGACATGGGATGTCCGTTGGTCTAAGTGGACCATGGATAGCCTCGAAGACTTGGGCGCTTGTTGGTTATTCACGTTTGTATATGCGACATAGAATTATGATGCGAGGTGTGAAATATGGATGACGCTGTGGATAAGCTGTCCAGCACATAATTCTTTTGCTTTACAAGATGATCGCGTCAGTAGTTGATTCGTAATAAAGCTTATACTCAACAAAACAAGAATGAAGGAAAACAAGCACTGAGGATCTAAACGTCGCGGTTGGACCAAAGAGGGCCAGTCAGACTGTACTGAAAGTCCGCGACATAGCCTTTGAGAAACCTGTTATGCACGAGCGCCGAATGTGATGATGCAGGTCTATTGAATGGTGTCGTACCAGTTGTCTACTGACTGCTGAGCTCAAACTTAGTGAGGCTCACGAAGCCGCTGGTGGCAAATCATCTACTGAGCTCTTCAGCGGCTATTCTTCATAAGATAGGGAAAGCATATTCATATGTAACTGGGTATGCTTGGACTTCTCTTGGGATATCTTGGACATCAAAGAAAAGAATGGCTCCATATCGTTTGAAGTTGACCAGTAAACCAGATGTTGTAAGAGTAATGAAAGCCCTTGGAAATATCATCAATCTAAGTTCCGACAGGTCGCGTCAAGTAATGAGCAAGTTGGCAGAGCGATAGCTCCGATAGGAGGGAGGTTGTTTACTCTCTTATCTGAAAACATTTCGGTTTCTTTGGGTTAAGCCAGCCCGATGTCCTAATGAACCTGTAAAGAGATGTTGGCAGCATGTCTTTCAGATCATGAAGGTCTTGGACGAAGTATTCTCCCAGAGATCTATACGCAATCAGCAGAGCCTTGGACAGTGACATGGATAGTGAGGAGTATCCTGACTTTCTTCTACGTTTCCACAGTCTCTGCAGATGTAGGCATGGGTAAGGCCCATTTTAATATAATAATATAACATGGGTGGAGTCGCAGTTTTTAGAGGGTCATGGCCTAGCTTCTCAACCACCACCCGTATTCTGTCACGTGTGGAAGGGACCCACAGTTTTATGCCGAATCCGAACGGCTAACTTTGAGAAGTTTTTTTTTAGTCACATAGTTATTAATATTTGATCAAGATCAGTGACTAGAAAGGGATGGTGAACATTATGTTGTTGCTTTTTGTTGTACCAGGAATCGAAGCTGGACACCGTAGGTTCAAGTGCATAGGAGTAGTTGCATAGACCCAAAACGCCACGGGCTCTTTATAACTGATAACTGCTTGCCTCTCACAAATTATTAAAGCCTAAGCTTTCTAGGAACAAAACACTGGGAATAAAAGGACACTTACCTAGTTCAACAATATGATATCCGCAAGGCATATTGGTTGACCGAACATAAGAAATATTCACCTCATGAGACAAGTCGCCACGCCGATGGTTGATCCTATTCAAGCAAGGGTAAGCTGCAACTGAAGTCGTTCCAAGGATCCCTACAATCAGGGTGAGAAACCGATTAAAAGACTGTGCGTTCCGCATTACAAAATATATTTGGTTAACTTAGGGTGAAGCTACAGTCCGCGGTGGAGTTGGACCAAAATAAATAAGCCGTCTGCAGTCACCAGTCATCAGTGTTTGCATGCGTTACCGAGTATTGTTGTCCCTTAGTAACACTGGAAAGCAAGCTTTTCTTTCTTGTAACTCCTAGTACAAGCGATTGGAATTTAGAAAATTGAGTTCGAGTGAATAGCAAGCAGTACCCAATGGCTACCACTTAGAAGCAAAATAATAAAAGATATGTCAGAACATCTGATCCCGGTCCTCGATCCCTTACAGCAACCTTCCCCGAACACTTATTAATTTAACGTTATGTTGTATCCTTAGACTAAGTCCGCAATAACATTAATCAGCGTCGCAAGAGGACACTGCACGTTTTTCGCGCATGGCTCTCGACTTTTGTAGGATATACTGGTTATGGTTATGTCCCGTAAGGGCATCGACTGCCATTCTGAGCAACTTTTTATGGCATTTCAGGAGTTTGTCGGCACTGTTATATGTATTTGGGCTATGGCATCAGAGTAGTCTCACAGGTGGTTAGATTTGTCCATTTTTATATCTTGAAGCGTCATATTGCTTACTGAGCGAGTAATGCCCTCGTATATGCGCCATCGAGGAAAAGTTGCCTCAAAAGATTCCCACCAAAGCGATCACACTGCTCATTGGTTACCTTCAGTGGCAACTGCAAAATTTTAATTATTCTCCTTTGACATCCCCTCCTACCACACTCATCTCGCTGAACCCTTAAATATTTCATTCGCACGTAATAGGATCACTCCAGCCCCAACCGCACAGCATGTGGTATTTCCATAATCTGCACCCGGATGACAGCTAATAGAAGGGATAAAATTTACACCCTTCAGGTGCCTACTCGAACGGAGCCGCTTTCAATTTTCAGGCACTCTCGTGGGTAATGTGAAATCAGCAGACAGCGGGATATATATGGAACCAATAGCCGGGTAGGTGGTTTTGTTTTTCGGGCTCAAGGGTGTAAATTGTACGAGCAGCCGAATATCGTCGCCGGAAAGATTTATGGCGCCCACCTTTACAGCGCCACGGGATGTCACGACAAACCGATGTGCAGATCCGAGGTAAGCTGCAAGATTTATTTAAAAGGATTGCGGTGTGATTTTGTGAGTGCGATGGTGACGCGGGGAGTTGACGTGGGGCGACACGATTTAATGGCATTTCCTTGGCGTAGTGCATGCTGAGATATGTTCTCATTGACAAACCGCTCATCATTTTTGGTTAATCGCATGACTCACGTCTGAAACCACATCTGAAAAAAAACCTTGCAAATTGGATTTCCAATTTGATTGTGCATTTCTTGTGTGCAAACATCGCTCGAATGTCAACTGGAACCGCGACTCATCCTTGCAGCCGTTCTAATTGCACTCAGTCCCACAAAGCGTGTGCTCTGCACTCTCCATCGCAACACACACATGATGGCTGGCATGCACTCAAGTTGGTAAAGAGAGCTAATTCGCATCCCATTTGGCTTGGCTTTGTCTTCGTTAATTTTTGAATTTGCTCTCTCTGGGCGGACATGTGCAAATGTAGACTTTCTGGCATTTAATTATTAATTGTGACAGTCGGTGACTCATTAATGCGTCTGTTATTCATTTAAAACTCATTGAATTACTCTAGAGTCGCATGGCCTCGCTGGCAAAAGAGCTGTTCTGCCAAAAGGACATCCCACTAATATTATTCATTATAAAATGTTGCCTTTGTTGGTGCATGGTTGTGGAGCTGTATATCTGAAAGTGCTGCCCGAATTAATAGCAGCATTGGTAAATGAACTGCGTATGGCTGCGAGGTGCTATCTGTCTTCAGTGAGTGCCTCGTTCAATGTCATATCTGGGCAGTCATTCTGTGTAGAAGAAGAATCCGAAGGGAAAAGCTTAACAAACTTGGCCGTTCGGAGTCGGCAGAAAACTGTAGGTGGCCCATATTATTATTACCTTCATAGATAGGAGGTCATTATCTGTCATTTTGAGTCGATAACAACTTCTGAATGAATATTCTTCTTATTCCTTGTGCTGCGATTCAGTATGGGGTGCATCTTGGTCCAACCAACAAGGCTCTCAAGTTCGCGCTACTAGAGTAATGAGACGCTGGCTGCCTTTGCAATCCCGCATCAAGTTGGTTGTGGTTCTTCTCTCTCATAGACGCGGTCGTCCTCTATTATGCACGTCTCACTCGGAGCCACATCTGGTCGGAAACAAGTTAAGCAAATGCGCTACATTGCCCAGTCATTTTAGGCGTTAAATTCGTGGACGAATAGTCCGTAAAGATCCTTGGCGCTACTTTCTCATCCTCGCACACTCGAAATATCAAGGGGTACCAGGACCTACCTAAGTGAGCTGTGAGTCTAATTCCTTTCAGCAAGCGGGTGGAATATTAACTATGCTGTTGTTCACCTCTGTGGTCGATGAAATAGCTGAACAGAGGTTGGGTACCGAGCCAGTGTTAGTTATTTATAAAGTGGTCTGTTGTATTTTATCAGGCATGCAGCAGCGTTGACATTGTCATTTGAGCATACAATTTTACTAGCAGCTGCTCCATGCTAAAAATGCAAAGCAGCACATTTCACACCTCTGACTAGCTCCCAAGCGTTTCGAAAATCTGCTGCCTCATTAAAAAACTTCATCACAGAGTACTACGTACTGGACAACCTATGAGAGCCAGTACGTACTCACATTATATTAGCAGCTGTTGTCTCGGTGGAAAAAAATACGAATTTAGTTGTGCACCTCCTCTGTACTAACCATTGACCCTGTCTACTGCTCTCGATCTCTCAGAAGTGTAGAATAATTAATTGATTTCCAATATTGCATAGAGAGCCTCCACGTGCAGGCACAATGAAACACGCAGGTGTATTGAAGTACGCTCCTAAGACTGCTCAACCGCTCACGCTGAAATATTAATTTCACTCACTGTGGGAATGTGTGTCGACACCAACGCACTTGCACCTCGACGTCATAGGTTCGATTCCTGATCTGAGCGACAAAAATAATTTCCCACCTCTTTCGAGTCACAGACAATCCTGACAATGCTAGTATGTATTTCCTGTGTAGAAAAAGCTTTCTAAACGTGGCCGTTCCAATTCGTCATACAACTGTAGGCCCCTTCCAATCGTGACGGAATAATAGCACGCACAACGCGAGTGGTTGCTGAGAAGCTAGGCCCTGGCCTCTACGGGTTGTAGCCCATATTATTATTTTTATTATTTCACTCACTAATTCCCCGAGTCCACAAGAAAGGAGACGCCTTTGACTGCGCCAACTATCGAGGGATCAGCCTCCTTAACATCGCTTATAAGATACTCTCTGCAGTTCTGTGTGAACGCCTGAAACCCTTTGTCAACAACCTGATAGGTCCTTATCAGTGCGGTTTCAGGCCAGAAATGTCCACAGTAGACCAAATATTTACACTTCGGCAGATCCTGGAAAAGACTCAAGAGATGCAGATCGACACCCACCATCTGTTCGTCGATTTCAAGGCCGCATATGACAGTGTGCATAGAGGCGAGCTATACAGCGCCATGTCTAGTTTTGACATTCCTGCCAAACTCGTCAGGTTGTGCAGTATGACGATGGAGAACTCTCGCTGCTCCATCAAGGTCGGTAACGAACTCACCGAGACCTTCAATGTCAAAAAAGGTTTTAGACAAGGCGACACGCTGTCATGTGACATCTTCAACATCATACTTGAGAAGATCGTGCAAAACTCAAACGTAAACACCCGAGGCACAGAGCCCGAACAACTGCTTGCTTACGCGGACGACATTGACGTGATTGGAAGAACACAGTGAACCGTCAATGAGGCGTTTGCTGGCATTGAAGCGGAAGCGGCTAAAATGGGTCTAGCGATAAACCAAGGCAAAACCAAGTGATGCTGTCATCACGAAAGGACGCACAACATCGACGTCTCGGACAGAGCGTCATATTGGGTAGCAGAAACCTTGAGGTAGTCAAGGACTTCGTCTACCTCGGCCTTGGAGGAAATAGGGACAACAACACAGGTACCCATATCAAGCGCAGAATTACTCTTGCCAATCGCTGTTTCTTTGGACTGAAGAGGCAATTGAGTAACAGAGCCATCTCTCGAAACACCAAATTGACTTTGCATAAAACTCTGATCATCCCAGTCCTGCTCTATGGCGCAAAGACATTGACGCTATGGCAAGCGGATGAAGAAGCTCTTGGTTGTTTGGAGAGAAAAGTTCTGCGTACGATCTTTGGTTCTGTTTGCGTTGATGGCGTTTGGAGGAGAAAGTTCAACCCCGAACTATACGGGAGCCACTGTGTTGTTAAAGTTTTATCAACTAAAGAAGTTTAGTAACAATTTTGATTTACCGATCTTGATCGACCAGCTTGTGTTCTCCATCGTCATTATACACAGCTGGAGATGTCTGGAAGAAATGTCAATACTGAATATGGTACCACCCTATGGACCTAGTTTCTATATTCGCTGTCATATCCTGTTGTCGACTGATCACGACGACGTGAAGCCGTTCACACCAAGTGACAGAGATGATCCTGCCTGCTAAGGATATCTCGATTAATGTTGTAATCCAGGATGTCTTCTGTCATTTGGACTAACCAAACGACACTCACCAGGGAATGCGGATGGATTTCTCCCACCAGCAACGTGCTTCCGCCTCAAATAAATATGATTACTTTTTGACGGCCTTTTGTCGTATATTTTTTTTAATCATGGTCCTCTCCAAAATATGGAAACCCTCCCATATCTCCTACCTCCAACAGACAATGGTTGTCATCGCGCTTATCACTTCCTAAATATTAAACGAAACAACAACTCCAACGTGAGCATCCGAGAGCGCTTGCCATAACTTCTCCGAATTTACTTTCACGACACGCATGCCACTCGTTTTCATTCGCAGCTTCACGGCGTACGGATAATGTATGGTAATCCCCATTCCACCAACCCTCCACCCCGTCCCTACCCTTGCAAACAATTGCATGTGTACAAGTAAGAGTGGAATTCTCTGGCAGCACTCAAAGCAAAGCGTTCACATACTCGCGATTTGAATACACTTTCCCATGAAGTACGGCTGGCAGGCAGTCCTTTCTATTATCCCTCGCCGGTCGCGCGCGCGGATAGACTCCTCAATGAGTGTGCATTCAAGGGAGGTTAGAAAATAAATAAGAACACTTGAATTCGAATGAACCCATGCGGAAGGGATGCTGGTGTAATAGTTGATTGAAATGGCTCCGCGCAACTACAGCATGTGTAGGTGTACACGCCCGCGCCCCTACTCGCATTGTTGCTGAATGGGATATATTTTCATTTTCATTCTCATTCAGTGAGTGGCATTCAAATGAGAGCTGCCCCCCGGGAGGGCATTAGATATGCGCATTAATAATAATTTCGCACGCATACTTAAGTGGATGAAGTAAATGCGATGCCCCCTCGGGATCTTGACATTTATCAGAATTGCTTTTAATATTTTATCCCTTCTCGGGGGGTGTGGGGGACTCGTGTGCAGTTGCGAAAGTGGCAGCTGTTAAGGTGCATTGAAAAAATGACCCATTTTGTGATTCATTCGAACGTGTGTGCTTGATAAAGGGAGGTTGTTGTATTTTTTTGCAACACAAAGTCGGAGTAGATATTGAAAGGATTCGCGAATTGGATCTGGATCCATGTTTGATGAAATCGTTGCGAAAAACAAAGTGATTGCACCTCTTTCTGTTTCGCATCAAAGTGAAGCGCTTTTTGATTGACTAAAAATGGAACAAATTGGAAACTAGTTCGGTCTGTTAAAACCACTGTGGCATTTACACTGTCAAACGTGAGGGTTGATTGCAATATTCGAAAAAAAAGATTCCAGTTTAGATAGTTTCGATTTTATTTCTTCTGTAAGGCGAGTCAACGATTATGTGATTCTGGCAAAATGTATTACCTTCAACATGTGGAACGTAGTTCTTTCAAATGTTATGGATGTCTTTGCTTTTGTTTTCACTTGCGTTTGATGTGATGAACAAATCTAATGCGGGATCTGGAGACAGATGTGACGGAACAATATCTGGGAATCTGGACACCTTAGGTTTAAGTGTGGTTTCCACAACACCACACCCAAAAACTATTATGTGACATCAAACAGTGTCTGTCTGTTTTATGCCGCAGTGTCTGCAATTTTTATATATATAATATGGGTGGCATTACAGCCCGTATAGTGCCAGAGATTAGCTTCTCAACAAACCCTCGTGTTGTGCGTGTAATTGATCTCTAACGATTTAAAGGGGCCTATAGTTTTATGTCGACTCCGAACGGCCAAGTTTGAGAAGCCTTTTCTACAAAGGAATACTCCTTGAGCGTCGTTCTTGAAAGAATTGTTCAAAACTCGAACGCCAACACCAGAGGAACAATCTTTTAGAAGTCCGTCCAACTACTCGCATATGCCGACGATATTGGTATTATCGGAAGAACGCAGCGTCATGTCAATGGCGCTTTTGTGGGTATTGCCACGGAGGCCGCGAAGATAGGTGTAGCGGTAAGCGAGGGTAAGACCAAGTATATGCTGTCAACGAGAAAGGACACCCAACACCGACGTCTCGGTCAGAACGTCACAGCAGGTAGATACAATTTGAGGTAGTCAACAACTTTTTCTACCTAGGAACCGCCATCAAATCAGACAATGACACCAGCGCTGGAATCAAACGAAGAATAACTCTTGCCAATCGGTTCTTCCTTGGGCTAAGAAAGCAATTGGTAAACAAAGCCCTCTCTCGAACAACCAAGGTAACGCTTTACAAGACCTTAATCGTCCCAGTCCTGCTATATGGCGCGGAGGCATGATGACACAATGTACACAGAATGGGGAACGATTCATAAATTCATAAAAAATTCTTGGAAATACCGACTACCAGTGATGTGGATGTGGATTTTGTTGTGCGAATTGAAGTCAAACTTCATGAACCAAGAAAAGAGTAGAAAGAATCGTCATGTAATGATGTGTACTTCTCGCCAATTTTTGTGAAAATTGGATAATGCGTACAGAAGTTTGATAAATAAGTTCAGAGAAATCTAATGATTTTATTAAAAAAAACCTCCCCCAAGCAAAGAAGCTAAATATTGTCTCTGCTTTTATGTATATATAAAATAGTTGGCACACAAACACAGCTGTCTTTGTGTACACATGCATAAATTGTCAATGGATGGACATAAACGACTCGTAACGTTCAAACCGTATGTCGCACCGACTTCTAAGTGGATGTATTCAGCATCTACATTCCAAAATGATTTCAGAGCCTTGCGACTTGTAATTTCGGAGTCTCTGTGTGTCTAACAGACAATTTTCGGAAGGTGAAGAAAATCTCTTAAGGACGGTTAAAGCTCTCTTAGTCGCACTTAGGCCAGAGTAGGTCCATTGTGATACCACGCGGATTGACTTCTCCTAACACTGGAACCAGTTGGTGCGGCTAATGAAACGATTTAGTTGGCCAATGCTGAAGTAGTAGGCTCCTAGGTGCAGGAACCTACGACTGGCAAGAGCAATGCAGGAGCAGAGAAGGTGATGAGTATTTTCTTCATCCATGCAGCTTCTGCAAGAATCTTTATATGGGGCAGCCATCCTGCGAGCATGAGTGCCAATTGCACAGTGCCCGGTTATGATGCCAATGAGGGTCCTTAATGAGGGCTTGCTGAGTCTAAGTAGACTGAGAGACCGTTTTAGGTTAAGTGATGTCCAGATTTCTTTTGTTTTAAGGCAGGTGGTGCCTTCTAGCCATTTGTCATTAGTGGTTTTAATTGTGTGGATCTTAAGATGGTAAGCTGTAGCGATCGGAATGGAAGGTAGTACCCCTGCAATTGTTAGGGATGAGGTTGTACCACACCTAGCGAGTTCATCGGCTTTGCAGTTTCCTAGTGCGTCACAGTGTTCCGGCACCCCCATGAGGTGAATGTCGAAATGCTTAGCCATCTCGTTAAGAGACAGCCTGCAATAAAGGGATGTTTTTGAGAAGAACATTACACAGTCCAGGAATTTTATGGCGGCCTGACTATCGGAACAGATGGTGATATCCCTTTTTGATATCACATTGTTTATGAGCCAAGAAAGCGCCTCTTTAATTGCTATGGTTTCAGAATGAAAAACGCTACAGTGGTCAGAGGGCTTTACGGAGATAGCAATGTTGAGGTCTTGAGAATAGACACCCGCACCCACCTCTTCGTTTATCTTTGATCCATCTGTGAAAATGCGCAGAGTATCCTTCAGCGTTTGCCTGTCTGATATCCAGTCCGAGCTGGAAGGAATGCTGATTGAGAATTTCTTCTCGAAGATGGCCTGGGGTCATCGTCGCTAGGAAGGAAGTTGAACTCCATACAGAAGTATCGGTCTGACCATAGAGGTGTAAATCCAGTGAGCGATGCGTGGTTGTAGGTCCCATTTGCATCCAATGGCTTTTTTGCAGCTAAAAAGTGCAGAAGAGCCTTTCGTGACCCTTTTCTGGGTATTGAGCTTCCAATTTAGCTTGCTGTCGAGAGTGAGACCCAGAAATTTCGCACTGGTGGTTAGTTGTAGTGTAGTGCCACACAGCAGTGGGGGATCAAACTGGGGGACTTTGTATCCTCTGTTGAAGAGTACGATATCCGTTTATTGTGGGTTAACGCCGAGTCCTCATGTTTGTGTCCATGCTTCCAGCTTGTCGAAGGCACTCTGCATTATGTCTCTTAGAGTAGCGACGATTTTGCCGGATGCCGCTATGGCAATATAACCCGCATAGGCAATAACATTGCATCCTACATAATCCAGTATTAATAGCAGTTCATTTACCGCTACGTTCCAAAGAAGGGGTGAGAGAACACCTCCTTGTGGGGTGCCCCTTGTAACTTCTCTATGGATCCTAGCGTCTCCCATCTGAGAGTTTATTACTCTGCTGGTGAATAGCTGATGAATAAAAGCCACTAGGAGCTAGAGAGTACAACTGCTCTTTTATTTCAATAGTACACAATACTCTGGCTCTGGTACTCTGCCAGGGATTTCTATGGGTTCTCTCCATTTGGGGACATCATGTTTTTGTAATTCTGAACATTTTTCTGGTGAATGTCTGTTTCTAATTTTCCTTGATCCTTATTTCTTGGCTCTAGAAGCCTGAAGATAGGCAGCTGTGTCATAGGATGTTTATATGAGTAAATAATATAATAATATGGGTGGCGCTACAGCCCATAGAGGGCCTAGCTTCTCAGCAACCACTCGTGTTGTGCGTGCTATTGCTCTCACACGATTGGAAGGGACCTACAGTTTAATGCCGAATCCGAACGGCTTTGTTTGAAAAGCTTTCTCTAGACAGGAAATACTCTTTGAGCATTGTCAGTCGAAAGAGGTGGGGTCGTGAAAATTGTTTTTGTCGCTCACAGCTGGAATCGAACCTACGACGTCGAGGTTGGGGTCGACGCACATACCCACAACGCCACGGGCCACCACGATTATATGAGTACAGACCCTTGAAATGTTGGCTGCTTGTTGTTTTCTCATATTCTTAAATAAAACGAATATTTTAGTGTCTCTACCTTTTGGTCCTTAATTTATTTTTATATCTCTTTTTTTAGTCACTTCTTTAAATTTACGAATTTTTGTCAAGTTACAATATGAATACCATCCTTGTCCCACTAGTCAGTAGCAAGCCTATTAGGAAACACATCATATAAATAACATATCTCAACCAACAACCCTGCAATTTGTGTCCTTTTGGGACCCTTGCAATCACGCTGATACCCTCTCACAAGGGCTCATCTCTTGATCCACTTCCGGGTGTGTCCAGCAAACTGTTTGCGGGCCCGATTGATTTTATTGAAATAGGCTTCGAACGTAATACCTGCCCAAGTGCCCCACTATACGGTCGCCTCTATCCGAGCGACAGTGACGACATACCTATAACCAGGTATCGACTCGTGTAAAACTAACACCTGCGCAAATCGTATCCTTACGACTCATAAAGGTAAGTTTTACGAGAGTTGCCCCCACCCGCGGGCGATAGGGAGTGAAATGGACGTCAGTTTCCATGCCGCACACTAGCCATAAACTGAGAAGACAATTGCGGCGAGCGGTGCAAGATAAAATATCGCATACATCAGCGTGAAGTTTTGTGGATAAACACGTCATTAACTCATTTTAACTGCCGCCGCCAACTAATGTGGGGTCGGCCTACATGAAGGCGAAGGCCGTAAAGCGAGCTGTGAAATAAACGACACATTGGGTGTGTTATCTCTTCCGGTTTCCCTCGAATGTTTGTGTCGGCGCGCCCGTGGGAAAGGCGCCCAAAGCGTCCTCACCTTCAAGCTCATCAACCACATGCACCAGCACATCTCAAGCGGACTGGACCAAACCACCACCTGTCTCGTGGCCAGCTGCAGACAATGGCAAGACGCACGAATCCCACTCGGAAAGGATTCGATTCGAAAATAGCACGTATACGCTCCGGGACACGGGTCATTAAGCGGAAAAGTTAATTACTGTAATTGTGTGTACAGGCAACCCCCCCGGAATCAATCAGGATGACACGAGTAAGTTCAATATTGACTGCGAGTGATAAATAAATTCCTCGGCACATGGCAGCCGTGTGACAGGGAGCGGGTTTCGCAAGGACAATGCCATGTGGGAAATCGATTTCGAATTTTTAATTCGATTTCCTTCATTAAATATGTTCGCTGTCACCGCAGACGCCGGGTGGAGTGATTCGCTTATCCCCCGCGAAGGCCACACATGCTCGCTATGCAATGATGCACAGGCCCCCGCGCACACAGGCTGTGCGGCGTCGAGATTTTCACAAATGCCAGTGTTTTCGAGGACGCAAGACGACCGAATGATGCGAGCGTGACGCGCGGTGTGCGAATATCTGTGATGAGTTTATGGCTTGTGCGAAAGCACTCGCATGGGACTCATAAGCCCTTGTAACAAGCGAAGCAAGTCGTTGTTCCGTTTCCAGGATTTTCATTTATTTTTTTAAATTATCTCTGAAACAACTCGTTTGCCGCACACGCTTGAGGGCCCCTGGGGGGAGTTGGTTATGGTACCGAGAGTGCGGCGGAGTGCTCGTTTGGAACTGATGTCGATACGGGCCTGCTGAAGGAATTGGATGCGCTTGAGTTTGCGGGTGTCGGAGGCGGTTATTATTTTCGCAAGAGCTGGGGGTGTGTGGTCTACGAGCGGTGGAATATCTTGCGAGACTAAACTGCGAGCAGAGGAATCTGTTTGACAATGCAGCGACATTTAGCATGAATCGAGGTTGGTGGGGACGGGGACAGAGCTAAGAAACGCGTGAAGGTGATTGCGAGGAGGTCGTCAAACTCGGTGGCTCAAGTTGTGGGGCAGGGAGCTCCTTGATCAAAGTGTCTCGCTTTTTTTACAATCGGTATCAGAAGGGATGCTATTATATTCTACAAAAAAATGGGCTGCTTTTACAAAGCAGAAGGCGTTGACGTTGTTCCATCAAGTCGAGTCTAATTCAATCGGAATCGGTATGTGGGTTATTTCAAGGGCACGCTAGAAAGTATATTCTAATGACTAATTCAATTGTCGAAGCAGCCGTTTCCTTGGTGTCGTGCATTGACAATGAAATGAACCACTATCAGTGTGGGTTCCGGCCTGTAAACTAGAAAAAAACACAAGATATACAAAGTCACACTACAGGAGATCCACCACCTGGCCATTGATTTCGACTGGAAACAAACGACTGGAAATTTAATGGCCTCATATCAGCTGGTTTGCGAGGATAATTCTAATCTGACTAGTTGAACACAGAGATCTGCCATTGAATCGGTTAATGGACTGGGCAAGAAAGGGTCTGGTGAACATGGCTAGACATCTAGTCAGTCTGTCTTCGAAAAAGGATCCTTGTCAAACCTAGCACCCACTTCACGCTAGCACGCAACGCCAAAGTACGCAGAGTAGATTTTGCGGCAGAAATGTTACGTATATGTCAGAGTGTCCCAACTTCTTCATCATGATGTGTTATACGGCACTGTGGCTATAAAATAAAGTGGAGCTGTGTGTTCCTTGATAGTTTCCAATCACACAGACAATCGTCAGCCAAACTTAAGGCTCACTCCTTCTAAGACCATCAGGAACTAACCAAATTCGACTTAAACCAGTTTCTCTGGTCTATCCGGACGTCAGGATGGGCTGGACAATGAG
Organism: Eristalis arbustorum; assembly: GCA_916610145.1. Classification (NCBI taxonomy): domain Eukaryota; kingdom Metazoa; phylum Arthropoda; class Insecta; order Diptera; family Syrphidae; genus Eristalis; species Eristalis arbustorum. Next base: position 34,740,950 of record OU744317.1, read on the forward strand.
TGAATATGATGTTATGGTTACGAGAAAGGTGAAACGAAAATGATTCCACTGTGCGCACTAAAATGGGTCTACTACGGCAAGACACGTGCTTTCGTGAGCCTTCTACAAAAGGTTCAAGTCGTAGACTATCCGACATGACGGACAATTTTTGCTGCTTCAACAAGGTCGAAGGAAATGGAATAGAATGCCACATTGTCTGAATTCTTCCACATCATTCAGCAGAATATCGTGCTGGGATAATAGTTGACGTGCCAACAGTGGCAGCACGAATTTCCAAGAGTCCATACAATAGTCCTGGTAAGCCGCATGTGAGCTTGCTCTTATGGATTAAGACTGGCGACTGATGGATGCTATCAGAGATAGTGAAGAGTTTTCGGTGAAAGATGCTGCCACCGTGAAACTACCTATTTCGGCTGTAATTTTGAGTCAGTCATGTCTATTTGTCTGCCGCGGTAAATATTGTTTGTCTAACAGAATTCCCAAGATCATTTGGATTATTACTTATGTCGGTCACTGTTCCTTTGTGATAAAGATGTAAAGCGACTTATTAAGCATGATTCTAAGACACATTGATCACTTGGGTGTTATGATAAATGGCAGAAGCGTGAACAACACTTCAAAGCCAGTGTTAAAAACGCACTAAAATATCAGGATAGTGTTCAATTGCCGCCGACAAATTTGATGCATTGGCAAGTGCACGAAATATCAGGCAAAAGCGAGAGTGTGCCTATGGCCCTTGCCATCACTCAAACTAATAAGACATTTAAGGTCCATCATGCCTTTCACAGATCGGCGGTTTATGTGAAGTTGCAGAGAACATCCGGGTTCTACGAGATGTTAGATGGTTAGATGGCCAAATTTGGAATTTGAGATTACTACTGTAGGCGTCTGGTCCAGCGCTGTAAAATGGTCCAAAGATTAAATGTCTTCGATCAGGTAACACACTTATTATCTTATCTCTAGAAGACAACCCAGCGCTGAACTTCGAGGATATCCAAATGAAAACCCACTGACGACCTTATTAAAGTGGAGCTTCTTTCTCTAGATCTGTATCTCTTCCCCGCGATTGTCTAGGTCCTATGGGGCTGACTATGTCATGCGCGGTATATGTGGGGTTAACATCTAGGTCCACCGAGGACCCTAGGACCACACAAAGCACAAGGTGAAGAACAACAACGAGGTTCAATAATAAAACTCGGCAGAGCGGTTGGTACTCCACATCCTGTTTGCAACATAGTAAGCTGTCCAAAAGAGTGTCGCTGATCTTCACCTGATAGATTAAACATTAAAGCATCAGCTGTAGACCCTCCATTTCGTTAGCAGTAGAGATGAAGGTCCTTGGTTGATGCTTTGTTAATGGAGATAAGCTACTTCCCTCAGTCCGACGTCTGTTCAATTACCGCAGTCAGTGCTGAAATTGTCACTTTAAAGCTCTAGGGCTTCGTTGTCCTGAAATACCTTACTTCTGGCGTCCAAATATATTTTTTATGGCTTCTATGGCTTATGTGATGTATGTCATATCCCAACCTCCCACACCCCAATCCATGACATTTAACTTCCGCAAAGTATTCACAAACTGTTTTCGCGCATCATATGCTAGTTTTCATACCAATTACCTCCCCCAGCTTACATGACGCATGCACTGAGCTTCAGACTTCAGTCTTCCGTCGGATTGAACAAATGTTATTACATCAGCCGCTCTGTAACATGATGCTCCCCATCACCCGCCGGCACACACCATCAACGATCCTTCACTGATTTCATTTTTGCTTCTTAAAATACGTTCCGTGGATGCCGTTCATCTTTACCTGCGCAAGAAGTTCATGGTAGGGCTGCGATATGTGTAACAAACTCGCCCCCACCCACCTCCCCGAGGTAATAAAGTTTCCTTTAAGTACAAACTTGTGTAGAAAAGTTTTCATTGAATTTGCCTGACATTTGTATACGATCCAGCAGAGCGCACACTTCTGGATTAATGAGTCCAAAACGAAGTTTCCCGCGAGATGGAGTGCGCACGTTTGTGTGCGTGTGCACTGCACTGCCTGTGAATTTGATGATGGGCTGGGACCTGGAAAAATATGCTCGTCTGTTTTGTTTGGGGAATTATAAAAGTTTTTTGAATTCAATATCGAACTTTGAGCAGCACATTCCTTGCCGAGATTAAATTGCTTGAATGGCAGCATTTTGTTGTGCGTTCTTTAAGGCGGCAAGGGCGGATGCTGGCTGCGGTTGGAATTTCAAGGGCAAGCCCATAAGAAAGAGGGGAGGAATTAATCTCATGCGGTGCCGTAGATTTGAAGTGCATAGCATGGTGAGTCACGAGGTCACGAAGTCAGCTCCATCTCATGTAGCCGCCAGTTGTTGAGATATCCAGAAAGAAGGACGTGGGAACTCCTTCACCATACTCGATCCCGGAAGTGGGAAAAGCGCTTCGACTTCTTCACCATACTCGATCCCGTCCAAGAAAATATGTCTGTGGTATAGTCATCCAGCAAAACTCGCCGTTCAGAATCAGCATAAGACTGTACGTGTTTTCCATCGTTTCCGAGCAATATGACGCCCAAATATGGGTGGTTTACTTTCAATCTAGGCTCAGATCCAGTTCGCGACCCGAATTTTCACTTGCGAGGGCTGAAAAACGGGTTTAGCGGTGAATGAGGGCAAAACAAAGTACAAGCAGAATAACTCTTGCCAACCGCTGTTTCTTTGGGCTCAAGAGGCAATTGAGTACTAGAGCCCTCTCTCGAAAGGCGGTTGAAGACGCACTTGGTCTCTTCGAGAAAAAAGCTCTGCGTTCAATCTGTGGTCCTGTTTGCGTTGAAGGTTCCTGGAGAAGAACATTCAACCACGAATTGTACGGGCTGTACAACAAAAATTAAGAAGAACTCCTTTTGCTAAAGAAACTTTACGTATATGCCCAATCATTCCGTTACGATGAATGAAAGAATATCGCACATACGTCACAGTGGATGCCAAACTTTGACATATTCTTTTGTAATCTTGTATTCATCACAGCTGCTTAACTGCACTCATCATCTAACGATGCATGGCTTCTGTCGCACTTGCCATAGCTACCAGACAGAGGAAAAGTAATCAAACTTGTAACATAGATGGAACGGAATTCTAGGGATAGCCCACACAAGCTTTGAGTGGGACCAACCACAGCACCAGACGTAACCTCGCAATTTGGTTTTGTCCACTTAATTTCTCTGAACACTGAACTCGTGTGTAGGTGTAGCTTTCATAGGCATCTGCAGAGGACCCCATTCTACCTTCTGGCAAACCCATAGAGTTTGTAGTTGGTTTTATTCATCAACACAAACAAAATCAGAAGAAAACAAAGTTCGTTCTGTGTCCTCTAAAAAAGAGTTCGCTCCTTGGAAAGAGCGCTCTATATCTCCTATGCACCTTAACCGTAAAATTGTTGACTGCAGGTATGACGTATGACTCATTGATGTATTGGTACTGTTGGCTTGGGAACCTACCTAGGTAAACGAAGCTAATGCTTGACTGCCTCGAACTCATTGCTGATCACTGCTGCGAACCGTTCCAAAAGTTGATGAGATTATTTCTTAATGACAGCACACGCGTATAACGATCTGACTAAGTCAACAGTGTTGCCCCTGTATGAACGTAAACCAAAGTCTAACTGACCAAATATGGTATGTTTTCAACCAATGTCTCAAAATCGTTTGTTCTCGAGTAGGAGGTTAGAATACGCCATCTGAATCTCTCTGACAGGTTCATTTACTGAGCATTGGAGCCGTGAAATGTGAAAGTAGCCGGGAGTGGAGCTTGTAAGAATCTACGCTACAGCCCAGCCTTTACGAGCTGTACATCGGTGGCCACGCACTGTCATATTCTACTTTGATATCGACGACGATTGATTGTGAGCGTCTATTAGAATTCCTTCGCATTTTTTTCAAAATCGAGCGTTTGAACAGCTGTTTCCTTTCGCAATGCATTGAATCCACACTGCTGTAGACCTATGAGACTTCAGTCGAACACATGCAACACCACAGAAAATTATACACGCGATGTAAAGGGATTTCGCCTAAGTCTATGTGCTAGAATTAAGGATAGGTCAACGGATGAACGAAAGACAACCATACTCTGTACCATTTTCCTCAAGTAGTGCGCAAGTTAAACATTGTACATTAGCACTGTACAGTACAGCCAGTAAGAACTACTGTAAGTAAGCTTTTTTAAGAGTCCGACAATCGAATTTTTCTGCGATTACAGCGGGTGGATCGCAATGTTCACCGGGTAGTTCGATTCGGGATAGGCAGTGTGTGGCGCTTACATCTTTTATAAGACAACAATTTTCGGCCGTTTGCCAGGCACCCTTTCATTTCGTGTAGCTGTGTTAGTGGAAAATTAGATGACAACTTATCTCTTCGTTGACACGCCATCCTTCACTCGAATCAGGACAACAATTATGAGATTCCACTCGTCGAGCATACATTTGATGCATGAGCCTATCCTGATCCTTCCCAGTAGGCTGCAGTTTTGCTTCTCATGCATCAGGAGCTTCGTTAGACTTTGTCTCAGTTATGCTAACATCACCTCTCTACAACTGTCCCTTGGCAGTGTTAAATGGCAGCAGTAAATTGTGCTCTTCTGGCAGCATCTCATTCCTAACTTTTACATCTGAATAAATTCAGTCACAAGTGGAAAAATGCTAAGCTTAGCTGCCAAAGTTTGACTGCTTTCGAGATAATACTGCTTGTTCGGGCGTGAGGCTTCCGTCTGGTAGGCTCTATCGCTAATGATTACAGATCTATGCTTCATCTAGAATAGAATATATTTCTGATCTCACAAGCTTACAAGGTCCTTGCCATCTTACTGTGTGAACGTCTAAGGCCGTATTGTAAAACACTATTCAGCATGTACCACCACGGCAAATCGACTATAAGCCAATTCTGTGAGACAACCTCTTACTTTGTCGGAAACATGTCTTATTTCCAAGCAACTTCAGGTTATGTGCACATTTCAGTAGACGTTAGGAAGGGCTATGCAACTTATTTATGTACAAACGCCATTAAAACTTAGATACAAATAATTGAATTTTCCTGTCAATGACTTCGGCACATTGACATTTATTCTACCTTCTTCTCTGTCCGTTATGCTTTAAGATCTTAAAGTGGAGTGCTTGACTGGAAAATACATCAGCACCATCCGTTGACTTGGAGCTAATTTGTCAAGTGCTTTAAATTCCGCGTAATTCACCAGGAAGTCTTCGCCATTAGACCCACCCACTCGCCGACAGCACCTTCTCAAACCGCAATACACACCCGTCAGCACGCGCAGAGTGCTTACAACAACTTGTCACGATGTAATTCGTGGTGTTAAGCACGCCACAACTCGCGATGAAAAATAGACTTGCTTTGCCGGCCAGGCCGGCATTTGATGGCCTGCGTGCATCACTGTCATGACAGTTCGTCGTTAAACCGAAACTGCCGCTGATGTGATGTGCAAAAAAGCCATGTTAGTGTCGCGCCCAACTGTGATTCCTGACCCAGCATGCCACCCGGAAACCGCCGCTCCGTGGCGGGTGTACTCCTGCGTTCGAAGTAAAAAACCAATTGGCACTGCATCAACCGAATGAACGGGCATTAATATTTCACTCCGAAAACCGCACAGTGTTTTTCAGTGTCCATTAATTTTAATACGTTTGCCGAGTTCCCCAATGGATGAAGCCTGCAGGCAAATGCCGACTGCAAGTTTCGGGCTCATAACTAATTGAGGAGTCGTAATTCAACGTTGGGGTGCAGTACTCCACTGGGTTTGGCTGCATTGTGCACTTGGAAATCCGATCCGGATTCGGACTGATTGCCTGTGGTTGATGAATCCCCTTGGCTTTAATCTGTGGGCCGGGGATTTGGACTGGCTGCCTTTGTTGAGGATTTACTCAGAGGTGGTCTGAATGTACTGCAAAATGGACTAACAATCCTAAGTGCAAACAAATTTGACATAAATAAAATTTGCTTGCACTCAGGACGAATGAATTTCATATTCAGGGTGGACAATCAGCTGTCGGTAAAGAGAGATGCTCACTGCGACGCCTCGACAGCGTGGTGCCAAGGCAATTGCTGGAGAAGACTAGAGAGTCTATGACGGGTACGGCATTACATCCGGCGACCGGATCACATGGATCCGAGTGTGTAGCATGCTAGCACATACGCGACTTTTGAGCTCGCTGTCGTGTAATTTTTACAAGAGTTTTTCTACCTCGTGCCAAGCGTTAATTCCATAAATTAAATCTTGGCGGATCTTAGCCGTTTGTCGAAACAACTGGTGTAACAATGCGGTGTCCGCCGACGTTAGTGGCCATTACAAATAGACAAGTGGGGATCCACCGTGTTCCACCGGCGAGAAAACCTGGGGATGCCTGGGAACTGGACAGGGATGATCAGGGTCTTATATAATGTTAGCTTGGTCCTTCGCGAGAGGGCTCTACTACTCAATTGCCTCTTAAGCCCAAAGAAACAGCGGTTGGCAAAAATATTGGATGCTGAGAATTTTCGGACCGATTGCAGACCACCAAGGTTAATTGTGATGCTCTGTAGCACATGACATCATGGATGGTTGATCTGGGTAAATAGCATTTGCCTCTGAAGCACAGTGCCGTTTGGTGACCGATTAAAAATGTCGGTTTTACGAGTCATACTATCAGAAGCAATTCTCCGATCAGCCTTATATGGGCATGCAACTTAAGCGTAACAGGTAGAGACTTTGTCTATCGTTCAAGCTCAATCTACCAAACGTGTTGCAAAGTAAGTGGCAGGCATCTTCAGCGATTTGGAAAAAATATTGGTTGGTATTCACTACCATTACACATTTTATAATGCCTTCCAAAGGTACACCTAACGCCGGCTTGTCATACAACGCGTTCACTTCGTTGGTCCGAAATTAGAGGTAAACTCTACATTTGTAGCTTGTATACTGTACTGCTCGGCGCTCTTCTATCAAGTGGTCTTACTGATTCTTTGTTTAACGAACTGTCTCTGTGAACCGACGAAGATTAGCAGCGGCATCGGAGATGGTGCCTTTTTGGTGACCATTTCTGCAGACCGCGTCTTAGTCAAAACAATGCACGCAAAATGCTATGCGAGCACCACTCGATGCCTTAGTCCATCGGTTCGCGTGCTGGAACCACACGTCGACCGGATTCAGTTCGTGAATGTTTAGAAACAGAAAACAGAAATATGACGATAGTTAGCACTGTTGAGAGTAATGTGGTTCCTGCATCAATTCTTCCACCCTACCATCGAACGCACTAAACAGTAGATTTACCGGACAGATTGCCAGCTCTTGTAGCGCTTTTCGAATATTACACGAATGTTTTTGTTGACTAGCATGTTCATTGAAAAGTGGGTCGCCTTTGAAGATATTTTTTTATAGAGAACGAATACCAATTTAAAAGACATAAAATGCAAAATGCAAGTATTTCCATGATGAAATGACAAAGGTACCTTAAAATATTTGATTTTGACAGTGCCATCATTCATGTCAAAAACAGAACACACGCAATTTGCCACACAACAAACAGGAGACAGTGACTACCTTATGTATTACATTGGTGCCTCATTCTTTATTAATTCATCATCCTTGTCAACGATCAAGAATGGCGCATCATTCCATTTGAAGATGACTGTCATGCCACTCTTGACTCGACCTCACTTCCTAACCAAAACTACTCATTGACAGTTTCCTTCTCTTTTCCAACTTGAACTGTTTTTTGTTAAAAACAGACATTTACATTCCTAATCGTCATCACCCTTTAACTACGCAAAACTCCTCACAACCTCCTTATCTTCGCTTCACTTCACTCGTGTTGTTCACACCCACTTTCCGGCGAGTTCACCTCAAAGAGAAAATACTGCATAAGCCCATCGCATCAAGGAACATCCCTTCCTTTTTTGAAGCAATCACATTCATCCCCATTTCGCCAGAGTTCTAATTAAAATCCGCCTACAATCGCAGAGACCTTCCAAACGCCCCCTCACTCCACACTGATTTGCAAATGAATCAGGTAAGTCAAGCCACCTAATTATCACATCAAAGCAACGCCACCCACTGAAGCCAACCAGCCACGACCCAGGCGGGCGGGTATGTAAATTCATGTCAACGCTGTTTTTCTAAATTAATCTGGTACCGATTTGAAAAGAAGGAGACTGCATCTATCAATCGAACCCACGGCAGTGTCGTCGTCATCGAATCCAACTGACAGAGGGATCCCCGCACAAAGGCCACTTCAAAGTTCGTATTCTCTGCAATCCTTCAGCCCGAGACGTTGTACCTTGCCATCGTGTTGTGCACTCATCCCTCTGCAGCGTGCACGCCCAGAGGAACTCGAATTAAATCACAATGACAACGCCAACAAAACGAACAAAACCAGCCGTGTCTCCGTGCATCCCTCTGCCTCGTGTTCGAATTAAATTGCTTCACTACAAGGCATTTGGTTGATTAAAGTCGTCTCCGCACCAAGGACGGCCTGGGTTCACAGGCACACAGCCCAGATAGGACTGTAAACAAACTTGCGCATGGGCTGCGCTGATTAATTTAGATTTTAGGTCAAACGTGAGACCTAAACGCTGTCATAACAAATGTTGTTCTGCTTAACCTCGTCAAGCTCATTTGTAAACATTTATCTTTCGCTCTCTGCCTCTGCTGCGTCGCCCTTTCAGAGCTGAGCAGAGCATCGCGATGGATTCAGATTCAACTGCAGAGTGCAGAGGGATGTCGGGATGGGAGTGGGCACTGGACACAGCAGCGTTACCTTTGAAGATGGAAATTCAAGTTCGAGGTCAGGAAAGTGAATGGATTTGGGTGAATGTTTCGAAGAGAGTTGGAGATTTGTTGCAGAACATGTTGCCGGCACTTTGCTTGGAGCTTTTTTTAGCACTCTGTGTGGATGGGGTGTAATGGCCTTGGTGGCAGCGCTGTGAGCTTTGTTGAACTGGTTCCAGCAACTTTGGGGTTCAAGCAATGAGCTTAGGTTTGGATTTGAAGTGGACAGGGGTGAGGAACAGATGTAGGAGATCTGAAGCAAGAATGATCTGACATATCAGCAGCAGGTGGGTAGGTAGGTGTGGCATTGATGCAATTAGGCCAAAACAGGCAGTTTATGTAGTCACAAAGGGTGTTTCAGTTCAGATAGAGGGTTGTTGTGATTATAGCAGCCACGGAGTTTGTCAACACATTTTCGTAGTGGTGTTTCACGGAGGTCCACGACCCGCAAGAAATGAGGCATCTTTGACTGAGCCAACTATCGAGAGATCGGTCTCCTTAGCATTGCTTATAAGATCTCTCCTGCGGTTTTGTGTACCCTCCTGAAACCATTCATTAACAATCCGATAGATCTGTATCACTGTGGCTTCAGGACGGGCAAGTCCACAATAGACGAGCCATCTCGTTGGAACCATATGGCCTTCGCATCGATGTCATTTAAATTGATCGAAAAATAATCGGCAGAACTCCTCGTTGAAGCTGATGTGTTATGATCGTTTTGAAAGAAGTTTGACCGTGTCGTCCCGCAATCCTCAGCAACTGGTGAAATTCTCGTGCGAGTTGCCATCAACCTTTGTTACTTATCAAGCCAGTGACCCGTGGACGCTTGAGTAATTGCTGGGTTCTATCGGTGACGTACCTAGGCCCGCTGCTTCCAGTCAGCTAGAACAAGCTGTCTCAAATCTGCGCTGATTACGTTCGGAGGTTCGGTCTTCGTCTCCATCGCAAACGAGATATGTGTCCCGAGCCAATGTAGTCAACTGATTTTTTTCATCCGGTCTACATTCAGCCTATGTCTTATGTGTCCATGTCCTATGTCGACTTGAAGGCCGCATATTACAGCGTGCACATACACGAGCTATATACCGCGGCTTGACATTCTGGCCAAACTCATTAGGTTATGCAGGATGACGATGGATGACTCTCGCTGCTCCGTCAAGGCCGGTAACGAACTCACCGAGACCTTCAGTATCAAAAAAGGTTTTAGACAGGGCGACGATCTGTCATGTTATTTCCTCACCATCTTATTGGAGATGATAGTGCAAAACTCATTTTCCAACACTAGAGGCACGATCTTCCAGAAGTCCGTGCAGTTGTTAGCATACGCCGATCACATTGACGTGATTGGGAGACACTCAGCGAGCTTGAGGCGGTTTCTAACATTGAGATGGAAGCGGCTAAAATGGATCTGGCGGTGAATGAGGGCAAAACGAAGTATATGCTGTCCTCAAGAGCGTCACTATGGGCAGCTATAACTTCGAGGTGGTCAAGGACTTCACCTACCTCGGCTCCGGCGTAAATTGTACAAATTTCACCAGTACAGAGTAATAGAGACCAATCTGACTCTGTATGACCAACCCAGTCCTCAAAAGACAGACATTCTCAATGGTGGACGAAGAACTCCTTAGTCTCTTCGGGAGAAAAGTCCTGTGCGATCTTTGCTCCTTTTTGTGTTGACGGGTTCTGGAGGAGAAGATTCAGCCACGATCTGTACAGCGACATGAGTCTAGCCAGGCATTTACTGATTCAGCGCCTACGGTGGTCCATGTAGAGCGTATGGACTGTTCAGCTCCAGTCCCAAGAATCATAACCTCTGGGGCAATGCCACAGAGGACGCCAACGGTTAATGTAGCGCACCCAAGTTGAGATGGACCTCATCCAACTTGGTCTGCGAAACTGGACACAGCTTGCCAGGGATCGCGTTAGTTGGGGAGGCTTGTAGGTTGAAGCCCAGGTACACCCCGGACTGTAGTGCCTTACAAAGAAGGAATACGATTTCACCGAGGTCATCTAAAGAAGGGACCTATAGTCGCTTTTCTGTTGGTGGCGAAAGGACGACAGTCACAGAGGAGGTGTTGGGCGGCTTCCCTCCTTATCCTCGTCTAGGACAGGTTCTTCAGAAGTTTGTTGCGGAATAGGCCTAGTCATGATGAGGCCGGATTTGCTTTGAAATTCGACAAGTAGTGCTTGTCGATCATGTGGCTTGAGCAAGCAGTTGAGCAGTGCCCTAAAGGTTGCTAAAGGGGTACTTTGAGATTGCGACAGGTGGCATTCTGGTGGCGTATTTAGCGAGTTCATCAGTTTTACAGTTCCTGGGGATGTGGCCAGGCAACCAGCACAGACGAATGTTGAACAGTTGCCAATCGATAACTACTTTTTAAATTGTATAGAGAGCTATGCCAAGGTGCTCGGGCGGGTATCACGTTCCACCTTCACCAATACAATGCTGCTCTGATCAACATTATGTCCGATTGGAAAATGATGCAATGGTTTGGCAATCTAAGGGATTTCTCCAAGACACTCGCCACCAACGAGACCAACGCGAGACCAACCTACTCCACCTTCTGCGTGCATTTCTGTAAAAGTGTATGGCTTGACCAGAGGATTTCTGAAGGAGACTTGTCAAAGTGTTGAGGGCCATTTCCTTTATTGCACGCATGTTGAGATAATGACAGTGTGGTTAGGACCATGGTTTTAAAAGGCTAGATAGGGCTTATATCCTTGGGATGGAAGTGGGAGCTTTTCTCCGCCTTGGGTATGGCTACAAAATCTTGATTTGCTTCCTGTGGGGGACAGACACAACCCTTGAAATTGATTCCAACCGACACTAATCAAAAAGAGGGTCTGAGAGTGACTTGAAGGCCATTTGAAAGACAGAACCGTACTCAGTGGCTAAGGATAACCATCCACTGTAGCCACCACATTGTCCCCTCCCGAATTAAGATCAGTTTTATTCAACAACTTCAATAAAAAAAGAAACCCCACCACTTAAAGTCCGTCTTGTTGTTTGAAGGGAATTTGCCAAATCGAATGCTTGCGGATAAATCATTTAGTCGGGCGCTTTCATCCTTTCGCTGCCGTCGAAGCGCATCAAGAAAACAACCGTCACGCGAAGAAATGGTTTCGTTTAATAACGCTGCCATATGCTCAAGACTTGAAGCAATTAAATAAAAACCGTCCAACCGATGCAGAGAAACCCATCTCGACGGGTGCTCTTTCTTCTCGAAATTAATCGCTTCGTGGTGCGCTGCTGAAGGAAGTGCTAGTGAGTTATCGTCGGAATGTCTCTCTCTCTGCGTCCGTTGAAAGGATTTTATTCTCATCACTTTTGTGAGTCGGGATTTTGGTTTTGCTGTTCTTCAAGGGGACGCTGGTGGTTGGGGTTTGAAGTTTGAAACTAAGGTCCTTTAGGGTGATGCTCGAGTATATTCAAGTCGTGATGATGGGTTCGTGGTGAAGTGGACCCACGAATTGATTACTTGAGTGCTTGAAAAATTACGTTTTTATTTCACAGGATACCTACAATCGACGATCAACATCCGATGTTCCACTCACCTGAAGATGTCCTGGTCATCCCTCTCAAGCAGTCTCCCAATGACCACTCCGGCCGATGCAAATGAAATTGCCTCGCGTAGCCATACACGTAAAATCGTAATCATTTCCCATCAAGGACGTGATGACGTTAACTCCACTCCACTCAGTAGCTGCGTGTCATTTCATTTTACTGACAGTGTGTCAATTTTGCCTCGAAATCGCCTCCAATAAAACGAAAAGGCGGAAAACAAATCTGCCTCTCCTCTCGAAGGATACACTGGAACGTTCGTTTCAATTAAATTCGTTATCCCAAGGGGAGCAGGGATAATCATACCCAATGGCACTTGGAGTCGAGTGAATTGCAAAAAAGGAAACCATTGCGTCCGCTTTTGTCCTTCAAGGCGCGCCCCTGAACGGACAATGCTTAATTAAATCTGTGTGGACTTTAATTTTTCACTTGTTTTTTGCCTTTTGCCGGTATTGAGGGCGCGCTTTTCGACACTCGGGTGCCGAAGTCATGTAAATATTTAATTGGCCTCTTTCTGTCGAAGGGTTCGTGAGGGGATTAAATGATGAATCCTCGCCGAGAGTGGCCGAATAGGATCCATTTGTAAAGTGACCGATGATGGAGGAGATTTGCGTCGAAAGGTCAGCGGAAACTCTTCGATTTCATTCATATTTTAAAACATCGGCAAGACAATGGCAACGTCCTGAACTTGATGAACTCTTGAGATTAATCTAGAGTGACGTTATCAAGGTGGCTTATTCTTTTGGGTATTGTCAACCATAGGCAAGGATTATTGCACTAAATTTTATTTAAATTATTCAAATTCTTTATTCAACATAACTAAATTAAAAAACCTATTAACGCAAACAGAACTGCCGAAGAATTCTCTGGACACTAACAGCTGTCCACAAAGTCCTTCGCCGAAGCATTTTATGGACACTACCAGCTGCCCACAAAGTCCTTCGCCAAAGCAGTTTCTGGACTCTACCCAAACCGAAGCACTTTCTGGACACTACCAGCTGTCCACAAAGTCCTTCGCCGAAGCTGTTTCTGGACACTACCAACTGTCCACAAAGTCCTTCGCCGAAGCATTTTATGGACACTACCAGCTGCCCACAAAGCCCTTCGCCGAAGCATTTTATGGACACTGCCTAAACCGAAACGCTTTCTGGACAGTACCAGCTGTCCACAAAGTCCTTTGCCGAAGCAATTTCTGGACACTGCCAGCTGTCCACAAAGTGCTTCGCCGAAGCATTTTATGGACACTACCAGCTGCCCACAAAGTCCTTCGCCGAAGCATTTTATGGACACTACCAAAACCGAAACATTTTCTGGACACTACCAGCTGTCCACAAAGTCCTTTGCCGAAGCAGTTTCTGGACACTACCAGCTATCCACAAAGTGCTTCGCCGAAGCAGTTTCTGGACACTACCAGCTGTCCACAAAGTCCTTCGCCGAAGCATTATATGGACACTACCAGCTGCCCACAAAGTCCTTCGCCGAAGCATTTTATGGACACTGCCTAAACCGAAGCACTTTCTGGACACTACCAGCTGTCCACAAAGTCCTTCGCCGAAGCATTTTATGGACACTACCAAAACCGAAGCAATTTCTGGACACTACCAGCTGTCCACAAAGTCCTTCGCCGAAGCATTTTATGGACACTACCAAAACCGAAGCAATTTCTGGACACTACCAGCTGTCCACAAAGTCCTTCGCCGAAGCAGTTTCTGGACACTACCAGCTGTTCACAAAGTGCTTCGCCGAAGCATTTTATGGACACTACCAGCTGCTCACAAAGTCCTTCGCCGAAGCACTTTCTGGACACTACCAGCTGTCCACAAAGTCCTTCGCCGAAGCACTTTCTGGACACTACCAGCTGTCCACAAAGTCCTTCGCCGAAGGAATTTCTGGACACTGCCTATACCGAAGCACTTTCTGGACACTACCAACTGTCCACAAAGTCCTTCGCCGAAGCAATTTCTGGACACTACCAGCTGTCCACAAAGTCCTTCGCCGAAGCAGTTTCTGGACACTACCAGCTGTTCACAAAGTGCTTCGCCGAAGCATTTTATGGACACTACCAGCTGCTCACAAAGTCCTTCGCCGAAGCACTTTCTGGACACTACCAGCTGTCCACAAAGTCCTTCGCCGAAGCATTTTATGGACACTACCAGCTGTTCACAAAGTGCTTCGCCGAAGCATTTTATGGACACTACCAGCTGCTCACAAAGTCCTTCGCCGAAGCACTTTCTGGACACTACCAGCTGTTCACAAAGTGCTTCGCCGAAGCATTTTATGGACACTACCAAAACCGAAGCAATTTCTGGACACTACCAGCTGTCCACAAAGTCCTTCGCCGAAGCATTTTATGGACACTACCAAAACCGAAGCAATTTCTGGACACTACCAGCTGTCCACAAAGTCCTTCGCCGAAGCAGTTTCTGGACACTACCAGCTGTTCACAAAGTGCTTCGCCGAAGCATTTTATGGACACTACCAGCTGCTCACAAAGTCCTTCGCCGAAGCACTTTCTGGACACTACCAGCTGTCCACAAAGTCCTTCGCCGAAGGAATTTCTGGACACTGCCTATACCGAAGCACTTTCTGGACACTACCAACTGTCCACAAAGTCCTTCGCCGAAGCAATTTCTGGACACTACCAGCTGTCCACAAAGTCCTTCGCCGAAGCAGTTTCTGGACACTACCAGCTGTTCACAAAGTGCTTCGCCGAAGCATTTTATGGACACTACCAGCTGCCCACAAAGTCCTTCGCCGTAGCATTTTATGGACACTACCAAAACCGAAGCACTTTCTGGACACTACCAGCTGTCCACAAAGTCCTTCGCCGAAGCATTTTATGGACACTACCAAAACCGAAGCAATTTCTGGACACTACCAGCTGTCCACAAAGTCCTTCGCCGAAGCATTTTATGGACACTACCAAAACCGAAGCAATTTCTGGACCCTACCAGCTGTCCACAAAGTCCTTCGCCGAAGCATTTTATGGACACTACCAAAACCGTAGCAATTTCTGGACACTACCAGCTGTCCACAAAGTCCTTCGCCGAAGCATTTTATGGACACTACCAAAACCGAAGCAATTTCTGGACACTACCAGCTGTCCACAAAGTCCTTCGCCGAAGCAGTTTCTGGACACTACCAGCTGTTCACAAAGTGCTTCGCCGAAGCATTTTATGGACACTACCAGCTGCTCACAAAGTCCTTCGCCGAAGCACTTTCTGGACACTACCAGCTGTCCACAAAGTCCTTCGCCGAAGGAATTTCTGGACACTGCCTATACCGAAGCACTTTCTGGACACTACCAACTGTCCACAAAGTCCTTCGCCGAAGCAATTTCTGGACACTACCAGCTGTCCACAAAGTCCTTCGCCGAAGCAGTTTCTGGACACTACCAGCTGTTCACAAAGTGCTTCGCCGAAGCATTTTATGGACACTACCAGCTGCTCACAAAGTCCTTCGCCGAAGCACTTTCTGGACACTACCAGCTGTCCACAAAGTCCTTCGCCGAAGCATTTTATGGACACTACCAGCTGTTCACAAAGTGCTTCGCCGAAGCATTTTATGGACACTACCAGCTGCTCACAAAGTCCTTCGCCGAAGCACTTTCTGGACACTACCAGCTGTTCACAAAGTGCTTCGCCGAAGCATTTTATGGACACTACCAGCTGCTCACAAAGTCCTTCGCCGAAGCACTTTCTGGACACTACCAGCTGTCCACAAAGTCCTTCGCCGAAGGAATTTCTGGACACTGCCTATACCGAAGCACTTTCTGGACACTACCAGCTGTCCACAAAGTCCTTTGCCGAAGCAGTTTCTGGACACTACCAGCTGTCCACAAAGTTCTTCGCCGAAGCAGTTTCTGAACACTACCAGCTGTCCACAAAGTCCTTCGCCGAAGCATTTTATGGACACTACCAGCTGCCCACAAAGTCTTTCGCCGTAGCATTTTATGGACACTACCAAAACCGAAGCACTTTCTGGACACTACCAGCTGTCCACAAAGTCCTTCGCCGAAGCATTTTATGGACACTACCAAAACCGAAGCAATTTCTGGACACTACCAGCTGTCCACAAAGTCCTTCGCCGAAGCATTTTATGGACACTACCAAAACCGAAGCAATTTCTGGACCCTACCAGCTGTCCACAAAGTTCTTCGCCGAAGCATTTTATGGACACAACCAAAACCGAAGCATTTTCTGGCCACTACCAGCTGTCCACAAAGTCCTTCGCCGAAGCATTTTATGGACACTACCAAAACCGAAGCACTTTCTGGACACTGCCAACTGTCCACAAAGTCCTTCGCCGAAGCAATTTCTGGACACTACCAGCTGTCCACAAAGTCCTTCGCCGAAGCAGTTTATGGACACTACCAAAACCGAAGCAATTTCTGGACACTACCAGCTGTCCACAAAGTCCTTCGCCGAAGCATTTTATGGACACTACCAAAACCGAAGCAATTTCTGGACACTACCAGCTGTCCACAAAGTCCTTCGCCGAAGCAGTTTCTGGACACTACCAGCTGTTCACAAAGTGCTTCGCCGAAGCATTTTATGGACACTACCAGCTGCTCACAAAGTCCTTCGCCGAAGCACTTTCTGGACACTACCAGCTGTCCACAAAGTCCTTCGCCGAAGCATTTTATGGACACTACCAAAACCGAAGCACTTTCTGGACACTACCAACTGTCCACAAAGTCCTTCGCCAAAGCAATTTCTGGACACTACCAGCTGTCCACAAAGTCCTTCGCCGAAGCATTTTATGGACACTACCAAAACCGAAGCAATTTCTGGACACTACCAGCTGTCCACAAAGTCCTTCGCCGAAGCATTTTATGGACACTACCAAAACCGAAGCAATTTCTGGACACTACCAGCTGTCCACAAAGTCCTTCGCCGAAGCATTTTATGGACACTACCAGCTGCCCACAAAGTCCTTCGCCGAAGGAATTTCTGGACACTGCCTAAACCGAAGCACTTTCTGGACACTACCAGCTGTCCACAAAGTCCTTCGCCGAAGGAATTTCTGGACACTGCCTAAACCGAAGCACTTTCTGGACACTACCAGCTGTCTACAAAGTGCTTCGCCGAAGCAGTTTATGGACACTACCAAAACCGAAGCAATTTCTGGACACTACCAGCTGTCCAAAAAGTGCTTCGCCGAAGCAGTTTATGGACACTACCAAAACCGAAGCAATTTCTGGACACTACCAGCTGTCCACAAAGTGCTTCGCCGAAGCAGTTTATGGACACTACCAAAACCGAAGCAATTTCTGGACACTACCAGCTGTCCACAAAGTCCTTCGCCGAAGCATTTTATGGACACTACCAAAACCGAAGCAATTTCTGGACACTACCAGCTGTCCACAAAGTCCTTCGCCGAAGCATTTTATGGACACTACCAGCTGCCCACAAAGTCCTTCGCCGAAGGAATTTCTGGACACTGCCTAAACCGAAGCACTTTCTGGACACTACCAGCTGTCCACAAAGTCCTTCGCCGAAGGAATTTCTGGACACTGCCTAAACCGAAGCACTTTCTGGACACTACCAGCTGTCTACAAAGTGCTTCGCCGAAGCAGTTTATGGACACTACCAAAACCGAAGCAATTTCTGGACACTACCAGCTGTCCACAAAGTGCTTCGCCGAAGCAGTTTATGGACACTACCAAAACCGAAGCAATTTCTGGACACTACCAGCTGTCCACAAAGTCCTTCGCCGAAGCATTTTATGGACACTACCAAAACCGAAGCAATTTCTGGACACTACCAGCTGTCCACAAAGTGCTTCGCCGAAGCAGTTTATGGACACTACCAGCTGTCCACAAAGTCCTTCGCCGAAGCATTTTATGGACACTACCAAACCGAAGCCCTTTCTGGACACTACCAGCTGTCCACAAAATCCTTCGCCAAACGTTTTCTGCAACGTTTCGTGGGATTACATAAACCCCTGCAACCATCATGCTCCCGCGAGCTTCGGTATTTTCGCCGGCGTTCTCCATCATAGCGAACGAATGAAGGATTATGCACACTTGTATGCGCAGTGAGTTTGGAAAAAAATTGGCCCGTAACCGTATTGCACAGCACAGGCATTCACAATCAATGTCAAAACATTAGTTCAGAGATTTTTTTTGCTTGCACTCGTTTTTGGCATACAAACAGCAATTACTTTAGTGCCACTCATTTGGTTGCAGGCACTGCGGATGCGATGTGCAGCAACCTCTCTGACTGATTGAATTGAGCGTATGACACTGTAATGTACACAGCTGCCATCGAAGTGAGGCTTCACTCGAAGGGATGTGTGACGCGGTGCCGATGGAGTGCTTGTTTGTGGCTGATGGACTGTCTGCCGTGAGGCAGTTCTTTTCGATAAGTGCAGGCGGTGGGGATTGAAGGTGACTCGCACTCGACTTGTTACTGAAGAGAACAAGCATCCTGGCTTTGAAATGTGTGTGAACTGAGGAGAATACAAATGCCTTTCGAGGAAGGGCGGCGATCGGTTGGAATTGCCTGATGACAGACCTGGAAACCTGTGCACAGCATGAATGGTTGCTTGGGCAGCCACCAATGCTCCGGCTGCGATGGCTCAGAATATGGACCCTCGGCTTTGAGTAGATGAGACCGCCGGAAACAGCAGCAAAAGATGGCGAACGGAAGAAGGGTCTGTAAGATAGATGCATAAACAAGCCCAGGTTCGCATCTATGTGGAGTAAGAAAGTGAGTGGCAATTGTGACTGCTATCGAAGTCGATCAGCTGATGCAGATCAAGACCTGCAATCTGTCGGTAGACCTCTCATTGATGACTGCTCATTTAGAGACCACAATTTCCTAGTCGTCCATCACATTCACATCGCTGCTGAATTTAGGGCACCCTTAAACACAGTCATTATTCGGGTCCGGCAGTAATTACATTCCCGGCGCACTAATGTCCGCTCGGACGCAGTACACTGAGCGCTTCGGTGGAGGATCCCAATTGCCACTTGTTACCCAATAAACAACTCAATAAGCCTAAAAGCTTTTACGTAGGCCGTAAAGGTAACCCCGCAAAGTACATGCTAGCTACGTACACATGTCCGAGTCGACGAGGAAGCAATAAACTTGTCCGCTGTTCTAGATGGACGACGGGAGAGATGGCTCGTCCCCGAATCGATATTCACGACAGGCGGTGAGCAGAGGACATCGATGCGATGGGGAGAATGAGGTCCTTCCTGCGAGCACTGGATGCGGACAGATTTCATCAAAATTAATTGAAATGTTGTGCGGTCTTGATGTGTGGACTGTCACAGGAAGCCTTTGACCGGCGAAAGCTGTTTGCTTATGTTTGGGGGTACTTGTGGATGTTGTTGGGCTTGGCCTCTTAGAGGTGATCACATTGCGTTTGAATAATTCGCTTAGAGCACATAATTGTAGACGCAGTAGGTGAGCACGGTATGAACATGGAATGGTTGAAATTGAGCGGAATTCTAAATCTAAGTTAATTTCCAAGAGTGGATGGACCGCCTTAGTGGATGCAGATGGACTCGAACGAGAATCCATTTACCATCTGCACTGAAATGTACTGAATCTAAAAAGGGTTCTGAGCTATAGCGGCATTAGCTGTGAATTTTCTTAGGATTGCTCTCGAATGGAATATGGACATTTTTCTAGACTTAGCGCAGACTACTGTGGAAACTAGAAGTCTAGTGGGTGGGCTTATCAGCTTATCAGTGATAAGGCGGCCGTTATGATGAAAGCACTAACAGATGAAGTGGTTGAGCGAAAAGACTGAGTGAGGGTTGGTTCTTAGCGTGATATTTTGTTTGTAAAAAAAACATAACGAATTGCGAAATTAACTCACTTTGCCTCAATGTATTATTTAGTGTTGATCATCGTGCGTCTCTCACACAGCAGGAATTTCGTTACAAGGAATGACGCCATCGCTTAAGACGTCTTAGTGCTCGCAGATAGTCGAGCAAATCTGTTGATACGTCGGGGACAAAATTTCTGATATCTCGCCTGTTTCTGAATTTTACTTCTGGGTTCTCTCACTTCTGAAAGATTTTGCACGATTAATGTGCAATGATACATTTCCTCCGCCGACTCAAATCGAAATAATACGGTCGTTTGTTAGTACTGATGGTAAGGGGAGCTTGGGTAAGTGAAATGAGCTGAAGGTTGTCTCTCCGTCTGTTCAACGTCCAACCACCCGGATGCCTTGATGAACCTGTAAAGAAAGTTTAGTGGCACCTCTGTTAGTTCTTTCAGGTCTTGAAAGAAATATTAACCCAGCGTTCAGCACAGAAACGAAACGCCTTTATACACGTTAAGCTAAGCAAAGAGAACATCTATTGAAATTCGCATAACCTACAGTGGTGATTACAAAACACCACTATTTGAGTTGAATTAAAAAATTATGTGGCATTTTTGGTCGTTTGACGTTTGACGGTCGAAATAATCGGTTGTACGATGTGAACGCCGCTATTGACACTGCGTGACAGTTTAGGGGACGTAAGCTCCTCAGACGTTGTCTCTCTTGCAAGCAAACTGAAAAAGCTTGCTGCGAAAATTAGCGTGAAATGTCCAAATTACCTCATTGCCATTGCTGACATTATATACACACATTTTTGTTGAAACATTTCTTTGCCAGACCATTTGTGGGTGAATTTCATTGATGGGTGGTTTAAAGGAGACATTTAATGGCGTTAAATCGCAAAACCTGGAAGAACAATTTTGACCAAGAAAAGTCTCAGGTTAGGTTAGGTTGTAGTGGCTGACTGCTAAGGGCAGTCACTCTTAGGCCTAAGTAGGCCCATTGTGATACCATGTCGACTAACTTCTCCTATCATCGGAACCAGTTGGTGCTTGTAGTGAAGCGATTTAGCTGGCCTATGCTGTCGCTGTTTAGCTGATTGAGGTTGTTGAAATAGTAGGCACCGAGGTGTAGGAACCTACGACTAGCCAGAGCGCTGCAGGAGCAGCAGGAGCATGCATCTTCTACAGAAATTATCATACGGGGCACCCATCCTGGAGCATGAGTGCCAATTGCACAGTGTGCGGTTATGACTCCTATGAGAGTCATTAAGGAAAAGTCTAATGCAGTATTTGAAGTGTGTCACGTTCTGTATGTCATTTGGCACCGTCTTCTTAAGTACTATCCGTCTATTGGTTGAGAGATTCTGAAAATTTGCAACTCGGTTCCTGTGACTTTCATGAACAGCCTAACTCACTGCTTCAATGTTGGCATTTGAACGCTTTGTTTATGGTCAACAGTGTTTTCATCCTCTCCAATTGATTCATTGTCTAAGTTTAGAAGATGACAAATGTAAATCGCTTTCCATTTGAAACTGTTCGTAACTTTAAGAGGATGCTGATGGGTGGCGCTACAGCCCATTGAGGGCCAGGGCTAGGGACTAGCTTCTCAGCAACCACTCGCGTCGTGCAGAGCAGGAATTGAACCTACGACATCGAGGTTGGAGTCGACGAACATACCCAGAACGCCACTGGCCTGTTGCTTCTAATAGGTATGAGTTGAATTGTAAGTCAAATTTTTTTTTTTTGATTTTCCTCCAATCGGTCCTGTTCATTGTTAAGAATAAAGGTTCGTCAACCTTCTGCCTCAAAATCGTGTACAAGATACTCTCTGCCGTTTTGTGCTAACGCCTGAACCCATTTGTCAACAAACTGATAGGTCCTTATCAGTGTGGTTTCAGGCCTGGGAAGTTCACCATTGACCAAATATTCACACTTCGGCAGATTTGTAGATTTGAAGCCGCATATGGCAGCCTGCAAAGAGACGAGCTACACAACGCCATGTCAAGTTTTGACATTCCTGCCAAACTCGTCAGGCTTTGCAGGATAACGATGGGGAACACCTGCTGCTCTATCAAGTTCGGTAACGAACTTAACGAGATCTTCAATGTCAAAAAAGGTTTTAGGCAAGGCAACACGCTGTCATGTGACTTCTTCAACATCATACTTGCGAAGATCGTGCGAAACACTAGAGGCACGATCTTCCACAAGTCCGTTCAACTGCTTGCTTTGCTGACGACATTGACGTGATTAAACGAACACAGCGAGACACGTGAGGCGTTTGCTGGCATTGAAGCTGAAGCAGCTAAAATGGGTCTAGCGGTAAGCCCGGGCAAAACAAAGAACATGCTGTCATCACGAAAGGACGGAAGATCATTCTGCCTACAGTCTTCAGTTTCTGAAGTTCAATTGTATAGTTGTCTGTTGGTTGCGATACACTTCTGCTGCCTATGGCGGTTTTGTTTGCAATAACATATAAAGCAGCATCAGACGTTGGGAAAGTACGTTTATTTTGAACATTGCAGGTGATGACTAGACGGCACAATTCAAGCAATGACTAAAAACTTGGACAGCGCCTCTGCTTATCTAAGAGTTCGGTGGGGCTTAGCACGCTGCTTTCTGCAAAAAATCCAGTTTCACTGCGGGACAGGGCGTCAAAATGATACATGTATCCATGTTCGTCTGAATTTTCGGCTTTTCCATAATTTTTCCGATCAGAAATTGCTTTCCGAACAATAACAGAGTATATTGCTTCCAGATCTCCACAGTTCCTGGTATAGTCTCCAACTTATGTACCCTTGTGAGGGGTACACATATTTTGAGCAGGTGACGGCCTTGACATGCTTGTGGTCAGACCTAGTATCCACTTTAGATCGAGAAATGTCTGCATAACAAGTAGTGAGCATGAAAGTTACGCATTGACATATATTGCAAGAAAAGCCTCACTCTTCGTCAACTGTCATATCTAGGTGGCATATAATATAAAGAAGAAACCAAACATCAGCCCGCGTCGTGTTCCTAAAACGATACAAAATCAAAACAACACATCACGTTTGGATTACATTTTCTCATTCAATTTGTTCCATTTTCGCGTCCTCAATCCTCCCAAGCGCAACTAGAAACTAAACAAACCACACTAAGCTCAAAACAAAGCCCAATTTATTCCTTGCAGTTGCAGGCATGCGTCGAGAATTCTGTATCCCAATCTGCCCCGCATCGGAGTTTCATCCACTAAAGAGCTCGGCGCAAAAAACTGAATTAATGCAAGATGCACGAGCGTAAAATATTGCTGAAGTTTCGAGGTGAAACAAAACATGACTATTTAAATTTGCAACGCAGTCCACTGAATGATAACGTCTCTGCTGGCTGTTGGTAGGGGGACGCAGAATTCCGTGACCAGCAGGAAAACACTACTCAAAGGGAAATTATATCTCACTCCTCCACGGACAGCATTCGTCCCGGTTGTGCGGCTAACTTTGTTGGAAAAAATTAAATAGTTTACGGAAGAGAGAAAGAAATGTTAGTTTTTTTGGTCCTGCACCCAGAAGGAGGGTGCTGTTAATTCGTTGGTGTGGTTGGTGGTTGCCTCCTGTTTGTCTGTGATGATTTAATGAGGACGCTACGACGGGTTGGCGGTAGGAGTTGTTAAATTGTTTGAATTCACGTTTTTATTCGAAATCTTTTTGAAGGATTAGGGGGAGTGTACATTTCATTAAATATTCTACCATAGAGTGTGCGAATGGTCTGACCGGCGCCGCGACGGGAATGGGATCCGATCAGACTTTGACAGAAGCCAAGGATTCAATCCAAGGCTGCGAGCAAAGGAGGCTGCATGTGGACCTTGGAATTATAATTTTTCTGTAATCAAACTGAACCTCGTTCACTGATGACTCAAAAATGAAAAAAGAACAGGATGACCTCAACTGAACTCACCAGAATCGACTCCTCGCCAGTCATCACCAATCACTCAGCACAAAGAAGAAATTGCATTGTCCTCGATGCCATCCAGCTATCTTGGGGCCACCCATTCATGCTGATTGCACGCCCCGATTTAAATAATGACGACGCCCCAGTTCACCTCCTGGCAAGAGTTCAAACACCATGCACTCTGAACACAGACGCTCCTGCCTTTTGTCTGAAGGAGCCGCCTGAACAAAGACTTGCAATGCACCCCCTGCCATCAGCACAAATTATATTTTCGAGACCCAACCAACGGAAGTGGATTGCAATCACGTAGATTGTGCCCAATGTGGCTTCAAGGAATCAAATCAAAATAAGTAAGGTCGAGGCCCTGGCGTGTCTAATTGAATGATGCGTCCTTCTTCTGCGTCCATCGAGTCTCGTCAAGCATCGTATTCATTTCAGGTTTCAATCAAATCTATTATTCCGGGGATTGATTGCTTCCGTATTGACTGTCATTGATTCTCCTATTGTGTGCAGTTTCATTTATTTGATTTCCGTCGAGACCCTTTTGAAGGAAATAGAAAAGCTACTTATCCCCGGCACACAGTTGTGCACCCACACCCTCGTACTCCCGTGGAGCACCTTTTGATCGGCAGGCGTCAGCGGCTTGCCGGGAAGTGAGTGTAATGAGGTCTTCGGACAAGATGATGATGGACATTGTCATCTGCTAACTGCTGTACAAATGCGACTCAAAGGGGATTACTTATCCTCTCTCGCACAGTCACTTCATCGTCTCCTGCTGGCCGAGGGCGATGCGGGGAACAAAGGCGCTTTTCTCAGAATTATCCTCTTGTGCGGGGAATTCAGCGTTGCATCTAGAGAGTGTTCGCGGGTGCTGGTGTACAGTTGGCTTGCGAACTTCATTTTCTGCGAGCACAGTCTGTTCCTTTCGTTTAATTCTGGGAAATGCACGTCCCCCGAATGTTTCAGTTTGCAAGATTTTCGGACGTGACACAGGGCGATGCCGCCTGACTGTGGTCGGTTTTGGGGATATTATGTTCTTATCTTACTAGCCCCGTGACCTATGAGGAGTGTAAGTCTGGGACGCAACACAGGTAAGGTTGTTTCGACACAATGAGATTAGTGTAACGTTAGATACGCGCGGGTATAAAAACCCGCGTCACAGAAGACTCGGAAACAGTCGTGTGCGAGTAAAAGTAACGACTCCGAAACTTGAGACGACCCAGTCTGTGTCAGCTGCGACGGACAAGCGAGTCGTCGATGAATTGGTAGGTGCAAGGAAATCGAAAAGGGAATCTGTGTGGAGAGCGGAAGGTGCTGCCCTCGAAATAATTATTCCGTGAAGGACGTCGCGGAGATGATACTGGTTTTTTGACCCCAAGGCGTATGCCGGTCTGTCATCCGAAGCGTGGAAGAGAAAGGTTATCGATATCCAGAGGGTCTGCGCAGTGGATGAAAAACTGGTGCTTATGGCGGCGAATCACCGACAGGTGGGAGCGGCTTGTGGAACTGCAGAATCACTGGACGAATTTTTTCTCGGGTCTGTGTCGTAACTTGCCGACGATGGATGACGAGGCGGACATCCACGATAGACTGCGAGAGCGAAGACAACGGCCAGGGGAAGATACGGTGGAGTACGAAATGTGGAGAAAGCGTCAGTACCAGGGAAGGCGGAAATAAGAAAAGTAAGAAACGCCCAAGAGGCCAAGGTAAGATTCCATGCCCAAAGTCAGCGCCCACTATCGTATCATCAAGCGGACTGGTGCTGATCAAAAACGTGTCAGCGGCCACCGGGCCCATACACCACGATGGCATCTGGATGAAACACTGGGACTAGCTCTAGCAGCGGGGGAGATGGTTCCGA
Source organism: Eristalis arbustorum (assembly GCA_916610145.1). Classification (NCBI taxonomy): domain Eukaryota; kingdom Metazoa; phylum Arthropoda; class Insecta; order Diptera; family Syrphidae; genus Eristalis; species Eristalis arbustorum. The sequence goes on from OU744317.1 coordinate 34,766,877, forward strand.
TCTCGAGGGCGAGATCGATATACGTTAGAAACGCCCGGGTATAAAAACCTGCGTCACAGCAGCAGTAATCAATAAATAAAGTCAGTGAACTCTTCACGCTGTTAGTTTTATTCAGTTGTTAGTTTTCTCTTATCACTAGTGTCCTATCCCCGAAAAGAGCTTCACCGCTTTCGATTCACTGGCAATGTTCAGAGAACCTTCCTATCCACTGTCCATACAAATGTTTTGGAGCTTTTCAAGTGAGATATCAATGGTATGCATTCCACGAGAGGTTGCTGAGAGAACGTGTTAATCAACAGGCAGACCAGAGTAGCATATCTCATTTTTGACCATGCCGATTATTGTAGTCGTGTGCCGTCTTCTTTGTGTAGCGCCACAGCCCATGGGACTGGACCTGAACCAAGAAACATATCCAGTTAGCGTGGTCTCTGGTCAGCTGCCTTCAGTTACGAACTATGTTGGTTGAAGCCCTTCTTCATATGAGTGCGCCATCGACAAGTATGTATGAGTAAGTCGGGCTCGTTCTCGATTGCAATGTGGAATCGACATGCCCAGTAGTCGGCAGGAGTAAAGACGTCCTACACAAGATCCACTCAGAATTGTTTTTGAATTCGTGCTGGATTGATTAGGCTGTCGCTGTACAGCTCATACCGTTTAAAACGTTCTACCGCTGGATAGTTGGCTCAGTCAAGCGACTCTCCACTCTTGTGGTTTTAGCAACTGAATCATGTACTTTGGATTTTTGTGGAGCTATAACTCTTTAATACATATACTGCATAATGGCCTCCAGGAAACATTAAATCCAGCTCAAGTTGATGGTAACTTCAATAGGAAGCTTTCGACCGGTCAGTTGTATACTATTTCTTCGAAAGTTCAAGGACCTCCTTATTGCTGGTTGTGAGATGTTAACCCATGACCTAGCGATAAGCTTCAATTTGATTTTTGTTTCCGAGATTGCCTTAATGTATAGTATATCAGATTAGCTAGTGGCTACATGCGGCTACAGTCATAATCCGCAAGTCAGGCTAAATAGAGCATGATTCAAGTTTTGGGAATAATCTTCGAGTCCTTTGAAAGTTATCACCTACGATCATAAGGTGTAAACCCTGTTGGCTGTCGAATAGATGGTTACATACTTTAAAGTTGTGTATGGAGTGTATGAAACTAAGATGGTGCTGCCTTCCAGTGGGCCATCTAGTATTTTTTTGTAAATCATAGGTTACCTTGACACTGACAGTAGTTTTCCGCTCGAAATCTTGACAGAATTATACCTTCGCTTTACGCTTGAACAACGTTGGGAAACATTGAAAACCTATTTTAACACAAAAATCTATGATCAAGAATCTATGAGCCTGGTACGCAAGTGGACAACACTCACGGTCTCTGTTGTCGTAAGTTGCACACAGATAAGAATGTGTTTTCTGTGGCGGAGAGTGCGAGACTCAATTCAAGTACGTCAACTCGCCATCGATCTTAACAGCGCAACATTGCACGCTCTACCCTGTGGAGAATTCTGCACAAAGATCTCGTATTATTGGCTAACAACTTGCAAGGTCCAATTGACTCAACAATTCAAACCGCGCGGCCCTCCTTTTCGTTATCGCTACGTAGTTTGGGACTGTGTTGGACAACGATTTTACGTAAGAACTCATCTTTTCGAGCATTTTCGTTTCGGCAGCTATTTTAACAAGGTAGGGATCGGAAAACACACATGTTATTGTAGAGAAGTCAATGCATTCACAGAGAATTACAGTCTGGGGCTGATTATAGATTAGACAAAGATTCGAAAAAGTCAACCTTCAGTCAACCTTGCATTCTTAACAGCGTTGATAATGAGGCACCCAGAGCCGGTGGACTATCTGCTTTTGGTTTGCTTAAGTGTTTTACGCTTGAATATATGTAGCGATAGGCATGGGCGGCATGTCATTATTCACAAAAAGCAATGGAACCTACACTAGCGGGATGGTAAAGTACTTGGCAATCTCGTTAAGAGTTATGCAGTAGTTAAGGGACGTTTTGGATTTAAGCGCTCAGATATTTGCTCACTTCTTCTTCTTCTTGTGGCGCTACAGTCCGGGGTGAACCTGGGCCTCAGTCAACAATCCTCTCCATCTGGCACGTTCTTTAGCCAGCTGCCTCCAGCTGCACTCCAAGTTCAAGTTAGTTGAGGTCCTTCTCCACTTGAGTGCCCCATCGGGTTCGTGGTCGTCCTCTATTGCGTTGTCCCACTGGTTCAGAGTCGAAGACTCTTCGGGCTGGAGCAGTGTTGTCCATGCGCTCTACATGGCCTAGCCATCTTAGGCGTTTAATCCGTAGACGCCTGACTAGACTCATGTCGCTGTACAGACCGTACAGTTCGTGGTTGAATCTCCTTCTCCAAGAACCTTCAACGCAAGCAGGACCAAAGATTGAACGCAGAACTTTTCTCTCGAAGAGACCAAGTGCGTCTTCATCCGCTCTTGAGATAGTCCAAGCTTCCGCGCCATACAGCAGGACAGGGATGATCAGTCTTATATAACGTGAGCTTGGTCTTTCGGGAGAGGGCTCTTCTACTCAATTGCCTTTTGAGCCCAAAGAAACAGCGGTTGGCAAGAGTTATTCTGCGTTCAACCTCGGTACTGATGTTGTTCGCACTATTTACTTGAGAGCCGAGGTAGATGAAGTCCTTTCATACCTCGAAGTTGTAGCTGCCTATGGTGACGTTCTGACCGAGTCGTCGATGTTGTGTGTCCTTTTTTGATGACAGCATATACTTTGTTTTGCCCTCATATTTGCTCACTGCCTGGCTGATATTACATTGGCTTCCTTGATGGGTAACGTTTCTGCCTGAAATACGCAAGATCCAGCAGTCTTGCAATGATGTAGAGCCATGTGGGCCTTTCTGACGCGCTTAATTTAGCGCCCAGAATGAGGTCTAGGATTTTCACATGCTTGCTTGTGCTTAGTATAAGGGTGGTTCGCAACATGTTCGGGGGATTGCAGACAGGGTTGGCAACTTTTGTCGATTGTTCTAGTTCCACTACATCGGTTTGCATGATGTCACATGTCGTTGATATGAATTTCCCAGTTACAGTGATGGCTACGTCATTGTAATCATAATTTAGCCTGCACCTTTTTTTGCCAGTATCATTAGAAGCGATGCCAAGTTCCGTGGATATACTCGCTGTGATCACCTTGCTTCGGTGTAGTCTTCGGCCAGAAGTCAAAAAATCTTCACGCGATTCAATAAAAAAAACGGACTCAAGGAAGCAGCTCGCTACAATCGAGAGTCTCGTCACACATCACAGCGGCTTTTAGAGTGTGGTGGATACGCTCCACAACTTCTTCCGCCTGTGGGTCGTACAGCATTGTCTTAAGATGTCTCGTAAGCTACTGGGACACCTCAGATTCGAACAGCCTTCCCATATCAGTGGAAGCATGATATACAAAACATGACCGGGTTATGTCGCTCTTGAATATTTCAGCACTTTATGAAGCTTAACTGAAAACAATGGCATACACACATCATCACTTGTGAATGTTTTCTGCAAAAGAACGCCCTCTGAAGTTTTGTCAAACAGGACATTCCTCACATGTCCCACTGCAGTCAAGAATGTGGACCATACACCATCACTGCCAAGTCCTATGTTGATTTTTCTTATTCCCCGTATTGACAGCCATCCATCCTCCGGCTGGCAGCATCTCCGGCAGTCTGTTGCACAGAAACACAACCCCCTCCCTCCCACATTTGCTGTTGATTTAATTACAAATTTAATTAACTTCCATAGAACGCCGGATCCCCCTGAAGGATGAAATCATCGAGGATTACATACTTGGCATGCTGCAGCACTGTCTTCAGCATTATGCCACCCAGCGGCTGCTGGATGCCAGTTTAAGGGGGTCTCCATCGTCTGCAAAGTAATCAGCTTATGCAAACGAAATTTTTTCCCTCTCAAATCAACCCCACCCCGCCGGGGTAATTAGAGCTCCCAAGGATCGGCGCTCATTGAACCAGAGGCGGGCTCGCAAGCCCGTAAGACGTGTCTGGATGACACATGAGCAGCGAGGGCAATTTTGACATTCCACTCAAGGACGTGAATGTTTTGGAAAATTGCTCGGAAGCACTTCACCCACTTGCTGCACTCCATGCTGCCCCCTCGCTGTGTGTGCTTGCTGTTTTTTTTTTCAATTTTCATTTCTGCCAGAGCAATCGTGCGTTGAAATCAAGACCAGACGAGTGTTTGCCGGTTCCCTTGCAGTGCGCTGCCTTCGGTGGAGTGTGTTCCGTGAAGCTGCTCAACGGTCCATGAACGAGGATCGAGGGTGCCCCGGAAGCTGTATCCTCTTAAGCTGTTTACTTGGATATCCTTGTGCTTGCTTTTCGATTTGTTTCCTCTCGTGAAATAGACAAATTGCGGTTTAGTCGTATCCATGACCTTTGCCATGGCAGTGAATGGTGAAATTGGAACCGTTCATCGAGCAGGACTACGTTTACGAATAAACAAACGTTGTTTTTCTTCTTGTTTGGCGAATAATTTCGCAAATATTTATGCCTGATTGGTGGGCACAAGCCACACGGACGGAAGTGCCCTTGAGTCAGAGGCAATGAGTTCGGGCCAACGGGCGTCGTTTGGAGTTCAATTTGACGTCCGGGTTTGCATTACATCTGGTTTTTGATGCGTGGTAGCTGATTTTCTCTGAGAAATGAAATGCAGTGTGCGTGTTTGTCGTTTTGTGGGATGTGGGGGAGAGGCTTTTGAACGACTTGTGCTTTAACTATGCATCGACAAGGAGTGAGTCTTTTTTTTAGCAATTGGGTCTGGCTAAAACATCTGTAAGGTTGGGCTGAATTGTGGAACACATAAATACGTAGGTGTTTCCAAAGGGGGTCGTGCCACATCATCGTCGCATTAGAACATCTGTGCTATAAGGTCGGAGGAAACCATGCCCGATGAGTGAAATCTCTGAGTCAATTGTAGGGTCCACAAGAACGGAGACTCCGTAGACTGCGCCAACGATCGAGGGATCAGTTTCCTCAACATCACGTTCAAGGTCTTCTCTGTCATTTTGTGTCAACGACTGAAATCATTCGTATCACGCAGACGACCCATGAAGGGTCCGAGCCTGAGCAATTCCTGCCTTCCATCGGTGAGGGTCCTGGGCACGCTGCTTCCAGTCATCAAGGCCAAGCTGTCTTACATCCGCGTGACTTGGTCTATGTCCCAGAGGTTCGGTCTTCGTCTCCTTCTCGAACCAGAAGGTTCGGATTGGAAGACCCGCTTTGCTGGAGCGTTGTTGTTTATTCGCTCGATGTGGCCAAGCCAGTGTAGTCGACTCGCCTTCCTCGCAGACGGAACCATATATCCGACGTAGAATTTTTCATTCGAAGGCACCAAGAATCAGCTCTGCAGTCTTGCTTAGTCCCAAGCTTTCGGCACTATAGAGCAGGACTGCCAGAATTATATTGGTCCTTCGAGTCGAGCCGATGTCATCAGAGCATCCCAATAGCTGGACTGACTTATAGAAGAGTGCGTTCCGTGTTGACTTTTGCCCGCCGCACTATCTTCTCCAGAACCAAATAGAAGAAATCATACGACGAAGCCGCACTTCTACGAGCGATTAATGCGGTGCAAAACGGCTTTAGACGTTCACACAGTCCGTCAAAAGCCTGATGGGTCCTTATCAAAGCGGTTTCAGGCCGGGAAAGTCCACCATTGGCCACATCTTCACACTGCGGCAGATCCTGGGATCAAACCAAGATGGGCAGATCGACAGTCAGCTCCTAGTCGTCGATTTCAGGGCCGCATATGACAGCATGCATTGACACTAGCTACACAGCGCCATGTCTAGTTTTGACATTCCTGCCAAAGTCGTCAGATTGTGCAGGATGATGGTGGAGAACTCTCGCTGCTCCATCAATGCCGGTAACGAATTCCCCGAGACCTTGAATGTATAAAACGGTTTTAAGTAAGGCGACACCCTGTCATGCGACTTCTTCAATATCATACCTGAGAAGATAGCGCGACGATCGAATGTCAACACAAGAGACACGATCTTCCAAAAGCCCGAACGCGGACGACATTGACGTGATTGGGCGATCACAGCGAGCATCATGGCGGAAGAGTCTAAAATGGATCCAGCGGTAAACCAGGGTAATACAATGAACATGGAAGGACACACAACATCGACGTTCCGGACAGAGCGTCATAATGGGCAGCAGAAACCTTGAGATAGTCAAGCACTTCGCCTACCTCAGCTCTGGAATAAACAGGGACAATTTAAATCCCAGCGACATATCTTCTTCCAATGGCCACTGAACCTTGCCGAAAACTCAAATCCCCCAAACCCCGATCGCCTTGTCACTTCATTATCGTGAAAACTTTTTCGATTGAATCATTCTCGAAAACTTCCCGCCTATTCACGAGCTCCACAACGTCATCCACCCACCAGTGCACACCGCCACTTTCCAACAGTTCACTTGAGGCCACGTCAAAAACCGCCGCTCCCGTCAGTCGCCCCCAGTGTCAGCGAATGACTAGCAATAAATCTCCATTAGAACACATTTGTTCCCCGCGAGTGGAGCTGTGCATCCCCGACGGGCACAGCCCCTCAAGATGTCCGCTCACTCGGGGGAATCATTAATCTCCCGATAGTTTAAAACAGAATTGACATGAGTCTTGCTCCTCGAGTCGGATTATCCCCCGAATTACCCACTTACCGAGGACACAGCGACCGCTGGGCCCAGACGCTTTGCACAACTGTGTGGTCACTCAGACACGACTCTTGTTATGACTTCTCCTTCTTCGGCGTCATTTGTCACCGTCCCTTTATTCGTCGACAAATTCGATTTCAATGCAATCCTTTGTCCGTCGACTGCTGACAATAGGGCGAGTGTGGGGAATGCACAGGGGGGCTGAAAAAAAAGCGCCCGATTTTCTCCAAAGTTTGTCCTTGTAAGGGCACATCGAGGAGCATTTTATTTCAATGGCTTTGCGGTTGAATTTGAAGTGAATTGAAAACGAAAACTTTCGGGAGCGCACATTCGGGACTGATTAAAAATACCCTTCAACTCGTCGCCGCGGACCAGGCATAGTGCGGAGGATTTCTTGTCGTTCGTCGCTTTGCCAAACTACTTCATCATGCAAAGGGAGCAGTCATTGAGTTTGCCGATCCAATCGACGTCGCACCAATTTATTACATTTGCTTTGCTCCTCCCCCTTCGTCCGGATGTCATTCGGCGATGGATTTTATTTCAAGACTGTGACGGCATTTCGCGCCAAACTAATTCATTTAATTGAATCCGCGCGGTGGAGGCGGCGAGTAACGACGAAAATATCCCCGATAAGCCATCGATACTGCGTCGCGGTACGTGTCGCAGTCGAAAACAGTTTTTATCCCCGAAAGACCGCTTTCGTGGTCCTCGCCGGAAGTCGTTTCGCTTTTATGGCGACACTTTCATTTGCTTGAGTTCGCCGATACTGGCGCATGTACACACTTCTCGGCGGACTTTGTTTGACTATCAAGCGACTCCGATGGGAAATTGATCTTAGAGCTTGTGTACAGAGTGAGGTTGGGGCAGAGGCCAGTTTGTGACGTTCAGTGCATGGGCATTTTAGTGAAGGAATTTATTGGGTTGAGTTTCGGCTTCAGCAAGACTTGTGACAGATATTTATACATTTGATGCGTAAACTCCACATCAGGTGAGCGACAGGTGATTTCATTTGAAAGGCAGAAACATGAGTGCCCGACTTTTGTTGACAAGGAAGCGCTTCAATCAAGAATGAAACTTACGGACTAATTGGTCGAGTCTCAGATGAGGTTGTTTTCTGAAGCGGTCTGAACCCGTACAGAATGTGCTGCAGTCTTTCCCTGTTGTCGTGCTGGACCCACAAATGTTGACAGCTGATTTAATCTTGTATCCTGTCAATATTTATATTCTTGTGGGCTCAACTTCAAGACATAGGCACCTGCTTCAGCAAAGTCTAATAACTCTAGAATGTAGACCAACATTTATTTGTAGCAGAAGCCCCATGCACAGTGTATTAGCATAACTCTCGTGGCGCATGTCCGTAGTCAGCATGGAATCAGGGCCTTTTATGTTTTATGTTATAACGTTTGTCCATGAAACAACGTTCCTAGCTGGAGACGCTCGTTCGGAATTGGCACATAAGCCACAGAGTCGGCCGCGGAGTAAAATAGCCTTCTCGAGGCTTAGTGGCAAAATATCTCAGTGGCATTAGCCACCTTTCGATGATGCACAGGACTAGGTCGGCAGTAATTGATAACGGCCTCATGCTTTGAGAAGGTAAAGAAGATCGAACCTCCGCGGACAAAGTCATAGCGGATCTACGATAACGTGGCCCTGATGACTGGAAGCAGCTCAATTTCACAAGTGCATAGAATTTCTTCCGTCTTTAGGCTAATAGTGCCGATGTGTAACCCGATTAGCTTCAGCCACTTCGGTCTCATCCACACTTAATCAGTGTCATCTGTGTGCGAAATTGGACACCAACTTCAGAGAGATGGTGCGTCTAATGTTGCCCCTTCATCTGACAGTGGGTCGAGGTTCGGTTGAGAAGTAGTTTGAAAATGACAATGCGAGGACTCTGTCAATAACAATCCCTACCTTGATCACCGATAATTCCAGCAAGCACCCGACAGTCTTCCTTACAGAGCCTATTGTTTTCATGGGTCCCACCAAGGTATTTCTCGCGGTTGTTATCACTGTCCTCTGTAGAAACGATGACGGAGACTTGTAACAAAATGTTGCATCGCCCAGGCAGGTATCACTACTTATCCTATTCCTATTACCCTGCTCATTCCACTGCTATATAGGCATCCAGAGCCCCTGCTAGGTGATTGACAGGCCCTTGTTCCGATTCGGCAACCTCCCTAAGATTGTGAGCAACCAACTGAAGTGCACAGCAAGTAACATGTGCTGACTGGAGCTTACGACGCCATCGGTGACACGTCACCACGCTCTTATAAGGAACACTGTCTGTCCTTTCACAACTTCGCTCGAGCGCTGGGTACCTCATCTTCGGTTCAAACCGCTCTCCCATATTTTACCACGTCGAAGTAACTGCAGGTGTAGAAAAGAGTGGAAAAGGACTAAAAAAAACCGTCAAATTACTTTTGAGGGCCAATGCCTCACAAAATCCCAGCATGCCTTCTGAAATTTGTTTCCCTTAGGTGCTCCCTGAGTTGGCAGTGCTCTGTTAGGATGCGGCGGTTGTTCTTGCTCATTTTGATATGTACATGCCTCAAACCTCATCCGGCGGTGTGCATCCAAGAGTTTCTTCGCCTGCGTCATGCTATGAGCGTTGTTCCAGGATTCTGCCCGATGCCTTCTAGTTCCCTGAACTTGATCCTGGGGACTAAGGGTTTCAATGGAGTCTTTGCAAGCGATGGAGTCTACGCAACAGAGCTATGTGTGGAATGGTACATGTTGCCATAATGCCCGTAGGCTGGGTGGCGGCTAGCACTAAGCTCTAGGACCACTTGCCCACCACCTCCACCATTTGCAGGGCTATGCACGTTATGCATTCCCGTCCATCCGCTATTCAACTCAAATTGATGGCATTTCAAAATCGTTGAACAAAAACTCAAAGCGAAGCCAACTGACTTCCTGGAGCCGGTCTCGAATTCATTATTTTTTCATTCCACCTCTAAGCCTTTCGCACATCAAATATTTGAAAAAACAAACGCTCTTCATTTTCCGCGTTTTCAGCTAAAATCCCAATCAAATCGGATTCCCATTCGCGTTTGACGAACGACTCCATCATCGTGTTACACTTCAATAGAATCGAGCGTTTCCTCTGACAACTATGCGTCGTTTTTTTGCGATGTCCCCCTCCCTCGTCATCGTCATCTGAATCAGTTGTTCTTCCATTTCGGTGGACGAGCGGGTGGCGCAATTCGTACAGTCAGCGTTGACGATAAGGATAAATGTCCTGGCAGCGCAATAACAATGAATTCGATTGATTTCGTCAATCCGCCCGCACACCGAGGGGAATGCATTTGTTATTCTCAATTGAATAGAATCGATCGCCAACTACGATGCTCCACAAAAAAAGAACCCACAATGGCGCCTGCAAATGGACACTTTGTGGGATGTCTCCGTAGAGCGGGTGGACAGCAGATCCCAGTGCTCGTAGCCGAGGGCCTCAAAAGTGGCAATCTCTAATTGCATTCCAATCAATGGTGAGCCATTGTCACAGTCACATCCATTCGATAGAACCGCTGGTTAGGGCTTAAGTGACCTGACAACGCTGCGATTCGGACAGCGCTCCAGAATGTTGTGTAATGGGAGTAATTAAAAGGTTATCAGCTCTTGACAGCTGCTCACGGACGCGTCATCATTTCAAATTAATTGCAAGCACACCGGGCCGTTCGGGATTTGAGGGCGCGGGCGGTTTTGTCCTAAGCCCTGCTGTGCCGAGCGATGGGTAGAAATAATTACAGCAAGTGCAACGCACGGCGAATCGAAATGAGTTCGTTGCAATTCCCGGCACACTCGGCAGCCGGGCACTCGGTATAAGTCAGCCGCAAAACGGGGCGTGATTGTTTTCGGAGGCAGAGCCGATTGAAAGCGGAAATTGAATATAATTTGCAACGCATCGGGTGAGGGAGGGAGGGCGATCAAATAAATCACCGGGCGGCGAGCAAAACAAGCGGAAGCACTGCGTTGTAGTCGCTTTTTCATTTAAATCGAATACATTTTCGAAGAACCGCGGACTGTGCTGTAATTGATGATTGGACATGATTTACGAACAAATGATAACAAACGACAAGGGAAGCGGGCGATAGAGTTCAAATTTTAATTGATGATTAATGGAAAAATTGAAGTCATTAGGTGGGCGAGGGCTGCTCTTCGATTTTATATACCGCGGCTAGATAGGAAGGACAGGAAAATACAATTGAGTGGAACAACAATGGTGTGAGATGCAAATTGATGCTGGCTTTATTTAGAAGCTATGTTCATGCCATGAACGCACAGTGGAACATGGAACATCATTAAAATAGGCTCCACTTACAGTGCTTCAAAAAGCCCCGAATTTTCAGACGAGTCTGTGCAACGTCATGAGGCGTCGCTAATGTATCCAGCGTATCCCAAGTAATGTGCATGTTGTCGTAGACTAAAGTCTTGATACAGTGTCTGAGAAAGTACCATGATCGTGGTGGACACCCGCCGTGAGATCACACAGTTGACAAAATTCTCCTTCACAACTTCGAGCTTTTGTATGACTAGAGCGTCGTCTAGTTGGAACCCCTGCTCGAATATACGGGTGCTGTCGAACTCTGGCAGACAGAAAGTCGCAGCACAGAAAGTCGATTTCTCACTTTGGGGGAACGATGATGTCGCCGTGCAACCACTACCGCTCCAAGCTCCAATCTTTGTGGGTGCCTCGATGCCTGTTCGTTCACTTGTGGATTGTGCTCACACCAATAATGTCTCACAACAATAATTGGCAAATTTAAGCCACGGAATGAAGAATAAACCTCAATGATCGATTTTTGTGTCGAAAACCCGATAACATTGCCTCGAAGCCACGGCGTTGTCAGCACAATCTTAAACGGATGTAGTTCCAAGCCTAATTGCAAAATAAGCCCAACTGGCTTACTGCCGACACCCAATTCAGCTAACATCGCCACCCTGGATACAAGTCGTACCTTCAGACGGGTGGTCAACATGTCACGTGATAGTGCATCGTTTGTCAAAAATAATTGTGGAGAACGAACGCGAGACATACTGAACTAGATATACCATCCGATGGCGCAAGCTCTGGCTTGTTGTGTTTACTTCGTCTTTGATTGCCGCTACAGCCTTGATGTACCTGGTCCTCAACCAACAGGCCTCTCCAGCCAGCACGATATTTCGCCAGCTGCTAACACCAAGTTGATTGAGGTCCTTCTCCTGGACGCCATCTCGATCAAGGACGTCCTCTGTTTCGTTGTCCCAAGGCTCGGAATCGATGCCTTTTCATATCGGAGCTGTGGTGTCCATCCGCTCTACACGACCTTAAGCGTTGGATCCGAAGACGCTTAACTAGGTGTATGCCGCTGTACAGCCCGTACAGTTCGTGGTTGAACTTTCTCCTCCAAACGCCATCAACGCAAACAGGACCAAAGATCGTACGCTTCTTCATCCGCTTTCAATAACGTCCATGTCTCTGCGCCATAAAGCATGACTGGGATGATCAGAGTCTTATACAAAGTCAAATTGGTGTTTCCAGAGAGGAGTCTGTTACTCAATTGGCTCTTGAGCCCAAAGAAGCAGCAATTGGCAAGGAAATATCTGGGCTTGATCTCGGTACTGGTGTCATTGTCCCTGTTTACTGCAGAACCGAGGTAGACGAAGTCCTTGATTACCTCAAATTTGTCCGAGACGTCGATGTTGTGCGTCCTTTCGTGATGACAGCATATACTGGGTTTTGTCCTGGTTTATCGCTAGATCCATTTTAGCCGCTTCCGCTTCAATGCCAGCAAACGCCTCATTGACGGCTCGATGTGTTCGTCCAATCACGTCAATGTCGTCCGCGTAAGCAAGCAGTTGAACGGACTTTTGGAAGATCGTGCCTCTGGTGTTTACGTTTGAGTTTCGCACGATCTTCTCAAGTATGATGTTAAAGAAGTCACATTACAGCGCGCTGCCTTGCCTAAGACCGTTTCAAGGTCTCGGGGAATTCGTTACCGGCATTGATTGAGCAGCAAGAGTTCCCCGTCATCATTCTGTACAACCTGATGCTCGATTCTATGCACGCTGTCAGGTGCGGCCTTGAAATCTGTTGTCGATCTGCATCTCTTGTGTCTTCGTCGCGGGTTCGTTGCTTGCAATTCTGCTGTGTCCAAGGACACAGTGCTCCAACTGCAAGGGCAACTGATTGCAGTGCGTGGTAGCAGTATTTGACCTTTTTGGAGTCTATTACACTAGTCTAATGTGAACTAAGTGCTGCTTGATACCTTTGAGGAGATTGTGTTTGACACAGATCTGGTTGTCGGGGACTTCGGCTTAGTACAAACGAGGACTGGTTAGTTTTTCGCCGTCTGTTGTAGGGTCTTGAGCAAACAAGAGATGACAGTGTATGTGATGTATGATATTCGGATGTGCCATGTTATTTTGAGATTGGTCCTAAGTCCTGCGTGTAGGTGTCTACTAGCCGAATAAGAAATTATCTTCAGTTTTCCAAGCGCATTGACTTTTATTCTTATTTATGTGTCCAGACATAAACGGGCGTCGACATTTGCATTGTCTACCATGCCTGGAGTCACTTATCTCGTTTCTACATAGTACAGGCACCATTGGTTGGAGCCGTGAATGACTGTCGGGCTCATGTCACCCATAATCGCTAACGAAGACAAAATTTCAAAATGTTCCTGTCGAAGCCAAAGAAGGGTTCTTCTTCCGGTTTTAATGATCACATTATTAAGTTTGATGATTGGACGAGCAGTTTATTGACTTCAAAATATTAACTCATTCCTCTGATGTCGCTTACTCGAACAGGAGGCTTAGTCCACGTTCACAAATATTTTTGTTTTTGAACGTACGGCCGGAACTGGCCACTGGCCAACTGAATGAAGGAACAGCTCCAAACTGATTTAATCAACCTCGCCTGCCATTCCACTGAATTAATTCGTGAGATAGGTGGAGTCTCTGTTAGGGCGCCACTTTGTCTTCAACAATAGCACAAGAAAAACAAAAATTAAAACACTTTGCCGTTCTTTTAGGGTTCCTTCTGTCTTAACATGATGTCATCACCCCATCACCCCATCACCCCATCGCCCGCACTCTTGCCCACCAACCATCAGATTAATTTCTTCTTCTCGTGGCGGCGAGATCACGAATGTTCTCGTCCGACGTAATTCAAATTGATCTGACCGCCGGCCCAGTCCCCGGTGACCCATCAATCAATCCCGTGTTTATGCGATAGTTTACTGCCTCCTCGCATCGTCGTTAATCCAGTTCGATAATTGGAAATCATATTCCTCATCCCAGCGGACACGAATACATTAGAACGGGCACAATAGAGCCACCACTTAGCATCAGCATTAGTTAACACACAGTCGGCCGGAGTCGCCGGGTAAACGCACTCACAGACCGAGGACGGAAGAGGGCTAATTTATTGTGTTTTCCTATTGTTTGTCCAAGGGACGATAAGGAAAGTTTCGTCGGTTTCAACGGCACTAAGTAGAAATCGATGAAAGGATACAAAGGAATCAAGCCCAAACTCTTCCTCTGATCGGTGGATGGACGGGGAATTGGATGAGACATTTATTCATCTTTTATTACTCTTTCTCTGGCTTCATGCTCGTCCCCATTGTGTTGCTTGATGAAAAGACAGATGCCGATTGAATGGACGGAAGGCGAATGACCGCAGCATTCGGCAGGGGTGGGTCATCAGCAATACAATGTCGCATGCTGGCAGTCTATTAACGACATTTCACGAGATTAACGCAACGACTTACGGCTGGATGGCCTTGACAATCGTTACAAGTTTCGGAAACGATAAGCGACGACCAGGCCATCAAACATCACAGAAGTCGACAGTTCCTCTCGGAGATAAGCGGAGCAAGGACACCCGCAATGCATCCCAGCATCGAATATCACTTCTTGGGTAGATTCTCCCCCAATCTCATTTCTGGCAATGAAATCATTGCAGAGCTCATGCAATAAGTTTTTTCCTGTGCATCCTGGTGGGGACTGCAGAACAATGCGACATGGTGGGGAATTAAATAACCCTCATCAAAGCACAGAGTGGCGAGGAGGGATGAAGCTATTGGACGGAGTTTATGTTTCCAATTGCATTCAGAGAATGTATCGACAAATCTATTGGAAAAGATGAAAGAGAATTTTTAAATTCCAAGGTCATAACGATGATGATGTGGCGGGCTGCCAGAAAGGAGGGGCTGAGGAGTTTTAGCTGACGTTCCTTGGAAATATGGAGTATGGGAGGGTGTCCTTAGGGGCGTATGAATGCTACTGACACTCATTGACTTCGATGTCCCTGAAAATTTAATTAAGACAAGGATTATTGAAGGAACCCCAAATCAAGTTGCCAAGACGCTGTTAGTTTTCTGGACCTAGGGTCTGTCACAAAAATGTCCTCTTGAATCTATACGCTTATCTTAAGGCTCCTTCTCGACTATGCATCGGCCGTTTGGTGGAAGAAACTTTCGCTGAATTGCGTAAATGCTCCTTTCGCTACCAGGCTTCAGGTCTGTCTTGGCTGAATAGAGGCTTAAACCAGAACACCTGCCTTTGCTATTGATGCACTTCTGAGCCTTCTCCTGCTCAGGACCTCGACATCCGGGTGCAGAATTACGGCCATCTTCTTCAGTGGCTGTGGTCTTTGGTACCAATCGCACGGCAGCTTTGATGACCTTGAGCTCATCATTCCCTAAGACCCTAGCCTGATGGATATACCGTCGGACGCCGAGACACCAGCTACCATATACGTACTAAGTCGACCTTTCCACACTCAGGACCGGCTCTGACCAGAATCTAAGCCAGGAAAGGACTGTAGTCGATTCTTCACGGATGATACTAAGACCAAGGAAGGTACAGCCGCTGACGCCTGGATTAGACTGCTAGTTTAGTAAATTTGTGTGAGTTGCCCAAGATGAGACCTGCCTTCTTGTACACGAAAAGGTGGGTGGAGCGGAGTACATATGTTTGTAGCCAAGCTGAGCTTAATCCCTTGCTCAACCTTTAAGCTAGGATGCCTAAGGAATGTATGTCTTCGCTGAATTTGATCGGCTATTCGAGTAATAATTAGTTAGACAATGATCAGAGGAGGCACTGCTAGTACCGCGCTTCGTCCTTGCTCAGGGCTTCTTTCGTTGTTTGGGCCTCTCGAGAGTACAACTGGCAGACTGATATGACTGATAGACTGAGTGAATGCTTTAGATCGTTTGAAATCAACGGGATTCTTGCTATCCCTTAGCAGAAAGGACTGTAGATGACTTTTCGTCTTACTATCAGCCCGATAGACCGTCTCTAAATAGTAAAATGTGAATGGTCTAAGCGATGAAGTCTTCTGCGATGCCTGTGGAGAAGATGACGCCAATGCTAAGTACTTCCTCTGTCAATGTCCCGTCTTTGCTCGCATCAAATGGCAGTTATTCAGTGCTGATGAATTAAATCCAAGAAGGACGAGTTGGCGTTGCTTCCGAAGACCCTGTATTCTCAGCAAATGATAGTTGCTTTCTGGTAGCTTAATGGACTGATCTTGCAGTCGGAGTATGTAACAAAGCCTTGTGTGGGATTCATATGGAATTAGAAGTACCCCTTCTGCTATACAGAAAGTGCGTTTGACGACGCTTACCGCCTAAGCATCGATCACAAGTCACCATGTGAAAGGCTTCACTGAAACAAGGCAGACGATGTGGTGACGACAGGCATTTATCGCCTTCTTTGTCAAAAATTATTTTGAAGAAACGATCAGGTCACATTTTTGCCACCACTCTTGAGGCGACGAAGTGGCAGCCAGTATTGAAAAATACCCTGAAATGTCGCAGAGATGCCGATCAGTTGAATGGGGCATCACCAGAAAGTCCACCCGACATATTGTGTGATTAGACACGCACGACCATAGGCAACGCCGTGAACGTTTCGTAGCAATGTTGTTCGGAGGGCCTGATTTTGGCCAAGACAATCATATTCTGTGTTCGTTGCCCGTGGGGTTGTAGGTATAAGCCTCGACGTAGTAGGTTTAAGTCACTGACAACGCTCCATCAATATTTCCTATCTTGCTTTAATTGGACTGAACATAATCCACAAGCTTTTGAAAAACCATCAACGCTTCCCCAAGAATTGATGGCTTGGTATTGCACGGCTAAATCCTTCCAAAATTAGAAAGGATAACCCGTTTCAGGCACAGGGTGATGATAAGGGACTGGCGAAGCATCATTGGGGTGCATAATAACATCGCTGGTTGTATAGAAACTGCGTGGCTCATTTGTCATCCAACTTAGCCATTCGCCGTTCACTGAGTTGTCTTTGCCTAAGCGTTCCACCGGACCGCAGATGCTCAGTGCTGCTGGGTAGGATATTCTGGAGCATTCTTTAGAGGATATCTCAGACCATTTGCTGGCATGTTGCTAAAGTTGGGGGACTTCAACTCGTCTATATCCTGCTTAATATCACTCATCAGGATGTGACACAATGCATTGCACAAGCACAAGCTTTAATAATGCCAAGAGCCAACCGATTATCAAAAGTATTGTTCGACACCAAATCCTGACGATGAACCACTTTAAGAGATGATATCACTTGTTTAAGCATCGCTCCTTATCATCGCCACATCCATCAACGCACGACTCAAGAGGACGTGACGGCAGAGAAGAGGGAATTCGCTTAACAGCAGAACAAGCACTTTAACCAAAGCTTAATCCGAATCATAAACAATAATCCTTTAAAAAATCAGAAAATCAACAAAACCGCAGCACCGAGACTGTGAGAAGATAAACAGCATTCCAAGCATATTCCCGAGACCCCCAACCGTTAGAAAGCGCAAACAGAACGCAGTGGCTGGCGGGTGCCTCTGGGGCTGGTTCCAGCACAGATGAGAGCAATAATTCTTAAAAACAAACTGCACTCCGCCGGTTCTTTATGGCAAACGAGTGCCGATATCATCGTACACGGACAAACAAGGAGGATGCAGAGCCACACACTCGGCGTGGGTGTAGAGACATGCAGGCGCATGGGGGAAAAAATTCAATTTTAAAGCAAGGACTGCGTGCCAGCAGATGACTGAAGAAGAGGCGACGCTACCAAAAGCCGATACACAGGAAGCTTGTCGGGAAACAGGAAACTCCAGATACAGCGTAATTCATCCCGAGGAAGGGCACTTTTTATGTCTTCATTCAGTCGACAGCCATAAACCGTCTCGGTATCAAAAAGCCATTTGACGGTGATTCCAGAGCCGCCGCGTCGTCGTCGTTGTCGGTGTCTGTCGGGGCG
Source organism: Eristalis arbustorum (assembly GCA_916610145.1). Classification (NCBI taxonomy): domain Eukaryota; kingdom Metazoa; phylum Arthropoda; class Insecta; order Diptera; family Syrphidae; genus Eristalis; species Eristalis arbustorum. The sequence goes on from OU744317.1 coordinate 34,784,818, forward strand.
AACCGCCAGCGATGCCATTAAAATTCCAGATACATCCAGGTCCAGGTTGCGCGCCGATGGCGGGCCAACACGCACCCGGACTGGTGTCGGCTTGATGCTGTCGCCGAACGTGTATCTTCGTAAGTCACGCGAAGCTAATTAAAGTTGCCCGGCGGGGGTGTGGGGTCGTCGGAAGTATGATTTATTTACGCATTGTTCAGGTCGTAATGCAAATTTAGGGTGGATATTAATTAGAGCGCGAAACTTTTCTCTTTCACAGCGCCAAAGGCAATTTATTGGCGATTAAGGTAATAAGAGGCCGTGCCAATGGGGATTTCGACTCGTGATGATGGATGGAGTGTCGTGACGCGGCTCGATTGTGAATGGAAATGGCTCTGACGTGACAGGACTTTGGATGCTACGATGATTCCCTGTCTGCGGGCAGAAATAAGGCACTGATCCTGCAGAAGTGGGTGTTTCTTTGCAGCAAGAGTACTTTCAATTCGAGAGAAATAGCTCCATTCCAACCACGAAACCAACGAAATTTCTCTTCAGACGTTTCTCTGCTCACATGACTAAGACCCCACCCCTTTCCCCAGATTAAGGTTGATTCAGTTCCAAAATAGGCATCGCTCAGCACAATTCCAGCCACACACTCCAGCCATGGGCAGAACATTCCGGCAGCAATTACCAGGCTGAGACAGGCCAACACCGCACTCCAGTCACCTCAGAGCATGCAGTAGTCCTTGAAAGTTCATTGTTTTGTTGATGTAAACCGCAGAATGTAATTGCAGTCTGTGCGCCACATTCAGACGACGTCAACGCCACGAGTTTAATTCCACGGCAAACACCGACAACCATATGCACACATCTGGTGTAGCCCCGTCTCACTATCCAACCGCAGGGCGCAAATTGAATTAATTACCTTCGGGCGTGATTTCGAGAGTTTTTGACTGACTGGCTGACTTCTGCCAGCTGGCCGGTGGCTGAGCGAAAAAAGCAACCGCAAAAAATTCTCAAGCACGTGTTTGGACACACAGCGGCGGTTCGGTGGAGAATGGAATAATTGAATTGGCCTCCACGCTCTCGAGATAATTGTTAGTCGAGTCTGCTCGCATTACACGTGTGAGGAGCGGACACGAAAAAATAAACAGGTCGATCCCTAGAAAGTGTTACTTCATTTGAGGATGAGCCACACCAAATTGTCACTTCGATTCAATGCAACTGCTTGTGTTGTGCTGGGTTGGCAGCAATCCTATTCCGTTCAAGCCAGCTTCCAAATAGATCCAAAATCAATTGCGTGCCCTTGCTGTTTTGTTTTTTCTGTCGTTCGTTTTGTGTACATCAATCAAGGAGGGAAGCTTGCTTCTAGCATTAATACAGCCCTCAGAACTACTCCCACCACAAAGTGTGTTCTAGCACATCATCCAAGATATGGGAATCTATGAAACTTCAAGCTCTCTAGGGGTATTGTCCACGTCCGCAATAGTCGAGCCTAGCAACTCTAGCCAAACATACACACGCCATGTGTAAACAAGACAGAAAACTTGATTGCAGGAGCAGGAGGTAGTTGTGACTGGCAAGAGCCGAGGGAAATTGCCTCACTTATACCTTAAGGTCCAATGTGCTGTCACTTACGTCGGTTTCTCCGATGTTCGTCGGTGACCTACCCAATGACGCTCCTACCTATTTGTTGTGGTGGCCCGTGGCAACACCGACCTCTTTCGAGTCACTGATGCTCAAAGACTATTTCCTGTCTAGAGAAAGCTTCTCAAACTTGGCCGTTCGGTGTCGGCATAAAACAGTAGGTCCCTTTCACTCGTGAGAGAACAGTAGCACGCACAACGCGAGTAGTTGCTAGGCCCTGGCCCTCTACGAGCTGTTGCGCCATCCATATTATTATTCCGTTTTGTGGTACTCCAATTGGTGGCTTTTAGACTCTTAAGGACCTGGGCCTCGGCCAACATGCAAAATACTAGACTCTGGTGAATATGCCACGACGACGATAGAGGCAAATACCCAATACCTTCTGCATTACCCTTCAGCTTCTGCCTCAATTAGAAAACAAACTTGAATAAGAAAAATAAACTCCAGACTCCTTCTAGGACAGTCAAACCGACCTCAAGAAATTACTACCCAGGAAGGCTCCGCGGCTGAGCAACTGGTTTTGGTCCTTAGAGTCACGAGTTTCGAACCTACATGTTCGATAATTCAAAGAAACATCAGATAGCGACAGCGGCGTCTGAAAGGTACGTAGTGAGAGGAACTCATAAAGAAAGCAGCGGAATCAAGGGGCATAGCAGACAAATTGGTCACGGTGCAATGTACTCTCAAGAGCATTTAAATTATACCGTCACTTAAATGGTGTGTACTTCGGGGAATGTTGTATCAGAATATGCATTTTCATAGCCAGTCAAGCTGTCGGCCAAGAATCGGTATCAAAGTGGTATCAAACTGTCGCTCAGAGCTCGTATTTTAACAGTCAAGCGCAGTCCCTCCAGTAATCCTAGAGATTTGAAGGCACTGTTGCCTCATTGACGCAGGAACACTCTCGTCGTAAACTCCTTCAAATGGGTCAGTTTCACATCCGACGCGGACATGAGTCGACATTTTGAGAAAAACGCAGATCAAACATGCGCCCAGAGAGTGGCAAGTATGCAGTGCAAGTAGAACCAAAAGTTCGAAAATGTGGGAAGATGTCACAAAGGAATTTTTGGCAAAAGAACTCATCTGTCTTTACGGTGTAACAATGTGGGTTTCGGAAGAACTCATTGAGCAACTACCTTCGTTTCGCCTGTCTGCTCCGTCAGATGCTCACTTCGCGACGAGTCGCTATGTGCCCAATGCCGTATTTCCACCTCCTATCTTTGAAACATTAGCCTCCTCTTTCTAGAACGCCAAGATATGCACCGAATCACTCAATACACCGGCCAACTCGCTTGACGACCCCCTTCCGCCATGGTCTCCCAACAAGCACAACACAAAGTCATCAAATCCAGCGTGCCCCTGATTCACGTCAGCCAAACTTGAGGTAAACACGCGTCCTTAAACACCTTCACCCACCCCCGAAATTCCGTCCGACGGCCAGTGAGAGTGGACAGTCAAAATCGAGCCCAAAATGTTACGCATTCGCCCGAGTATTCGGTTCACACCAGCACCACCGCTGACGTCGACGACATTAATCCATTCCGTGTATCCATAATGACACAATCAATCAAATGGGTTCGGAAGAAAGCAAATATTTACTTCGACTGATTAATTTTGATATCTGATACGGCAGCTAGCCCGGCTCTGCCCATCTCCGGTTGTGCCTCTCCGTCGACAGATATCGATTCCACGCAACTTGCATCATTAAATACGCACAAGACTGGATGTTTACGGATATGAACGGCAGTCGCTCGGCTCCCCTTTCCCACGACATTGAGCCACATGTGGTAAATTGTTTTGTGTCTCACTTTCATCGACGTTGCCGGGGGTGTGGGAAGGCCATGGAACTTTCGGGGGAACTTTTGCCTGCCCCTATGTGGGATATTTTCGGAGTGGAGCCTATCACATGGTGCCGCCTTAAGTGTTTTCCGCTCATTGTTTTGATGATTCGCTTTGTTTATGATCGTCTGACGTCTCCCTCTGTTGGTATTGTTTTCGGCAGATGAGGAATGGCACGCAGCCCCTGCAGCTCGAGTGTCATTGTGCGAGAAAGCGTCAATGTTGGCCTAAATATTCGTCCTTGGCGTTAGTAAATGTATGCTTTTCTGGACTCAGGCATGGCAATGTGAAAGATAGAATGTGTAGCAGAAACGTCTTTAAAGTCAATTCAGGTCGAAGTTTAATGCAGATCACATCTTACTTCTTTTCTACAATAGAGCACATTTTAAAGACAAGACAATATCAAACTGGTTGCATTTGAAGGTAGGGTCGACTTGGAAAATGTTCTTCCAAGCTTGGAGCGGCTTCCTAAATTCCTTTTCTGTGCTTCTGAGGCCTCAAATTTGTACGCGGTAAAGTTGACACAGGAAAGGCTATCCCTTTGACTGTGCCGACTACAGAAGGATAGGTCTCCTGAATGCGTCTCCTCGCGTACAATACCTTTCCTGTCCATCAGTGTGGCTTCCGGGCAGGGAATCACAACAGATACTGGAAAAGAGCCAAGAAGGACAACTCAATATATATTATTCGACTTCTAGGCCTCATAGAGACTAGCTATACAACGCCATATCGAGTTTTTGGTTCCAGACCAGGCGATGTATCCTCAAGAAAGGACAAAGAAGTTTTTCGTCACTACGAGAGAAAAGTGCTATTTACAGCGACATGAGACTAGCCAAGCAGGCATCTACGAATCCAACACCATTGGTTGCTAAACCATGTAGAGCATATGGGCAGCTAAACTCCGGCTCCAAGAGTCTTCAAATCCGATACTTTTAGGGCAACAGAGGACGCCTGCGTCTAAAGCGGCGTACCCACTAGGAGAAGGACCTCAACCACCAAGTGCTAGACCGGAGACATCTAGAGAGGCCTGTTAGTTGAGGCTCACTTCAACCCGGACCTGTAGCGCCATACAAGGAAGATGAAAATTACTGCTACGCTAAGATGCTTGCAAGGATGTGTCATTTGCTTGTCTCGGGGTATGAAGACATTTTTATTGTCACTCTGCGGTGATACACTTTAAATGACGCTCGATTGCGATGCGCTCGTCGTTCTGGTGCACACATGGAAGTGGGTACAGCAAATAGTCAACTTGGATCTCTTTACCGATTAAGTCTGACATCAATGAAGGTGCACACACGGAACTCATCGCGTAATTTTTAGACGACTACCATTCTGCCGATCACACTGAATGCTATCGTCGATGAACTATGATAACGTCAGACCATTTTCGTTGAACGCTAGCAGAGCCAAGTCACCTTAGTGCTGATAGCAGATGAGCTGGTTTATCGATATCCCGCTTTTCGTCATTCTATCTTGTTGCCATGTTCACAAGATTCGTCATACATTCTGGAGATCGACTTTCGCATCTCTTAAGGAACAGATTTACCATCCTTTTAACTCCCGTTTTTCTCTATTCCTTGAGGGTACTCCCACAATGGAAGTCAGCATGGAACGTTGACTGACCAATTGCACTCAAAAAGGGATAATTTATAGAGCGAATATGGAGAGGAAGCATGGTTATCTGGTGGCTCGTAATCACGGTTGGTTTAGACAATATCATCATTGACTATGAGAAAGTGTGGCGACTCCACAGACGGTAATCACTTTTAAGGCGGTTGAAACTGCAAATATCGTGGTAACAGAGTTTTGAGGGAAAAGTCTGTGGATTAGGAGGCCAAGGCGCACACACATCCGAAAGAGGTTAGCGACAATCCAAGTTAAGTCATACACAACCTAAGGATTATTCTCTGTCCTTTTTTATCGCTCTTATCGCGATGAATGAACATTCTATAATCATTATCATCATCTGACTCGCACGATCCACTAAAGGGGTCGCGGGGATAAAGAATTGCAAGCCACTCGATCGTCCGCCACCGACTCTAAATCTACAACCAGAAGAATTTTGGGACTTGGTCCAACCACCTCCTGGATCTGCAAGGAGTCGACTTCCTGATGGAGTCGCATTTATGGTACGCCTCGAAAGATGTTAAGATGGAGACGTTCGTGTCAATTGTCCAAACCATGGAAGCAAAGCCCTTTGAGTTGCTCGCATACTGCCGTGTTTCACACCCTATTCCGGCGAGTAGCAAAAGCAATAGATCGAAGAAATTGTAGTCGTACATGTTCGACATACCTTCGTGTTTTTGTAGGGGTCCTCGGCAGTGGTCGGGGCGGGCAACAGGTTTGGGAGGTTTCAATTTATTTCCCCGCATGACATGGAATACAAGACTGGTCTCGAATGCCGCCTACCCTGGTGTGCAAGGGCTTCATTTGGAGCTAGGGCTGAATGATGGCAGTATGAGAGCATCGTCTATATTGCTCGGCGGCCGGTCGGGCTTAGCCCGAAAAGGAGCAGCCCGTCAATGACCTCGTGAGCCATTGACGCTTTGCAGAGGAGGTCACACCATACACTTGCCAGAACGTGCAGAGATTTACGGTTAGCAGACAACGGCATCAACACTCAAAGTCTTACAAATGTTGTACAATTAAAAAAGGAGTGCAAGGTAAGATATTCTGAATTACAAAGAGAAGAATAAGAGTCTTGATCTTTTAAAATAACTCAGACAACAAGTTTCAAAAAATTCCCTAGAAACATTCATCTTCATCCATCTGCTGCTAAACTGTTGCTCTTCAAGACGATTCACAGCACTCCGAGCGTAAGAAAAACGTCAACAAACTTTTCAGCTACTCCTGCATTCCAGTTAAGCGCTCTGTCGAATAATGATAAATGAAATAATTTCATGAACGACTGCCGCGCATTGATTTGAAAGAATTTCTTGACTCTTTTTTGCCGATTTGAAGTTCTTGCGAGTGACTTGAACATCACTCGTAGAACTTGTTTGACTCTCGTTAGCACAACAATCACTCGTATCGACAGCCATTTTATTCAAAAAAAAAAATTGTTTAAAGATGAGTTGAAAATAAAATGTTGATGAAATGACACAACACTCAGAGAAGGAGAAGGTGCCTGGCTGGCCAGTTCTCGGCGGTTACTTAGGGGAACAAGTCGGTCCACATCGTACACTCCGATAGGAACTGGCACCAGAACCACTGGAGTAAACCAGCCTGCGGCTAGAAACTGCCAATTGCTAAGAACTTTTGATTTAACCTGGGAAATAAGGAATTCATCCTCAATCAACGTTGCTATTCCTGTAATCGTTTCATTTGTTTTTCTCCCCCTACAAGTTAGAAAAATAATCGAAGTAGAATAAAATTACCCGACTTTTCATTAGCTTTTAGTGACGTTTTCACGGCATAATCCCGACCAGTGCATACACACACACGCCTCCCACACTCGGTCAAATCTGGAATTAAAATAAATCTCAACGCAAACGATTTCGGAAAGCCCACTGAGAGCGGAAGAGCCAATAAAATAGCCTTTCATACTGCGCTGCCAACAGGAACCAAAAGTGTACACACTGTGTGGCCGTATTTTATACTGGCTTAGCTGAAGCTGTTCCGCCACCGCACCATCCTCTGGCGTGTATTTACATCCAGAAACCGGTTAAGCGCTGACCGGGAATGTAACGCAAAAAATATATTCTTCACCAGTTCATTCTGCTTGCAGCACAGTTCTGCAGGGACATGAGTGGGATATGTGCTCGTTAGGTGGCCACCCATTTGTGATTCTAACAAACAGCCCGAACACATCCACAATCCCCCAGTGAGCATCACTAAGAGGGATTCCGATTCAAATTGATTGCGACCACATTTGGAAGCTTTAAGGCGACAAGACAATATTGTGAACTTGTGTCGGACGTGAGTAGTGGATTATCGGGCACATCAGAAGCATCGACTCGATATTGAATTCGAGGAGATGCTCGTTGGATGCACGTGCGAAGACGGGAATGAACTGCGAGCACGTCTCCGTGACCTCGTGTGCATTTAAATGTTGATGTGAGCAGAAATGAATGCTCACATTGTGTGGGACAGGGTTCACGACTTCAGGATGGCAGAATGCATGAGGAGATGAATGAGTTGACGGCGTTTTTCACCGAACGAGATGGTGGTCCACAGCTATCGTTCCAGAACTGTTTGGAATAAATCAAAGGTCTTGTCACATAATGAGGTGGGGCAGAAGTTGGATCATCGGTGTCATTTTTTGAGCAATATTCGCTCACAGATCCATATCACAGCGCAAAGTGTGGTTTTGTAAATTTGTCTTTTAAGAGGTTCATCAGGCAATTTGACCAATGACTTGGCAATCCTGCAGTTGAGACTCCATAGCACTGCAACAGCCGGCATATTAAGTACCTTTCAAGCCATCACCAGTCTGATGGTACATTTCCCCTCCATCAACACCATCGGTTAAATACCCATTAATACCCGCTCCGGGCAGACAATCGCTCAAACCGATTTCCTATTGCTCCATTCTGTCACATGGCCTCGTAGCGAAATGCTTCCGTGTCGAAATGAATTGACCACACACGTTATCCGATGGGCAGTGATTATATTGTCGCCGATTGTGTGTTCTAATTGCTTGCGCGTTCAATCACACATGCAGGCCGGGCATTATCCACCACAATAGCACAAAATATCACAATGGGTTAATCACATTACGTGCCATTAAATCCACACGATGTTTGGTCAGCTAATGCAATGTTGAGTCATTATCAGTCATAAGACAACGGCGCTATGGTGACGACCGCAGCGATTAGAGCCGAACAATGGACGCCAATTTATGTGTGCTTAGAGCTGCCAATGAATACAATTTATTCACACGCCAGGGGGCTGCAATTGAAAGGAATTGACACGATAAAGGACATTTGCCATCACATTTTGGGGTGATGAAAAGCATTTCATTTTCATCTCAGTCTCCTGTCTCCTGTCTCCTGTCTCCTGTCTCCTGTCTCCTGTCTCCTGTCTCCTGTCTCCTGTCTCCTGTCTCCTGTCTCCTGTCTCCTGTCTCCTGTCTCCTGTCTCCTGTCTCCTCTCTCCTGTCTCCTGTCTCCTGTCTCCTGTCTCCTGTCTCCTGTCTCCTGTCTCCTGTCTCCTGTCTCCTGTCTCCTGTCTCCTGTCTCCTGTCTCCTGTCTCCTGTCTCCTGTCTCCTGTCTCCTGTCTCCTGTCTCCTGTCTCCTGTCTCCTGTCTCCTGTCTCCTGTCTCCTGTCTCCTGTCTCCTGTCTCCTGTCTCCTGTCTCCTGTCTCCTGTCTCCTGTCTCCTGTCTCCTGTCTCCTGTCTCCTGTCTCCTGTCTCCTGTCTCCTGTCTCCTGTCTCCTGTCTCCTGTCTCCTGTCTCCTGTCTCCTGTCTCCTGTCTCCTGTCTCCTGTCTCCTGTCTCCTGTCTCCTGTCTCCTGTCTCCTGTCTCCTGTCTCCTGTCTCCAGTCTCCTGTCGCCTCTCGCAGTCCTCATTTTCCATCACTTTCTAATCAACTTGCAAGAATGACTCGTAGTTGAACTACCTGGCAACCTTAAGCATGTCGTCGTCCTTCTCCCATCCACAACCTCATGTAGACTGACTAACTCGCATCTTCTTTGCCCAAGTCCCATATCCTATCACTCGTGCAAAAGGTGTCGAAAAGCTCATTTCATGAACGAGTTCTAATGGCCGAGACATCAACCTTTACGACTGATTCAGATAACACTCGCAGTGTCGGCGGTGGTGGGAGGAAGCCAATACACTCCCACGACTTGCGAAGTTGCGTACATGACGGCCCTGCAATTACGAAAGTAAGGCATCCTCCCGCACATACGCTGCAGGCAGCCGCCGCGAAGGTACAAAGTAGTGATGTCAAATTCTTTTTGTTGGCCATAGAAAGACTTTTAACGACGCTGTTACGGGAAATGTTTCAATCTGCGTGGGCATTCGGAGGAGGAGGTCGCTCGCTACACGCACGTATGTTAATGGCCTTTCTTTCGTCGTCATACTTGGCACTTCATCTTCAGTGCGTCTGCATTTCTGACTACGTTTGGCCGAGCAGGAGAGGTGTAGTTGAGCGAAGTTTCTGTTTGATTTGAAGTGCTCCATATTTTGTTATGTCAGTGTTTCTCGTTCAGAGTGGATTTCGAGGAAGTTCGAAATGAGTTTCGGTCTGGAGAGCAATGGAGGTCGAGGTCGAAAATATATAAAAAATGGCGAACGATGCTGTTTGTTGATTTGCAACTTACATAGGGGGTATGGTCTCGCAGTGCCTCAGGCCTCTGTTCAGCATCATGGTCTTGAAGTTGTTCTCTGGGCATCGACACCTACATTTTTGAGATTTGCCGCGTTGGTAGGCATGAAGGTCATGGTAAGCAACGACAATCATGCGTGACTTTGGTAAAAGCCGCAATAAAGTGAGTCATTAAAAGCTCTGAAAGCATTTTGTTTGGCTTTGGCATTACGAGTGTGTATTATTCCACTCCGTCGACTTTCTGTTTCATTTAAGGTACAAACTCCACCTTTGGCGGCAGATCCAGTCCTAACACAGGCCAATCTTAGACAAGAGCCTTGCCCTCAGTCCAAAAAGGTGTCACTGAGACCAAAAAAAAAGCCGTGTTTCTTCCTCCCAAATATACACACATTACGTATTCCACTTCGCTAACGACAGAGCACAGCCGCTGCCAAGTCGCCTCCATGGCGTAGTCGATCCAAGTCATTGCCGAATGCAAACATGTCCATTAGCGCCTGCTTGTCTGTGCCTCCAACTTCCGCCCTGATGCTCGTCCTGATTCCATCGCATCGTGGGCGGTGCAGCGCCATTAAAGGTATCGCCTCCATCCTGCATGAATTTCATTAAGCCCACGACTCTGCTTGCTGGAGACACACATCGCTCGGCACAGACGCAACTTCACGAGCAAAGCAGAACGGACAACGGGCAGCGAACACCCTCTTCCTCTCACTCCGCCCGTCTGCGCCTGTGGAACGAAACGTATTTCTAATTAATGTGCCATCCGAGAAGGCATAGTTTAATGCTTACATCCGAATCCGCAAACATCCCACCCACTCGAGCACAAGTGCCCGGCGGCGGCATAAATTAGACCACGACTCGAGTACGCTCCGGGCCGAGGCAACGAATCCACTCTGCAGTAAGACAAAAATAAAATTACACTTGAACATGAAAGGAGGCGATGTGCTCCGGCGTGAATCCGGCGAGCACCGCCCGGCATGCCATCAAGGTCAATGCCGAATGGGATTTTGCCGTCAAGGCCGCTCCCCGGAAGATTGAAGAGGGAGTATCTTGCAATTATTTACTCCAGGCATACACAAATCACGTCCTCCGACCTCCCCGCAGAGCCTCGGTCTCTCAAGGCGAATGAATTGGCATCCGTTATCCGGCATCCTGTGTGTGTGTGCTCTTGCCAAACTCCTTATGACACAAGGATTCCTTCATTCTTTTTTGCTTCCTCCGAATTTTAAGCACACCCCGCAAAAGGGTGCTTCGCTTCAAAAGCGAGTGTTTAGCGTGCTTATCCTTCCGCCTCCCCGAGCAAATTGGGCTTGACTTCGTTTATGACTTTTGTTTCCCAAGTGCGGGCGGCACTCAGCCTTGAGCTGATTGCCAGTGTAAACTAATTAAGACTCGCTCATATGTGCCTTCTTGGGGGATGGTGCCTCGCTCATCCTGCCGTCGAAACTTTCCCCGAAGTGAAAAACTTCACAAGGCTCGAGTGTCAAATTCGTCCACACAGGCTTATTAAAATCAGTTTCCGAATTAAGTAGAAAAGTTTCGCCGAGTGAAAATGATAGGGGAAAAAACAAATTAAGAAACTTTGACATTTCGTCCTTTTTTTGTCTTGTGTTGCGTTGTGTTGTGTTGCCCTGGCCACTTGAATCTGGATCGGGGCGTGGGGGAAAATTAGCTCGAGATTGAAGTGGAAATTACTTGAAGGAAATAAAGCGCTTATTAGTAATTGGATTAGAGAGGGTTTTTTGTAGAAGGGATTCAGTGTTTTTCTGATGGTAATCCGTCACATGTAATGCATTTAAACTTGGCAGATGTGAGGAGATTCTTTAAAACCCTTGACATCTACAAGCCAAGTACATTTTGAGGCCTCATACAGATCGCTCACACCTAGAAGATTGCGGAGCATCGTCGCGATATTCGAAGCACTGGACAATTGCGTGGAACCTAATTAGCGCAGCTAACTACAACTCGTGTCCTTGTTAGTGGCAGCTTCAAAATGAAAATGAAGTACTACCACTGAAGTAGAATGACGTTAAATTTTAGGAGATCTTCTAAGAAAATGTCATATGTAAGCTCATTCAGATTAATGTTGTGAATTCTAGCGGTTCGATGTTTGTGGAGCTTTAGCTTGGAAACGGCTGGTTTGGTTGTAATTTGGTAAAATGAAACTGACGCTAATACTCTGTGTTCTTTGTTGTCAATCGCAATTGTTATCCTTGCTGTGGCGCTACAGTCTTAGCTGAGGCTGGACATCAACCAACAAATTACTCCGGGAATCTGACTGTAATTACGCACGCCGAGTTCATGGAGAACCTCCCCACATGTGCAGCACCTTAATCGCGGACGTTCCCTATTGAGCTGTGCCATAGGTTCGGAATCAAAGAACCTCCAGGACCGATGTGATTTATCGATGCCCTTAACATGCCTTAGCTAGATTTTGGATCATTGATCGCCTGCCTACGCTCATGAAGCTGTAAGAGTCTGACTAGCTAGGTTGCACTGTACTCATGTCCTGTATACCCTGAGAAGGACTGCCTCATGTTACAACGTGTGCTCCTTCTTCTTCACGTCCGTCGACATCGATGCTATCTGCGTTGTCCAGTGGGACAGACATGCAGAAGATGTCCTTGGCACTAAGAATGTGTGACAGTGCATTTCCTTGGCAGTCATGGTTGTTGTCGAAGCCTTGTGGGGGCTTACAAGTTATTGCCTGGAGTGGCCTTGTGTATATATCGACGAGGGTATCAGAACCAACCGAGTGGTCACATTAACTGCATTTACTTCGCTACCATCGAACTTGTCTGTAACCTCAAATTCGGCAAGCTGTCCTTAGGTTGGGTAAGGTACGTGGGTAGACGCTGTTTTACCACGACTCACTTAGGTCCTATTGGACCCATTGTGATGCGCATATAGGTGATGAGCTTCTGTCCAACTCGTTTATTGTTTGTGGAAGTTTCTGATTATAGATGTTATGCTGTCCCGTCTGAAGAGTACGTGATTGAATCTCCTCCCTGAGATGCCATCAACCAAAATTTGACTAAAGATTAGACGCAGCTTGGTCTCAATGCTAGCAACCTCCACCTCTGCCTTGATACTTCCGTTGAGTTGTTAGCTACATAGAAGACGCATAATATTTTTGTATTAGCTCATGATAAAGTATTCTCAACTCAATGCCCTCCCATTTTCCACCAAGTGGGACCCAAATTTAGATCAGGTCCCACTTGGTGGAAAATGGAAGTGTTCAGTCCTGCTCCAGTCTGGGTGGACGTGGGAGTCGAACCACAATGATCTGTAACTTTCGATATCTCTGGCTAGCCGTCACAGTTATACACACCAAGTTCCTTGAAGTCCAGTTCTATGACTTTTGTTGCTGAACTCAACCACAGGCACGAAGTTTTGTAGGGAAGTCTTTGGAATGGACTCAAGTTATCCATACGTCCTTCATAGTCTAGGCACTAGATTAGACGCTCTTGATCTACAAGCTGTGTAGGTGACGTAGGAGTAATGATCTAAGAGCCATTTCCTACTCGGCGCCTCCGTTAATTATCAGAATGATATGCATTTATAGAACCAACAAACAAAAATTAGGTCAAACATTGATGCTGTCTGTCAGACAAGATTGAGACACGGGGTATGGTCTTACACATGATTCCATCCTTACACCAATTCTGTATCCATCACATTATCATTTTGAACCACAGCACGTGAGTCCGTCCAACTTATAAATATGGTAATGAACTCCCAGGAAACTGCGGCAAAGGCAATCATCGAACATCGAACTGAAAGTAAAACCTAAGAGACCACTGAATCGCAGAAAGATTACACTAAACCGCTCAGGCATGCATTGTAACCAGAAATTACAATTTTACACGCATATTTGATCAAGTGATGTGGGTGAAATTGGCGTGAAATAGTACGTGACACGTATTCCATTTAATTTGGAGTCACGTTGGAACTACAGATGAATTAACCTTTGTTAGATTTGATTTACGCCATCGTTTCAAGCCAATGCACTTATTTCTTGGTCAGTAAACAGGAGCATATGTGATTGCGTATATTTACGACGTAAAATTATGTATAAGCTCCGAAGCTTCCTTTGTAAGGAAACTGCTTTAACTGTAGACGAGTAAGTGAAATTTAAAATCGAATATGAAAGACGTGCGTTAGGAATCCTTCTTCTTCGAAAGGATTGAAACATGTATTGCTTAGCCTAGGTTGAGGCCTTTCTCGACTAGCCTAGCTGAGTGGAGATACCATGGTCTACTACGCGTGCTTACCGTAGTCGATGGAGTCATAGACGACTTGGCAAGTTCATCCTCTTCAAATTCGTCTTCTTCTTTAGTTGGCGCTACAGTCCAAGGTGATCCTGGGCCTCAATTAACAAGCCCCTACAGCCACCACGATCTTCAGCCAGCTGCCTCCAGTTGTCCACACCAAGTTGGTTGAGGTCCTTTTCCACTTGTGTGCTTCATCTCGTGCGAGGACGTCCTCTGTTGCGCTGTCCCAATGGCTCGGTGTCGAATACTCTTCGGGCCGGAGCTGTGGTGTCCATTCGCTCTACATGACCTAGCGTTGGATCCGAAGACGCTTAACTAGGTGCATGCCACTGTACAGCCCGTACAGCAAGTTCGTCCTCCTCAAAAGTCTGCTTGTGGTAGGTTCTTCTTCTTCTTTGTTTGGCGTTACAGTCCAAGGTGGTCCTGGGCCTCAATCAACAAGCCCCTACAGCCACCACGATCTTCAGCCAGCTGCCTTCAGTTGTCCACACCAAATTGATTGAGATCCTTCTCCACCTGTATGCGGCATCCCGTTTAGACACGTCTTCTGTTGCTTTGTCCCAATGGCTCGGAATCGAAGGTTGTCGTAGACTCTACCAAAATCTTATCAATTCAAATAAAATGCTCCACCTAATCAACCGATTGCTCCCTTTTGTGGTCCGAAGAAGGTTTCACACGAAAAGAGTTGCAAGAGCCAGATATTATGTATGGAAGTCTAAAGCTGGTCCATATGGTCGCGGGCTCGTTAGAAATTATTCTATTCCTCAGTATGTCCTAAATGCAGTCATCCTCTGATCTAAAGCCGCAAATATGTCCACTCCCGCATTGATCTGTCTCGAAATTGCAACACACAATCTAATCGTGAGTATCTTCCTCCCGAAATCAACTTCAAATCAATTAACGACTTAAGCGGCGGAAATCCCCACCTCCTTAGAAGTCCTCACCATGCACCCATAAATAAATTAATTTTCACGCCCTTTCACCGCCCCACGCACGCTTTTTCCAAAATTAAAAGAAAAAGCTAAGTGCTTACGAAGCGCCCATTCCCCGTGACTCCATCGACGAAACTCCTACAAACGTCTACTTGCCGAACGGAGCGGACTCCCCTGGGGCGTGGCGGACGAAGCGTTTGAAATTAATTATTAAGGATATTGACTTGTTAAGGAGCAGTACATTGTCGCTGACGTGCACTGTCGGAAATTACATTGATGAATAGCACCGCCAGACGAATATTTGAGCAGTTTTTCTGCCGCACACTCAACTTTTCGTTTCGTCGGCTGTTTATGTGAATTTCTTATTTATGAAAGGGAAATATGTTTTCACAGCAATTTAATGGAGTTCCGAGAGATATTCCCTTTCTTTGATTGATAAAGTGTTTCTTTTCGGTGGTTGTGGAATGTGCGATTCGTTGGGGGGAGGAATATTGCGGTAAGAGAGTGGCTTTGTGGTGGGGAATTTGGTGAAATGAGCAAACGAACGATTGTCGCCTTTTGATTTCGTTTGCAGCTCGGTCATGGCACGATGAGTGAAGACGGGAGATGTGGGACTTTCGATTTCTATTGAATGAAAAGATGGAGGAATGGTAATTGGGTCTGGCGCTTGTTCCTTTAGCACACGAAATGCTTACTTTTGTTCAGCCACAGAGCAAGCGTCGTTGGTCTTATGCCTAAGTTCAGTCACAACTCTCAACTATTTTCGATTCACACTCGGCTGTGCTCCGTAATCTCTATCGGTTAGCGCACAGTTAATGACGATGACGATACCAGCCAGCCACCAAATCTAGCAACCAAATCGGTCTACGAAAAATTAGTCAACTTTGAATTGTCACTGTGGCCAATTGGCTTGACCGATTGACTCGATGCTTTGTTTTTCTGATAGTAACCGTATTTTACTTGAAGCACACCTGCTTTTCTTCGTTGTGGGTTCAATTAATCTCCTAATTTTATTACCCTAAATCCTAAATGTCCTAGTAGTTACATTTTTGGCGGCGGAGATCATTCTTCACGTCTGATTTCTAACTTAAACGCAAATGTTCTCTGTTGCTTTGTCAAATTGGCAAGGAGTTAAACGGAGATTCGCAGGCCAAACCCTGTACATGACCCAGCTGCCAAAAGCGTTGAATCATAAAATGTGTACTTACGTTGGTGTTGGTGCTGCACAGACTGTGTAGGTAGTTGTTGGACCCCTCTTCGCCAGACTTCATCAACGGATCAACGGAGCCTCCGTCCTATGCGTAGAAGTTCGTACAGCAAGACTGGTATGATTAGTACCTTGTATCAAGTCAGCCTGGTCCCTCTCGAGAGGGCTCTATTGCTCAATTGCCTCTTGTACCCAATTAGTGATTGATGAGAGTTCTTCTGCTTTGTGACTGTTGCTTTTCATACTTTTTAGAGCTTAGACGAGGTAGACGTAGTTCCTGACAGGCTAGAAGTGATACCTGGCCATTGTGAAGTGCTGCGGGTACTTCGTTTTATCTTCGTTCATTTGCCAGACACATTTTATTCGTCAATGCGTAATCACGACTCGCTCCATTCTGTTGATCATGCCAATGTCATCTGCGTCATAGTAGCAGCAGGACGGATTTCTGACAGAATGTGTTTCTAGCTTAAAGGCTCTTGGTTTGACTTGTGAGTGTTGCTCGATCTTCTTTTAAACTGTGATAAAAACGTCATTACAGCGATTAGGCTTGTATGAAATTTAATTTTGACTAGTAGACAGAGGTCTCATTCTGTCTGTGGTTAAAAGTAGCTTGTTTCAATGCACGCAGCCATGGGTGCTTCTGCATGGTCAATGTCGATCTGCACTTCTCGAGTTTATTTAAGGATTGATCATAAACGCCTTCCTGCGAACACACAAAAGAGAGAATTCATTGTACGTAATATTTAGAAAACAGTCGTTTGCTTCATCCACAAGAAAGGAGACCCCTTTGACTGCGCCAACTATCGAGGGATAAGTCTGCTAAACATCGCTTATAAGATCTTCTCTATCGTTTTATGTGAGCGCTAAAAATTATTCGCCAGTGAAATTATAGCTCCTTATCAATGTGTTTTCAGGCCAGGAAAATGGACCAGATCTTCACACAACGGCAGACTTGCAAAGCCAAAGAACTCTCGCTGCTCCATCAAGGTCGGTAACGAACTCACCGAGACCTTTAATGTCAAAAAAGGTTCAGGCAAGGCGACGCGCTGTCATGTGATTTTTTCAACATTGTACTTGAGAAGGTCGTTCAAAACTCACACGCCAACACTAGAGCCACGATCTTCCAGAAGTCCGAAACATCGACGACTCGGTAAGAAAGTCACAATAGACAGCAGAAACTTTGAGGTGATCAAGGACTACATCTAGTTTGTCTTCCAAATTAATATAATGACTGTATCCAACCCTCGTGTCTTTGGGCTCAAGGGACAATTTAGTAGTAGAGACTCTCTTTCGAAGGACCAAGCTGACATTATATAAGCCATTGGTCTTTTTGACAGAAAAGTTCAGCGTTCAATCTTTGGTCGTGTTTGCGTTGAAGGTTTCTGGAGAAGAAGATTCAGCAACGAACTATACGGGCTGGGCTGTACAGCGACATGAGTCTAGTCAGCCATCTACGAATTCAACGCTTAAGATGGCTAGTCCATGTAGAGCGCATGGACAGCATTGCTCCAGTCCGAAGAGTCTTCGACTCCGAATCAGTGGTACAACGTACCAAAAGACGACCACGAAGCCAGTGGCACACTCAAGTGGAGTAGGACCTCAACCAACATGGGGTGCGAAGTTGGAGGCAGCTGGCTAAGGATCGTGTCAGCTGGAGAGGCTTGTTGGATGAGGCTCAGGTTGCCCTCGGACTGTAGCGCAGAAGGCACTTAGGAAATTTATTGCTGTAGAAGGGTTCTCCGTTCCTGTGGGTTCGACAGGTGATACTGAGATCCTTATACAATACCACTTCCTGCTCTCATCACCTAACTTACTTATCAGCCAAGAAGCGAGTAACAGAGTGTCCAAGCCTGATCAGACTTTCTCAATCTCTGGAGTTGAAAATAGATTCGAGTTCCACTGCCATTGGATCTGCTTACAGTCCAGGTATCCCCCGCAGGAAATATAAGCCCAACAGAGAATGGTATTTAAGGGGAAACTGCTGGATCATCATTCATTTTTCGTTGTCTCATGTAGGTGAACACCACAGAAAACGTCTTAAAAAGTTCAAAGGCCCCGTAAGGCTTAAGATAAGGTTTGCCATTAAAGTTCAATATTAAATGATGAGCAGCGTTGAATGAAACTGAAAAGGTTCCTCTCAACTTGCCAACAAGTCTACTGTTTCGTGCCTCGTCCTTAGTTACAGCCACGTCACAGGGAGACCGTCACAACCCTTCCTCCCCCACCATTCTCATCTCAAACACACATCCCTCAAAAACATCCTAAAAACTCACACAGCACATCATTAACGTACTCGGATTGTCATTCGGTGAAGCTTAAAAGATCTTCGCTGCGATACACGCTCCCAGCCAACCATGGCACATGCCCTCACAATTCGAACCCCATCGAGACAACTGCCAAGGGCACTGTATTCAGCCGTCATCTCGCAGCAACAAATCGTCTTAACGCATCCCAAAGCCCGTAACGAGACACGTCTGTCGTAATTCATACCCGAGAAATGGTGTCCTTAATTCGTTCATCTAGAATTACTTCGTTCCTTGCGGACACATTTCAATTTCGAATGTGGACGGGTTGGAGACCGACCTCCCACCTCCCACTGCAGCGAGCCACTGGAAATACGAGAACGCCGCCATTAAATTATATATTTTTTCCCTCAAAAGGCCATTTCCGAGGTTAATTGAGCAAAAAATATGTGATATTTGCCTTGGCGGCGACAGCGACGGCGGTCACAGCCTTCTTGTGGAATCGAATTTTTTATTGTCAACCTTGAGGGCGCTTGTGGATACAAGATCTCAGTGCTGTGGCAATAATTCGATTGCCGCTGCCTGAGCGGGACATCGCGGGGCTTATGCATTAATGATGTGGTCTTGAAAGCGCTTGACGCGGGATCGATGGGCGTTCAAGTGTCTTCGTGGGGCTACTTGAGGTAACGGGGCTTATGGATGCAAGCGGCTCTTTACATTTTTAATCATTCAATTTGCTAAGTTGCCTGGGCGGTGAAGGAGGGAATGTGCTCACTTGGTGTGCGATGTGATTTGAGGAAAGGTAGGCAGGAAATATGGTGGCTTTAAAAATGAAATGGCCTCGGTAGACCTTGTTTAATCCCGTGATGGATTGCAGTTGTAGGGGGTCTCACTGCTGATGGACGATTGCGGAATGATGAGAATAAGTTAGCCCTTTGTAAACTGGAGTCTGCTGCTTGAACACAGGCTCAAGTAAATCCGTGTTGGCGATATTGGACGAGGAATTAAAATGACCCCTTAATCCTTAACCGACTCAAACGGCAATAGCAAAAAACAATGAAAAACTACCCTCTTGAGTGAATGAGGGAGTGGACAATAATCGAGTGAATCAGAGACGACAGGCCACTGACAATCGTTTTAGATATCGAAATGGAACAATCGCTTGTTTGCTCGTGGTTGCCTGAATACTAGAAACTATGGGGGAGCATCGCCTGGCTACTGCTGTAACCACCAGGGTTGTCAGATGTGGCGATTTGTCGCCAAACTTCTTCTTCTTCTTTGTGTGGCACTACAGTCCGGGGTGGACCTGGGCCTCAACCAACATGCCGCTCCAACTAGCGCGATCTCTGGCTAGCTGTCTCCAGTTTCGTTTAGTTGAGGACCTTCTCCACTTGGGTGCGTCACCTTAAACGCGGGCGTCCTCTGTTGCGTTGCCCGACAGGTTCGGATTCGAAGATTCTTCGGGCCGGAGCTGTGGTGTCCATACGCTCTACATGACCAAGCCACCGTAGGCGTTGGATCCGTTGACGCCTAACTAGGCTCATGCTGTACATGCGGTTGTGGTTCCATGTGAATGCAAGCTTGATCGAAAAGATTCGGGTGTTTGAGAGGGCTTGTGATGGAGCTTGCCTTCGCCTTTACAGAACAAGAGGGCTGATACGAGGGAACAACTTCCTGGTAACGTTGATTCGAGGTCATACTACCAGAGCGATGATGTCGACCGACAATTTGATCACTGAGGCTCACTACCCTAACCCACAAAGGCCTGTACGTCAGCACTTACATTTTTTTAAAAATTTTTTTTGATTATTTATGTTTGCCATTAAACATATTATATTTTTCCAATTTGGCGATTATGGCGTCGAAAATTTGAAAATTTAGCGATTCTTGGCGATTTTCATTTTTGGATTGGCGATTTCTCTATTTGTAACCTGACAACCCCGATAACCACTCGTGAGACTGTTGTTACGTCGTATTCGGAGGAACTGGTGTTGTTTGTCGAAGAAGAAACCTCGCTGTTGTTTTCAGAGATCAGTTGTTGTCAACGGCGTGCAACTGGCGATGCTTGAGATTAAAGCTTACGCACATGAAAAGGAAAACTATCAGCTAACTGCTCTGTATGAGTGGCGCCATTATCCACTACATATCTTTGACTTTGACCCTTGGTACCTCTAGTCAGAAGTCGACGTTCAGACAGTGTGTAACTCTTAACTTAAGACCTCTCTTATGGCCTCCTGCTACTGTCTGGAGCAAGATAAAGTCTTCAGCTAAACAAAAATGATGGAAGCCTTTGTCAATGGGAAAGCTGAGCCGTTTAGGGTCATAACCGATCGATTCGTCAGTGCCTGCGAAATGACGGAATTCATTCACGACTTGATTCATGGGTTTATGGTTCCCACTGAAACATAAAACATTTGGATTGCTGATAAAGCTTTGCAGCATCTATAATTTGCAGCAGTGTAGATACCGAAGAAATCGAGAATGATACAGCAAGATGTGCAGGTGCAAGTGTAACTCTTCTTGGCTGGATCCATGTCATTGAGTAGTAAAAATAGGTGTGAATGTCCTTCCCTATAGATTTGCCTGGAACTCATGCCCGACAGAGAAGGCAAAAGTATACATCCTATTCCCGGCACATCACAAATACGTCCTATAATAGGCGCACGTGCCATCCTCTGCATCAAGGGGCTCATTTCGTGCCTTCTTTATTTGAATTCCACGTTCTTATAGCACTGCTCCAATGCTATGCAACGCCAATACCCACCACATAGACTGTCGGATTGCCTCGTTAAGACAAAAAGGTGTCATATGTGATCGCAAATACGATCTGGTTGTGCATGCATTTTGGTCCGGTACACGGGGCGTGTCGCTCTGAGCTGGAATCGAACCTACGACGTCGAGGTTGGGGTCGACGCACATACCCACAACGTCACGGGCCACCACTCCGTTTAGGGTCATAAGCGATAAAAATCATCAGTGACTGCGAAACGATGGAATCCACTAACGACTTGGTTCATGGGTTATCTTGCACTAAAACATAAAGCATTTGGATTGCCGACAACGATTTTCAGCATCTTGAATTTGCAGCAGTGTAAATATTGAAGAAATCGAGAATGATGCAGCAAGATGTGCAGGTGCAAGTGTAACTCTTCTTGTCTGGATCCATGTCATTGAGTAGTAAAAATAGGTGTGAATGTCCTTCCCTATAGATTTGCCTGGAACTCATGCCCGACAGAGAAGGCAAAAGTATACATCCAATTCCCGGCACATCACAAATACGTTCTGTATTAGGCGCATGCGCCATTCTCTTCATCAAGAAATAGACGGGCTCATTCCGTGCTTTCTTTATTTCAATTCCACTTTCTTATAGCACTGCTCCGCTACCATGCAACACACCCTCCAGGGACGGAGCAGTAGAGGAAGATCGCGACTCATAAGCGCACGCTTTACCACCTACCCAGCCGCATTGCCTCGTTGTGAAAACAAGGTGTCATATTTGCTAGCAAGTTCAATCTGGTTGCGTATGCATTTAGTCACGGTACACCGGGCGTATGTGTAACATTATTTTAATCGTGTCTTGTGGGTATGATGTTATAGCCGTTCGGTTGCGCAAGTATTTTGAGAAGAACTTCCTTGGTAAATGTACCTCGTTTCAAACTTTAAATCTAAAACTTATAAGGGCACCCTATTTGCCTACTCGGGTCTGCCCATGACTGTTGTTCAAAGACAGGCAAGCTCCTTATAGCAATAATAATATGGGCCGCGCAGCAACAGATAGAGGGCCAGGGACTAGCTTCTCAGCAAGCACTCGTCTTGTGCGTGCTATTGTTCTGTAATGAGTGGAGGAGACCTACAGTCGTATGCGAACTCCGAACGGCCAAGTTTGAGAAGCTTTTTCTAGACAGCATCTGAGCATTGTCCGTGACTCGAAAGGGTGGGGCCGTTAATATTATTTTTTTCGCTCAGAGCTGGAATCGAACCTACGTCGAGGTTGGGGTCGACGCACATAACCACAACGCCACAATCCACCAAGCTCCTTAGCTCCCATGAAATTGTACCTGTGGGTCATAGCCTATTTTCATAGGAGATCGGCGAAGCAAACGAGTGCTCGCGTTTTCCTCATTAACCTTAATAGTTCTTCAACCGCAGAACGAGGATGTGCTACTCATCATCATCATCTGCAGAACCCAATTGTTTGATTGAGAGTGGGACAGAAACATAAGAATGTGTCTACGTTTACGCATATTTTCCAGTTCAGCAGTGTGTGTCTATGAGGGAAGATAAAACCTAATTTGAAATATCATGCCATGCTTATTGTAATGAATTGATGAGATAAGTTGTCTTAAACATAGTGCTTCCTGTAATTAACACAGCATGCTCACACCGCATGTTATCCATGTTCAATGTGAGCTAAGCTTCTGCTCCCTACCGATCAGATAAATTTGTACCATGTATCATAACATTACTCAACCAACAAGCGTCTCCAGCCAGCTCGATCTTTAGCTAGCTACCTCCAGTTGAGGCCCCTTTCCACTTGCATGCGCCACCTGAGTCTCGGTCTTCCTCTTCTGTCCCGTTCCTGGCGTGTGGGTTCGAAAACTCCTTTAGCCAACGCATTGGTTTCCATCTGCTCTACATGACCTAGCCATCTCAATCGTTGGATCTTAACTCTTCTGGCTAAGTCGATGTCGCTGAACAGTTCGTCGTCATATCTCCTCCTCCACTCGCCTTTGATACAGACGGGACCGTATATCACCCGAAGAAGAGCACCTTCGTCAACTTTTGACAAGGTCCATGCCTCTGCTGCATATTGTTAGGTAGGAACGATTAAGGTCTTGTACAGAATAAATTCGGTTGTTCGAGAGATGGCTTTGTTTATCAATTGCTATCTTAGCCTAAAGAAGCAACGTTTGGCAAGAGTTATTCTTCGTTTGATTCCAGCGCTGGTGTCATTGTCTCAAATTAATAGCGGTTCCTAGCTAGACATATGTAGACTACCTCAAAACTATATCTGTCTATCGTGACGTTATGTCCGAGGCGTCGAGACGCTATTAGAGTCCTTTCTTGCTGATAGTATATATTTGGTCTTGCCCTCTTTTCTCTCTCAGCCCATCCGGAGGCCGTGAACTCCGTTGAAATAACCACAAAATTGCCATTGCTGTGTTCTTTCGAAGTAGTCAATATCGTCGGCATATGCGAGTAGTTGGACGGACTTCTGAATGATTATTCCTCCGGTGTAGGACTAGAAAGATGTTTGGTCGAGCGTATGGCATTCTGCGAGTTCTTCAGTTACATAGTGTGAAAGTCAAGCATGGGTCCAGTGTGCTTTCGAATCTTGGAGGAGCAACGGGTCATGGAACATGGAACCCTGAGTTCCCAATTTTCGGAAGCCCTCACCAAACCTGTGTGCGATAACTGACTATAGAGCGCTTTGACTCGGGAAGCACGTTGATTGAGATCCTCCTGAGAAAGTGAAAATGAGTCTTGGGTATACTGGACGTTCAAGCCCCCTTGATAAAATTCTTCTCCAAAGACAGCAGCTTGCCCTTTTTTGAATTGTAACTTGTTTAATTAAATATGCCCATCCGCACGACACGGAAAACTTCCAACAGACGAATGAAGAAGAAATTAAACACCTCCACTGCACAGGTACTTCCGCCATGTACAAAGTCACAAAGATGACTGATTACTGCTGGCGAACCATACCGCGACTGTCATGTGATTCGTTGCAACATGTTGCATCAGCATGTTGCCGATGAAAAAGCTTTTCCCTCGCTCTACTGCGGGTATTCGCATCTCCCCTCCTTTAGTACAGCGACCTTGAACATGAAATGGTTCAGCTTTTCGTGGCGATGGCATAGGCAAGCGTGTGCTTCACTCGAGGACACATGTTGTTTCTCTTCGCGATGGGCTAAGAGAGTGTGACTTGCTTTGAGTCTCTTTCGGAAATGGGGGTGAATGGGAGTATTCGAGGAGTCCAAGGACCGGAGTGGAAGTGGCTTTCAAACTATTCATGGGTAAATGACAGCATTAGGTGTTTGACTTGTGAAGTCATGAATTGAATGCGATTTGTGGTGGGAATTTTTAAAGGCACACCACAAGGAGAAGTGACCTGGACGTGTGGATAATGATTAGGTGCTTAGGAGAATGGCGGAGTTTAGCTTGTGGCAGGTGGAGTAGGTACACGATTCAGTTTCACTTGCTTGAGGTGTTGGTGGGTAATACTTGGATACGATGGAAAATTTTGTCAATATATGAGTCTTGCCGTGATGGCTTTTCCATACTCCCCCAAAAATAATTTAAAGGACTTTAAATTGAGGGTCATTGGACTTCGCATCTCTTCAAATTCCGTCTGAAACTGGCGCCTCCTTTTTTTGTCCCTCAAATGGAATGTTGTACAAAAAAGGATTACCACCTCAAAGGATTCCAATGTCTCCCGTTCGATGTTACGACTCGTCTGGGTAAACAAGTCTTTTTCCGCTTGATCCAACCCGGCCCGCATTCCAAATCCACTCACATTCCGCAAGCGGCACCTACGACAAGCACTTTCGCCGAATGTACTCCACACGAGGGCTCCACTGCGGCAAGGACTCCGCCATCACCGCCTCAAGAACAAACAAAAATTCATTAGCCGCCTCTGGATTCACCCCAGAATGAGGCCATTTGCGAATCATTACCTTAACGGAGTGACAGACTTTGCGTTGATTGTTGACATTGAAATGAATGTTATTCGGGGCGGGTGTCTACGTGCGAATTTCTCTATTCGCACCCCATCCCCCGGCGGCCGGCTGTCGGCGTGTGCATGCGAGAATGGTCCAGGCAATCATTTCTCAACGAGGGATAATACCAAATTCTAGATACGCTCGTGAGGGCCCTACGCCGTCTGCATACAAATCCGAGACGTAAGGCAGAACCCGGCCTGCTGCGAAGGGTGGAGGCGACACGCTGCGAGAGGCCTGACAACCGCCCATGTGCCGTTGTCTATTCAACGCGTCGGCACACATGTGTGTTTGGAAATGTTATTAGCTGTTTAATGTCGAGACGGTTGGCGGATTCAAAAAAGAGCTGCTGGTAGGCCGCAATACAATTGCTCTCTTGGCAGTGAGCCCGCTTGGGAGGGCGGCTGATTTTTTATTCAATTCATGTGCGCGGTGATGCATGGTGGAAGGGAAGGACAAAAAAATACGGGATCTGTGTTATTATTCTACTGGGTGAGTTATGCAAGCCGAGCAAATCGGACAAGCAATCTAAGCGAACGCAAACACGGTGCCTGAGGAGGGCGATAAATTTGAATCAAAGCTGGAAACGAGCTGCGAATGGGTTCCTACTGAGTGAGGTGGGTGGACACATTTTTCAAGTGATTGAGGCATGTATCATCTGGTTTGACGCCATTAGTCTGAGATCTTGGGAGGCTGGCGTCAGGGATAAGCTTCACCAAGGGATCCCATCCTCAGGGTGCTAAGAAAGACGTGCCAATAGCACTATTGAATAGTAGTTGTCAACATTCTGGAGACTCCCAACTGTTCTGTCCGTTTTGTTATAGCTCAGTGTCCCATCAGAGCTGAACTGACTTTGTTATTAGTTCAGCGATCTTATACTATAACTTCTCCGCCTTTTGCAAGGTGAACAGAAGGACCCCCAAAGAGGAGAATCTTCATCTCTCATATCGATCTTCGTAGTCTCATATCGATACAAAATTTTGGAGATGGCAGGAAGCTGCAGTACTCGCATATGCAGACTATGAGTACGTCCTTACTTCCGCAAAGTTTCCTGAAACACTAAGTCTAGCGTCTCAGTCTTGGACTCGATACAGACCCGAGGACTAAAGGTATATCCAAGTAAGTAGAGATGCTGATCTTTGCCGATCTTTACCAAGAAGAGTAACTCCCCTATTTAGAGTTCAGTCGCTTAAGGACAGCAACATAACCTGGCGGTGTACTCAATGCTAAACTCATATGGAAAGGAAACAGAAGACGGCATGAATATGCACATGTAATATTCTGTACGTGCTCAATGGTATGGGGTACGTTGGCTTTAAATCATAAAAGTAAATGTATTTCATCTATTTTCTGGTCTGGAGAAAATAATCTCACACAGCTAACCAATGTCCAAAGATTGACTTGACTAGGTTGTCTCAGAACAAAACCGATGGCACCACAAGAAGGCATCCTCTTCCTCCCTCTCCATGGTCTATTCTGCAGACAGTTCAGCCTAATCGGCCCTGAGACTGAGGAAGGCAAGTTATTGGAGAAAAAATGCATTCGATCAAGCAGCCACTAGTTAACAGAAGCACAGAATGTAAGATTGCCAGACTATTTCCCAGCTACTCTGAGAAGACTCTAGACAAAAGCAGGAAATGAAAATGGCTGAATACAACCCTGACGCCTTAAAGCCTAGTGCGGGTATAGGTGGCCTTCTGTGGCATCTTCCAAAAATACTACGGCAATGCAGCAGCGTTTTTCAAGCGGAAGTGAGTGGGATACACGAGGCGGCACACGCTGAGGCGTCAAGAGACCAAAAAGTAACCAGCAAGTCGCTTTTCTATGATAGCCAAACATCCTGGAAAAACGAAAAGGCCAGTGGAAAACAGCTCAGGCTGAGAGCATCTCTAGCAATCCCTAAAGTAGAAGAATAAGGCCCGGATAGAGCCAGAACTCGATGTCTTAATCTGAGTATTGGAACGACGACAAGGCGTTCATGGCTTACTTTGAGAAAAAGGACAACAACATCATTGGAAGTTTCTACTAGCGAGAATATACTCATGCTTATGGGACACATTGCCGGGCACTGCACCATATGTCATTCAATCAGAAGAACCCTAAAATAATATTCTTAAAAACTGCAGAGATTAAGAATAAACAGAATCCATTCAACATCTGCTCTTCACTTGCCCAGTGCTAGCAAAAACTAGAAAGCAGGTCCTAGGAGTGTAGTTCTTCATTAAGGTGGAGAACTTGAGTGGTAGTGATCTGAACGCAACGAACAAGCCTCTCCAACTTGCGCAACTGGCTGGGTGTCTCCAGTTTCGCACACCAAGTGGTTGAGGTCCTTTTCCACTTGGGTGCGCCATCTCGTGCGAGGACGTCCTCTGTTGAGTTGCCCCACAGGTTCGGATTCAAAAACTCTTCGGGCCGGAGCTGTGGTGTCCATCCGCTCAACATGACCTAGCCACCGTATGCGTTGGATCCGTAGACGGCTAACTAGGCTCATGTTCGTGGTTGAATCTTCTCCTCCAGAACCCGTGAACACAAACAGGACCAAAGATCGCACGTAGAACTTTTCTCTCAAAGAGACCAAGGATTTCTTCATCCGTTTCCGAGATTGTGTATGCCTCCGCGCCGTATAGCAGGACTGGGATGATCAGTGTCTTGTATAGAGTCAACTTGGTTCTTCGAGAGAGAGCTCTATCACTCAATTGCCTCTTGAGCCCAAAGAAACAGCGGTTGGCAAGAGTTATCCTACACTTGACCTCGGGACTGACGTTGTACAATTGACTCCGGAGCCCAGGTAGGTGAAGTCCTTGCCGACCTCGAAGTTATAGCTGCCCAAGACGTCGATGTTGTATGTCTTTTTTTGACGACAGCACATACTTCGTTTTGCCCTCATTCACCGCCAGACCCATTTTAGCCGCGTCCGTCTCAATATTAGCAAATGCCTTATTGACGGCTCGCTGAGTTCTGCCAATGACGGCAATGTCTTCGGCGTATGCTAACAATTGCATGGACTTCTGGAAGATCGTACCTTCTAGTGTTGGCGTGTGTGTTTTGCACGATCTTCTCCAGGACGCTCTTGAAGAAATCACATGACAGCGCGTCGCCTTGTCTAAAGCCCCTTTTGACATTGAAGGTCTCGGTGAGTTTGTTACCGACCTTGATGGAGCAGCGAGAATTCTCCATAGTCATCCTGCACAGCCTGACGAGTTTGGCAGGAATGTCAAAACTAGACAAGGCGTTGTATAGCTCGTCTCTATGCACGCCGTTGTATGCGCCTGTCAAATCGACGAACAGACGGTGAGTGTCGATTTGCATTTTGATTTGTATATACCATATACATTATCAGCATTCCTTTAATGTTGCCAAAAAAACGCTGCAAAAATCGAGTGTTAATTTTGGGACTTCATTCATATATCCTTTCTTTTTCTTTTTTTTGCATCTTTTGTCTTGTCCGCAGACGAGTAGACAAAATAAAAACTTGCATTCATATCCAATTTATAAGACAACGACTTGAAGAAACAACAATTTCGTGGATGCATGCACTCAAGAGAAACCCCCTGACTTTGTCATTATTTCAGGACACTGACTCCATGGCCAGCAAACAAGAAGTAACGACCCTCCACTCATCTTGTATAAATTCTTTGATGTAATGAAACTCGCCACTCATCGCCATCCCCAAAATGAAGACATTCTCTCATCAATTCACTCAATCTTCCACAGAGCCACCACCAACAATAAGAGAAAAATAAAAAATTCCTCCACAAAAACACTTACAGCGCTCCCCGGTTGCTCGCACTTTTGGCCACGCATCAGTACGCCGGCGATGCTTGCCAAACCAAACCGGGATGAACAGCAGAACAATCATCCGAATTGGCCCCGCTGGAGTATGAAAAATCAAATCAATTCGAATGGAACCTCTCATCCGCCAGTGAGGAGATACGATTCACAGCGGTTATCCTTCCATTGGGTTGCATGTAGTTTCATTTACACTCCCAATCAGCGATGTCACCCGGGGGAGCGTTCGACTCGGATACGACTGACTGTCGGTCGGTCGTCCCCACGAGTTAATTATAATTGATTTTTTTTGTTGGCGATGCGGTTGGGTTTCTTTTGGCAGGCTGTTGGTGTGGAGTGCACTAGAGGGAGTCGTGTGCAGGAAATCATTTCCACTTCCGATAACAGCGGAAGTCCTTAGGACCACTTGAAACAGTATAGCTCTGCGGGGATCAATCGAGCGGCTGTGGTGGACTCCGCATGACCTTCACCCGATGACCGACGGGGCCGATAACCCAGTTAATGGCAAAGTTCACTGGCACCTCTCATTCCCCCAAACTTGAGGAGAGATCTATTTTGAAATTCTCTCTGATTGCGGTTACATCATCCCCCAGCCACAGCATCACACGCAAACACAATCTTCGGCTCGTTCGCATTCGAATACATGCCCTCCGCCGGGACCAGCCGCCCATCGACGAGATTTATTGGCTCTAGTTAAGCAAATTAATCTTGTCAATATTCATTAACTCCCTCAGAGGCCCGCATAACAACTTCCCCTTCCAGTTCCCATTCCCTTTCCCGTGCCGTTGTTTATGGGGGAACATTTACATCGGTGTCCCCGACAGTCGGCCTTATCTTTCTGGGTCACGTTTGCCGAGCACGTGTCCTGTTGACTGTAATTGAACGTATCTGCTTCCGAAGTACCTTTCCGTCTTGTGAATATTCGGGAGTCCTTATGTCATTCGCGGGCGACGCTGTGGCATCTGTTTTTAGCTCGTCGCTGGCAGCCTCCCTCCGGCACGCATTTCGTCGATTAATCATCTAAGATGGATGCATGCTGACAGGGGGACTCGTTGTCACGCAATAAATGCCAAGCAGCACCCACGCACCGGACCGTAATTTCGCCGAAAGCACCCGACTGTGTGCAATGGAATGCCGGCACATCTCGCCAAAGGGCAGCTGTGCACTAAAATGTCAGTTGTCTCGTGCAAACGTTTCCTCCTGCCGGACGTCTGGTGAACGGGGACAGTTAGAGTGGAATGCGAGTAAAAGGCGTCCGCCCCTCTGTGAGGCATTCCTCGGGAATTTGCATTGACAGTGAGGCCGTGGGGAAGTCTTACATTTCTGCAGAACTTTTCTCATGAGAAACACGAGATTCCTTTTTCCGTGCGCCCCCAAGGACTTGGCAAGGAATCCATTTGTGACGGCGAGGTGTTTGCACACGACTTGTGGAAGGAATGTGGGAGGTCTTGTATATTTTTTGGAGAGGACATTTTGTGGTTTTTCCGTTTTGGGATATTTTGGAACGTTGCTGGGCGGAAATGTGAGTCCAAGCGGGTGTTGGTGTTCTTATTGCATTTGAGAGAGATGGACTAAAGAGCCTTGGCGTGGGGTGGATAATATTCACCGGCTTCTCTGATGTTCCATGCATCCCTTGTTACTTATGCTAAGATGGATGCAGCTTTGAAGCTGATTACATTTCGCTCAACACAGTGGGTGTTGCTGTCAAAGCCAGGTCCCAGGTCATCTGCTTGATCTCTCAGCATAAGTCAAGGGCACTGGGTTCAACTTTAGTACCAAAATACAAATAAACTCATAATCTTAGTGCACAGTGTTTTCTCAGAGGGGTCTTCGATCACTTGATTCTTGAGTGTCCTTGGTTTTGTGACTGCTTCCGGTCTCCAAATATGTTTCTTGAAGTGCAGTATATGGAGCACTTCTTAATGATGCAGTTGTACACATGCACAAGACAGACATTCACTCTGTTCTGGGGGATGACTGAGACTGTTTACATTAGTTTCGGTCTGACGATCGATGTGAACAATACTTGTAACCCGCATCCGTTAGCTTCTTTGTACTCGTATAAGACCGAGGGGTTTTATTTACTTAGGCAAGGCATGAACCCATCGAATTAAAACCGAGTGAAGATCCTACTTAGATTCGTCCCTGGCAACCGTCGTACTTTCGTCCGTCGAAACAAATGAAAACTCAAAACTCACCTAGAGAACTAAAATTTAACGAAAATCATGTAATCATGTCGAATTTTGAACTATAAGCGTGGTCAGCTTAGGAAGATTTCACACGGGAAGCAACAGCAACACACATCTAAGTTAAAACTCCCTCGTATAATTTCACCGACATTACATATAAAAAAAATTACATCTAATCCAATGGAGTATAAACTTGCGGAAGAGTTGTTGAAAAAAGTTGCAAAAGCTTAAGCTGTGCACTGATTAGTCAAAAACACGCCTATAGTTACAAATATAAGTATGCGAGGAGGTGAATGGAGTGGACGTAGGATGAGCCAAGAGGTGAAAGGCAAAAATACGTCTGCTTCACTGACACCAATGATCCAGCCCAATAATTCTAGAAGGAGAGAAAAGCCAAACCTCCGGCATAAAGAGCAAGTCATTATGAACGCAAGGCAGATTGGTCTCTAAGTCAGGCAAGTAGGCACAAATATGTTAAGGACTTCCCTATGAGTTGTGTAGGATATCCTGTTTGACGGCATGATCTCCTATCGGACAGTGCCGCGTACAGACCGCCTCCAATCAAGGGGAATTCGTGGATCGGTTGTACTCTGGTCAAATTTTATTTTATATTGTACAGATTGTCAGCTTGGATATGTTCAAAAAAAGTGCGTAGATATTTTACCCTTGACTGCTTCTAGTGCGGTGAGCACTGTAAGATATATCCCTGGCTAGACATGGTTTCATTGACCTCCTTATTTCCTGGGATGTCACTTTAACTTGGAAGACGGAACAGTCATACATTCAATTGACCATACGATGAGTAGGCACTCCTGTACGTAGTTTTGGGTATGATATACTGAAGAATACAGCATTAATGTCAGAGCAGAGGAAACATATATAATATGGGTGACGCTACAGCCCGTGGAGGGCCAAGGCCTAGCTTCAGCTCGAGTTATTGTTCCCTCACGAGTGGAAAGGATATACAGTTTTATGCCGACTCCGACGAAGATTGAGTGGCTTTTTCTAGACAGGGATACTCCTTAAGTATTGTCAGTGACTCAAAAGAGGTAAGGCCGTGAGAATTATTCTTGTTGTACGGACCAGGGATCGAACCTATACGTCGAGGCCCAAGTGCATTGGGATCGACACACATAGCCACAAAGCCACAGGCCACCACAGATCACAAATCAACGGAGGCTTGGGTGTAAATTAGCTAGACGTCACGCCTCCCAAATAGACTGGAATCGATTGCCAGTCTGTAGGCTGTGGAAATATTCAAATATAAGATCGTCAGACGAAGTCGACGCTAGATCGTGTTGCATACCACTCTTTGTTGAGTTTTGTATATTTACTTAAGGGCCGCTACACTAGTACTAGAACGCCTACAAAAGCAAACCTAGCTACGATTATACATGATTCGCAAGCCCGAACTGTCAGACGCTTGGAATGTCCCTAATCTACACCCAGAACTTTAAAGCCACTTTTCCCACAGGACAGCCGGATGTTAGGTTGTGGCGAAATTGCCAGCACACCATCGTTGGTCAATTTTGATATCCAGTGTCATCGCAAGGACAAATAGTGACTAGACTAGATTTGAAAACTATATAAAGCATATTAAATGTTGCTTTCACTGGAATACGAAGCGGGACGCCTATAACAAAGGGCAGGCACTCAACCAACTGCGCCCAACAGCCGTAAGGTTACAGGGGCTAGTTAGCAAATATGCTTTGGTCTTTCGAACATGGACACACACTTCGTATGGGCAGATCTCCGTTCAGTGTTACTCCGATTGTGTCATATGACTGACCACATTGCCTGGAGTTGTCCGGTCAGTCCTGTCTTCAGTAAAAGCGTCTATAGTGGAACGTGTAGTTCTACAGGCTATAAGACGTGTAGTTGCCGTAACCGGGGTGGCAAGACAAATTGAGTAAAGTGCAGTTCCCTGCTTGCATAGATGTCCAAAGTGTTGATCGATAGGAGCTTGTGGTTCCTTTCAACCATTCTTGATGGTTTGTCTCATGTTCTCTGACGTCGCGTCGTTTGGGCAGGAAGACCTAAATACGTCCATACAAGCTAGCACGCTAGCTGAGATGGTACTGAAGCCGCAAATTATTCTCAAAGCACAAAGCGTGTGCACCGATGCAATTTTCTGTTGTTCCACTGAAAGTGCCTCCTCCTAGTGACGCGATGACTATCTAAAGCAGGACCAAGGTAGACAGCAGAATCCAGTTTTCTTATACAATCCCACCGACGTTTGACAGCATCCGAGATGGAGCTTTTTGCTTCAGCACCACGCTTTTAAGCGGCGTGCTTGTCAAGCATTACCCCTATGTGTTTTAGTGATTCCTCTGAAAGAATTGCTTGAATTGCGATCAGGCAACTGGTGCTTTCTACTTTCTCGCTGCTGGTTTTGGGGACAGTCTCAGTTTTATGTTCAGGCCAGTATTTTCTATTTCAGTGGCAGCTTCGTTTTTTGCACACTCTCCTTCGTGGACGTCCTTGTTTACACTGCCTATATCGTCATTCAATTCGAAGACTTTCAATACAGCATTAGTCGCAAAACACCATGTTCCACACTAGATGCCTGGTAGCTCCTAGCTCCTACTGCGACGATATACTTCTGGACACCAAGGGGAGTTCTGTTGCAATAGTCAAAGACTACATCGCCTTCAGTGCATCCAGCTAATCGGGTTAAATGTGTTCTGGACGTCCATTGCAACTGTGGCGCAGGATTCTTTTGTTCCTTGCTAGACCGCTGGCTTCTGATGTCATATTGGTGGAGCTAGAGGGCTCCTTTCTCCTCCGCTAGTGAACCTCTCGTAAATAATTTCATTCCTTCCCCCACTGAACCGAAAAACATATGATAGACTGACAACTTGAACGCCTGTACATGTTGAAATCAACAATCGATTGCAGCCATCAATGATCAAAAGCGCATCAAATTGCAGAGACGGCATTCGAAATCAAATAGTCGTCATTCACCAACGGAGCACCCAATTAAATACCAAAATGAGAAAAAATTCCCTCCAACATACAATTTCTTGAAGTACAAGTATGTTCACGGCGAACGCCTCCATCAAGGTCGCTACGAAAGGGCTCCGAAATGAACGTCAGAAATGTGAATTCTCCCATTCCCACCCTACGACTTCAAGTGACATCAAGGGTGAGCAAGAATAACAATTGCACAAGTGAAGAATCGAATAAGAAGTTCGTGCTGGCATCGCAATTGAATTCCTGGCAAGTGTAGCGAGCTCCGATGTCCTTCGCATCCCCCGGCAAGTGTCCTGACACACTGACAACACAAAAGGGTATTCCCTCCCTTAGTGATTCAATCATTTTTCAACATTTACCGGAGCGACGTCTCCTCGTTTGCATTCCGCAAAAGAAGACGAAAAAAACGAGTACAGAATGACGTGCACAATTGTCGGTGTTTACCGAGTGTAAGGACACAACAAGCGCAAATCGAGCACACTCCGGTGAATGCCTTGCCGGGCAAACAAGGGGATGTCATCGCTTCGTTCATGTGTGAGCGATGGCATCCGTGGGGCTCTGCATCGGAGCGATTCCCTGCACGAGTTCGACTTTATTTGATTAGCCAGGCAATGGGACAGAAAGTCTGCTCTCTCTTCACAGGTAAACCGATCTGATCGTGAAGGATGTCGTGTCGTGTGTGTGGTTGTGTGCTCTTTTGCATCTGTCAAGGATGCGTCGCGAAGGAGAATCTGCCGAAGGAAGACGGAAGAAAGGAGAGTTAATGGCGAACAAATATTGGCGTTACCCGCCTCCTTCTGGACTGAGACTGAAAGGGAAGTCGGCACATGAGAGCAGCTCAAGTTTGACGAGAATTTCGACGACTTTAAGAAGAATAATTGGCTACTAGTCTGGACTGAGCGAGTACCTGGCTCACTTCGTGCCAGTCAATCTCTTCGAGCTCCTAACCAGCCTCGGTTCAGCATTCCAGCACAACATTCCTCACGCCACGCAGACAATCTTCCCACATTCCCCTTGTATCGGCAGCATTCCACAGCAGACAAGCGCGCTGTAGGATGTCCTCATATGCGGCTTATTCAAGACAAGTGATTCCCTCCTAATTACGGCGCGCCATAATGAAGAGGCGGATGTGTCACGTGTTCGTTTGCTCGCATTTGGCATCAGCCCACGGCATGTCACCCGCAAAATACACTTCCTCCCAGCCTAGTTGAATGTGACACAAGTGGTTTGAGTGATTCGAGCCAACTTAAGCAGGGGCCAGTGTTATGACGACCAGATTGGATATTAATAAGGTTCAGCTGCCGTGGCGACACATCATCGAATAATGTTCGAAAGTTTTCCCATAAAGGGCGAGGGAGTGGGAGAGGAATGCGGTCCTGAAGTAATCAAGCGGTCATTACCATTCGGTCCTGACGGCAGCAACGATGATGACACTTTGAGTGGGGATTTGCTTCATTTGAGCAGTGAAAAGGCCAAGGAGCTTCTGTGGGACTGTTTGGGCAGCCGATGGCATTTAGTGGAGCTTAAGACATGGGATTTCGGTTTATGGTCCAGGGGCGGGTGGTATTAAAGGGTGACGCGGACCTCGCTGTAAAGGGCATTTGAGAAGAGTTCGGCTTGCATATTCATTGGGGGGGAAATTGCTTGTTTCGAGTTTGTTGAAAATTAACACAAGAACTACACGGTAGCAAGGGAGGCTTGGGATTCTTCACGTGATTTTGGGGGAAATGAGTAATTCGAGGTCAGTGAACAGAACATGAGCTTACAAGACGTCAATTTGAAAGAACTTATATACTCTCGCCTATAAGAATTGTACACTGATATGAATTTTTGCTTCAACTTCGCTGAGGTGGCAATGCATGCTGCAGTTGATTGCCGATTCAATATTTTGACCGATTGATACAATCAATCTAGAGACGAAAACCGCAAAAATGGTTCCGACGACGACCGAAGGCACTTCGAAAAATCATGTGACATCGACTTCTTGGAGGTGCAAGGCATTGATCATCCCAATGCTGCTCGACAGAGTCACGGTATGAAAAATTTCAAAAATGGAAGCCGCGGAACTTCTCCGTGCAGTCTCTGCTCCTTTTCCGTTGATGACATCTGGAGAAGTCGACAGGGACACGAGGCACTTATGGATCCTATTGTTTGCCTATAAGTGAGCCTTACATTAGCACTTACCTTACTCTGAACCTCTGTAGCACAATGCAATAAAAGACCTCGAGTCCAGGGTGGAGAATCCAAATGGAGATGGAACTCAACGGATTTTAGCGCAGTCAGCCAAAGATTTTCTTGGCTGGAATACCAGCTTACGTCTACTCCAGTCCAGACTGCAGCGACATAGAGAAGAAGAAATTGGGATCCATTCAGTGCTAAGAAGTAAGCGAAAACATGCCTAAACACAATAGGCGTACATAAACTCCCATCAACTTAAGCAATCGAGTAACATTTTTTGTGGGAGACTCAGATATACTCAGACACAAAATGACTAAATCAACGACCGTAGAATTGCGTGATACGAAGACGTTTGCCGTGTCCCTTTTTGATTTCACCCGTTTGCTCGAGATTTAAGTTTCTGTTAAAATTTGAGTCGGTTGAGGTCATTTTTATTGCTCGTGTAGCATCACAGTGAGTTTAAGCTGGAACCATGACAATTTGCTTGACTCACATGACAGCAGAAACTGCATGGCTGTAATTCATGGAGTCGCATAAGTTCAGTAGATTCTTATCACATAGCAAGCCCTCCTAATGGGACAGCGGATGAACTTGGCGGAAAAGAAGCAGCTCTCGCTAGTGTCAAGTGTTTGACAAATGCTATAACCCAACATAAATACAAGAATTTATCCAAATCTCACCCTGTAGACTTTAGAGGATCAGGCCCTAGCTTCTCAGCAACCACTCATGTTGTGCGTGTTATTATTCTCTCACGAGTGGAAAGAACCTACAGTCTTAAGCCGACTCCGAACGGCCAAGTTTGAGAAGCTTTCTCTAGACAGGGAATACCCCTTGAGCATTGTCAGTGACTCGAAAGAGGTAGGGCCGTGAACATTATTTTTGTCGCACACACCAATGATCGAACATATGACGTCGAGGTTGGAGTGAAGACGCATACCCACAACGCCACGGGCCACCACTAACCCCAACTTACGGTCGTCATGAACGACCGATCAAAGCCAAGGTAACCAATTTTCCACCCAAACTCACCCTATATGACCGAGCCGAGTCAACTATCACAAATCAGGCAATAAAAGAGCAGCTTATGCTCTCGGAAGAAAGAGTCTTTGTCCGGAATTTTCTCATAGAATTACATCATTAACGTCAGCGGCGCATAACATATTTTTTGGTAGTCAGACTGGTCGACAGGAGGTACTGGCGAAGCGGAACTACATTCCTTGCAAGACAAGGCATATTCTTTATAAGCGGCATGTAACTTCACTTGAATTGCCTCACACATGGATTGTGCTTAATTATGGCCACACACCTTGAGGCAGTGATGCCTTCTTCTTCTTGTTCTTCTACTTTGTGTGGCGCTACAGTCGGGTAAACGTGGGCCTCAAACAAAAAGCCTCTCCAACTAGAGCGATGTCTGGCTAGCTGTCTGCCCGATCCACAAGAAAAGAGACCCCTTTGACTGCGCCAACTATCGAAGCATCAGTCTTCTTAACATCGCGTGTAAGATCTTCTCTGCCGTTTTGTATACCCGCCTGAAGCCGTTCATTCACAATTAGATTGGTCTGTATTAGTGTGACTTCAGGCCAGGAAAGTCCTCAATAGACCAAATCTTCACACTACGGCAGATCCTGGGAAAGACCCAAGAAATGAAAATCGACACTCACCATCTGTTCGTCGATTTCAAGGCGGCATATGTCAACGTGCATAGAGACGAGCTACACAATCCCATTTCTAGTTTCAATGCCCCTCTCAACACACTTTTTCAACATCGTTCTAGAAAAGTAGACCCGACCACAATCGGCACCACAAGAGGAACGATCTTCCAAAAGTGAGTACAAAGGCCGGTATATGCCGACGACATTGACGTGATGATCTAACTAAGGGTAAAACAAAGTATATGCTGCCTATTCGGACTGCAGCTCCAGAAGAAGTAAAAGTAGCCTCCAGTTGCTCAACACTGGAACTTACGATACAGCTCTTGTATGTCTCAAATTTGATTGCCTTCGATTGAATGCCTAGCAGAGACTGTATATTTTGGATGACTGCATAGATAAACGAACAGTTGACGGCATAAAATGCGATCGCAATGTAGGTACTGACGGAATGACGGGAAACAAATGAATTCCATGCTTAAGAAGAGCACAAGATAAGAACATCAGTCAAAGACCAAAGGAACCCTCTTGCGTTTACAAAAGACTCGATTTGTTGATAGTTTGCACAATTGCACGCCATAAACGTTATGTGGGGCAACCCAACAACTTGAAAGAAGTTCCAGTAACCTTTCCTCTCAACTTTGAGAACTCGAACTTCGCTTGTAACACATTTCTCTGCTTGCCAGCGACAATTAAGACATCACCCCAGTTGCGCTCCATCTGTGAAACAAGCTCCCCTCCCACCATCAACCAGCAGTAAGTAGTCTCAAGAGAAACGAAGCTACACCTTCACTTACCGCAACGACGAAAGTTTCACCAATTTCCAGCGGAAATTTCATCTTAAACACATTTAAGAGAGGGAATTCCCTTTGCGACCTCTGGAGAAGTGTAATTTCAGCTTTATCAAAACGTACGTCCAGAGTCACGGTGCAGCTAATCGAATTGAACGTTCATCCGCCCCACCTGCACCCTGACTGCTCCATTATCCTTGACAACAAGCAGCAAAAAAATGAACTTTCCCGCTAACAATGTAATAAAATGAACGCTGTTGTGTATACCTTGCAACTTCAATTGCTTTTGTTAGGAATTCCTCCGAACATCCTTGACGGAAGCTGTGTGTGGGTGTGTGTCTGTGCGAAGATGAAAGCGGAAACCGCATCGGCATTGTGGATCTAATTCTTGTCCACAGAGCAAATGTTTGTCCTTAAAGTTGAGACCATTTCCCTTGGCAACGAGGCGGTGTGCGCAATGCTGTGCTGGGTTTTGGGGTAGTTTGAGGGAGGAAACGACTTTATTGCCAATTACGAGCTACTCACGAGGTAAGACTGCAGCGAAACACGGCGGAGATGGTGACGAGAAATAATTGAAAGGAGAGCAGGGGCTCCAGCGACTGTGGCTTCATTAGGATCATTTGTTGTGAAGCGCTGGGGCGAGCGTGGTGATGTGTTGTTGGCGAAGGCGATTCCAGTCCTCATGAGTACCTCAATAATTTAAAGGGCTCCGATGGAACCGACAAGAGGAACCCAACTCGACTCATTTTTGTCGATAAATTTTGTGTTTATGAGGAGGTTGTAAAAAGCTCCCTTTAACTCAGGCACTCTTCCTTATTGGACCACGACATGCGGTCCCTTTGTGGGTGTCCTTCTTATGGCAGTGTTAGGACAAATGAACAGTGCTAATTGGATCGGTCCCTTCCAAAGGACTCACCCGCTGCATGCGAGCACATGCAATCCCTTTCATCCGCCAGATCCGACATTCAATACATTACATTACCGCTCCCATTCAGCGCGGATAATGTAAACCTCGGCTTACGATAAATTCAATTAAAACCCGCATGCAGTGTGACTGTAATCGCGGATTACTGGCATCGTTCGCATCGCCAGACAGAGGAACACTTAAGCAACCGACGGACGCTGTGTAATATTGTTTCGATCGATTTTCATCATCCCGAATGGGGGTCAGCGCGGGAGCTGTGCTTACATCGGCGAGCCCTTAAGTTGGCCGAAATTCAATTGGACTCGCATTGAGTAAATTCGGATTTGATTGAAGTGACTGCCTTCGTCGAGTGAAGGCGAATGTGCATCGAGTGATGCTTCCTGTGGAAATTACGCGGCGTGTGGGAGCTCTGATACAAATGATTACAAGTGAGATCTTTTACTAGCTACCTTTCCGGGACGTCAAACAGGGAAATCTTGGTAAAATTATGCGATTAGAGATGTTATCGAACTGCGCAGCTTATTGCAAAGACACCGTGGTGGAAACAGAACACAATTCCAAATGATTTTCAAATTGTTGAGTAGACTTTTCAACCTTTTCAACTTTTCAACCAAGTGATACATGATCATACTGTCTGCGACGATAAACGCATCGAAAGCGTGAGTTACTTGAAGATGCCTGGCGCTACAACCATTAGGAATATAGGACAGACGAACCATATCGCAGTTTCAGGGCATTACAGGAATAGCAACTATTCTGG
Organism: Eristalis arbustorum; assembly: GCA_916610145.1. Lineage (NCBI taxonomy): Eukaryota > Metazoa > Arthropoda > Insecta > Diptera > Syrphidae > Eristalis > Eristalis arbustorum. The sequence continues at coordinate 34,825,181 of OU744317.1, forward strand.
CAAGTAGCAATCGGTTGTTAATTGGGATGATCCACTGTAATGTCCGTTTCTCATTGAGCAGTGGTATGTATGTTTGCTCCAGTGCACAGTGTCCACTAAGACCGAGTGGACAGCGTTAATAAAGTTGTACATCATCAGCATATTTGGGGGCTGTTGAGTGTTTAAGTGAGTATTTTTAATGGACATGGTGCCGTAATGGAAGGAGAGAGTCACAAATGTAGGTACAAATTCAGACAATAAGACGAATGAGAGAGATTTACAGACGACCAGAATAAGTGAGTTAATGACTTTGTCTAACTCTGCTCCTCAGTAAATAGTACGTACAACGACAGGACAGAGATCGAACGCAGAAGGACCCTTGCCAACTGCTGTTTTTATACACCTAAGCGGCAATTGATCATCTCAGTCCTGCTGTACGACGTGGAGGCATAAACAGTCTTAATAGCAGATGAAAAAGTCTTCGAAAGAAAAGTCATGCGTAGACAGCATCGGAAACAGAAGAGACAATCATGAACTGTACGGGTTGTACAGAGACATGACCCTATTTAGGGGCATACCGTTCCCACTCATTGCCCCAAGGACAACTCAGCTCTGTCCCGAAAAAACTTTGTGTCCCAACGTTTAGGACAACAAGCTGGTGCACCCAAGTGGATCTCAACCAACTGGTGTGCAAAACTTTGGACAGATGGCCAAAGTTCACGCTAGTTAAACATGACTAGGCATAGGAAAGCCAATCGCTGCATTTTCGCACTAGGAAGTCCACTGAGGAATAAGGCCATCTCTCGAAGAACCAAGATATCCCTATATAAGACCTTGATAGCCACTAGTTCTGGCGTATGGCGCAGAAGCATGGACACTAAAAAAAATACAGACGAGGATATTCTTAGTCGCTTCCAGATAAAAGACCTTCGAATTATCTTAGGTCCCGCATGTACGGATGGTGTTTGGAGGAGGAGACTGAATGACGAGCTGTACGGGCTGTACAGCGACATCGACCTGGTCAAATGAATTCGAATGTTTCATGTCAGATGGCTAGGCTAGGAAAAAGACCTCAATTAGCTAAACGTGCGTGATTGGAACAAACTTGAACTTGGAGTGGTAAGCCGAAGGAAATGGTCACCGCGTATTGTACCTCCAGCAAAAGAAAATGATATGTGGTTTCAACAAGACGGTGCGACAAGCCACATAGCTGTGATACGGCAAGATTGGTCGTCTAGATCGTGCGATTTGATACCTCCAGACTTTTTTATGGTGGCCCGTGGCGATGTGGGTATGTGTGTCGACCCCAACCTCGACGTCAATGGTTGGATGCCTGCTCTGTGTGACAAAGTCACTGACAATACTCAACAAACAATGCTCTCAAACTTAGTCGTTCGTAGTCGGCATAAAACTATAAGTCCCTGCCACGCACAACACGAGACACGATTTTCATGACGTTAACGTTACTCCGTCGATTACCGTCGAATGGAACGATTTTTGTCTTCCGCTTAGTGTTTGAACGTTGGGCGATATTTGCAGATAGCGCCGGCATATTCGATGTGATACTAGCATATAGCAGAAATAGTATTATGACCGGACCTTGAATGTCTTCTTCCTCGGGAACGGCTGCGTTGCATAACACTGATGTTCTTACTCCGGACAGCTGCCCTGGCGAGATTGTTCAGCTAGTTCGAAGATATTATTTCAGGATGTTAATGTGCCTCTGCATCATTCAGAAATGTTGACACTCACTGAGCTCTAATGCAAACATTTGCATTAGGCCTTTACTTTTGTATCAATGGAAATTTGCGGATGTTTGATCGTTGACTTAATATCCAAAATTGATGTTTGATGTCATACCTCGTGGTTTTAACGTGGCTTATGCCAAACGGTTTTCCATGTATCTCCTTTTTGAGCTTAGTTTAAATTTGGCACAAGGTCTATTGTTTCCATGACTACGGGCGGCCGCTTTACGTTACAGTCGATGAAAATCCCTGCAGGGACATGTTGCAGCGTCCGTAAGCTCTAGTATCTGTACCAGCCGTGGATGTAGTTCAAAAGGAAAAATCCGTTGACTACACTGGCTTGGCCACATTAAGCGTGGCCACAATGCCTCAGCAAAGGGGCATTCAAATTCGAGCCGCTTGATTCGAGAATTTCAAGGAAGAGGAAAGACTGAATATCCGGTACAACGACCAAGTCATCGCTGACACATGTCAGCTTTGTCTTGATGACTCGAAGCTGCGTTCTAAGGACTGTCAACTATGGGAGACAGTGATATCTCAGGCTCAGACCCTCCATGGGTCAAAAGTGCCTAACCTGGAATGTGGGGCAGATTCATCGAATATTGGATTCAACTAAACGACCAATGCAAGAGAGCCAGTCGTAAAGTAAATATGAACGAAAACGAATTTCATACAGATAACATTTGACTGTACCACAAGCCAATAATAAAAGGTTCGAGACATCTCAAATGGCTTTCGTTTTATAAAGAAAACAAACAAGCCTTCATTGGAAATCTCGGTACAATATTCTCATTACCAAGTCGACTCCGCTAAGACTGCTACCGCTTTTCAAAATCCAAGAGCCAACCACTCTCGTGGCCACCCACCCACCTCCTCCCCCCACACTTCGTCAGTCAAAAAACGCAAGCACAGATTAAAACAAATGAAAGCTCATGCTCAATTTGAAATAATTGAAGGACACTGCCTGCGGCTGGCCAAATGAATTCCCCGGCCAGAGGCAATGCTAATCCAGCGAATTACGCCAATTTGCATCTTATCTCGATTTCATCGCGTCCGTTTGGCGCAAACACGTCCGAACTGCGCGCGAAATTACGCCTCTCCTCTCCAAACAGCACGAGGACCGCCTCGTCATTGGCAACTCCTTGTGGAATTAACTAATATCGGACAATCCATGGAATTTCAAAGTCCTTCCGGAATCACGTTATATTTATGAACGGCGCGCAGATGGGCGGGTGGTTGGGTGTGTTTGCGAAGTCTGTTCACGGACTGACGAGGAGATGTTGGCGCGCAAGCAAGGACTTTCGAACGTTCGGTCGTCGTAACGACCAGTAGTCATAAAATAAATTAATTTCATTTCAAGTGGAATGAAGGGGAATCGGGGGGAATGATAAAAGAGGGATGTTCCTTCATTGGCTGGAGAGGGGGCGGCGAGTTTGTTTGTATCCGGTGGCTACTGTTACTTCGTTTGATGAGCATTATGGACTTTAATCCGGTGATTGACATATTTTCGAGCGAATTTCTGTGTTGCTGTTATTTTTTTCAATTTCTGTACTGTAATCATTTCTGGTTTTGATGGCGGATGGGGTGGGGGAGGGGGCGGAAGTGACTTTGTAGACAATTTTAATGAATCGCTTTTGATGATGAGTAAGTGCTTCGGATACTGAGAAGGACGAGGAGTGGGATTGAAATGAGTCGCGAATTTAGGGGTTTAATGCATTTTTAAAGTAGTTGGACGCAGCAAAGCCAGTGATTTAAGTCCAATAGGAGTGATTGAAGGCGTAGACTTGCCCATGAACTCCCCGGGCGTGTTCAACGATGTGGATACAATGTAAAAAGGTCTGGCCAGATCACCGGTGCGTCCCATAACAAGGTGCTCTATCACCTTTGCTTTGTGACCGAGTAGTCATTGAACTTCTTTGAGACCGAGAGGATGAGCGGCAAGGTGACCCAAGCAGCTTCTGGACTCCATCATCTATAAGAATTGCGAACTCAGGAAAACAGATTTAGTCCGCTTTACTAGGAAATACGAGGTCCCGTGCACACCTGGACCTTTCTGTAGTGTCCCAGTACTGCCATTCCGGGCTGTTCTTGGACAAGGAAATCTAGGCAAACGGTATCATAAATCCACTATAGGAAGACCATATGTGGAAACTGGATCCACACTGTCATAGACTTTTAAGTCAAGGCCACTAAGGTTTGAATTATAATTTGTGATGCATTGAGGGACTTAGTATTCTGTGATTAGTTTTTACCACTCCGTCGCTGCGAGCAGAACATAAGTTAGCGGATTGGTAGCACTAATGCAAAATATTATCAATCTAGCCTGTTCATTTTCATATGGGTATGGCTATAACTGGGTGCTCGCGTCTGTCTCAGTGGATCTTTCGGACTTCTCGATCGGATGTACTAGACCTTCTAGTCCAGCAACAAGCTTCATCAACTTAGGACCACCTTGCAGCTCTCAGTTACTGCCTCGATAATATAGAGATGGGATTCATTCAAGCAGGAGGCCTACAAGGCAACGCTGCATCGAACAACGAGAGCTGTTCGTGAGCTCTACGAACAGAAGAGAAGGAAAGAGCACCGGCTTCTCAGAAAGAAAAAGAAAGAGCATGAGAAGCGCGCGGTCGTGGAGATAGAGAGGTGTTACGACAGGAAGGAGGTCCGAAAGTTTTACCAAAAGGTAAAACAAGTATCAGGAAGATACAGACCTCGGACCGAAGCCTGCAATGATGAAAATTGACAACTAGTAGTAGAATCGCAGTCGATGCTGAGAATTTGGAAAAATCATTTCTGTAAACTGTTAAACGGCGATGACGACACAAATTCCGCTGTCAGCCAGAATGTTTCACTCAATTTGGACGATGATGAACACGAATTCCGTCCCCCCGACTTAGACGAACTCAAGATAGCGATATCTAGACTGAAGTCGAACAAAGCTGCTGGATCGGACGGATTGTCCGCGGAACTATTTAAAGCAGCTGGAGATGACCTGGTTGGGCGCATGCACCAGCTCATCTGTAAGATATGGTCGGAGGAAAGCATGCCCGATGAGTGGAATCTCAACGTCGTTTGTCCGGTCCACAAGAAAGGAGACCCCTTTGACGGCGCCAACTATCGAGGGATCAGCCTCCTTAACATCGCGTACAAGATACTCTCTGCCATTCTGTGTGAACGCGTGAAACCCTTTGTCAACAAAATGACAGGTCCTTATCAGTGCGGTTTCAGGCCAGGAAAGTCCACAATAGACCAAATATTTCCACTTCGGCAGATCCTGGAAAAGACTCAAGAGATGCAGATCGACACCCACCACCTATTTGTCGATTTCAAGGCCGCATATGACAGCGTGCATAGAGACGAGCTATACAGCGCCATGTCTAGTTTTGACATTCCTGCCAAACTCCTCAGGTTGTGTAGGATGACGATGGAGAACTCTCGCTGCTCCATCAAGGTCGGTAACGAACTCACCGAGACCTTCAATGTCAAAAAAGGTTTTAGGAAAGACGACACGCTGTCATGCGACTTCTTTAACATCATACTTGAGAAGATCGTGCGAAACTCAAACGTAAACACCCGAGGCACGATCTTCCAAAAGTCCGTTCAACTGCTTGCTTACGCGGACGACATTGACGTGATTAGACGAACACAGCGAGCCGTCAATGAGGCGTTTGCTGGCATTGAAGCGGAAGCGGCTGAAATGGGTCCAGCGGTAAACCAGGGCAAAACAAAGTACATGCTGTCATCACGGAAGGACGCACAACATCGACGTCTCGGACAGAGCGTCATATTGGGCAGTAGAAAGTTTGAGGTAGTCAAGGACTTCGTCTACCTCGGCTCTGGAGTGAATACTAGTACCGAGATCAAGCACAGAATTACTCTTGACAATCGCTGTTTCTTTGGGCTCAAGAGGCAATTGAGTAACAAAGCCATCTCTCGAAACACCAAATTGACCTTTTATAAAACCCTGATCATCCCAGTCCTGCTCTATGGCGCAGAGACATGGACGCTTTTAAAAGCGGATGAAGAAGCTCTTGGTTGTTTGAGAGAAAAGTTATGCGTACGATCTTAGGTCCTGTTTGCGTTGATGGCGTTTAGAGGAGAAGGTTCAACCACGAACTGTACGGGCTGTGCAGCGGCATGCACCTAGTTTGGGACAAGAGATCAGTCTTCGGATCCAACGCTTAAGATGGCTAGGTCATGTAGAGCGGATGGACACCACAACTCCGGCCCGAAGATTCTTCGATACCGAGCTATTGGGACAGCGCAACAGAATACGTCCTTGCACTAGATGGCGCACACAAGTGGAAAAGGACCTCAACCAACTTGGTGTGCGCAACTGGAGGCAGCTGGCGAAAGATCGTGCTAGCTGGTGAGGCATGTTGGTTGAGGCCCAGGTAGACCCCGGACTTTAGCGCCAATCAAAGAAGAAGAAGAATTCGGAAGGCAGGCTGTAGCAGCAGTGTCTTCCATAAGCATTTAAATTTAACACTTTATGAAGATGAATGAAGAATTTTTTTCCGGAAAAAATTAAAGGATAACTTCAATAAGATTCTTTATTGACAACCAGACCAAGACTCTGCAGATTATTTCTCTTAGCTATTAGCCGCCTCTCATCTCTTGACAAAATTGTAGATCAGCTTAAAATACATCTGCATTGGAAATGGGTCTTCCACCACAAAAACGCAAATCATAAATTCGTCTGGAGTAGAAGTTGTCCGACCGGGTTTAATGGATCAGGTCGAGGAGGCCGCGCTTACCGTCTAGAATTAATGTCAAATGTGGTTCCAGGTGAAACATCAGAGTGAATGAAAACCCTCCGTCCAACATGATACAGTAACACCAATAATAAAATGCCTCGAAGGCACCTGATGCCATTTAGCCAGAGATCATCAGGAAAGACAGCTTGATTAGGTTGTAGACACTCACTGAGAACAGCAACACGTTGTGCTGCTACGCTGATTGTTGCTACTTCTTAAGCCTTTGTTCTTTGATTGGTGCTACAGTCCGGGGTAGGGCCTCAACCAAAGAGCCTCTCATGCCAGCACGATCTTTCCCCAGCTGCCTTCAGCTGCGCACACCAAGTTGGTTGAGGTCCTTTTCCACTTCTGTGCGCCATCTCGTGCGTGGACGCCCTCTGTTGTGCTGTCCCAATGGTTCGGTATAAAAAACTCTTCGGGACGGAGCTGTGGTGTCCATCCGCTCTACATGACCTAGCCATATTAAGCGTTGGATCCGAAAACGCTGCAATGACCAAGAGCTTCTTCATCCGCTTTCAACAGCAATAGAGAAGGACAGAAATGAGAAAAGTGCCACCTCGGTGCTTCGAGAAATGGCTCTATCACTCAATTGCTCTTCAGCCCAAAGAAGCAGCGATTGGCAAGAGTAATTCTGCGATTCCAATGACCACCGATCCGGTTATGACTATTCTGATAAGGGCAAGTCGGCGTTTAGATTCGAGAGCTGATCATAATGGCTTACTGTAGAGACATCTTGTGTCAGTAGACCGACTTCGATGTGTAAATAATGGGTTTCCAAAAAAGGATTCGAACACTTTTTTTTAATTAAACGTACGTCACTTCAAATGGTCCATCGTATTCAATTCTTAAGCCAGCTTGATCATGTATCGATGTAAACCAAGATCCTTACACAAACCAACCCGTTGTCTTACTGACACGGGAACATTACACAACGAGTATATAGACTAAAATTTTGGAAATAAACTTGTTCCTGCCTGTGAAATTGGAGTTAACACTCTTAAAGTGGTGGTCAAGGACTCCGAATGTCGATAGACAATTTTTATAACATGTAGATGTTGCTCGTTCGTGTGCTTCACCATGATGAATGTTATATGATTGATCGAATGTAACCGCACCCAGGGATATGATCGCTGCCTGTCTGTCTGTCAGACCTACTGACTGATTCCTGTGCTTGTAATTATAATAATATCCAAATTGGGTGGCTCTATGACCCGTATAGAGTTAGGCCTAGCTTCCGCAAGAACCACTCGTATAATGAGCACAATTGTTCGGTCACGAGTGGACTTTCAGATTTATGCCGACTTCGTACGGTCAAGTCTGTGAAGCTTTCTTTAGACATAAAAATTTTGAATTCGAACTTATGTGGATTCTCTTTAAGGCAAGGCACAAACCCACAACGCCATGGCCGGCAGACGCTTATAATTACATTGATTTTCCTGTAACACGCTACTGTCATTTGCTAGCCGGAATGACAATTGGATCCTTAGAATGGACATCAGCGCCCACGACTTTATACTTGATCTATTTGTGAAGCTTTGCGGAGTACAATTGAGCCCAAATTGTTGAGGTTAAACTGGGATTATGCCGCTTAAGAAATCATTCTCGAAGACAGTCAACGAGGTTTAGATCCATGCCCTCTTACTTCTCGCATGTCCATCATCTGTACCACTCTTCAACAAGCCTCCCTTTTCATCAAAAATCTCTCGTAAACTCTTGCCAACCTCAGCCAACCACGTGTCACATTCAAAGAGCCGAATCTGTCGCCTGTCATCCCCCTTCCGCCCCGGTTTATTCATTCGAATCGGGACAGTTGTTGTCGTCTGCTGGTCACCCATTCCAGGCAGTCGGTCGCATCAAACTGTTTCGTGCTGGCCAATAAATCTCCATTAAAATTGATTTCGCCAGTAATGCCCGACTAAACGCCACTTCAATATGCTCCCACATTAATCTCTGCCATGTCCACGGTCTAAAAATAGACGCCTTCCTTCCACCCCCCGACACACACTCACTCGCACAGTCGGGTCCGTTTTTTTTTCGACTTTTCACTTTAAACATTTGCCCCCTGCTGACCAAGCCGGAGGGGGGCCACACGAAAGGATACCGCCGCCATCCTCGTCTGTCGGTTGCTTTAACATGGACATGCACACCTCCTTGGACTCCTGTGGAACAGAATCGTTTGTTAGACAGTTCATGGCCGAAATTTATGGGTTCACATGTGCGGTTGAACTTACAAGGGCGGTTAGGTGAGGTCTCCTAAGCGGAACTTGGGATGGATTTTTGTGAATTTAAGTGATCGCTGGGCAGACTGGGGCGGGTAATGCTTTTTTGGGAGTTTTCCAGTAAGTTTGTCTTTAAGAGGAGGTTTCTTCTTGTTTTCAGGGGAAGCGTCCTGGTTCTGGGCCTCGACTAAGGAGTTTGTTTGGATCCCACTGTCCGACTCCCAGAGATAAAGATTATTTTCCAATCGTGGGCGCAGTCGTTTAAGACCTCGATGCGCTCTACATGGCATGAGCAACCCAGACATGTCTTCAAAATCCAGACCAGACTCATGCCGCTGTAGAGCCCGCAAAATTCGTAAGTGGAGCATATCCTCTAATCAATCTAATGGTCCACCACTTCGCACCAACTTCCAAAACGCCTATATTCCCCCTTTTAATCGTTAATACCTCGTCGCGCCACTGTCATCATCCTTCTTCAAACCGTCTGCTCCAATCTGCCCCAAGCGCCCCTGAATTACCAGCCCTTTCCCGACATTCTTCTTAATGACACAATTAAGTCGAGTGACCTTAAGCCTGCGGACGGTGTAGGGCATTAGTGAGACGTTACGCAACACGCGTCCATCTTCCCACCTCCGCCGGTGACTCAGATCTCTGCCATAGATTCAGTGACTGCCCTGCAAACAGATTAAGTCGTGGCTATCTGCTCATTTCGATGCAAATTCTGGAAAAGAAGAGACACCACTATAGGCCGACGAAGTGACTTATTTTCACGACGGGAATTTACAACTTCCATAAAAGTTGGGCGTCATTAAAACGGTTTACAGCGGAGATAAACCGCTTTTACGACGATAAAGGAATCATTGGCTGAGTATCCTTCGTGCTTTCGCATTTCTTCCGTTCGTTCTGTGCAACTGAAACAATCCCGTGAAGGGAATGCGATAAACGCCGAGGCGGCCTTGCCATTCCACGCAGCCAGTGAGCGCACTTATCCTTGGTTTGACTTCGACGACTATTAAATGTGAAGTTCGATGCGAGGGGGAGGGGGTGAATGAAGAGAAAACGTTTCAGCCGCAGAAGAAGGCCTTCGTAATGAGTCACAATCAATTAGGGATGTTCTTGGCCGGGATTACGTGGGATTTCTTGCGGCGCACTGAAATGGATGGGTTTATTTGAGGGAGCCGAGTGCATGGGTCTTCTGCTGTCCAGAGATGGATCTCAGTCAACCTACCTCTTCAACTAGACCGGTTGTGTGCTAGGCGGGTATAATTCAGGCGTTCAGCTGACTGAACGATGATCCTCCTGGCGGGGATGCCTACAAAAGCAAGATTTTTATTTCGTTTATTGCCTCGGGTTTTTCAATGTCAAAGCATTGGTGTTCAATTGTTCTACATGTTCTACTCATCCTATTGATAAGAACAGACACTTTCTGGTCGATCGCTTCCATCAGGCGGTCCAAGTTTTGTGTGCGCCAGTGGCTGTTGGGAGCAGCTCATACACAGGAGATGATTCCATGCTAATGCCACCAAAATGACAGTAAAGCGTTCCTAGTTGTTAATTCTGTCTTGACAATCGTTTGCGTCAACTCCTACCAATTCCATTTAGCCTTACCCCCTTTTGGACAGAGTTCTATTTCCATTTGGGTGAGGTCTTTCGACCTGTGTGTCCCATATTGCGATTTCCCACTGTTTTGGAGTCGGGGATTTTCCGTACCGCAGCGTAATATTCTTCTTCTTTGATTGGCGCTACAGTCCGGGGTGAACCTCTCCTGCCAGCACGATCTTTCGCTGCCTCCAGCTGCGCACACCAAGTTGATTGAGGTCCTTTTCCAATTGTGTGCGCCATCTAGTGCGAGGATGTTCTCTGTTGCGCTGTCCCAATGGCTCGGTATCGAAGACTCTTCGGGCCGGAGCTGTGGTGTCCATCCGCTTTACATGACCTCGCCATCTTAAACGTTGGATCCGAAGACGCTTACCAAGGTGCATGCCGCTGTACAGCCCGTACAGTTCGTGGTTGAATCTTCTCCTCCAGACGCCATCAACGCAAACAGGATACAGTCCTCGTAATATAAGCCCAATGACATAGGTTCACGGAAACAATTACTCACTTGGCCTTCTGCGTGTGCTCAGCATATTTTATTTTTTCTCAAGTACCTTTAAAATAGAAAGAATCAAACCTCTACCAAGTTATTCCGCTGAATTAAGGAAACCAGTCTTTCGTCATTTCGAGTGCCTTAGTGCCTTTACCATCTTCTGTGTATTGAACAAAGGCGATATGAGAACGAATAGATCACATCCAGCCAGTGGCGCAGAGTGTATTTCAAGACCATGCGCAAATACCAGTCCGGACGTCGGAAACAGGGATGCAAAACCGGGCTTTGCACAGCATAGTCACGATTAACATTGTATTCAAATGTCGGACACTGTTCTTTCAGACCACAAGAAAGTTTTTACCATCCACTCACATTTTACATGTTTTATTTATAATATAAAAACCAAAAAGTCATGGAAAATCACCCAGGACAACAGGTCAAACTATGACAAATCTTAAATCGTCTTTTGGAGCACAACAGTAAGTACAACTTCTTCTCTGAGATGACAAAGGGATTTTCAACACGTGCGGCACGTCCAACTCAGACAGTTTCATATGCTCCACCACTCCACTTCACAGGAAGCAAAATTTGCATCAGAACTTGTCCAGCGTCAGCGTCACTCAAATCTTTTCAGCTTGGTCATGACTCCGACTGCATGGCTCCCTACATTACCAGTCAGGCATGGTAGGAGCCTGAACTATCGCTTCAATCCTTTACGGTCTTTGACACGTTGTTTCCACTTGTCTACCATTACAATCCATCCCTTCTCAAACCAAAAAGCTCCTGGATCGCGGCACATTTCATTTTTCACCTGCAATTGAGTGTCCTTCCAGTGCAGAGCCATTGATTTGCATTTTCAGCATCGCTTCATTTCCATTACTTCGGCTACGTGCCTCAGCTCATCGCTGTCGCTCCCTCCCGCCCTGAAGCATAAAAAGGAACCCAGTTAAACCGTCTACGTGCTTACCGAACTTTATGCCGTTCATCAAATGAAATTCTCGCAGAATATTGTATCATCATCCGGGAATATATTGAATCTCTGTGAATCCATTATTGTCAGATGCTCCACCAAGTGCTCACGCTCGTAACCTTTCCTCTCCTCGCCAATCACCACTCCACTACCACTCAAGCCACTCACAGTCGGAGTCTGTGGCCGGTAAAGGAGGCAAAGGAGGGACGCATAAACTAGGATATATTATTTCAATTGTGATTAAATAAAAGACGGAACGAAACAATTGAGTTAAGCACTGTGCTCCACATGACAGCGAAGGAAGTGTGTCTGGGGTGGGGTTGATATAAATTGTAAACATGTTTCCGTGACTATTTGCATACAAATGGGTATGTATGTGGATTTGGCCCCGGGAGCGCTGCGATTGGAATACAAATTGTACGATGTTCCGCTGCTCGCGTACATGTGCAAGGAAGTGAACTATGAATGCGCTCGGGGGAGTAAATTGAAAATGCGAAGCGGTAGCTTTGTCTGTTCGACAAGTTGAATTTTAGAAAACATGTTACACTCGTGCGGTGTTCAGTTGGCTGATCACAGAATTGGCATGCAGTTCAAAAACAGAAATTATTTGGAAATTGAAAGTGGACGGCTTGCTTTATTGATTTGTGTGTCATCTCCTTGGAAGCGTGACTGTTGCTGGTTTTAACTGGACCCGAAGAGATTGAATTTTAATGTGAAGAATGACGAACATCATCTCCGTAAAATACACTGAGAATTTGATGAGAATGGGCACGATCTGCACAAAAATGTTTCCTCACAGAGCGCTGATTTCCTTAATTAAGATGAATCATTTGCGAACGTTCTTGCGGTGTGACTGCTTCCATGCTTATTTTTCGAACTGAAGCAAGACATCATGATGTGGGTAATACGTGATGTTATCGCTGTTATCTTTTGCTGAATATGACGGTCTACACTTGTTGTCAATCTCAGGCTGCTTCTGTGATGCTATTCCTCGATTGTTATGGCAGGCTGCTGAGACCCTCACCTTTGAGGGCTGCAAGGACATTCAGTTAATAAGCGGTCGATGGCGATTGCAAATTCTCGACGCTGTGGCCTTCATCTAAGCACTTATCCAATCGGTAGCCGTGTTCTTTCCCTAGTCGTATGGTGTTCTCACCAAATCCCATTCCCCGACAGCGATGAGTTGTTAGCCAAAGCCTTTATCAACAACCGCGAAATAGGCCCCTTCACCTACGGCTCGAAGATGGACATAGATACCGTCCAGTTTCTTGTCGACCACTTTGCCTAAACAAGAATCATTCAGACTCCTTGATATGTGTATCGTCTTCCAGGCAGAGACACTGACAAAAAAAATGCACCCGAACACTTACAAAAACCCACCATTGAATCAAGCACCGAAGTCTATTGGAGCTTCGGTGTCCAACGAAGTCGAAGACTGTCACTTAGGTCCATCAGAAATCACAGTCCCATGCCCCAGTATAATCGAATGAAATGAAAAAGCAATCGAATTGGCCAAATAAGGATCGAAAATGGAAATCAGCGAAGTAGACACGACACACTGCAACCACCGGTCAGTGTATTACACCGAATCACATTTGACAGAATAAAAAAACAATCTTTAATACGACAAGATGAACGTGGGCAGAGCTTAATATCGGCAAAACAAAGAAGCTACTAGTATTAGACCGAAACTTGATCCGTATGCTCGTGAGAGTGATCACCGAAATCCTAAATCCAACGATCCCTGCCAGAACTGCGGCGACGAGAAAGAAAACGAGGCGATTCAACATCTGCTTTGTCACTGCCCAGCTCAACAGAATCGACGCCTAGCATCGCTGGGCCACTTATTCTTCACGGAGACTTCTGTGGGCTAGGTTAGGTAGTAGTGGCTGACTGCTAAGGACAGTCACACTCAGGTCAGAGTAGGCCCATTCTGATACCACGCGGTTTGATTTCTCCTAACACTGGAACGAGTTAGTGCTTCTAGTGAAGCGATTTAGCTGGCCTATGCTAGCACTGTTCAGCTCATTATGGCCGCTGAAGTAGTAGGCTCCTAGGTGTAGGAGCCTACGACTAGCCAGAGCACTACAGGAGCAGAGTAGATGATGAGTGTTTTCTTCCTCCTCTTCAACCATGCAGTTTCTGTACAAATCATTATATGGGGCACCCATCCTGCCCAGTTATGACTCCAATGAGAGACTTCTGTGGGGAGTCCTTTAAAACTCATTATGAGCAGAATTGTGTATGCACTCCACAAATGAAAGGATTCACAATGGGCCGTCTGTTGTACCGTCTTCTGATGATTTTCTCTAGAACCGAGAATACTAGCAAAAGAAGCTAGTTCTAATTGCAAGTCTTGACACAAGCTAGACAATTTCTTAACGTGCTTTCGAACCGTATCAATTTCTACCCATTCTTGATCATAGCGGAGTAGATGGTTAAAATCGTCCGATTTGAGAAGTTTTGCTCGATCGAGTTTGTTTGATTCGCGCGTGAAATTAGTTTTAATTCTTTAACTTCTCAGACCTTAATTTGTGTAAGAGGCATTTTTGCTTTTCCACAAAATGATGCGTATTTTAGGATATAGCCCTTCTGGAGGAAAACCGATCTAACTCAACTACAGCCCGTAGCAGGCCAGGGCCTTGCTTCTCAAAAACCACTCGTGTTGTGCGTGCTATTGTTCTCTCACGAGTGGAAGGGACCTACAGTTTATGCCGAATCCGAACTGCCAAGTTTGACAAGCTTTTTCTAGACAGGAAATACTCTTTGAGCATTGTCAGTGACTAGAAAGAGGTGGGATCGTTAAAATTGTTTTCGTTGCACAGAGCAGGAACCTACGACGTAGAGGTTGGGGTCGACGCACATACGGGCCACCATCTCACTCAACACTCAACTGCTTCTTTATTTTTTGTCTCTCTTATTTATTTTCCCTTTTCGTTACAATTTTATGGAACGGCTGGTGTTGGTTATGGGGTCTCAGGTTCAAATCACGTGAAAGCAAAGTTAATACTCTTCATCCGGTTTTCAAATAAGGTCCAGTCACCATTTGCCGTTGGGATAAATTAAACGGCAATGGGTATCACAATTCACCAACTATGGCCTAAGTGTGCTGGCAATGTCGCTGACAGCTCAATAACCTAACCTATCGTAACCTAGAATGGTACTGAGAACCCTGCTTCCAGAGGTGTTTGTCTGTTTACACACTCATATATGCTATGTTTTCTGATGGCTTTAGCAAAAACGTTTGCATTGTGCAGCTTCGCGTAGAACGATATTGGTGTCGAAGCTGGCGTATTGCTCGTGTGTGGTTTCTAGAAGACCATAGCAATCATCCTTCTTGTTCTTTGTGTGGTGCTACAGTCCGGGGTGAACGTCAACCAACATGCCTCTCCAACTAGCGCGATCTCTGGCTACCTGACTGCAGTTTCGCACACCGAGTTGGTTGAGGTCCTTCTCCACTTAGGTGCGGCACCTTAAACGCGGGCGTCCTTTGTTGCGTTGCCCGACAGGTTTGGATTCGAAGAATGCAGTCATCCTACATCATCATAACTCTTCTTCATTGAGGCATGGCCGCAGATTGGGTTGATTTTACCTATTTCTCCTTAAGTCTTCGTGCCAAGGTCCGCTTCGACAACAAAAACCCTTGAAACCCCTTTAGTTTAGTCCCTCTTTGACAAATCCTTCCAGTTTCATCTGCTGGAGGTTTGGGGTGATATCCGCCTTGTAGTGTTCAAGCGCTTTCGTCAGTTCATCGGCTACACTTGTATTTTTTGAGACCACACATTTCGCGTGATGAACCGATAAGCCTCGTCCATGGTCACCAGCAACACATGTATCCAAACCGTGTAGCTGTCACGGAACTAGTGACAATTTACACGGGGTTCTCACCTCTAAGGAGCAGTGAGTGCTCATTTAAACTTCCAGAGGGCCCTCTGTATACATTAGTTCACTTCGAACCGGTTACTGTACCCAAAGGCCGCCAAGGAGAGGAACTATAACATGTCGCGTCTATTTGCAGGTATTCTGGCATTTTACCTAGTTGGCAGCCACCAACAAAGTTCCACAGGAATATTTTCCTTCACCACTCCCGGACCACTGTCTCGTTTCCTCGTCGATCCATTGATACAAAACCACTCAACGTTTCCCATCGATTTCCCAACAAACCCATCAGCCATTGTGGACGAGTCCCCAAACCTTTCCAAACAAACGAATATGTTCGTCATCTCTCTCCCCAAAAACAAAAATCATAAAATAGGAATACAATAGACAAACCCGGAAAACTTTGTGCCCTTGTCGGGAAATTCCCAAACAACTTCGTACATCCCCCGGCGGAGCAGAGTGAGTTTCCAGTTCATTTGAAATTTTAATTGGCCCTCCTCGCCAGCGTCGCTTGTTGAAAAACCACAAACCGATCAAAAGGGCAACGCAACACAGAGCAACAAAAAAACAAACCGAAACCGAGAACGAAAACAAAAACCGAACAAACATCTCAAACTTTGTTCGGTCCTTTATGCTGGCAAACCGGGCGCTCAAATGGATTCCATTGTACGCTCGAACGTTTTCCGCATAATTTGCTCTTCATAGAGGCACATTTCAAATAGATTCAAGAACGGTGCGGCGCGGCAGCTGCCGGGTCTGGGAGTAATGTGAGCAAATTTAAAAGAATTTATCCGCAGCAGTGGACGAGTGGGTTGCGTCCACGCTGCGAGCCGATAAATAGATTGGACAAAGCCTTTGTTCTCGGGGACGATGTTATTGGAGCGGGTGGCGCTGAGACCGAGACAAATTGGATATTTGGTCGCATTCATTGGGAACACAATGGGACGTGGGTGGCTTTGGCCGATAATCCGGAAGCGACCCTCACAGCTGGAGCTTCGGGGGGCAACTTGGGAGAAATGGACTTTGAGTCCTTCGCATACTTTGATGTTTTATATCTCTTATCTGGATCGATTTTCGAATGGATAATGAACAGATGGATTTGAAGATGAGTCGTGCAGGAAGTGGGTGACATTCGGTGAAGCGATTGTAACTTTAATCCATTATCCTCAAGGCATCAATATGTCGCTGCTTTTGTTGTTCTAACACACGCATCAGTGCACAATTCACGAAAACCACGGGTCAAGGGCGGAATTTTTTTCCTCTCGCCTCGAGGCTTGGAACAAAACATTTTACGAAAGCCTGCCACATAGCTGCTTGACTTCGGGAGCATTTTTTTTAATTTTAAAAACTGGGATAAAGATCAGGAACCTCTTTCTGATTTGCCAGGCCAGGCAAGAATGTAGAGAGTGACTAGATAAAATCGATAGGAAAAGAAATTCCAACAAAACGACAACTGTGTGAGGTACAAGATCCGAAGCTTAATCTTAGAATTACATTGATGACATTAAGTATGGAACAAAACATTGTTCAAATGGCTTCCTCGGCTTCGTTGGCAGTATTTCAGGAGGTTGTTGACATTGTTGGCCATAGGGGGCGTTATTCCTTCAATTGCGTCTCGAATATTGCACTTGAACTCGTCCAAACTGGTTAGTTTGTTAGCACAGACCATTGACTTTACGTTACCTAACAGGGTAAGAAATCCAGTGATGTTGAGTCGTGATGGACAATTGATGAAGGCTCGTCGTGAAATGGTCACCAAATGTATTCTTCACAGCCTGGTGCGTTGCGTCGCTTCTATACCATGTAGCTTCTTCTTACTTACACCACTATCACCGCTAGGATATGTCGATCTTGTCGAAGCCGAACTACAGGAGGTCGGTAACCATCGGTCTATACTTACTTATCAGGCCGGGGCCCATCGAGTGTCGAAGCCTGAGCAATTGCAGCCTTCCATCGGTGACGGTCCTGGTCACGCTGCTTCCAATCATCAAGACCAAGCTGCTTACATCCGCATAGATGGCGGAATTGAGTCCCTGCAGTTCATCCAAGAAGATGTGGGCTACATTATGCTCATCAAAAACTTAAGCTCTCCCAGAACTTGATTGGAGTGATAGCAGTAGGTGCAGCTACTGGCATAATTGCCATATTGCCATACAGGCTAATAGAGTGTTAGCGCCCTGTAGCAGTGACTTCTGCAGAAGCTGCAGATATAATTAAGAGGACGAAACAAACTTACACTACCTCGGAGCCTGCCAGCCCTTGTAGGAGTAAGAGGAAAATAATTGGGCAGCTACATATTTCCTCGACAGCCTTGAGAACATTTTTTGAGGACTTGAGGCAAATACGTCTTTATTGTTTAGCTTTTCGTTGGGACAACTGGTGCTGGGGTATTGCTGGTTTCTAGAAGGCTATAGAACCAGCATCTTCATATTTCTCCTCCATTTCGGCGTGCCCGCAGATCACATTGAGCCTATTTCCACTCAGGTGCGATGTGAGAATAACCATAATGGACATCCTTAAGTTTCTAAAAACCACCCATTGGTTGTAGGTATCACTGGATACAGCAACAGATGGTAAGTGCTAAGCAAGTCAAGAGTACGTCAAGAGACACTATCAGGAGAAGCTGCCATAAAAGACAGCACAAGGGACCTTTAAGGTCTAAGTGAGGCAATTTCTCCTGAGATCTTGCCAGTTATAACCACCTACCTTGCTACCTACATCCTCTATGACTCGGTCTCTATACCGGATGTTCGGTCTTCTAGAACTAGGAGCCTTGGATTCGAAGACCTTTGTTGTCCATGCGATCGATGTGGCCCAGTCGGTGCTGTGGACGTTTTTTTTCCTTCCGGACATCGGTCGCTTTAGATTTATCGTGACCCCTTTTGGTATCTTACTGTCCTATGGTCCCCTCACATGTAGTTCGTTCAGAGTTGTTATGAGGGTTACGAACTCATGTTGCCCTAGGTGCTTGCTTCATGGCATAAACATTGTACCAGATCAGATGGAACCAAATACATGACGTAGAATTTTTCTATCTAGGGCGCCAAGATTCAACTTAGCAGTTCTGCTTGGCATCCAGCTGGCAGTATAAGAGTCTTGTAGAGCACGATTCTGCCCCTTCGAGTCAGGAGTTTCAAGCCCAGTTTTTTTGACAAACAGAAATAGCATCGGTTGCCAATAGCTACTCTACATCGGATCTCCACTAAGACGTCATTCGTGTAGTTCACATTTCACCCAAAGTAGACAAACGTCATTTCTACCTCACAATTATAGCTGTCGACTGTTAAGTTTTGCTTAGATGGTGTGCGCGGATCAATTATTGCTCGACAGCATATATTTTCTCGTGTCCTCATTGACCATGAGACCAGCTCATTTCGCCTGTTCTTCAATTTAACTGAAAGTGTCCACAATAGTGACCATTAACGGGAACGGGAACGGTGACTCCTTCAGCATATTGAAAGGAATAATAGATACAGTGATGCCTGCACGGTGGAACACTTGTGGATTGTGTTTGCTCCAATAACTCACTTTGCTGACATATCGATTAAGTCAAAAATTGGTATTAATCGCCTCGATGCAAGGTCAATATCTCCAACGCTAGTTAGCGGACTTGCGGCGTTGTCCGTCGGTCGGATGTACTCCTGAAACCAAGCGCAAACTAAACTAGGTTGGGTCCTTTCCGCTGTCCAATTCAACTGATGTCCGTTGGATCGACTTTTTTCGGTCTTTACACTCGCTGCTACGGCGTCAACGTTTCCTTCATCCCACACCAAACCGTGTCTGGTTGGTGGTCCACTCACGCTCAGACTTCTCCAGGTGCGAAGATTTGCCTGCAGACTTGAAACCAAGCTGACAACCGAGCTCACGACGAAATTTGCGTTGCGTTTGTTTGTATAGCCGAGCCGGAATTAGCCGGTAATATTCTTCAAAATTGCGAGAATGTTGGGACATCCTTAAGAGCAGGAGCAGCAATAGGCACTAGAGACCATGTATTGCGCGAAAACTCGTGGAGGAGTTCTTTGCTGTTATTGGGTAGCTGACTTGATCATTGTTTGTTAAAGAACCGAAAAAACAAAGACGTTAAGATACAGAAGACATGGCGGTGTTTAACTTAGTCTATCGACTGGGATGTTCTTGCTTGGACGCCAGAACAAATGAAATATAATTCTCTTCAAATGATACACTCTCTTCCTAGCGGTTTTCAGCATCACCCATCAAGTAACTCTGTTCATTTCCCTATAGATGTGCACATACGAATTTATTCCGACTGCGGCCAGTGGAGGGTCTGAGCCTGACCACGATGTGTGTCCCACAGACAACCGCGGCCAATCCCGGAGAAAGCTTATATCGCTCTTAAATTTTAATCAAACTAAGTGGAGTCCTCCGCGACTTTAAACTGAAATATTTATCAGATCGAATCATCATTACATTGGTTACGCACTGAAGCACTCAAGGCTTACCTCAAATGGTCCCAAAGGAGTCCATGGAAGCACTCTGCATTCGGTAATCATCTCAGGTCTCTGCCAAAACTCCAGAAACTGTTATGCAAAGCTGTCGCATAACAAACCGAATCTTATGGACGTAATTGCAGAATTAAACCGACTTCTCGTTTTCCCTTGATTACCCTAATTGCCTCAGCTTCGCGTTAGTTCTCGTTTTAAGCACCAAACCGGCGGCACCTGTTAGTGTCAGTTGCACGCGACAGAACCTCATTGCCCGGCCGAAGTAAAATTTGTGTATCGCATTCGCATTCGCGTTTGAAAAGGCCAACGGAAGCGAATTTAATTAAAATCATTTGCGTTGTTTAGTGGGGCGAGAGTTAATTGAGCGGATGGCGACCAGCGGCAACGTCAAGGACAGACGTGAAGCCAATTGTTCCGACTTGCTGACATATACTCGCCGAGATGTGCCAAGCTCCTCTTGAGTACACGAGTCGATTGTATTTACGCCAGAACCCTTCAGGCCCCGATGCTTAACGGTAATCAGTTGTCCGCATCCTTGGGCAGTTCGTCGGTCGTTGGTCCTGCGTCCTTCCTTCCACTATCCCAATCCTAGTGAAGTGAAACTAACGTAGAAATCTCATCTTTATGACTCATAAATGCCCGTTTTACGAGGCCGCACACATTCAATTCCCTCACGACGATAATGTATAATCGACGTGTGCGCTGTGCGCCCATCCCCCGGGTTTCCGTCTCGATGGGGTTTAGTGCGGGTGGAGCGATGATTTTTGCAATAAAATTAAAACGAGCAGAAACTTATGTGGCCCCTGGAGCTATGGCGGATAAGATCCGTAGCTTCTTCCTTAAACGGATGCCGTTTGAGAAAGACGGATGAAAGTGCTGCCGGATGCGGAGTGATACGAGACGGAGAACAAAACGGAAACTGCCAGCCATTGCGGGTGCATGACGTGCGAATAATGGAACGGGGAGACGACGACGACGATGACAACGCCGGCACTTGTGGCGAATTTATAGGAGCCCATCTCAATCGAGGGCACATCTAAAAGTTGCGGGACACTTCGTGGGGGATTAGGTGGCACTTGAGATGGGAATGAGGTCGATGCTTGCAAATTGGACGATTGATGCGGTGGCTAAGCGGTTGTTGAGTGTCTGAAGTTTCGAGAATGGGTTTATGCGGCAGTTTATTCTGATTGGGAGTGTCAGAAGTGCGGAGGATGAGAGTTAAGTTTCGATGGAAACTTCGGAAATTTTTGTACTTGGTTTGGTTCGATATTGTTTTAGCGAATCGATTTTTTTAAGCTGAGGCCCTGGCATTTAAGGAAGGCTTTAAAGGCTTAAAATGTTAGAGATACCACCGGCTGATGCCACCACTATAATTGAGAGTAGTAGCATACATATGTAGAAGGCCAGGCCTAATTGCAACAGCAACCACTCGTGTTGTGAGTATAATTGTTCTGTCAGAAGTGGAAGGGGCGGACCTACAATTGTATGCCGCCTCCGAACGGCCAAATGTGAGAAGCTTCTTCGAGACAGCCATTCTCTTTCAGCATTGGCAGTGAGTCGAAAGAGGAGGGGCCGTGAAAATTATGTTGGTCCAACCAGGAATCGAACTTTAACAGTCAGGTGGCTATTCATTTCTGCAATGAAATTAAGTCCGAGCTGATTGCAGAGATCCGAGACCACCAAGAACTTAAGGTTCTCAGCACTCGATTACTTTGTGTGGGGTTCCAGGTCACAGGGACATGGCAGGCAAAATGACAGTGGATGAACTCCCGTAAGGTAAAGTGACCAAAAGCGACCTATCCCTCAAAATCATATGCATTAAACCATCCCTTAGTCAAGACGAAAGTGGAAGACACCATCATAGGGGAAGGTAAAAAGAGGTCGAACTCTTTGACCACCTGTAAGGTCCCTCGGATTCTCTGTGACAAGTTGAACAGTGCACAGACCAACAAATAGCGATGGTAGTTGAAGCCATAACTGGCAAAAATCATCTGAAGTACCGTGAAATAAAAATTAGATTAGTAAATGACTTTATATGGGGAAAAAGAGTACATCCCATTACCAGGAAGCGTCAGAAGCACTGGGACAACAAGCAGGCGACATCAACCGCATTAGCTACACGAACAAATAGAAATCCTATTTACATCTCTGCTAGTCAGATTCCCTTGTTTGGTCGAACGCGACAAGACGTTGCTGAAAGAATTTGACTTCGGCTCGAAGAGTGTTCACCTGATGCAACAGATGACGCCTTCGTCTCAAGCAGCGCATACAAATGAACAATTTTAGTGGAGACTATAGACAGTTACCGAAACTGGAGACAGCTAGCCAGGGATCGCGCTAGTTGGAGAGGCATGTTAGTTGAGGCCCAGGTCCACCCCGGACTGTAGCGCCACACAAAGAAGAAGAAGATAGACAGTTACCGATATTGTCAGTTCAAGAGGCTTATTCATGGTCTCTGAGTTGCAGGTGGACCTATACCATGCAAACAACAAGCACAGTGCAAGTTGAAAAAAAAACAGACTACTCTTCTAAAATACATTACAATTTAAAATTCTTGATTCTTGATTCTCGATTTCCAATAGTCGCTTGTAGATGCATTGATAATGAGAATCCCACTTATCAATGCATCTCAAGCATAAGAGAGCCAGTTCGGTGAACAAATGTAATAACTCACAAAACAACAAAAGGTGCAACGTCATTCTGCTTAACTGAACTCATTCTTCTACAAATTCAAACTTCATCCCAGCACCAGGTCATATGGTCACATACCTATCGGATTAGGAGAGTTAGGATGATTTAGTCATCTGTCATCAAAGTTACCAGTGTGAAGCATTCCTCATCTCAGCTGTGCTGTAACATCCAGCACAGTCTGTAGAGTATACAATAAAAAAGGCGATGTGGTAAGACGAAAAGCTCCAACATTCATAACGAAACGTTTACCCGCTACTGCAGATGTTGTATACAGACAGCTCTAGATCGGTTTGGCATACTTCCAAGCCTTCTCGATTACAGTTCTCCGAATTAACACTGGTCGATTGTACCCCTGCCAGGACGAAAGCCGCACTGTTGATCGCCCATTCAGGACTCGACCATAACTCTAGAACGCTTATCCAACACATTCACATTCTTCACCACTGGACTCAAGACTACGCGACTACCATCCTCAGTCCACTGTTCGGGATTGAGCAGCTCAGAAGAGAGCTCGCTCCATGTGCTCATTAGAAATGGATTGGACTCCTTCCATGATGTTCAATTTTCTTTCTCTAAGTCGGTGGTGACTCGTGGCTTTGTGGATAAATGCGTCGACCCCAACCTTGACGTCGTAGGTTCGATGCCTGATCTGTAAGACACAAAAAACAATAATTTTCACGGCTCCAGCTCTTTCGAGTCACTGACGCTGATCAAAGACTACTTCTGTCTAGAAAAAGGATCTCAAACTTGGCCGTTCGGAGTCGGCATATAACTGTACTTTGCTACATAGCAACTTATTTCTACTTCGTTTGTTTTGATTCAATTTAGGATGCACTATACTCATATATTCCCCCAAAAATCTGCCACATTTTGTGACACATCTTCTATTGCCAAGGCGCCATAGACTCTTAGACCGGCTTCGCCTATGCCTGGAAAATTAGCACATCCAGTAGTAGGCGAGGATTTTTTGACTATTTTGCGGTAAAATAAGGGCACGTGCGGCAGTTATCGAATTTTCTTCTTTAAAAAATGTTTATGTCTGCTATACTTTTTGTAAATCTTCTTCTTTTTGTGACGATTTGCTCCACTTTCTGCGCTCTGCATTCTCATCCCTGGTTGCTGAGAATCTAGGCCTCTGGCCCTCTGCGGGCTGTGGCGCCACCCATATTATTATAAGTCGGCGAGTGGTAGAATAGCTTTTTCGCAGAGTTGTCTGTTCACGAGACGCAGGGTCCCCCAAGAACACCCAGCCTATGTCAGTCTGCTTCTTCTCTCTGATGGCTTCTTGAATGGAATGTTTTTTTAAATAAATCTGTAATCCCTGCTCCGACGTGAGTTTAATCGAGACGAATTGCCAAGCCAAACTAACCGCAGAATGGCCGAGAACTATAAAATCGTCTGTCACAAAGAACAACGTCTCAATTTTTCGAAAGCAAACGGAATGCTTTGCATGCACCCGCAACGGAGGATAGATCAAAGCAGCAGAAGTGGAATACCTTGTTCGTTCACTTCCGCGTGGGTGGGTTTACAGAACATTAGCGCCGCATCGAGTGCCACGTCAGAGCCAATCCCGACAAGAACCACCCGTCCTCTGTCAACGACAAAAATCCGCGTTCAGTAAAAATAAATTATTAGTCTCCCTTCTGATGACACAGAAACGAATCGCCGATGTCACATCGAATGCAGCTACGTGTTCTGACAAGATCAGAGAAGCATGTATTTCCTGCGCCAACAACCCATTATCAGCCGCGAGACACAAATCTGCTTGGTGGTCTAAAAATAGTTCGAATTGACGCGACGAGAGCTTCACCGCGATCACTTTCGCTTGCTCTAGCGGCGGTGCATTCGAAAGTGATTGCCAAGTTTATCGAGCGAGATGCAGGTCGGCGGAATTGATGCGAAACTGGGTGACACGGTTCTCGACCGGAAATTGACATTTGAACGAACTGCGTTTATTTCCGGCGAGTGCGCGTGCCTTGCCGCTGCCAAAGGGGCGATGCTCTAATTGAGCCATCAACTGTGCACATTTCAGCTCAGTGATGTGCCCGATTTGTGGTTCCATCTGAATGCCATTAGAGTCGTCTCCGAAAGCCCATCAACCATCGCCCCTCCAGCAACCGTCCAAGAGACGGATCATACGGCGCACTCCGCCGAAATTGTGTCCAGGTGTAAGCAATAACTTACCCGCCTCCCGCCCACCGTCCATTTGCAAAGACCACCAACAAATTGAAGTAATAAATTCAAATTAATTCCGGGAAGTTGTAGGGGAGCGACGGCATTCGTCAGTATTACGCTCATTATGGTCGCTGGCAAATTGAAAAGTTGCCAACATCCTAATGAGCCATCCGGTGGGTGGAGCGGTGTGGTGCCCGCTTCTTTGACTGATTTATTGACATAATTCGCTGCAGCAAAACAATGTTCTTCTGGTTCGCGGTGTGTCCTTGGACAAGGACCTAGCAAACGAAAGAAGCGCCCCGGAGGCAGTGAGATGCAATCAGATGGCAGACGCCCCTTTGGCTCCGTCTGTGGTCGTATCCATTCGAGGAAATCACTCCAGGCGTCCTTGCTCTGCGAAACCAAGAGATGTGACGGCAGACTAATTAACAGCGGAGTGGCGTCAGTCACTGGCTCTGACGGTGGAATGCGATGATCAGTGTCAGCTGATAAAGGGGCGGCATGGCTGTTGTGACAGATAGACAATTCCAACAAGATGTTGATTGGTCGTCGGGTGGCTCAGTCAAAGGGTCATGTGCTTCCTCGTTCATTCGATTAAAGAGCCAACAGCGAGTTGAGGACGGGGAATATTCCTTGAGCTGGTTAAACGGGGAAAGCGAATTTAAATCATGAATCGCTGTCTACATCAATCATGAATCGTTCATTATTAATACACCAAAACAGGTTCATTGTACCCCCATATCGGTGTTTCATTTAGGAAAGGGTGTTGCCGTGCCTCTACAGCAAGCCAGCTTTGCCAACAAATTTTGCTAGTGCATTGATCGAGGTGGGAGATAGGTAGTGGGCAGGTAAATGCAGCACAGTTGCAGAAAAGGATCTGGATGATTTTCTCCTCATTCTCGTCTAGGCTGCTCCTTCAGAAATCGTTGGAGAATAGTCCGAGTCTTTTTGCATGAGCTCCTAATAGACAGTGTCCGGCAATTAGTACCACTGTCCCACAGTCGAATTAGTTTTAAATCTCTGTAGGAAGATCCGGCAGTTCTCGGGGATGTCCCAATGGCATTGTGCCCAGCAAAGCCAAATGTGGCGAATATCGCATCGCGGGATGCCCGGCAGTCAATAAACAGCTTAGAGATTATAGAGAGTGATGCCAGAAACTTAATTCGTGCGGTTCGCTAAGAGATGGCGTTACTTGTATTATTCCATTGGAAGTAGCGTTGGAAAGTTACTGTCATTTTAAAAAGTTGTCATTGAAAAACTCATAGCTCTGATGGGCAATACTTTGAATAAACAAAAAAACAACACGAATTGAGTTATAGGCTGCTGGGCTATCATGGATAAATCTTAGTTCCAAATTTTAGTATGGGTCCGTAAAAGTAGTTGAACATTTAGCAGTAATCTGGGACAGCAAAGTCATCTGGAAAAAGTAAGGCAGCAGCTTGGCGGCAAGTCCTGTGGTGATGGGGTCCAAGTATCCTATATGGTATGTATTTAGAGTACAACATCGACGCCTCGGCCGGAACGTCACCATAGGCACCATAGTCAGCCACACTACCCCGATATGCGAACAACAACGCTACCGAGATTAAGCGCAGAATAGCTCCTGCCATCCCCTGTTTCTTTGGGCCCCCTCTCGATGGACCAAGCTAACATTATATAAGATCTTGATCTTGATCGTCCCTGTCTTACTCCATGACACGGAAGCCTGGACTATCTCAAGAGCGGGTAAAGAAGCCCTTGGAATTTTCGAGAAAAAAGTTCTTCAAACTTCGATTCTGTGTGCGTTGCTTCTGAAATAAGAACATTCAATCACGAACTGTGCAATGCCATTTGTCTAGCAGGGAGTCAACGTCTATGGTGGCTTGGTCATGAAGGGTGCATGGACACTGCTCCTGACTCCGAGCCAGAGGGACAACACAATAGACGGCGAACGAAACCGATGGCGCACTCAAGTGGAGAAGGACCTCAACCAACTTGGCGTGCGAAATTGGAGGTAGCTGTCTAAGAATCGTGCCAGCTGGAGAGTCTTTTTAGCTGAGGCCATTAGAAGAAGAAGAGGAATATAGCCATCGTTGGACCAGTCATTATATGGCATAGCATAGTTTAAAAGAACTACCCTGATCAGTTCAAGAAAGATATTCAATAAGGTTTAATGGTTGGCATGCCTCTGTATTACAGGAGCCATGAGAACGTGCGCAACTCCTGTCATGGCGGAGCTATAGGAGCTGACTCCGTTGCAACTAGGGGTTGTATATGCAAGCGAAGCAATCATGAGGATATTAATATTTCAAAAGAAGTTTACCAGAAAATCTCAGCACCAACAGAAAACTGGAGGAATGAATGTGAAATGCACAGATTGAACAGCAACACGGTCTGTATACCATAAGGATCAAGAACTGATGGAGCAGGTGCAGGGCATTTGAACCCAGGACAAAATACTTTGAATCCAGGGGCTAACGCGCCAGAATCTTTCAAGCGGATACACAGTCTGTTTGATAAGGCAAAACTCTTTATGAAAACCGGTTTGGAAGTGGCATTTGCATTTGCATTAGAAGATACTTCTGCTAACATGCTTTGAATAAAAATAAATTGAAGTCTATTCAAAAACGGCATTATTCTAAAACTTTGTTTTAAAAACGACTTAGTTGGGTCAAGTCCTGCTGTATGGCGCAGAAGCATGGACGCTAACTAAAGCGGACGAGGATATTCTTGGTCGCTTCGAGAAAAAAGTCTCTGAATTATCTTCGGTCCCGTATGTTCGGATGGTGTTTGGAGGATGAGACTGAACGACGAGCTGTACGGGATGTACAGCGACATCGACCTGGTCAAAGGAGTTCGAATCTCACGTCTCAGATGGCTAGGACACGTCGAGCGACAACACAAATGGAAACACTCCAACCCCGCGGGACAACGCGGTAAAGGAAAACCACGCCTACGGTCTACGGACGCACGCAGCTAGAAGGGGACCAGAATAAGTTGAACGTCCGTGGATGGAAGCAATCAGCAAAAGAGCGGGCTAGATGGAGAGGCATTTTGGCTGAGGCCCAGGTCCACCACGGACTGTAGCGCCAGCCAAAGAAAAAGTTGGGTCAAGGAGAATTTGAACAGAGAACGTAATTTTTTTGGATTAAACTTCTTTTTGGGCATGGTCTCCTGTCACTCATACCTGGTGTACATAATCTAATAAATTATCCCCGTGGACCGTCAAACACCCGGCAAAGGTGCACGTTTGGGGATGCTTCTCAAAACAAGGATTTTGCAATGTGTTCAGGTTTACAAATAACTTCAACGCACCCAACATGGTCAAAATTTATAAGAAGGCTTTAGTACCATCTGCCCAAGGGTGGGTTAAAAGGAGGCTAGGATACCCATCACTGGCTCTGACATATTCAGTGCTCTAGGATACCATGTGTTTAGAGAAAAATTTAGGAAAATAGAAAGAAGAAACCTGTAACATTTGCATAGGCTTCTTGCGCCAATATAAGCGTAGAAAGTTGTTAGGCGTCTATCAAGATGAGCAGGAACAACCTTCGTACCCTAACAGGCATCCTTAGAGCTCACTGCAGACTCAGGTAGCATCTAAAGAAACTAGAGGTAGATCTCTGCGGATTCTGTGGAGAATATAGTGAAATTCCGGGACATGTACTGGGATTTTGTGAGGCACTTGCCCACAAAAAGCAAAGATGAGTGGGCAGGCAGCTGATATAAGAGGAAAAATTGAATTGAAGAACCATCTCTCAACCCAACCGCCTTAATGAGAGTACTTTTGAATAAATCTCTTTCACGTATGCTCAACAGGAGTCCACAACCCTCTATACGACTTTGAAAAGAACTGTATGTGAGGTGGCCTTCAGGAGAGCATGGTATGAAAAGGGAGCACAATAGACCTAAGGGTTGTGCAACAAACCTTCTATCATTAAAGTAATAGGTTCAATTCCTCGTGCGATTGCTCAATCTCCTTCGAGTCATTGGCAATGCACAGAAAGTAATGAAAGTCTGTCTCGGAGAAGCTTTCACACACTTGGCCCTTTCGGAGTCGACACAAAACTGTAGGTCCCTTCCATTCCTGACAGGACAATAGCAAGCGTGGTTGCTGCAGGTGCCAGACATTGGCCCTCGACGATCTATAGATACCATTTTACTATTTGAAGGGCATTTAAAAGAAACATCGACCTGAAGCACATTAGAAGCGCCCACATACGATACACATACACACTGACAAAACCCCTCGCATGCCCTTCATTCCATTCAGCTTAACAAATGACTCCCGTCCAAGGACGAAATCCTTAAGGGATCCACTTGGAAATTGCTTCTTTTTCCAAAAGTCTTCGACGGCACGAGACCCCTTGGCACACGAGCATAACTCGCACTTGACCGGTTTCGCATTCCAACCCTCTCACTCACTCCGGATCCCACCGGCCCATAAGTGGATGCAGGACGTGCTGCCAGTGCATGGGCATTGCTTCGGAGCCCGGATTCCCTGGAGTCCTAGCCAGAGATTGCTCATTTCAGCCAATTATTCATATTAGGTCTGGCTCTTATCTCGAGCATCCTTTCTTCAAACGAGCGCGATAATGTATGGTAATGCGTTCCTTTGTATACCGAAGCTCCTTCAATTGAAACAGCAATCCGCATCGTGAAGAATAAGCCTTAACCTCCGCCTACTCCTTTGCCGGGCCATTTGTATGGCTGCCCCACACACACACACACGCACCCACCCACACGGGGGATAGTAATGGAATACGAATGAACTTGGAGCGGGCCACTGGAGTTGATTGAAATGTAGCCAGAGCAGGTCGCCAGACACCCACTTAACCCCTTGCGAACCGAACCGATACCGAATGAAGGCATAAAAATAATAAATACACCAGCTCACAGGGTACTGGGGAGAACTTGCTCGTTTCGGTTTCGTGAAAGTTATCGGCCACCCCTCGCTGCGCCAGGTAATTGCTTAGCTACTTACGATGTCAGTCCATTGGTCTTGACAACAGTGCGAATTTATTGCGGGGCAATAAAGGATCTGCGAGGATGTCTGCTCGGATAATTATTGCCCGTTCGATAAGGTGTAAGTGGGTGAACTCCGGAGCGGGCGGCGCCCCGGTAATTACCCCAAATGGGACCTAATTGTCTTGTTTCCCGTGCGAACTGCGAGGCGAGGCAATAAAGCGATTATTTCCCATATATTGGTGTAATTTTCTAAGCACTTGCGCATTTATTATTATTGTTTAATCCCGGGGAGCTCATAAATTCCACTGAGCCAAGCAGCGCGCCGGCGGGGCATGGATTGGAGTCTGGGACGCGACTGGGTTCGTTGATCCGAATATGGGGTGCAAAGTCCCCGGAATTTGGATTTATTTTATGCGAAATTTATTCAAATGCGCACGCAGAGGCCGGAGGGCACTGATTTTATCGGTTTGTGATTCAATTTCACTTGAAAACAATTACGACACGTTATTGATGGGTAATCTGTGAGCTGCCTGGGGGTAGCCGTGCCAGTGTCAGTGCTGGGCGATTGCTGTGTTTCGATTTTCTCTTGGGGGCATGGCCGAGAGGGAGCGATTGTCACTGAACCGATAATGTTAATGATTATAGTATTTCTTCACTTGTTATGTTTCATCGTTCAAGGGCGACAGCCAGCCTATTCGGCCTACCAAGGACACGCGGACGGGTAAGAGCATGTTACCGAGTGAGTATTAATCGATTCTGTGAGCTTGGAGTGCATCCGGCAACATTGAGGTTTTGAGCAAACCATTTTGACAGTGGTTAGTAAGGCTTTTCTGGTGGATTTTAGAGTTCACCATACAAGTGACACAGCGGCCCTTTTACGCCCACTATCTTAGACACACAGCTTTTAAAATAAGTAGAATGGTTTGCATTTCATCATGCGTCGTTTGACGTTTGCAGAATGTGTAGTGGATGTTTCTGAACAAATATCGGTACAATATATTTCGGTTCAGCTGTACATACAATCATCGCAACATAAATTTCAGAGTGATGTCGGTTGTCACATTGGCTTCAGTCGTCAGACAATTCATCGCAGCGTGAAAAAATGTTGACCATGAGCACACTCTTTTGAGCCACCAACCAGACCAGACCCAATTTGGTGAGAAGTTAATACTCGCAGTAGCGGCCCGTGTTGAAGACGACCGAGAAATGTCGGTTTCGGCTTCCGTTCTGCTGAATTGGACATCGCCAGGGATCCCCATCCCGATTTAGCTTGAGGTTGGATTCAAGCCTTCAACCGACCATAGACAATACTGTCAGTTCTCTATTTGAGCGCCGGAAATATAGGCCATGTTTACAAAAAATTGTTATGTTCATGGATGAGGAAATCTTTTGACACTGCGGCTACGTCAACAAAATGAGCCAAAAGTGTTCGACGAGGCAGGCACAAGGACTGACTGTTTGGAGTGGTATATAGCATGAAGGTTCTAAAATGGACTCATTTCTTTTAAAAGGAGGAGAGAGTGCGAGGTCGAAGCCCGGCAACATCGATAGTCCGTCGCGAAGAACGGGGGCAAGGGCTATGAGAGGTCCCGAGACGATCACAATATATAATAATATATATAATATGGGTGGCGCTACAGCCCGTAGGGGGCCAGGGCCTAGCTTCTCAGAAACCACTCGTGTTGTGGGTGCTATTGTTCTCTCACGAGTGGGAGACGATAACAAATGAAACAAAAATTTTGACTAAAATTACATTTGTTGAATATAAACAAATGAAACGAAACGAATAACTATTTGCAGGTCTTCCATAGACTGACAACTCAACATCTATGCACCAAACAAACAGCTATCACTGTTTACAATAAGGAAAGGACGCTACTGAGAAACAAATAGAAGGTGTGACAATTTGACAAAGACTAGTGCAAACATACGTGGTTTATTCGGTAAAAGATGCCGAAACATGTATGCGGCATGTAAGTCAAGAGAAATCCATCAATTGGTCACCGCGATCATTCTACTTGACACCACTAGACTACTTTCTCTGGGGCTACGTCCAGTCCAGTCGACGCAAACAGGTCGACCACTTTGGGACAGCTTACATTCGATTCGCTTTTGTCGAAATAATGCGCGCAAACGGAATAACAACACGGTTGGGAGGACTGTATTGGGAAGACAATCCACCACAAGGAATAAATGCATTATCACTATCAAACTTTTGGGAATTCAACTAAGACCAGTAAAGTCGTTCTTCTATTATCTTCATTGTGTTGAGCGATATTGTGACACTGTGACACTTTCCTCAATCGAATTATAAAGCATGAACAGCAAAGCTCCTCCCTTGAGCGAAAAATTATCGGGTGAACCTGAGAAGATATTGCAAGCAATCTTCATTGGATGGCGAAAGGGTAGCGCGGTTAAACAGTAGCACAGCTCTGACCCTACAGACATTTAGGCTAAGCTCATTAAATGTATGGAGTAGATTCCAAAAATCCAGAAAGACTTTATATTGATCGGAAATCGTTGCAAAAGCTGCACTACCTCAAAATCCAAACTCAACAAACTACAAGAACTTAATAAATTGATTTGGAGTGAGTTGAACAAAAAACATGACTGGGTGGGGAAAATCCCTTGGCAAGGAATCAGACTTTAGGAAAGACGACGCACTGTTATGCGACTTCTTTAACATAATTGTCGACAACATCATGCGGAATTTAGACGTCAATAGAGGCACGATCTTCCACAACCCTTGCAGCTGCTCGCATATGCAGAGGACATTGACATTGTCGGAAGAACTCAACGGGCTGTCAATGGCTCGCATTTGCGAGCATCGAGAGGGAAGCAGCGGTGAATGAAGGTAAGACAAAGTAAAAAGGTCCATCAACACCGACAGCTTGGACAAAGTGTCACAATAGACAGTTAGAGCTTCGATGTAGTTAAAGACTTGGTCTATCTAGGCAGTGCTATAATCTGCAGAAATGACATCACCACGGAGATGAAACGAAGGATATCTTCGAATCATGTTCGGTGCTGTCTGCGAAGAAGGAGGCTTGGGGCAGAAGACTGAACGACGAACTCTACGAGCTGTAAAGCGACACTGTCCTAGTCAAACGAATTCGATTGTCTCGACTCAGATGACTAGGACATGTAGAGAGAATGGACACTAACGCTCCGGCTTGGAAAGTCGTCTAGGCCAACCATGAGGGGAAACACGGTACAGCATAACTGGC
Source organism: Eristalis arbustorum (assembly GCA_916610145.1). Lineage (NCBI taxonomy): Eukaryota > Metazoa > Arthropoda > Insecta > Diptera > Syrphidae > Eristalis > Eristalis arbustorum. The sequence continues at coordinate 34,858,322 of OU744317.1, forward strand.
TGGAAAGAGATCTTAATCAGCTGGGTGTACGAAACTGGAGGCGCTAGTTGGAGATGAATGCTGACTGAGGCTCAGGCTCGCAGCAGTTTGTAGCGCCACGCAAAGAAGAAGAAGAAGTGGACGGTGGACCTCGAACTCGTAGCAGCATTTTTAAAAGACAGAATTTCAGACAAATAATAGAATTTAGACAAAATAAACTCCTATAAATCTTAGATATTAGTTGCCACAGTTCACAAAAAATCTGTTCTGCCACGGACATACTGAGTACATACGTACATACTGCTTCTGAGTTCTTACGTCTGGTTTCTAAGTTTCGATTGTTTTGATTGACTTAGACTCATGCTTGTATTCACGCATGGATACACCCTAACATGCTTACACTCCAACGTACATTTCAAAAATGTCTGCCCATGATTGCTCATCATCAAAAACAGCCATTTTTCACTTCATTTCAATTCTTATTGGAACTACCACAGAGCTCGTTTTTTAGAAATAAAACTTCCGTCATTTTGGATGGACGATCGAATATATACTACCAAAATTTGAAAACTATTTAACATGTCCTTCAGCCGTCGTTTCTCGGGCTCACACGATCACTATCAATCTGCATCAGTCAGACCACGCTTGTCCGGTACATTTCCCTACATGAAAGCCTCTCATACCAGTCTTTGCCGCTCACTGTTGTGCCGTGATAGTCCATTCAATGCAGACCACATGAAGCCCTTCACAAGACAATACTGCACACCATGTATTGCAGAAGACATTTCCCAGTTGTCCAAACTGAGCGCTTAAACTATGCTCAATACGACTTCTGATACTTTGAAGTTGAATACTTAAGTTGGCAAGCACACCCCCATCGGAACAAAGGTTGCCTTGGAAGGTTGGTGTTTGTGTTCTGCGTCAGTCATCCTCAGTTGTGTTATCTCATTCAATTCTCGATAAGCCCCCAGCATCAACTTGATGAAAGTTCACATGTCCCCTGCACTAGATGATTGACAACTTCCACGGCGTAGTTCAACCGTCTCATCCTAATTCATTTCTTTTCCCTTCAGTCATCCGTGTACGTATCCACCACGTAATAGCTCCTCTTCCAAAAGTCCCCACCCTCAAGGCATAGTTCTCGAGCCCAGGTGGTAACATCCTCACCAACAACTTACGCCTGAGATGCCCTCAACGCACTTCGCTCTGAGCACCGCTCTTGTGGCATCCAAAATATTCCGATTACAATCTGACTTCCTCCGAACCGGAGTGCATGTGCATTTGAGCAATTAATCCCCCTTTGTGATCGTTTCCACTTCAAGCAGCCAACTGCAATCGGGGAACATCAAATCGCAGCTTCCGTTCATCAGCCACACCCCCAGACCACCGCCAGCCAAATTGTTTTCAACAAGCCCATCAAGACGGATAACACAGAGCTCTCCAGCAGCTGCACAACAACACCCCGCGTTCCCCCAGCGGATGGTATTAATCCCTTGAATCTGACGTGGAGGGCTCTCTGTTCGTCGTGTCGTGTTCGCACACGACCCTGGAGCGGGGTGGCGGCGTGCAACTACAACTGCTGTTTACTCACATCGTCAGAGTGTAGTTGGCACCTCGCATATATCCTCTCATTAAGCGTGTTCTTCATCCCTTCTTCGGCAGTCCTTGAGGCGGCATTTGCCACACACCCACACACGACGCACCCTTGAGCGACGAGATGAGGGGACTTGTTGAGGTCTCTCACAGAAGACGAAATGAGGACAACTCAGAGCACTGAGATAAGGCTTATCCTCGTCCACGGTTGGGCGGGTGGTTTATGTTTCACAGACGAGTGCGCTTCTTGAAAGTTTTCCTTCGGATAACTGCCTCCGGAATGAATCCTCAACTTGGGCCGTGGCGGGGGAGCCTCGCTGAACTGCTCGGGATTTGGACGACCGATAGACAGAGCGACCTTGGCATCGGCATTGGCGAATGTGATGTGTTGCGGTGCTGTGTCTGTATACCGTGACGTCGGAACATCTTGCCTCCCTCGCCCGCGAGATCAAAGTTGAGCAATAAATGTGACTCACTCTTGCAAGTGTCGGTGATTTGTACCACAGTCTGGCGGTGGCCGCCTGAGTTTGAGTTTGAGTTCAGTTTCCCGCAGTAAACCGATGAAATGAATTATAATCCGCCGACGTGACAAGCGATTTCTAGTCAAAACTAATGTGCAGCGATACCGATCGTGCCGCGCGCCTTTAATCAAAAACTTTACGGCCCTTGGCAGCGGGCGCAGTCGATTTGCACGGCACCCGACGGCAGAGGTCGTTAAACACGTTTTAAGGGCGTTTTTATGGGCCAGCGTATAGGCCTCGCGTATCTGGGAACAATCTGAAATGAAGATGCTAACATATTGGCCGTGATTTATTGCTCCATCCGAGAGCATCCCGACGCGGGGGTATCTGCATCAAGATTGCCTCGAGGAACGACAATGTCGGCCGGGTGATGACGACTTGATGGCAGCCACTGTGCTGTCACCTAGGCGACGCGATATGTAATTCGGGTGGTTTTTATTGCCGCGCATATTTATTACCCCGTTACCGTGCGGGGGGTCTGGGGGTGAAATTATGATTGAACAAATGAATTGGAGTTGCTCAGAAGACACGCATTGGGGCAGGCGTGTGACACTGAAATTTCCAAACTTATGACGATGATGCTGATTTTATGGAAGGGGCGGTGAATGGAGGTGTGGTGTGGATGGTAACACAATGTCTTTTGAGCGATTGAATGTGAAACTATTCCCAAGACATTTTCGAATAAAAACCTATATAGATTTTAGAAAGAGAAAAGAGGTTCATTCGTTTTTGTTGGGACACCCTGCCGGCTTTTTTAGGACAACATGGACGCTTGGTTGCAACAAGGGTGGGAATCTCTAGTCTTATATACGAGTATTCTAAGTCGAAACGGAGATCGTTCTTTTATTGGTCGTTCAACTCAAGTGTAGCTAGAACCTACAGAATGCTTACGTCGAAAGTAATCGGCAACGATATATGGTTGCAAGAAGTAGCGGAACATTTAGGCACATTTAGGCTTCCTACCACCGCCGACCCTGGTGGCCTGTGGCATTGTGCGTATGTGCATCGACCTCAACCTCGACGCATTAGGTTCGATTCCTGCGATTTTTAGGGCCCCACCTCCTTCGAGTCACCAACAATGGTCATAGAGTATTTCCTGTCTAGAAAAAGCTTCTCAAACTTCGCCGTTCAGAGTCGGCATAAAATACCAAAATACAATACCACCTCTACGGGCTGTAGCGCCACCCATATATTATATATATACCACCACCGACAAGAAATCCGTGGTATGAGAATCAGTGAGGCAAAAAAAACGTGCAATCCACAACGTATACGGCATACGACCAAGAGGAGTACCGGGCGAAAAGACTGAGGGAGAAGAAGCTCCGACTTCAAAGACAAGGCCTCTTGTATTCTTCCATCTCAAGGATATCGAAGAGTCTATGGACAAACAAGGATCTCTGTAGGCTTTCTATGAAAAAAAAAAAGGCAAAAGCCTTGCCTGAGTTTTAAATAATCAAACCAACTGCACAATTTGAAAAGACGAAAGCATGCCCATAGTTGAAGCTTTGACGGCAATTGAAGGACATGTACCAGCTGCTCTTACGGACAATGAGGACAAAACAAAATACATGGCGTGGAGCAAGAAACAATCAATACACATACAGGCCAACATGTAACAAATCGCCAGCTATAATTTTGCATTCATAAAAAAGTTTGTCAACAATGCGAATCACGCCTTAGTTTAGATCCGACGTAGAATCACCCTTGGGAAGCGATGTCACTTCGGATTGTCAAAACAACGGGGCTCGAAACTCCTGACTCGAAGGACCAAAATCATGTTCTGCAAAACTCGCGTACTCTCTGCCAGTGCTGCTTTATGGAGCAGAAAGCTGGAACCTGAACAAAACTGCTAAGCTGATTCTTGGCGCCTTTGAGAGAAAGATTCTGAACTCTTCGTCTTAAATGAATAAATATTTTTAGTTACTCAGGCAGCTCTTAAACCTCTGAAGAACTTTTGTTTCATATCAAGAGTGTGACAAAAAACACTCAACGCACTGGCTAAGAAAAACAGTTTATAACCGATATGGGTGCCAGGACATGCAAACAAATTAAAAGCATGAAATGCAGATAAACCGTTTATAATATTTGGCATATTATAAAATTGAACATTCAATTCTGGAACTGTTTACACAGTCCAAACCACTCCCCACGAAACTATTACCTGTACAATATTGGGCACAGCTACGTAATCACTGTGGACGATATCAGAGCGACAATCAGTGCTATTTGCGCTCTGTGTAAACCGCCACAGAAGGTAATATACACACACTAAATTAATCAAAATTCCTACCGATTGTCCAAATCTGACATAATGTAATGAAAAAACACCTTATCCTGTATAAACTGTCAGTAAACTAGCGAGGTTGTTAGTTTTTTCAAGGTAGTCTTATATCAAGAAAAAGGAACAATGGATTTATTGTGGTCGCGGGACAATGTGATTTCTTATTCACTTTCCATTTTCTTCAATTCAATGTTCGTGGTGTCATATACTGTCTCGGTTCAATTCTAGTCCCAATCAACTTTCAGGACAGTCGAGGCTTTGTAGAGAGAAACACGAGTGTAGAAGCTAGCCGCTGGTCCACCACGAACTGTATCTTCACACAACTTGGACATCCGACCTCAGAATCAGGGATGCATTGAACGTTGGCGGCGAGACCTTCTTGTGAGAGTTCACTCCAGCCATTTATATTTACTAACGTCTACACGGCGTTCAGGGCTCTCTAGAAGCACAAGATATGATAAGTATGTGCTAACACGTGCTGCTAGTTTGTTAGAAGTTTAGTAAGAAGATTTGAACAGCGTTCCCTTTGATACACATCACGGCAATGACCGTTAGCGTCGGTCTGTTGAAAGAGAACCATTTTTCAGACACAGCAGATCAGAATTGACTTGTTAGATAAGTCTCTAGCTGATACGTCGAAGCGGTTGTGGACGGATGGTCTATAGTCGATGGCAATAATCTTTGCAACTGACCATGAAGCGGTTGTACGCTCTATTATCTCCCAAGGTGAATAATTACTAAGGCCTGAACTATTTTCTCTCCTTCCTTTCAGCACAGTAAAAACGAGCTACTTTCTAGTGCATTCCAAGGCTGGACAGCGTTTGATGTGTATTTGATTTCCTTTTGCGACCAGAGTTCCCTCTTGTAGTCAAGAAACCGTTTGACAACGTGTTCCAAACGTGCAGCTCACTTTCTTCTACCAGATCGTGTACATGTCACTTAAGCTGTCTGATATGTGGTGAAATGAAGTAGAATATCTCCAGTGCTGATCTCTCGAGACTTGAATGCGATACAGTCTCATATTTTCTTCAAGTCTGAAAGACGCTATAAGGTCTTAATGGTTCTTGGAGCGGATCATGTATCATTTGATTGAAGGCCAAGATTGTACAGCATCGATCTGATCTATGTGCTTCCGTGAAGTGGAACCAATTTATTCGTGTCTAACACGGTGGTACGTACAGCACGACCGCTATCTGACCAAATTAATGATCATGCAAACACGAATAGATCTTGTCTTGCGTCCAACTGCCCTTCACTCAACCTCAATCATTCGTCTATCCATTCGTAGACGCCCTCCGCAACGGCCACATCAGAAGTGCATTAATCTTCCTATTTCCCGTCACGGGCTGTTGCCCGCACAGAATCTGCATACCTCAATTACTTCACTGTTGCATATTTCACGAAATGTTCGCACAATTACCTCGAATTCCCTCGCAAAACCGTGCGAAAAGGTGTTCACATTTAAATAAAATTCCAATACGGTCACGCACGGCATGCACCGGAAATACGGGATAAAACAGCATAATCAACACGCAGCACCACCAGCCACCGCACAGTCTGGCACACATTGCATCAAAAGTCCACCGCGCACAAGCAATTGAGCCGGTAACTCCCCCGTGGCCAAGGGTTAACCTGCACAAAACGCAACCGCATTAATCATTCGCAACCCCTTGCTGTGGCACCCCTTCCAGACAGCGACACTGACGACTGTGTGTCTCATTTGAGGTTTTTTCGTTTTAATTGTCCTGCTCATTAATTTACACCAAGCCCCTGGTGCGGGAGGACTCGACATGTGGCAAGAACAACACACATCAGACGGCCGCCGGTGACAATAATCTTTGTGAAATTAGGGGGAACAAATGTGTCCTTTCTCTTGTGTGCGAATGTGTGTGTGTTGTTCTGTTTGAGTGAAACTCCCAATTGGATTTACAACCCCTAATTCGGTGGCAGTTTGAGATGCGCTGGTGGCGTGTGCACCTGCTTGGATTTCTTTTGTCGGTTAGACAATTTCAAATTGACAGCACTTGTTGTCTGTTTTGTGTGCGGGTGAGTTTCGCGTGAAGATGGGTGTGGTTAGTGGATGGATGGTACCGGGTGTCTCTTTGGGGTTAGTGGGAATTAGATAAATTATTCTGTTGAATTATTGTTTCATTGAGTGTGGTAATGCAAAAAATAGGGAAATCAATTCTTGCTCGCAGGAGGTGGAGCAACAATAAGCAGTGGCTGTACAATAGGGACGCATTAAAACGTCAAGGACCGTAAGTAAACCTCAATATCTCCTAAACTAGGCAAAAATTTGCATTTTAGTGCTTAATATTTTGTGCGTATTTCGTCGAGATCTACAAAATGGCTTTTTCGAATTTTGGCTCCCCGGAGACCGAAGACGTGCCATGACCTGGAAGTTCACTCAACTCAAGTTCCGATTATTTGAGAATTTGTAGGGACTAAAGATATATTAGATGGCCAATAGCATCATTAATTTAGACGGAAAACACAAGTACTTCTAGCTCAGTAACTGCTCAGTAAGTTGTTTCGTTGCTGCTTCCAGTGTAAAAGTGTCACTGAGTTGAGGTTCTAAAAAAATGCCTTATTAGATTAATACCTCATAATCCGTAATTTGTTTTTCTTTTACGTAAAATTGTCCTCTATTAAATAAACCTTGCAAAATGTTCCTCTTTTTAAGAAATATTGTGAAGCCATCGCATCACCCTGTGTCACAATTTCGCAATATCGCCGTTCTCGCTCTCATCACTGACAACCCATTCCGTCACAGCTGTCACTTCACATTTGTTTACCTCACGCCCTTAACGCCGGTTGTTTGCGCCGCATTTCACCTTTCATTTCATTTCATTTTCATTTAACGCGACAAAATACAATCAAATCCATCCCACCTGACATGTCCATCAGCAAGTACTGCGCGACAAACTGAGTGCAAGTGTCGTGCCGTGTCACATCTCCTACCAACGAGCTTCATTTCATTTCATCCAATCAACCGGAGTGCCCAGCAAATGCACGCAAAGGGGTGAGTTTCAAGTGGAGAGTGCTCCAACACTCGGTTAAAATATCGGAATTTTCTCAACTTTATTGAATGGAACAATAAAAGCCGGCACTTAATTATGAAACACCACGAGCAATTAACTCATTCTTGGCAATTTCTAGAGAAACACCGGGCAACCGAGTAGGGGTTCGCCTTCTGCAAGTGTAATGCTCCAGTGGTTCTTTTTTGTTGTTTGTATTTTGAGTTCCCTGCTGTCGCTGCTGCTGCCGGTGCAGGCCGGGCATGAGTGTATCGTATTTTTGAAGTGTATCGCATTTGCTTGGCAGCCGCCAACGAACAGTGTCTAATCTAATTGGAGTCAGAGAAGGTGGTTCTGTGCTCGCTTTGTGTGTTGTTCTGCTGCCTAGTGGCTTCCGTGTTGTATTGTGTGTCCGTGTCCGTGTCGGTGTCCGTGTCCGTTCTATATATAGAGAACGGGGGAAGCGCGTCTGATGAATATGCCATGTTCTTCGTGCCGACTTACGCAATTTTGTATTGTAATTTGATGAATTTTTTCTCTCTCATTTCGAGAAACAAACTCACAGTTTCATGCGTGTCTTCCTCTCGAAATAGCGTGAAATAGAGTGAACGTGAATCCGTCCGCGCTAGTACATCACGACTCATCGCCATCGCCATCGCCAGCACCGCCACCAGCAACCCTAAGCGAACGCGAAGACGTGCTGTTTTCTGCGTTTGAGTTATGATGAGTCTTAGTCGATGCCTTTAGAAATCCGTCAGTTGAATGTACTTTTGAGTGGCAAGTTGGCACTCGGCGGCGACACACTTGACCGGTAAAACTAAATCGCAATTCAAATCAGTAAGCCAGCAACGGCTTTGTCGGCAACGTCGTGTGTTTGTGTGCGCGGGCATTAGTGGTTCATTCACTTTCGGTCGTTCTTCCTCGCCCAAGTCAGTGGTTGATGCCACCGGACGTGGGATTAAGTGTTGATTTTGTAAACCCCTTCGACTTTACATATCGAAAATCGATTACAAAGTGATTTCGTGTGTCTCTTGGACTAGAGGACAGAAAAGAAAGCCCAACTGGAGTCAGAGTCGCAGTCGGTCGGAGTAAGTCATCGTCATCCCCTAAGTGTCAGAGTGTCGTTTTTATGTGCTTGTGAATGGTATTGCATGCGTGCGTGATGTTGTTACACACGTTTTACGAGGACGCGTTGAAATAATAAATAATGCTTCAGTCCTTGAGGAGATAACCGAAACGCGTTTGGATGTTTCGCCTGCATGCTATGGCGTATCGTATTTGTCAATTATATCCTCAAGAGTGATGAAGACGTCCGTTGTGTCCTCGAGTGGAGGATTCCAGGCGGGGGTTGGGACTGTGTTGCGTAAAAAACAAAAGGAATGGGTTTCCGTTTGTTCGACGCCGAACTAGAAATTGTTTCTCCGTGATTACTCGGCCGGATGAATTGGATTTTATTGCTGAGTAACATGAAATTGTTGAAATTGACGTGGGGAAATAGAGAATGGGGCTGGAGAGGTGTAGGAGCACGACAGTTTGACCTTCAATTGGTTCGAATTGGGAGCTATCCGCTTTCAATTTGTTTCCAATTATGTCCACAGGATCCCATTTTCCTTCTTTGAATTAAATTTTTCTGGAAGTATGGATATACGTAGCATATTGATTGTGCTCCGTGATCTACTGAGTTTAGCTTCGAAACTATACCTCTTCGCAATGCCGCTGCCAGTCAAGCAGATAGTACTGCTATTTCCAATTACTCATTGCGATATGCTCGTACGCCGTCTGTGTCCAGAAATATAGTAGAATCTTGCTAAATAGCTCGGTGGGCTGAATCATCTCATTGTAGACTTTTCAGTAAACAAGGTCTTGCTCACCCCCGTGGTCTAGCTGTTAGAATACCCTGCCATAAAAATAGCAAAATAAAACAATTCAATCGTCGCCTCCTTTTCCAAACAGAACAATACAGTAATACGATCGCCTATGCCATAGTCAACCCTCAACCCCGAGGGTTACACGAACACGGCCTGTGCCATTGACTGCGGTAGACCGTGGCGTTGTCGGTATGTGCGTCTCTCAGTTGCGACGGCGGCATCCAGGTTCGATCCCTACTCTGTGCGACAAAAACCAACTTTCACGGCACCACTTCTTGCTCAATGCTCAAAGATTACTTCTGTCTAGAAAAAGCTTCTCAAACTTGAACGTTCGGAGTCGGCATAAAACTTAAGGCCCCATCCACTCGTGAGAGAACAATAGCACGCTCCACAGGAGTGGTTGCTGAGAAGCGGGGCAATGGCCCTCTACGGGCTGTAGCGCCACAAATGTAGAACAAGTCAGTCTTCAAACGGATCTCGTACGGTACGGAAGTCTTTAGAAATATTCTAAACTAGCACGAAATCTATTGAAACATATATTTCACGGCGTGAGTGAATAGTTTAATTAAGTAAGCAGGTTTTTTTCATTTCATATTTCTAACACCAGTAAGTCCTGGGCAGAGTTCCTTTTACCTCTACAGAGAGGCTTCTAGTTACTTACCTTGCTTCGCTGAACACTGCATGACGCACTGGTGTGCACTTGAAACACAGTTCAGTCTTACAAAAGTATTCTATTGGTTTTCGGTGTCAAATTCTGAAAGGACTTTACAGCTAGGGATTTTCTAGTTTTTCTCTAATCCATCTGAGAGCACGAATTGTCATGTGTTGTAAATTTTCTTCCTTATTAACTTCATAGTCATTTCTATTCATGAAAGTTATTTGGTACTCACCACGATTAACAACAAGATTTCAAGCGAATCTAGGTAATTAGGGCATCTTTGCCAAAGTCATTGGTAAACACAGTTTCCACGGGATCACACCTAGCAACTATGCCGGTGAACCTGTACCCCTCTCTGTGACTAGAACGCGATTATCGCACCTCAGCACCCATAAAGGAATGTTTTCTTGATGATGATTAATCAACTTTTTACCAAATCCGATTAACATCAGGCACTCCTCCAGTATTCTTGAAATTCGAATCTGTCAAGGAATACATATACGCAAAGCATCATCTGGTTGTAGCCAAGATAAGACTGTGCATCCAGGAGTGTAGAAAATTCAACACCATTTGGAGTCAATCGATCATGCAAGTAGAGTCTCTCAGAACTACTCTTTAAGATCGGCGCATGGCCTACACAGGCAATCGAGAAAATTGAAGGCGTTCTCAAAAAGCCACTGATGTGCTGAGTTTCAACTCCTTGATCGACAACGGGTGCAAGTAAACACATTCAGTGAAACTGTCACATTGCCATGTACACTCAGCGGAAGAGGAACAGTGCACAAGTTTCAGACAGAATCTTCTCGAGATAAAGGTCGATGTAGTCGATTAAGAGAAACTAGTCCCGCTGGCGTCAAAATTCGAAGATTATCTACATATAATGCACATAACCAATTCATTATACGCTTACTCCTACCATCTTCCCTATTCTTTACTATTGACTTTTAAAAAACGAGACGGCTTGAAAATAATTTTTTTTTCTGTCTAACCCGAAATTAGCTTTCCATTGTTGTGCATGTCATTCGGTTTAGTAGAACGGTGTATAAGCGTGCGACAAAAATTGGCAGCACGTATTTATTTATTTGCATATTTATCCTCCACTCTATATTCGCAATGTTGTGCGTTATTTTCTACCAACGTCAAGATATCGTGACCGAAGTCGAATGAAGCATGCAGTGCTCTCTTGGAAGACGAGAAGCATGAACGACGAGTGTCATTAATCGGACAAACGATTCCCAAGAAAGGAGGCCTCTTTGACTTCCTTTTCTTTTCTAACTACCCTTATCTTCGCGTACATAACTTTATCAACCACCCGAGTACGTTACCAAAGTGTATCTAGGCCTTGGAAGTCGACAATGGATCGTATCTTCATACTACGTGCGATCCTCGAAAACATCCAGGAAATGGAGATAGACACTCACCACATTTGCACGTCATTTTCAATGTCCGATATGACAGTGTGCAGGGAGGTTAACCATAACCCACCATGATCAGTCTTGCAATTCGTGCCAGGTTCTTTAGGTTGTGCAGGGAGGACGAAGCTGAAGAAAACGTACTGTCCTTCGGAGTTTATCCTGCATTGTCCCAGGGGCTTGGAGTGGACAAGTCGTCTTGTAGCAAATAGCCATCACAGCTAGCACACACAACTCTGTGCAGTAATTGTTCACACAAAGTATCAATGATTTTCTTCTTCTAATGGCACTACAGCCCGTGGTGAACCTGGGCCTCAGCCAGCAAGCCTCTTCAGCTGGCACAATCATTAGCCAGCTGACTTCAATTTCGCACGCCAAGTTGGTTGATGTTCTTCTCCACTCGTGTGTGCCATCGGTTTCATGGGCATCCTCTATTCCGTTGTCCCACTGGTTCGAAATTGAAGAATCTTCATGCTAGAGCAGTGTTGTCCATGTGATTTACATGGCCTATCTAGGAAACAACGGTCACTCGAAACGCATCTCCACTTGCTCTTGATTAATTCTATGTTTCTGTCATTTCGCCGCAGAGTAGAACTATTGTCTCCTTCAGTTCATTTCGCCGCAGAGTAGAACTATTGTCCTCTTCACTTTATTCGGATCGAATAAAAGCCACGCCAAATTTGTCTTTTGAGAAAGAGTCCCAGTTCATACATCAGGCTCAGGCTATGGCTTAGGCTCAGGCTCAATGTTTGGCCAGCTGTGGCGGTTCCGCGTGTGCTTCCTCCAAATAAAAAAATGTCCATCTCTCGCGTATGCTAAAGATATTACCAATAGCCTTAAATGCTAGGAATCAAGACACAGCTCACGTCGATGGTATAGAGGGAGAGAGGGAAAAAGATATGTATCTATGTACATTGCGCTTTTACTACTATTCGTGTAGTGCGGCTGAGAAACGAGTCTCTACATTTGACTGTCTTTTCGAAAGCAGACTTAAGGGCATTCCTAGACGGGTATTGCGGGTGAATTCATGGAGAGGAGGAGCAATGCAATTGGCTAGCTCACTTCAGCATCGTTTTCGCAATGACGCCATAAGTACACAATCAGCAAAAGTGTTGAATCAATTTTTGACTTCTCTGTCTCTCTGACTGTTACTCTTCAAAAAAATCTTGGAAAACGCAGTCGTTCGTATCCACCCTTCGTGCGACACCTGATACATAATGCAGTTCAGTTGTAAAACAAAAGAACCTTTCAAAACATACATCAATTTTCGGCATCTGCCTTACCGAAGGGCCCTATCAGCCATAAGCCTCTCTAGCAACAAATTGATTGACATCATCTCGGATCTCACGGCTATACCAATCGCTTCCTCAACCTTTACACAACGAAAAACGTTCGCTACAGGGTGACCTGAAAATGCCCACATCACAAAAATCAAGAATTCCATACCATCCCGCCTCAGGATCAACACTAACTTCGACTGCTGTTTCCAAGAAGCCCCCAAACAATGAAAACAAAAATTGACTGCTTTAGTTGCTTCCTGTCTCCTTGAGTTCCGATTCGACTTGAAACTCCATTTCTCTGAATTCACAAATCGCGTAATTTCCTATCTTCGCCAGACATTTCCTGACTCCCAGAGCGAATAAAGAAGAAACCAATTATTTTCAGTGTGCTGCCTAATCCGAAAGTCAAACAGTATCGCCGTCGCCTTGTATCACGTCCAAGACATCCCGTTCCGCAGACCCGCTTCCAGAGGCCCTCAATCAACAGCCAAGTGATTAGCTTCGCTCCCCCAAGTCGCGCCGCGGCTTTTCAAAAATCCTCCTCAATAGACGACAAAGCCAACAAGAGTCATTGACAAGTTGCAGTCCAATTAAACAGAACAAATAAGAACCTTGAACCAGCCAATTAGCGTCCCCGGCGGTGGCACACGGTGTGGGAGGTGTGAAGCACAAAGCGCGGTGATTGTGAATCGAACGGAGGCCGTATCACATCACCGGCGGCGGCGCGTACAAGTGTCTCCCGCTAATTACCTCGACGTCCATTAGTCCAGTTCTCCAGTTCGCCCCAGATGATTTATCCGCTCGTCGAGAGGCTGCTCTGCAAATCGGATTGACTGCCTGTTTGGTTTTGTTTCCCTTCTCTTTGATTCGCCTCGGCGTTCCTGCTGAATTTGTTTACCGAACGCGGAGAGGCCGGGCTGGCTGTGGAAATATGCTTGATGGGAGCCCTCGTTGTTGCTGATGAGGATTCCAAGTGGAATATTGACCGCCCGTCGGCCGGGAATCTTTAATTGTTTATAAACACCGATCCGGTTTTTATGGATTTGCTCTCTGGCGGTTCGTAAAGATCATTGGGGTGGCACTGCTTGTTTACCCGTGTTTGCGTTCCGAAAATACCTCGTACTTGACTGGAGGGGTTACCTAATTGCGCCAGGTGACGTGAGGAGGTGCTGCAGCGCGCGGAAGGACTCGCCGGCGCGGTGAGTAACCGGTGATGCCATCTGTCCGGGGCGGCACACTTGTGTCAGCTCCTAATCCATCAAATTTTATTGCGCTCTGTACACCGCGTGGACGTGGCGCCAAGTGTATTAAGTGTCCATTAGTGTCGCCCCGATCCGATATCCGAAGGCATTTCGTGTCAGCATGAAACGCGAACGCAATTTCTGCGTTTAAAAATAAATGAACGTGTACGCGGGTGAGTCAAGTGAAGCTGTGACATGCGTGAGATTGAATGACTTTCCGGTGATGACATGCTGGTGCGTCGGTCGGTTGGCTGGCGGCAGACCGATGGCGGATTGTGAAAGTCACCCGGTCACATGTGAGCAGAGTTCTGTGGAAACAATAACTGTCGGGGGGATGTGGCCGCCCATCGCAATCAATTTTCGGCGGTCGTGGGGAACACGAACTAGTCCACCAGAACGGGCCCGCGGTGATTGTTTGTCATCGTTTTCGGGGAGGAGTTGGATCAATGGGCTGCGTTGCGTTGGGGTTCGCGTGACCTGTGATAGGTGCGCGTTTGCCCGAAACTACACATCAAACTCTCTTTTATTGACATTTCAGGTCACTAGAGTTATGACATGGCTGAGGAAGCCGGATCTGTGCCACATTCGTGACATATTCGCCGTGGTTTTTGCAGGGCAGGTTTATAGGCGCTTTGGTTGTGGGGAAGGAGGAGGACTTTGGGGACAACCATCGTGGGCTACCCACAGACTGCTGGCACCAGAGGGTGTCAGAGATTACTACTCGGGACTCTGAAGTCTTTCTTTTACCATACTGTGTTCCAAAGGAGCTGAACACCAACAGCTGACATGAATTTGATGTCAGCGCCGGTTAGGTTGTGTTAAATAATGTGGCTCCCATCATCAGCGATGGATTCATTTAGACCCAAGGATCCATTGTGTTGCCACTGAGCCGGTTACCGTCTGTTTCTCTGTTCCTAGACGTCCGAATTGATTTGACATCTAATTCGGATCAGTCCGCTAATTCGGTATGAGTACATCCATGGAACATCGCTTCATCGAGATTCGGACCAATTCACCAGTCGCTTCTGTAAAATTCTAGGCTCTCTGTAAGTTACTTTGGACTTTGTCGAAGGTGAGACTGATACATTTTCACAGTATTTTTCTTTCAAAAATTGCCAGCTTCTTCATACTGGTCTTAGAGAATCCGCTTTAAAATCGACCTTATTAGCTACTTGTAGAACAGCAGCTTTGTCGTCACAAATAGTCCTCAGTCCTTCCTCAGTCAGTCAGTTACAAGTGGCTGTTGAACTTTTCAAAATACTTGGCGTTTTTGTTAGTTGATATTTCCGTATCGTTAAGGAATACCAACTATTTTTATACTCCCACATTTGCTAATTGTCCTGTATCCACCTTGGGATGGTTTCCTCAAACTCACATATACTAATTTTCCACCATTTATGTGAAGAATGTCCGCTGTCTGCTTGGCTATTAGTGGTTACAAGTTACCAGCACGATCATTTTCCTCGCGCCTATCTACGCACTGAACTACATCTCTGTACACTTGAATCACTGCAGAGCTGGTTAGCGGTTTAAGCTCTATTCCGAGATGGGAGACGGCCCCTTTTGGGCACACACGATACACATGAACTTCGATTTTCTGATACCGTCATGTGAGCGTTCAGGTTTTCGGGGCTTGGTAGATTTGTCAATTATGTATCCTGCGCAAACTGAATACACTCAAGAACCTCGCTCAAAAGTCTCGCTCCCTATCTACGTAAATGTCAGTTGAATTTTGTTTAAGTTCCCGGAAGCAACACGGACATTTTGACATTCGCCAATGCCTATGGCTACTTTTCGCTTGACTTTGAAATAAATACGTAAAATACATGTAAGTCATGTAGCGACTTTGACTCCAAAATCGCTTGTCTCGTTGGAAAATGAACACACGGGAGTATACATCTGCTTGACATTAGCGCTGGCTACGAACAGTGGTGGCCGTGGCGTTGTGGGTATGTGCGTCGACCTCAATCTCGACGTCGTAGGTTCGATTCCTGCTCTGTGCAACGAAAACAATTTTCACGATCCCACCTCTTTCTAGTCACTGACAATGCTCAAAGAGTATTTCCTGTCTAGAAAAAGCTTCTCAAACTTGGCCGTTCGGAGTCGGCATAAAACTGTGGGTCCCTTCCACTCGTGAGAGAACAATAGCACGCACAACATGAGTGGTTGCTGAGAAGCTATGCCCTGGCCCTCTACGGGCTGTAGCGCCACCCATGTAAGAACAGTGGAGGTGTTAAATGCTTTCTATCTTTTTCATTTATTCAGCTTCTGCAGAAGTCTTTGTTGAAGTTGCAACGACGCCTAATTTCTTGTAGTGATCAATCAAGTGTCCGAACCTGTCCTGCCAACCACCACCCGCGTCAACCATGAAGTCTAAAAAACCCTAAACTGTTCTGGGAGCCTTCTTTTAAAAGACGTACATAGAATTGTTTAGAAAATTGCGTCACTTTACAATGTCTATTCTCCCGTCACCCTTTCAAACCATTAGCGAACAAATGAATGAAGCTACTGACGGAGATGTGCATGTTAAGAATCACGTCGTTCTTGAGTTGCCTTGCTTATCGGGCCGATCGGACTACGCGGCTTTTTTATTTCAAAAAAATGGGTTTCTTGTGTGCTGTAATGTGTATCAAGTAAAGATGACTATTTTAGACGAAAGTTAAGAGCACTCCAATAGAGCCTTTCAACATTGGCAGTTGATAGCCACATTCTTTAAGCTGCCGCTGCAAAATTGAGAGTCATTTATTCTGTCTGTTCTGTCAAATCACCACGGAAAGACAGCGTTCAACAATACGTGCAAATGGTGAATTTATCAAAATTATGCTCAGGCAAGGTCACAGCGATGAGGACAGTTTCTGAATAAATGGAAAGGGACTATACCAATCCACATGAGATCTTAGAGCGTCCAATGCATGCAATGAAACAGTTTGGTGGGGAAATTTGAATGGCGATGGCATCAATCCATATTTCTTGGAGAACGATGACCAGGTCGTCATCGTCAACGGGCAGCACGATGATGTCCAACATGTTGTGGCCTGAATCGGATCATATGAAAAGCCAACGACATGTTGTTTCAACAAGACGGCGATACGTGTCATAAAGCATACTCCACATTGGAGACTCTGCACAAGCGATTCAAGATCATGGTCACCTCATGCGGAAGTGATTTCAAATGTCCTCCGTATCGTGCCATTAGACCATTTGATTTTAATATATAATAAAGTTGGGGGCGCTACAGCCCGAGTGGGGGTGTCAGCAACCACTCGTGTTGTGCGCACATTGTTCTGTCACGAGTGGAAGGGGCCTACAGCTTTATGTCGACTCCGAACGGCCAAGTTTTGAGAAGTTTTATCCAGACAAGAAATACTCTGTGAGCATTGTCGGTGATTCGAAAAAGGTGGGGCCGTGAAAATTGTTTTTTTTTTTTTGTCGCACAGAGCAGGAATCGAATCCACGACGTCGAGGTTGTGATCGACGCAATTACCCAAAACGCTACGGACGACCACATTAGATTCAATTGTCTTGTCGAATAAACCATAAATCACAGCAGCCGTCAAAGCCGACATTTGAGCTATGTTTTAAAGGCCCATTCATATGAGCGGCGAACTGCGAACGCGAACTTTCAGAAACAACCCTTTTCCAGCAAATATAAACAAAAAGTTAAACTTTTTGGTATGCAAAAAGATTGTAACTGAATTATCGAGATTTTTCATCGACAAAAATCCCAATAAAAGTTAGATTAAGTATCCTAATTAATGATTTGAAAGTTTTTTTCCGCGAATCAATCATTCTCTCCGCGAACTGCCAAACTGAATTCGTGATACACAAACGCAATCCAAAAACGAAAACGCGATCCACTAACTCACGACCAAAAAAATCGCAGTGAAGTGTCAGTTTGCACCCGTAGTTCTCTGCGAATGAAAAACCTCCATATGAATGAAACGTCAATGTTTGCGAAGTTTGCAATTCGCGGCCACCTCACATGAATGGGCCTTAAGGCCCAGGCCAGTAAAGTCCGTTCCGTCGTCGAACTCTTAACTTTTGCTCCGTTTGACAGTTCGTTCTTACATGTGTGTATCATTTTACTCTCCTGTGCATATATATTTCGGATGCAACGCACGCATTTCATTGGACACATCTTTGCTATCCGTCAAATATAATTTTTGTGGATTTCATCTGCAACGCATGCACCGGATAGTATGGGCCTTTATTCCATGCATAATGGCATCAATAGGCATCTCCAAATACGCATTCTTATGAGGAACTGTGAACTAAGCAAACTCGGACAACTCATTCATATGGTTTTTTCTCATTCGCGGAGAACTACGGGCGCAAACTGACACTTCACTGCGATTTTTTGGTCGTGTTGGTTGTGGATTGCGTTTGCCCTTTGTGTATTGCGATCTCAGCTTGACAGTTCACAAAGAGAAGGATTGATTCGCAGAGAAAAACGTTTAAATCATTAATTAGGTCACTTAAACTAACTTTTGTTTAAATATAACTTATTGCTCATATTTGCTGGATAATGGTTATTTCTGAAAGTGTGCAATAAAATAGGGGCCTTAACGAATCAAAGAGTCAAAATGTATTTGAGACACTTTGTTTTATTTAAATTTCGCGACAGGAAGCGCTGAAAGACCCTTTACATGACAGGGTATCAGCTCAAGTTTGCCAATGCACCGGATTTAAGTGAATTCAATTGCTTCAAGCGCTTCACTTGGCAGCAAAGAACGCATTTATCGTCCAAAAAATTGTGTTCCCTTTTAATTTCCCCACTCGGTACAAGTGTCTGTAAACTGTAAACTTCCGAAACTGTGACGGCTCAATTTTGATATTACACTTGAATTAATCAACAACCTTGCCGTTGTTGATGTTTGGCTCCCGTGGAGCATGTTTCCACAGAGCTTCCCCTTCGAATTTGTTTGTAAACAAATTCAACAAAAGCAAACACAAAAGTGAGCCAAAGAAGAAGGAAATAAAACCAAACACCCCGTCAATCCGATTTGCCGACACCGGCACAGGAGCAGCCTCTCAACGTGTCAATAAATCATTTCGGCTGAACTGGATTAATGGACGTCGAGGTGATTAGCGGGGAGACAATGCGTGTAGCCGTATAGACGGCGGATTTGGTGCAATCGCGTCTGTATACTTCACACCTTACACACCATCACAGTTGAGCCATCTAAACGCCTAAATCGGGGGGTCTTATCCCTTTTGTGGGTCTTCGGGGGGATTTCTTTTCCTCTTAGCCGGTGTACAAGTGCCTAAAGCTACTTTCTCGATATTGTTGGAAGAAAAATAAGCACATTCCGCAACTACTTTTGTTTGGAATTCTGTTAAGGATGATCTCAAATAGACGCGGGAGTCTTGAAAGTGTCAGCGTGTGTCGTCTAAGGAATGTAAACGTTGGCCGCTTCTAGAGTGCGTCTTGAAAGTACATAATTTCAATGGAGTGCTACATATTCTACAGAAACGACAGTAAATTCGAGTGCGGTGCGAAAATTTTTGACGGAATCGGCATAATGATCGGCAACATGATCAAGGTGGCGGCTCACTTCGGAAAACGTAAAAAAACAAACAAATAGTTTTTAAGATTGGTCTTTGATTGCTACTCAAATTCGAGACTAGGCGTCTGACTTAAGCTGTTGAACAGCTCGATCCATACAGATTTTCTGAATGCCCTTCAGCAGTACCTGGTGTGCCTTGGTGTAGCTGTCGTGGACTTCATGAAACGCATACAATTTTTATTTGAGTTGATAAAGCAATGTTTGCCGTTTGCATTTTAAAGATCTTTTCATGTACATGTTCGCCACGACTAAGTTTTAAGCGCTCGAAGCAGTGATTCCAATCTTGACACATTGACAGCATATTGACTGCTAAGTGTGATTATCATGTAATGTTATGTTTCAGCAGGCTTAGCGGATAGGTTTACTGTCAACGAGGAGGACGGCGGCATTCTTGCGGTTGAAGGGCTCAGCTCATCCGAAGGGGTGGTTCTTGTTCTCACTCATGTACATCACCCATTTGCGTACAAATAAGTTCAGGCCTGCCGTTGATGCTGGAATGCTCAATCAACAGAAATAAGCCTTGACAACATTAGATTGTACACTTCTTTAGGTAAAATTGCGTCGGTTTTCCAAGCGGATTCCTATGTAATCCAAATTGTAACAAACAACATTGTGAAGGACAGGTGGACGGGTTGACACATCTGTGTTTGTAGTGACAGCCAGGCTGTGCTTAAGGCCCTACACAACCCTTTAACCTCTCGTACGATAGTTCAGGAATGCAAATCGTCTCTGAATTTGATTGGCAGTCAAAATTCACTGAAACTCATCTGAGTCTCAAGGCACCAAGGAGTCCCTGGAACTGAGATCGCCGAGGAACCTGCTAGACAATGATCAGATGAAATTTTCTCATTACCTGAACCTGCACTCCGACTACCTGCTTCTGTGGTTAGTGCTTCCATTGACGGTTGGGCCCCTCGAGAGCACTTCGTAGACGGCATGACTATCAAGGATGGAGACAGACCAAGCGGCATTATTGTTGTCCCTTAACAGAACAGACTTTAGACGACTTACCGGTGCAATAACAAGCTACAACACTTAAATGTGATTGGTTTAAGCGGAGACACCCTCTGCGACGCCTGTGCAAAGGATGACGACACCGCAGAGCACTGCCTTTGTCACTGTCCCCCCTTTGCTTCAGTGCTGATGCGGTGAGAGCTGATTGTGTAGACCCTTTATTACAGCATCCCTCGCTGATATTCCGACTGAATCATGGGTTGCTGCCTGGCTGTACAATGGACCAGTCTTGAGGCTGAGTGGTCCAGAACGAAAAAATATACTAGTTTCTTTTTTTCATATAAGGAGGCATTATGTCACCAAAAACCTTTGCTGGGACTCATTCTTGTTCTAAATTAGTCGTTTTCTAAGCTTCTGGGACTCATAAATAATTTAACCTCTGATAACAATGCTGCTGAGCACATCATCCGGTGAGGACTCCCATTAGCATTCGTCCTTCATTGCTAATAACTAAAACTGATAAATGATAATCATCTCTTCTGGTTCAACGTCAGCCATAGGGTAACTGTTGATCCAAAGACTTATGCATTGACAACTGAATCTATCCAGAGCTCCATCTTTTAGCTTTTTTTCTTAGTTTGGTATACTTAAAGTTGCGCTTCATGGAGGGGGTTCTCAATGAATACGAACGTTGCGTACGGCATGTATCCTAACCTCCTTACAGTGATATCAGATTATAACGACTTAGGTGGGAAAGGAACTGTCAAAGTATGAAGAAGTTAGAAATTGATCATCTGACATGTCACTGCATTCCAGTTCGTTTTATTTTTCAAATCATTAACTTACCTAACTTAACAAATGTTCTTACAGCTAACCTACTGACCCTATATAGGTACTCTAAGCTTATTGTACGCAAGGATCACACGCTATGCATTCCACGTGATGGTCCCATATGCTGTCGATCTACCACTCATTGTGGCCTTTTGAGACAATTTGATGAGACTATGCAATGCATGCAATGGATTCTGTGGGCTTGCACTTTTATGCAACTAGAGTGGATTAAGACATTAGCAGTAGACCTCCCTTCATTTCGTTTTCAATCCTTTCATTTCTTATGTCGTGTCAAGTTAAAATCGGATTTTTATCACTAGCTTAGACAAATTAGAGAAATGGCCCAGGACAGGGCTTACACCGCTGATTTTTGTCGATAGGCAAGGCATCAAATTAAATCCTTTTTATGAGCACTGTTGAGTAATATTGCACCAGGATTACAAATGATCGCTTTCCTACATCGACTCAAATATCCACATGAGCTAGCCTTTTGAAGAAAATATAGAGTGGCCAACGACCTGATAAGTCAGGAAGGACGTAGCATAGGGGATCATCTTTGGATCGTGAAAGAGTACGGTCGTTGGTCAATCCTTGGTAGAGCCTCCAGTTTATTAGCACTTACATAAGAAGTGGTCGCTCCCGGACTATAGTTACATTCGTTTATCAAAGAGTATGTAGGTTAGGTTAGGTTAGGTTAGGTTAGGTTAGGTTGTAGTGGCTGACTGCTGCAGAGCAGTCACACTTAGCCCAGAGTAGGCCCATTGTGATACCACGCGGATTGACTTCTCCAAACACTGGATCCAGTTGGTGCTTCTAATGAAGCGATTTAGTTTTTCAATGCTGTCACTTTTCAGCTCGTTACGGCTGCTGAAGTAGTAAGCTCCTAGGTGCTCCTTGCTCGACTGGCAAGAGCACTGCAGGAGCAGAGAATTTGAGGAGTGTTCTCTTCCTCCTCTTCATCCATGTAGCTTCTGCAAAAACCATTATATGGAGCACCCAGCCTGCGAGCTAAGTGCCAATTACCCAGTGCCCGGTTATGACTCCTATGAGGGTCCTTAATGAGGGCTTGCTGAGTCCAAGTAGACTGAGTGTATCATCAATGTGATTTTCGGTAGATCGAAGACTCAAATCTTTTCGTCGATTCTACACTGAAATATACCACTAGTGATGTAGTAGAACAACGGCTTCTGGATACAAAAAAAAACAAGTCGAATTCATACCCAAAGGCATTCTTAAAGGACCAACAACAACTTGCTTTCATTTTACGCTTTTATTAAATTTCAATATGCACTTAACGCATAAGCCACTTTTACGTTCTCATAAAGAGAATTTCCTCTTCTTTCATGAATCAGCACGCATCACATGACAGCAGCAATTCGAAGACACGGGGAATTGCGTGGACAGCGAAGCACTAAAATCCTGAGTCACTCACGCAAGGGTTAAGATTTAATAGTTCCCTTGGGTCATGCCACTTACTTTAATTTTGGCGATGTTATGTATTTCTGACTCCCCATGGCAAGGTAATGAATTCCTGTTAAACGTTGATGGATTCCTCATTAATCAAAGAATACACTCCTTCCTCGCCAAGGCAACCTGGTTCGTGCTTCCCGTTTGAAAGACACACACATTCTATTATTGTAATGGGACACATGGCAGTTTGTTGGTTTTTTCCATGGTTGCAGATAGAATGTGGGGTCCCTGGGTAAGTCAGAAAGCGGACTTGGCTGTCTCAGAAGCTTCTTGGGCTTCTAGTCGTCGAAATTTTTTCCAACTTAGCTGCCTCAATGGAAGTGTGCTCTAGATGTTAATTTTCATTGTCTAATGTTTCCTTGATGTTTTCCTTAACCGTTTATCGGTCTGTTCTCGACAGACAGAAAACATCCTGGGCAGCAATATAATAATATAATATGGGTGGCGCTACAGCCCATAGAGGGCCAGGGCCTAGCTTCTCAGCAACCACTCGTGTTGTGCGTGCTATTGTTCTCTCACGAGTGGAAGGGACCTACAGTTTTATGCCGACTCCGAACGGCCAAGTTTGAGAAGCTTTTTCTAGACAGGAGACTCCTTGAGCATTGTCAGTGACTCGAAAGAGGTGGAGTCGTGAACATTATTTTTATCGAACCTACGACGTCGAGGTTGGGGTCGACGCACATACCCACAACGCCGCGGCCGCCACCCTGGGCAGCAATATGAAGATAAAAATTTGTTCAAGTTCTTGTCGACATTTAGGGCACTTTAGAGAATTCAATGAGTTTGAAGCAGAGGCAATTGGCGAATATAAGCTGGCCTGCTCCTTAATATTTTAACTTAGGTATTCACAGAAATGTGCTCTAGCCTGAAAACAGGCACCGTAGCAGCTCCCTGAACTCCTTCTGGCACGACTAGTCTCTTGCCTGGTAGCGCCCTTGCTGACCCTCTGCCTTGGTACTTGAAGACCAAGCAACAGCAAACACTCTACAATGGGTCCCACTTATTAGCATGGATAGTCACTTACCTACTTATCAGGCCAGCGACCTATATAGCGTGAGCAATTGCTGCGTTCCATAGGTGACGGTCCTACGCACACTTCTTTCAGTCAAGGCCAAGCTGTCTTACATAGGCGATGACTTGGTCTCTATAACGGAGGTTCAGTCTCCCTCTCGTCTTCGAACCATGACGCTTGGATTGGAAGACCCTCTTAGCTGGAGCATTGATGTCCATGCCCTCGATGTGGCCGATCCAGTTTAGTCGAAGGTTTTTTGCCTTTCGGATTAAATCCAACCTGGTAAAGGTCGTAGTGTTCGTTGTTGTGTCTTCGGCTCCATCCGCCTGCCATCGCA
This sequence comes from Eristalis arbustorum, assembly GCA_916610145.1. NCBI lineage: Eukaryota > Metazoa > Arthropoda > Insecta > Diptera > Syrphidae > Eristalis > Eristalis arbustorum. The sequence goes on from OU744317.1 coordinate 34,882,346, forward strand.
GACTGGACTATATATCCGACTTAGAATTTTTTTCGAAGGCACCAAGAATCAGCTCAGCAGTTTTTGCCTAGCGGCCAGCTTACGGCTCCATAAACAAGGACTGGCAAAATATGAGTCTTGTGGAGCAAGATTTTGGTCTTTCGAGTCAGGAGTCTTGACCCCAGCTGCTTCGACAAATTGAAGTAGCACCGTTTGCCAAAAGCGATTCTACGTCAGATCTCTACTAAGACGCCATTCGTGGTGTGCACATTTGCCCCGAGGAAGACAAATTTCTTTACAATCTCGAAATTATAGCTTTCAATGGTACGCCCTAGATGGTGTAGGGTGCCAGCAAACGGCTCATGGACGGATCGCTGAGCCAAAGATGTCAATCACTTCTACTGGCGTGTGAGTTTCGCACGATCTTCTCCAGGACGATGTTGAACAAATCACATCACAATGCGTCGCCTGTCTAAAACCTTTTTCGACATTGAATGTCTTGGTGAATTGGTTACCCGCCTTAATGTAACAGCGAGAGTTGTCCATCGTCATCCTGCACAATCGGACGAGTTTGGTAGGAATGTCGTGACTATACCTGGCGCTGTATAGCTCGTCTCTATGCAAGCTAGCCTATGGGGCCTTGAAATCGACGAGTAGGTGGTTGATGTCGATCTGCATCTCATTGGTTTTTTTCGAGGATCTGACGGTGGGAAGGTTTGGTCGATGGTGGACTTTCCCTGGCCCGAATCCGCCCTGACGATGACATATCGGGCGAATGGTTTTAGACGGGAACACAAGACGGCAGATTGGTTTTTATAGGCGAAGTGTAGGAGATTTTTTCATCGATTGTTAGTGCAATTGAAGGGATCTCATTTCGTGTTGGAGGTAGGCAAGGTATGTAGTGTCATTCTTGCACTTAGGCCAGAGTAGGCCCAATGTACCGCCGCTTGCGTAATTAAAAAATTGGAGGGGTTATTGTGATAGCCATTCAGTTTTGCCGACAAATTTGACCAGTGTATTGACTGGTGTATTGCTGAGTCGGTTAAGCTGTCAATAAAGTTAGAGCCTGTAATGGCTTTCCTAGTTGAGGCAAGATCAGGACAGTCACAGAGGAAGTGCTGGATACCTCTCATCCTCATCGCGGCGGCTTGTACCGAATTCAATGCAGAAGAGGCCTAATCTCTTTGCATGAAGGCAGTGTCCGGTGATTTTTTTCCCATCGCAGTGCTAATTCTTGATCACCGTAGGGAGATTAAGCTACTTGATCTTATTGGATCGCGATGGAAGCAGATTTGTTCAGGTGTTGCCTGTCAACCAACTGGCATTTATTTCCAGTGTCTAGGGATTATTGAGATGTAACTTGAAGGTAGATAAAGGGGTACCTATGTTCGCGTAATTAGTGAGTTCGTCAGCTCTACGGGGTCTATGTCTCTATGGCCTGGCCCCGAGCACAGGTGAATTTTGAACCAGAATTTTAGCTCCGATATTTTCTTAAGAGATGCGCGGTAGTCGATTACTGTTGCTGAGTTTAAAGAGAATGATGGCAGGGACTTAATTGCTGCCTGGGTATCCGTTAAGAGACAGATATCTCGGGCGGATATCACGTTCCACCTTACCCAGGACAGGGTGTCTCTAGTCACCATTACTTCAGCTTGGAAGACGCTGCAGTGATCGGGGAGACGAAAAGATTTGTTCAGGTATAGGCACTCCGAGAAAACTCCACTTCCTACGCCATCTTCTGATTGAGCAAAGGATAAAACGAGCCTCTAAATTTCACTGTGCGTCCGAAAGCAGGCTTAAGGGTAAACTGATGTGCATTCCTAGCGAGACGTGTATTGCGGGTGAATTCAAGGAGAGGAGGAATGCAGTTGTGTAGCTCACTTGAGCATCGTTTGTTGAAATAACGATAAAACACGGACAAAGAAGACACGGTACGTCGATGTTCGAGCGAGTCTAATGAACCCGCGATGTCGTTGTTTCCCATAAGTTTTACCATATTTAAAAAGTTTTCCGGTTTCGTCGATACAAGCGCCATTTATTGATAATGGCTGATTATCAGTGGATCGCTTTAGAGACAGCAGACAGCATTAAATTTTGGAAGCATTGAATTCCACGGCACTGTGGTTGGGGAAGGGGATCAGCGGTTCGCCATCTGTTCTCAAGAACTCACACGTATTCACGGACACGATCCTTATCCATTGGATCATTGTGTCACCATTTGGTAAAACCTTCGTACGTCATTCCTGCAATAACACCTCTTCATCTCCTCGATCGCGCGCTTCTGATACTCTTTCTTTTTCTTCCTTAGAAGTCGTGTCTCTTCGCATCGTTTCGGTTCTTAGAGTTCACGCTCACAGCTCTCATTGTACGCTTCAAACTTGGCTCCATGCCTGCACTCGTTGTCAAAAAATGGGTTCCTAGGCGGTCGTAAAACACAGTACATCTGAGGCAGCTTCTTGACAACTTCTTCGGTTATTTGCGCAGGCGACGTGTGGGTCCTATTTACTTACAAGAAAATCGACAACTGCGCTATATATTTCGCCCTAGCTACTCACCACACTCTTCCCCCAAATCTCAACTAAATCCGTTCATCTTTTTCTCTCCCTTTCAGAACGTCCAACTAAGATGCTTCATCTGTATCCTTTCTGGCTGCTCGTGCTGGTCCAGCGCCTTCTGCTGGTCAGTGCCGAGCTGCCGGTGGCGATAACCCCCATCACAGACAAGAACTTCGAGCGCAACTTCATCGAATCGAACAGCCTCGAGTACGCCGTTGACGGCCCTACTCGGCTGTCAGACGACCGAGACCGCTCTGCAAAGACGCTGTACAAAACGGAAAACCACAACGACATCAACAGCCCGAGCAAGATTTCCCTGGGCGACATCAAGCTGCAGAAGTTCGCGTACCAGCAGTCCTCGAAGCTGCGGGACGACATCTTCTCGAAGCAGTGCACGCATTTCATCGTTGCGTCCAAAATGGTGCGTCCCGGGATCGTCTACAAGGTGTCAGTGTCGATCTTGGAGGCCAAGCACCCGATAACCGTGCACGCCAGTGTCTCGCACGATGGCGTGGAGATTTCCGGTGACTCCAAGGAGGTCAAGGAGGGCATGCCCGAGACGCTGCTCATGCGGATACCGCCGAACAGTGTGGCGGGACACTACAAGCTGCGGGTGAAGGGCTTCTACGCGAACATCCACCCGTCCGAGAACCTGGCCTTCCTCAACGAGACCGACTTGACGTTCTCACAGCGGTCGCTCACGATATTCGTGGAGACCGACAAGCCCTTCTACAGGCAGGGCGACACGGTGCGGTTCAGGACCATTCCCATCACCACCGAGCTGAAGGGCTACGACAAGGCGATCGACGTGTTCATGCTGGACCCGAACAAGCACATCCTCCGCCGCTGGCTGTCGCGGCTGTCGTACCTGGGCAGTGTGAGCCTGGAGTACAAGCTGTCCGACCAGCCCGTGTTCGGCGAGTGGACCATAAAGGTGGTCGCACAGGGCCAGGAGGAGGAGGCCACCTTCACCGTCGAGGAGTACTACCAGACGCGCTTCGAGGTGAACGTCACGATGCCGGAGAGCTTCCTCATCAGCCGTCCGTTCGTGACGGGCAAGGTGATGGCGAACTTCACGAGTGGAGCGCCAGTGATGGGAAACCTGACGATGAGGGCTGTCCTGGCGCCCATCGGTTCGATTGACTGCCAAGCGCTCAACGAGCAGTACCGGATTGGACGCGCCGGCAGGAGCATCTTCAAAGCAGACGCCTCCGCGATCAAGGAGCACAGGTTCAACTTCGACGAGCACTGGCCCTTCTGGATAAGCAAGCCCGACGGCGACGACAGCCAGCTCCCCTACCTGAGGTACTTCAACGGCACCTACGACTTCCAGCTGCCGATGGCCGAGGTGCAGCAAATGTCCTCGAACCTCTCGGGCATGGAGCTGCTGGTCGTGGCCACAGTTGGAGAGAGGTTCCACGACGAGGTCGTTCAGGGCTACGCGTTGACACGCCTCTACAGCTCGTCGCTGAAGGCGAGTTTCCTCGGCGAACGGGTGCAAGTCTTCAAGCCGTCCATTCCGTTCAGCGCACACGTCGTCGTGGAGCACGAGGACGGGTCGCCCTTGGGCGCGGAGTTCACCGATAGCACTGAGATGATCGTCACCGGGAGCATTCAGAGTCGAAGCGGCGCGCAGGAGTACCCGCTGCAGAAGCTGCAGATGTCCTCCAGCCACGTCGGCATGTGGGAACTGAAGATTGACCTGCTCACGGACCTCGACTTGGACAAGGAGTTTCTCGCCGGCGTGCTGACAATGAAGCTGGAAGCGCGCTACCGCAACGCCAGAGCGGAGCTCCTGCTGATCACCCATCAGTCGCCGCGGAACCAGTTCATCGGCGTGACCACGAGCACTGAGGATCCCGAGGTCGGCGAGTTCATCGTGTTTCACATCCGGACCAACTTCTTCGTCGAGTCCTTCAACTACCTGATCATGTCCAAGGGCGTGGTGATCATTAGCGACATGGAGACCATCAAGGAGGGCAGCCACACCATGGCTGTGACGCTGAGCGCTGAGATGGCTCCCGTGGCCACGATCGTCGTGTGGAAGGTAAGGCAGGAGCTGACGCCGAAGTGTGAATCTTCTCTCATTCTGCTTCTCTTTCCAGGTAACCCAGCAAGGCCAGGTGGTCGCTGACTCGCTTAGCTTCCCGGTGAACGGTCTGTCGAGGAACAACTTCACGTTCTACATCAACAACAGGAAGTCCCGCACGGGCGAGAGCGTCGAGGTGGCCGTCTTCGGGGAGCCCGGCTCGTTCGTGGGCCTCTCAGCGATCGACAGCACCTTCAAGAGTGACCTCACGAAGATCAAGATCCTCGAGAAAATGTCGCAGTTCGACGAGCGGGGCAACGTCCTCCACAAGCACACCTTCTACGGGCCTTCGGACGAGCTGGTCACCTTCGCGGCGTCGTCCTTCGGCATAGACCCCAACAGAACCTTCGAACTGTGCAGCCTGGTGGTCTTCACCGACGCCGAGGTGCACCGGAAATGGGAGCCCTCGCGGTTCCCCACCGATGCCACGGACCAGATCGCGGCACCCAAGGTCAACGAAACCGACTTGCTGCTCTACCGGAAGTATCGCTTCAATCGCGTGCAGAGGCACTACGAGAACGTGTGGCTCTGGCGGGACGTCAACATCGGGCCGCACGGGCGGTACATCTTCAGCGTCAACGTGCCCGACGGTCCAGCTCTCTGGATGGTGTCGGCGTTCAGCGTCAGCCCCTCGAAGGGCTTCGGGATGATGACGGACCCCGTGGAGTACGAGGGCATCCAGCCGTTCTACATCAACGTCGAGATGCCCACGCGCAGCCGGCAGGGCGAACAGGTCGGCATTCGGGTGACCGTCTTCAACTACAGGTGCAGCGCTACCGAGGCCACCGTCGTCCTGCACGACTCCAACGACTACATGTTTGTGCACGTGGAAGAGGACGGCGTTGTGTCGGCGTACAACCCGCGGACGACGTTCAAGGAGCAGCAGTTCTTCGTCTACCTCGAGCCGCAGAGCACGAGCGTGGTGTACATCCCCATAGTGCCGACGCGACTGGGGGACATCTCGGTAACCGTGCACGCGGCGACCCTTCTGGGCACGGATCAGGTAACTCGGTCGCTCACGGTTGAGGCCGACGGATTGCCACAGTACCGGCATCAGTCGGTGCTGCTGGACCTGAGCAACCGGGCGTACGTCTTCCAGTACATGCACGTGAACATCACGGAGACGCCGATCATCCCGTACCAAGTCGACCGGTACTTCGTGTACGGGTCCAACCGCGCCAGCATCTCGGTCGTGGGCGACGTGGTGGGTCCCATTTTCCCGACCATGCCGGTGAACGCGACCTCGCTGCTGAACCTCCCGATGGAGTGCGCCGAGCAGAACGCCTTCAGCTTCTCCGCCAACCTCTACACGGTCATGTACATGCGGCTGATCAACCAGCGCAACAAGACGATCGAGAAGAACGCCTTCCACCACCTGAACCTGGCCTACCAGCGGCAGCTGAGCTTCATGCGCGAGGACGGCTCCTTCTCGCTGTTTCGCACCGACTGGAACAACTCCGAGTCCTCGGTCTGGCTGACTGCGTACTGCCTGCGAGCATTCCAGGAGGCGGCCTTCTACGAGTGGGAGAACTTCATATACATCGACCCGACGGTGATCGAGAAGGGAATCCGCTGGCTTCTGCAGCACCAAGGCCCCGAGGGTGGGTTCTACGAGATCACCTGGCTGCCGGACCGAAAAATGAACCACTCCAACGCGGCCAACCGGAACATATCACTGACCGCCCACGTCCTGATAACCCTGGCCACGGTCAAGGACCTCTCGGGGACGCTAGGGGCCCGCGTCGCCTTAGCCCAACAACGGGCGCTTGTCTGGATCGAGAGGAACATGCAACTGCTGCAGGAAACCGAGGAGGCCTACGATGTGGCCATCGCCGCCTACGCGCTGCTGCTGTGCAAGGCTCCCACTGCCGAGCATGCGTTCGCGATTCTCCGGACCCACGCCAAGACCATCGGCGAGTACATGTACTGGGGCCGGGACGAGCTGTCGCAGCCACCGAGCAAGATCGAGAACCAGAAGTACTTCTCGTTGCCACGGCTGCCGTACGAGTACGACTCGATGAACATCGAGACGACTGCCTACGCCCTGCTGGTCTACGTCCAGAGGAGGGAAGTCGTCGTGGATCCCATCGTGCGGTGGCTCAATGCGCAGCGGCTCACCGACGGGGGATGGGCTTCGACGCAGGTGAGAGATTTTGGGATGTTTTTCCACCGGTTGGTGACTAAATTCGCTGGCTTACAGGACACTGGCGCGGCGCTGAAAGCTCTGATTGAGTACACGGTGTACTCGCGCATCCGAGACGTCTCCTCGCTGTCCATCTCGGTGGAAGCCACCTCGATGAAGGATCAAAGCGAGCTGCTGCACATCGACGACAGCAATTTGGCGCAGTTGCAGACAATCGAGGTTCGTGGTGTCACGTGACTGCTTGTGAATTCGATCTTAAGTGTGTTTGCTTTCAGATCCCGAACGCGTGGGGGACGGTGAAGGTTCAAGCGAGGGGAACTGGCTACGCGATCCTGCAGATGCACGTCCAGTACAACGTGGACACCGAGCGGTTCCAGACCCAGCCGCCAGTGCCGGCGTTCAGCCTGGAGACGAACGCCTTGTTCCACGGACGCAATCATTCACGCATCTCGTACGTCAGTTGTCAGAGGTAAGTGCTGAAAGGTCTAGCTTTGGACACAATCAAACCCTCCCCCATTCCAGTTGGACACACCAGGAGGAATCCGAGAGATCGGGCATGGCCATCCTCGACGTCACCATCCCCACCGGGTACTTCATCCAGCAGCAGAAGCTGGACTCGTACGTCCTCAGCAACAGCGTCCGTAACCTGCGTCGTGCCAAGTTCTCGGACAAGAAGATCGTGTTCTACTTTGACTACGTAAGGACTCTCATTTGTGCCGCAGGACACCGCCTGACATCCCCCTTCTCTCGTTTCAGTTGGACAAGACAGACATCTGCGTCAACTTCACCGTCGAACGGTGGTATCCGGTGGCCAACATGTCGCGCTACCTGCCGATTCGTGTCTACGACTACTATGCGCCCGGTAAGTCCTCCTCGGATGATGACTCCTCCGTTCAGTGGTTAATTTTCTGTGTTTTCCTTGCTTTAGAGCGCTTCAATGAGACAATCTTCGATGCCCTGCCCACGTACCTGCTCAACATCTGCGAGGTCTGCGGCAGCTCACAGTGTCCTTACTGTATTATATACAACGGCTCTCCAAGGGCCACCGTCACAGTACCAATGATAACGATAAGCATCTCATTTATTTACTTTGTGACTCAAAGTTTTCTCACGAATTTAAATTATTTATATTCCTAGACTAAGCTGTGCCTCTGAACATTGTTACCAAAAAAAAAGAAAAGAAATTAGTTTTTAGGTAGGAGCGTCGTAGTTCGCATGCACCGTCCACTGTTTTGAACCTTTTTCATTTGTTTCTCATCGTCAGTTGCGTAGGGGTTGAGTGCCATGGCTCCTACGCCGCGCGAGGTGTCGGGATCAAATCTCGGCGCAGATAGCTCTTTCTTTTTCATGGCACCACTGCTCTGGTGGTCACTAAGGATACCTGTCAAGATGAAGCTTTATAGACAATGTGTAAGGCCCCTCTACTCGTGAGGGAACAACAGGGCGCACAACACGTGTAGTTGCTGCTGAAGCTAGGCCCAAGTCCCTCTTCGACTGTACTGTAAGCAAGAAATGTGAAAAGATTTCCTGGGAAGTATAGGTTTGGAAACAGAGGCATTTCATGATGATTAGCTTCTTGTTCATTAAACACTAGAGAACACCTTTAAGTGCTGTCCACAGCACTCTTAGTCTTCATGTTCCCTACAAGACGATATTCCTACCACGTCGGGCATTGGGATCTCTGTCTAGTTGCGTCCAGTTGCGCTCACCAAGTTGGTTGATTTCCTTCTCCGATTCTTAGCGCCATCTACGACGCGAGTGCCTACAGCTTTGAGATGTATGGTCCTTCGGGCTGAAGTCAAACGATATAGATGCCCCAGCGTCTTAAAACCTTGCGCCCGTACACGCCGGGCCAGACTCATGACGTTCTACAACCCAAACATTTCGTGCGCTGTAGAACTCATCCATTCTCATCCAGATGCCATTAACCTATCATGATCCACTAAAGCAGTCTCGAGGGTTAAGCACGCTCTAGAGATCTCCAGGCAACTCGATCCTCCGCCATCGTCTCTGTCCAGGCGGAGCCAAGCGAGTTTTTTTGACCCGTTTAATCACCTCGTCCTCTGTCTGTCAAGGGGTCTGATGGAGTAGCTTTCAAGGCGCGTCTCGGAAAACGTGCCACGTGTCCACCGCCATCGTCTCTGTCCAGGCGGAGCCAAGCGAGTTTTTTTGACCCGTTCAATCACCTCGTCCTCTGTCTGTCAAGGGGTCTGATGGAGTAGCTTTCAAGGCGCGTCTCGGAAAACGTGCCACGTGTTCATCCATCGAGCATAGCTCTTTCCATTCGGAGAAGTAGATGCTCAAAATTGAGTTCCCCGCAAACCGGCCCGTTTTTCACCCTATCCCGGCGAGCAATTTCAACAGCAGCTCAAAGAAATCTCATCTCGGCAGCTTGTATTCGAGATCTTATTTTTTCTGTCATCACGAGAGCTAGAACGTGATGCTTCGACACGAAGCTCGGCCTTTGTAATTACAGATCTTCCAAGCTGTTCCATCATCCAGCTGGGCCAATCCTACAGGAAAGCTTTGCATTACTCCTGCCATCACCTTCACGTTCATAAGCACCGCAAAATGTGAAACGTTAATCTCTTGTCTATCATCGCATCAGACTAGTAAACCCATTTACGTATATCGCAGGATTAACATTCAAAACTCTGTATTTCAGGCGGAGATATTCGCAACTGAATTCTCTCTCAGAGAAAGTATAGATAGAGCTACTACTAACAAGCACATCTACCATATAGCCTCTCTGGCAGCAAAGCTGCTCTTCTAGCCCTCAAAACTGTTACGCCAGCTGACCAACATCCTCATTTGTTTGAGTCCACCTCATTTGGATACCAAGTCACAGCGGTCACACACTAAACGAAAGAGCAGATGTACTATGTAGAAAAGGATCCGCTTCACCACTTGTGATGCCACGAATATTCTGCGGCTTACCTATCACCACCGCCAAGGACATGGCCAACCATGGGACGCACAATGACAGTTAGCAGGCAGGCTAAAGTGTTACTACCAACTTTTTATCTTAATGCGACGAAACAACTCCATATTCTCACCAGGAGTCATATTCGTATAACTACAGACTTCCTTGCTGGCCATTGCTCAGTGCACCAACATCTCAAAACCATGGATTTAACACAAACTGCACACCATGTGTAACGATCATGAAGAAACTACCGCACAAATACTGTGTCACTGTAACTACTTAATCAGGGCACGTTATCGAAACGAATCAGTAAACGTATGCATGTATGCATCGCACTGACATCCCAAAAAAGCAGCGATGTCGCAGCAAATGGTTGATGTTTCTGTATTCAGACGACGATTGCTTTTTTGGTCATTGCACTATGGAATAAAGGGGTTCAGTGCAGCGCCTTCATAGCCTCAGATTATAACGCTACAAGATGCTACTCCTTCCACGTCTGGCCTTTGAACTTCTGGCTAGTTGCATCCAATTGCGCTCGCCAAGTTGGTCGATATCCTTCTCAACTTTTGTGCGCTGGCTACGATACGGGAGCTTTCAGCTGTGTTGTCATACAGTCTCGAAATCGATTGTCTCTCGGGTCCTAGCAATGTTGTCCACATTGTCTACCCTATCCATCTTCTTAGGGCAGTGGCTTCGTAGACGTCTGGCTAGACCAAAGTAGACGTATAACCGGCACAGTCCCTTGTTGCATCTTCTTCTCCTGACGCCATCAATGCAAAGAGGACTACCGTCCCACGCAGAACTTTACTTTCATCTGCTCTTGATATCGTCCATTACAGTGCGCATAAGAACACAGTGAGCGTCAAAATGTTGCATTAGAGCATAAAGTTGTCTGAAAAAATTAAAACCGAAAGGTGCTCCAAAGAAAAAAAGCTTAATTGCAGTTTCGAAGGAAATGATAAATGGATATCCCAAAAACTATGCACACAGTAGGTGATAACCTAAAGTTGTGACGAAATTTACGCCAGCAACAGAGGACCCCTCTAAGCCTCACTCGCAAAAGGGTACACGGGTTGTTTGTGTTCAAACGGATCCATTTTTTAATTAGAGGGTTACACTAAATTGACCAAGCTGCCAGAAATCCCGAAACTAAGGCATCGATGTGGCTCCACTGTCTACCTGATTTACATATGTGTAGACTTACCTCTGTTGCCTAAATGTTGCTTCATTTTAGGTTTATAATCTTGAAACTCTAGACAGCTGGCGAAAGATCGTGCTGGCTGGAGAGGCATGTTGGTTGAGGCCCAGGTCCACCCCGGACTGTAGTGTCAATCAAAGAAAAGGAAGAAGAAGAATCTTGTGGTTACGCGAACAAACATTTATTAATGATTAAAAAGTTCGTCTTTTCCCTTTGCGACCCCAGCACCCTTCTTTTTCTTCCTTGATTGGCGCTACAGTCCGGGGTGGACCTGGGCCTCAACCAGCTGATTCCAGTTGCGCACACCAAGTTGGTTGAGGTCCTTGTCCACTTGTGTGCGCCATCTAGTGCGAGGACGTCCTCTGTTGCGCTGTCAAAATGGCTCGGTGTCGAATACTCTTCGGGCCGGAGCTGTGGTGTCCATTCGCTCTACATGACCTAGCGTTGGATCCGAATACGCTTAACTAGGTGCATGCCGCTGTACAGCCCGTACAGTTCGTGGTTGAACCTTCTCCTCCAAACGCCATCAACGCAAGCAGGACCTAAGATCGTACGCAGAACTTTTCTCTCAAAACTTCTTCATCCGCTTTCAATAGCGTCCATGTCTCTGCGCCATAGAGCAGCACTGGGATGATCAGAGTTTTATACAAAGTCAATTTGGTGTTTCGAGAGATGGCTCTGTTACGCCTCTTGAGCCCAAAGAAGCAGCGATTGGCAAGAGTAAATCTGCGCTTGATCTCGGTACTGGACCCAGCACCCACTGTGTCCTTATTCCATCCATCTGTGAAAATTCTCTGATTTCCAGATCAAACCCTGAAGAGTCCACTGCGAATTTTCACAGATGGATGGAATATGGATACAGGTGCGGTTGCTGGGGTCTATTCAAAGGATCTGTTAGTCTGAATACTCCCAGTAAGACCTGGGGACCTTCTCCACTTTCCACTCTAACATGAACAGGAAAGGAAGAAGCCTGAATTTGTTAAAACGAGTGGCATTCCTGAACATTTGCCAAAGAAAACGCTGAACTTTCGAATCGCAATCCAACTTGTGTCCTTCTGGCATTGCTCTACATTTCCCTGCATCCAGTACAACCTGTTCGTCGCGACTTGGGCCCCCAAATTCCTCATCAACAACCGTCCAGAGCAGTGCTTTCCAAAAGCCCCACTTCATGCTTAATGCTAACTAGTCAACAGCTTAAGAGCAACAAAAAAAAAGAAACTCAAGCAAATCAGGGACCGTAGACTTTCTCATCACAATCTCCACCGAACTGATGTCATTCTCATTTATTTATTTTAAATCTTACGTATTTATTTTGTATTGTTAGAAACAAAAAACCCATCTAGACATATCTCCAAAGAAACCCTTAATCATATCACAAACTCCGTCGGAAAACAAACAAAAATCACTATTTTCTAAAAATACGAATAATCGATAGAAGTAAATATTTTATAGACGTACAATACATACACGCGAAGCTGTAAACTTATATAAAAGTGTTAAATATTTTGTACCGCCAGAACTTGTATACTCACCACAGTAGTTTTGTAAGAAGATTCATGCCTTAAGAGAGATTATTAGAAATATGAATGAATATATGGATCCACCGTGAGCCTTGTGTCAAGGATGCCCTCCTTGACGATCGGAAAGAGACTTCGATGAATTTGCCTTCACACATAGATACATTGTATACCTCAATTGTTAAGCAATCTAAAGGAATTTAATCGCGTACAAAGCTTTCGCGGGCTTCTTTCACCGGCTCTAGGGGGAGGAAATGTATTCGAAGCGAAACGAGCAAAATGTAATCCGTCCTTTTTGTATTCGAAATGTATGTAGTTTTCTTGATCGAAAAAAATAAAATAAATAAAAATCCAAAGGAATTATTTAAGAAGTTCTTGTTGTTATTTTTTATGCTAAGAAAAGAGTGTCAACTTCAGTTGCTGTGTTAATGTCGGGGGAAGCGAGAACCACTCAGCGCGATGGTATTCTTCATTGAAAAGGAAACAAGCCACCTGTAATGGCAAACGAGCACGTGCCTTCATACATCTCTTGAAAAGGGCCCGTAGGGGCCAGGGCCTAGCTTCTCAGCAACCACTCGTGTTGTGCGTACTATTGTTCTCTCACGAGTGGAAGGGACCTACAGTTTAACGCCGACTCCGAACGGCATTGTTTGAGAAGCTTTCTCTAGACAGGAAATACTCTTTGAGCACTGTCAGTGACTCGAAAGAGGCGGGGTCGTGAAAATTGTTTTCGTCGCACAGAGCAGGAATCGAACCTACGACGTCGAGGTTGGGGTCGACGCACATACCCACAACGTTACGGGCCCCCACATCGTCTTGAACATAGCGTGTAATATTAACGATCACCACATGCGTTTAAAGGGGTGGCAGGGCCTATGCTCACAGGGCAAAGTTGCTGATCGCTCTCAACTTGGCGGGATGCCAGCAACGATCCTTGTCGATGCATACATCAAGTCTGTCCGGAGTACGATGTCAAAATCGTACTCGGAGACTTCAATGCTAAAATCGGTAAGGAAAACATCTTTGGCGGAGTGATCGAAAAGCACAGCCTCCACGACACGACACCAGACAACGGCTTCCGACTCACAGACTTTGCGACGGCACGTAATATGGTCATAAGTAGCACAAGGTTCCCTCGCAAAAAAATCCACACAGCAACCTGGCGATCCCCGGATGGTCGAACCGCCAACCAAATCGACCATGTGCTTATTGACGGAAGACACGCGTCAAACATCCTGGATGTGCGAACATTCAGGAGGGCCACTTTCTTTGCAGCAAGATTCAGAACTCGACTGTCCAATGTCAGAAAGCTGCACCAGCCGACAAAGAAAACTTTTGGCATTGGACGCCTAAGCATGCCGGAGATTGCCAGAGCCTACGAAGAGCAATTAAGTGAGAGACTCTCCGGTATGCCTACGTCAAGTGCCAACGAGATGTGGTTGCATTGCCGCTCGGCCATCAAAGAGGTAGCGGAAACTACATTAGGCTACCTACCACCCCCGACAAGAAACCCGTGGTATGATGGCGAGTGTGAGCAGAAAAAACGACGAGGCATACCAAAAAGCGCTGCAACGGAAAACAAGAGCAGCGCAAGAGGAGTACCGGGCTAGAAGACGGGAGGAGAAAAAGCTTCTACGCTTGAAGAAAAGGTCTCTCGCAACCTCCCAGCTCGAGGATATCGAAGAGTCTAGAGACAAGCAAAAAATACGGGCCATTTACAAAAAAGCCAAAAGCCTGGCCACAGGCTTTAGAGAAGGCACCCAGGCTCTTCGAAATTCCAAGGTTACCTAGTTACGGACCCACAGGGAATAGTGGATGTGTTTAAGCAGCACTTCCAACAGCTGCTTAGCGGGCCTGACCAGGGTCCAGAGTGATAGGGAACCAGGAAATCCCAACTCCAGTCGACGAAGAAGTCCTCCCACCTAGCTTTGAAGAAGTCGGTACAGCCATTAAATGGCTGAAGAACAACAAAGCCGCAGGCTCAGATGGCTTACCATCGGAGCTTTTCAAAGCTGGGGGCAATGTAATGGTAGGGAGCATGCACCAGATCATTTGCCGAATTTGGGAAGACAAAAGCTTGCCCGACGACCGGAATATCAGCTCCATATGCCCCATTCACAAAAAAGGCGATCCGACCTCCTGCAAGAACTACATCTATCTATCCATCGTACTGTGTGATCGTCGAAAGCCGTTTTGCACCTCACTAATCGGCACGTATCAGTGCGGCTTCCGGCCCGGCAAATCGGCTACAGACCAAATCTTCACACTAAGGCAGATCCTGGTGAAGACCAGCGAATTCAAATCGATACTCACCTTCTGTTCATCGATTTTAATGCCGCATACATATCTTCTACAAGTCAGTCCAGCTGTTGGGATACGCGGATGACATCGACATTGTCGCGTGGTCCCAACGTGCCATCGTGGAAGCTTTCACGGCAATTGAGGAACAGGCGAAACGAGCTGTTCTTAAGGTCAACGAGGACAAAACAAAATATATGCTGTCGAGCCAACAACGATCCGCCGCACACCACCTTGGCCAAAACGTCACAATCGACAGCTACTATTTCGAGGTAGTAAAGGAGTTTGTCTACCTCGGGGCAAATGTAAACTCCACGAATGACATCGTAGTGGAGATCCGACGTAGAATCGCCCTTGGCAACCGATGCTACTTCGGTCTGTCAAAACAACTGGGCTCGAAACTCCTGACTCGAAGGAGCAAGCTCAGGCTCAGACCCTTCATGTTTCGTCTGCCTGATAAGTAAGTACATGCGTTTAAAGCAATCATTTCTTCAACAATGTTTGGCAATGTCATTTTTTAGAAGCTAGTGCAGAACTCACACGCTCACACAAGAGGTAAGGTCTTTCAAAAGTCGGCACAATTGCTATCATACGCGGACGATATTGACGAGATTGGACGGACAACAAAGCGTTTACTTGCATTGAGACTGGAACTGATGAAAAGGGTAAAGCTCTGAATTATGGACAGACACTGACTATTGACGACTTGGCCACTAAGTCACCATACGGCGAACTCTAGGAGAACTGCACGAACACCACCATTACAGAGATTAATTGCAGAATAACACTTAGCGCCACTAGCTGCTTCCTTAAGCTCAAGAGGCAATTGAGTTGTAGAGCTCTCCCTAGAGGGACCAAATGGACATATAAAACTTGAATCATTCCCGTCCCGACCTGTATTGTCTAGACGTGGACAATTTCAAGACCAGACGAAGAAGTTCTGTGTTCAGAGACAAAAGTTCTGATTTCACTCGTCGGTCCTGATTACGTTTATGCCATTTGAGGAAGGAATCATGAACTGTACGGGTTGTAGGTTAGCTTATTGGACTGCCATAGGAATAGCCACACATTGTGATACCCACTGCCGTTAATTTGATCCCAAAGGCCAATGTTAACTGGACCGAAAAATATTTGAAAACCTATTACCAAGACAGGCATTCAACCAACTGCACCATCCAGCCGTGAGCGGGCGAGACACTGAGTGAGTTCACTCTGGCGTCAGGATCCAACGTCTGTGTTGGGTGGGTCATGTAGAGCACATGATCAAAGTACCTGCGACCCAAAGAGTCTAGTAATTCGCTACCATTGAAACAACGCAATAGAGGTCGTCAATGAAGCCGATGATGCACACAAGTGGATAAGGGCATCAGCCCTCAAATTGAATGTAGTGGGCCTGGGTACACACCGGACTGTGACTTAAGACAGTAACCAGACAAAACAAATATATGTGGCTCATGCGCCAAGCAAATGTCAACTCCTAGTGATTTTATGCTTATTTTCAAACATCTGAAAGAACACGGCTTACCCCACGCAGTCAGCGCGATCTGCTCATTTACATGGATACATTGATTCATGCTGCTGCTGATATTTACTGCGATGTATGAACTGGCTCAGATGTAAATGATTGCTTAAAGCTGGCTCCTGGAGTATGAAACACTACTAGGGTAGTACAGAAAAAAAACAAAGTGATTAAGAATATTTTCAAGTGTAGTCAGTAAAACACAACACAGATGTTCCAAGAACAAAAAAATCTCGTGATCTGAAAGTGTCATAATCAGACAAATTAGGACCCAAATGGCAAGAGGTTCTGTTATTTGTTTCAGATTAGATTCCGATGAACAGGCTTTTTTCAAATCCAATCTCTCCAGTCACCAAACACACAAAACAAAAATTTAACGCATAAGCAACGTTCACATTCAATGATTTATAGAGCTTAGCGTTCATAACCAATAAATGCTTAACAGACTTCAGTTGTGAGAGAGACTTCAACGTTTCAAATGTAAAGTCGACGTGTGCTCTGCTTTGAGTATTGTTCGTCAAAGAAGCTTAATCATGAATTCAATTTTTTTCATTTACCATATCCTTTCGTAGACCTCAACGCACTTGAACCTCGACGTCATAGATTCGATCTTTAGTCTGTACAACAAAACAACGACAGCACCTTTGTCGAGTCACTGACAGCCGCCAAAGAGTATTTCTTGTCTAGAAAAAAATCCTCAAACTTGCCCGTTCGAAGTCGGCATTAAACTGTAGGTCCCTTCTATTCGTGATGCACGCTGCTCCATCAAGGTCGGTAAAGACCTAACCGAGACCTTTGATGTCAAAGAAGGATTCAGCCAGGGCTACGCGCTGTCATGCGACTTTTTCAAAATCGTTCTTGAAAGAATTGTTCAAGACCCGAACGCCATGGCCACATCTTTCAGTAGTCCGTCCAACTACTAGCATATGCCGACGATATTGACATTATCGGAAGAACGCAACGTGATGTCAATGGCGCTTCTGTGGGTATTGCAACGAAGGCCGCGAAGATGGCTTAAGCGGTAAGCGAGGGTAAGACCAAGTGTATGCTGTCAACGAGAAAGGACACCCAACACCTACGTCTCGGTCAGAACGTCACAGCAGACAGATATAACTTTGAGATAGTCAACAACTTTGTCTACCTAGGAACCGCTATCAATTCATACAATGACACCAGCGCTGGAATAAAACGAAGAATAACTCTTGTCAATCGGTGCTTCTTTGGGCTAAGAAAGCAATTGGTAAACGAAGTCCTCTCTCGAACAACCAAGGTAACGCTTTGCAAGACCTTAATCGTCCCAGTCCTGCTATATGGCGCGGAGGCATGGAGCGGATGATGAAGCAGCTCTTGGTTGCTTCGAGAGGAAAATGCTTCGGGTGATTTTCGGTCCCGTCAGCATAGATGGTGAGTGGAGGAGGAGATACAACGACGAACTATACGGGCTGTTCAGCGACATCGACTTAGCCAGAAGAGTGAAGATCCAACGATTGAGATGGCTAGGTCATGTAGAGCGGATGGAAACCAATGCTCCGGCCCGAAAAGTCTTCGAATCCACCCTCGAGCGACTCAGGTGGCGCACGCATGTGGAAAGGGACCTCAACCAACTATGCGTGCGAAACTGGAGACAGCTAGCTAAAAATCGAGCTGGCTGGAGACGCTTGTTGGTTGAGGCCCAGATCCACCCCGGACTGTAGCGCCGCCTTAAGTAAGTAAGTTATGCTGATTCAATCGCGTGAAAACAGCATAACCTCATGCGGAATAGCCGCATGCAGTCTACTTAAAAAAAGACATGTACAACCAAACAAAAACAGTTTGATAAAAATTTGGAGAAAAACCTGAGGGAATCTGGAAGAACTGCAATTTGCTGTTACCATTTGTCAGTGGGAGGAAAAAGTAAGGTCCGAAGAGTCTTCGACATACATCCCATTTTATGAATTAACAAAACCACTCCATTCTCAATAATAAATGTATGATTTATTTGCACATTTCCACTGTTCTAGTTTTGTTTTCCTCCTCAAAATGTTGATATAATACACAAGTAATTGTTTTCTCATTTGTGTGTGTCACTTATGAATACCTGCAAATAAATTCGATTAACTAAAAGACCAGTAACACTCAACACATTCCTATTGAACCACAACTACGTCACTGGGTGACAATGTGAACATCCTAAAAAATACGTAAACAAAAACATCCTTTATGTACATTGTGATGGCATAACAGAAATGGTACAACTAACCGAACCCCTCTTCCACGCGGAGTGTAAATAAACAACAATTAAATTTTATAAACTTCAAACAACATCACATCACAAGTTATATAATTTTTTTCTGTTTTCTTTCAAATTTTACTATAATTTAAAGAGACTAACGTAATTAGGTACTTTTACACATTCAGATTTCTTTTTCACTTTTTTTCTGATTTTTTTTTTAATTTTCATTGAAACGGTAACGAATTTTTTTTATATATAATAATTAAATTTCATATAGAAATATTATTTGTTTTTCTTATTTGTTTTTTTGTTTTTGTTAAATAAGCATAAAATGGTAAAATTTTTACTTGAATTGATTCTGGTTTTGTTTTTTGTTTTTCTTTTATTTAATTAACCTCCGTAAATTTTCTTACTATAATACATTCTATCTAAATAGTTTCACTTATGCTTAGAGAATTAATTAATTGGTGTTATTCCTTTTGTTTTAGCTTAGGACTTATATATATGTATATATATATAATTTTGTTAATACTAATATTCATTTCAATATATAAGTTCGAATGGGAAAGCAAATGTATTAATGGTGTACGAACGATGCGAAGTAATCTCGAAATAAAGGTGCGAACGTAATTTCGGCCGCAGATCTTATGGGAAAATGGATGAAGCCTGGAATGGGGGAATTCAGTTTTGCCGAAATACATGCTGTTGCAGCTTCTTAAATCTTGTACACTGCAGCTGGATGTTGTATTTGGTATGAATTTGTAAGGCTTCAACAATGAGCTCTCCTTATAAAGTTGTTCCTCTTCAAGGAGGTGTCCGCAGGGCTCTGTGAGTTCTGCAAAGATGTGGATGTAGACACCTTGAATAATCTGATTCCTTCACACGGGACATACGGAGTCGAGAAAGAGATGCGAAGAGAGGCTGTCGCAGAACATATCGAATCCATAGTAGCGATGGGCGATTGCGAATGAAATTCACAATCGAATAAATTGGCAATTGTTAAAATTTGAATTCGATTGTCGATTTATTCGGTCTCATCAGAAAACAATCGAATAATAATCGAATCGAGTCGATTATTCTCAGTACCTACTACAACCAACAGAATGCCGGGTACTAATTCCTCGATATATTCATATGTTGGTGTCAGTGTATAAAATCAGCGTAAGGCTGTGTCTCCAATAAGAAACTATACCTACCAAAATAGGAACATTGGGAATGGAAATACAGCCAAACCTCTGTAATTGGAACATCCTTAAATCGAATTTTCTATAATTCAAACCAAATATCAGAACAATATTGGTTTCCGTGGCTATTTGAATTTTGGGTGTTCGACTGTATTCTTCGTCTTTCTCACCCAATGAGTGAGATGTGTGTACTCTCATTCTCATAAATGTACAATTTAAATTTTAGCAGTGAAACGAAATGAAAAAGAGATGGGCAATCGCGAGAATCGGCGGATACACACAATTTAGTGATCTCCCTCCAATTTGAAGAATCGACCAATACACACAATTTAGCAATCTCTCTCAGAGTTGAAGAATCGGCGGATACACACAATTGTTGGCGATTAGAATCGGACCTACAAGAATCGAAATTCAACAATCGACTGCGCTCAATTCGAATTCGAAAAATTGCAATTGCTAGAACAATCGAATTATTCGATTGTTTTTGCCCATCGCTAATTTGAATAGTCGAATAGTCGAAAAATCAGGCGATGGACTCTCAAAAAATCAGGTGTTGGAAACCCTCAATCAGGTTTATGTGGAATCGAAAATAGGTCTGAGTCTTCAGTTCAGATGTGTATGCTAGGGTAGAGACATGTCTAGTCCTCCGCCTACCTACCCAAACCGAATGAACATCCATTTAAACGGCTAGATGGCGCAGTAGGTTAAGTGGCTGCCCTTGGTTTTAGGAGTCCCCGGTTGGAAACCTAGTGGATCAAATTGAAGACGCTTTTATCTCGTTTAAATCAGGCCAGTCACCTCTTGCAGTTGGGATCAAATTAAAGGCACTATTGATGGAATTGTCGATCAGTGGTAGTAGTCTACCATTGATCTTAGTGTGCCTGCAATTTCACTGGCAGCCCACTAGACTAACCTAACATCTATTCAAGAGACAGTTCCCCTACTCCTACTCCTACTATCAATGAGTCCAATAAGCGTTAGCCTGTCAGCCATAAAGGCACTAGAATCGGCGATCGATTAACTCCAAGACAGTAAAACATTGTCGCCACCTTACCTAATGCTTCTACAACCCGAACAGCGTGCTTAGAGGTACCACTGAAACTTCTTTCACTCGACTTCTACAAGCGACTGACGATTACTACAGTGTACTGGATCTCAAGCTCCACAGGGCCTGTAAGTCGATTGTCCCGTCAAGGGAGACGTGTATGACAGAGGAATCCATAATTTACTTGACCATCTATGTGCACAAAAATGGAACAAATCTCTGATTACAGCAAGGTTTCTCAAACGGAGGTTCTGGCAGTCATGGAAGCGCACAAAAGTGGAAAATGTACCAACGGGTTATATTACCAATCCAATTTACGATCTAAGGGTCTTTAAAGCAATTTCGGCAATAAAAATCAAGTCGAAGCAGGGGCCATTTTACCGCGAAAACACAAGATTCTTAGCACGTACAATCTATGCTGGGACCCAGGTCATATGGCCTTACCCGGCTATGGGGCAGCTTAAAAACTTGTCAGGAAAGGGAACGAAATCGACCGATTTCACGCAACACTACATATTCCCCAATTTCTGGCAGATGTGGACAAGAGAGTAAATGTTAAAGTCTTACAGCAAATGAAAAGTGGAGCTCCCTAACCACCTGTAAGCCAACATGCGTGTTATGGCCCAGAAAGGCAGAACCTGTCAAACTCATAAATATCTGGCCATACGGATAACCATCTGAAGCATGATGACACAAAATTGGGACTTCCTTACGACATGTGCAGAGGCTGTAGTGAAGAAGAAGACGGTCAGCCTACAACCCCTGTTAGCAGAGGTAGAGAATAATAGGTGTTTTTTTTTTTTTGCGGCAGGAACTAATCAATATCAAGTTGGACTTTATTTTAATTAGGATAGGGATTGGTTACAAAATCAACGAACTTGACAAATGGATTTGACGGAAAATCTATTCCCGTCTTCTACCTACGCAACGTGACGGGCTTTAGGGCGTCTTCCCATCGGTCTAACTTCACCATATCAGGCACAAAATTAGACTACACCCCACCCCTCACTGAAAGCAGTAAAAAGAAATCACTGATTGTGACAAACGATATAAACACCACCAATCGTAGAAAAAGTTGTCATTTGTTGGTTATCGAGAACGATGTTGTCTGCACTAAATCAACAGGGAACAGAAATTACATAGAGTTTGAAGGTATTTTGAGTCTTACCTACGGCTACTCGCTTGAATCTACGATGTTCAGGTTCAATTACCGATACAACGAAATCCCTTGGGCAAATTCATTCATGCCACTCCGTTCGACTCACTGACAATCGTAACATATGACCGATAGTTTGTCTGAGAAGTAGAAAAAACTTTCCTAAACTTGGCAGTTCAGAATGGGCAAAAAACGGTAAGTGTCTGCCACTCGTAAGAGACGCTATCGATCGTTCATGTTCATTGTCACACACGGGCGAGGCTGCTGCCATCTCCGAATGAGTTAAGTTCGAAAACTTTCGAATAGACTTTGTTGAGTGGAAATTGTACAGAGAACACTCTACCACGTGAGATACGCTATTTTTCAGTGAATTGAAACCAGGATGCTAGATCCATGCTCGCCTATATTGCATAAGGGCTTCTGTCTAAGCTCTATTTGGGTGTACAACAGCAGACCTTAATAAAAAGATCTACAGACTAAAATTAAAAAATACAATTTGCTTCAACTGTTGCTAATGCGTTTGAATGACATTCATCTCCAGAAGACAATCGCACGATACAAAATGACTGAATTCCATCTTCCAGTGCATCTGGGCCAAAACTATCTGCTGAACAAAATGCTTAAATGAATATGAACCAAAAATACCCAAAACATCATCAAAAAATCAAAAAAAACTCAAAATCAAATTTATATTCAACTCACAAACATTTATAACAAAACCATTTCAACATGAATTCAATTCAACAACAAATCAATGTGTAAACACTGCCATTAGTAAAATTATCTGCATGTATGTACATTTCTTCATTATTTTAAAATTTACTTAGCTATGTTCTTTTTTTTTGTAATTTTTGTTTTCTTTAATTGTTATTACTTAGCTATCAAGGCATAATTTGATTGATAAATATTACTTCCTAAGAACAATTATATAACATTATCTTGCTGTCGCTCATTTTACAGACACTCTTTATTGATTTTTGTAAAATTCTATTTCTCTTAAGATTAAAAATTGAGTTACTTGCATTCGCTTATATACGTCTTCCTTGTTTTTGTGTGTGTGTCTATCCTAGTAGGTTTCGTGTTTTATTTTTTCAAATTTATGTATATGCGGTTTAACTGAATTTCGTTTTGATTTTCATTTTTCTTTTCGCGTTGCGTGTGTATACATAGATTTTTTTTCTATACTTTCGGAAGATTCCTTTTGCGGTTTATTGTATCGTGAATATGTATTGCAAAATACCATCTAGTTTGATTTGAAATTTCTGTTTTGATTTCTCTTCTCCAAAAGAAAACTCACACATTTTTTGTTTTCACACTACACGTCGAAATCAATGTTAACGTTAAACAAAGTGAAAAAAAAATATGCAGTAAATCCATAATTTAATTATGCCGTGAGTGTATACATTTTTTATTTTGCTTTGTTAACCCTATTTTTTGTTTTGTTTTAATCCTAAGCTCTAATTGCGAATTTCACAACCATTTGGCTATCTGATTTCATATATTTTCTTCTGCCCCCTCAGGGTGATGTAAATTAATTCACCTCCCTCGCACTATTCAATAATAACTAATTGTCTACACAAAACGAATAACATGAAAACAATCTGCGTTAAAATATTCATTCTCAAGGTTATACACAAAAATCAAAATTCCTGTATTAATACATTTTATACTCATGTACGCATGTATATATATTCTTTTGATTTAAATTATGTTTAACACTAAAATGCCTGTATGTACAGATTTTCCTTGCTCTTGTAAATGAGTTCAATTGTTTGTTTTCGTTTTCGAAGACTTTCGGTTGCAATTTACATGACTTATCTCATTTTGAATTTATCTACAATTTGTGGTCTTAGCTTAGAAATGTTTTGTTTTTGATTTTCTATGTACATCAAATTTTATTTGGGTAATTGAAGAGTCCTAATTAGTCAAGGGCGTTGAGATATATCTAGGTTTGAGGCTTAGTTTAGTTGATTGTTAGCGATAGTATCAAGTTTTGTTATGTCTTAAAAGCACTTAGATTAGATTTTTTAGCGTTTTTATTCGATTTATGCGGTTATAAGGCGTAGCTTATAGGAACATAATTAAAAATATGGAAGGAAAAATTAAAAAGATACGAAAAGAAATCTTAAACGACGGCTGTCTGAAAGAGATGACTCTGGGATGGGTGTCTTTGAAGAGGCGCCTCTGTGTACAAAAGCAAATAACGAACAGGAATTCTTTCGTAACAATTTAATGTGTTCCGAGTATGATAAAAGAGAGCGCCTTAAGTTTGTGTTCTATCACACCAGAAGTGCGTTGAAATATCTCACAGGACTACTTCTTTCGAAGGCAATCTGAACCAAAGGACTTGGGCATCCTCGCAA
The DNA here is from genome assembly GCA_916610145.1 of Eristalis arbustorum. Classification (NCBI taxonomy): domain Eukaryota; kingdom Metazoa; phylum Arthropoda; class Insecta; order Diptera; family Syrphidae; genus Eristalis; species Eristalis arbustorum. The sequence continues at coordinate 34,906,530 of OU744317.1, forward strand.
GCACTGTACTGGACAGCACACAGCACATTTCTTCTATAACTTATTCGTGTAGTCTGCTAAGAGATGGCGTTACTTGTATTATTCCATTGGAACATGCGTTGGAAAGCTACTGTCATTGTAAAAAGTTGTCATTGAAAAAGTCATAGCTTCAGATGCACACGTTTTTTTTTAAATAGGCATTAAAATTCGAGTCGGCCATATTGAATGAAATCCCAAAACTGTAACGATGGAACTAGGCGAAACTACACAGTCAATCAACCCACATGCTCATACACACGATCAATGATTAACTTCGAGGACGACGGGACTATAACTTCGACATCACTGGCTTAAGGTATGCCTTCAAGTGTGTGATCCTGTTTCGTTTTCTGCCGCTTGCTGTGGCTGGCTGTGTTTGCTGGTTGGTTCTAGGAGACTGAAGTAATATGATTGATTGTTTAGAGTTAAGGGGAAAGCATGCAGACTGAGATTGTAACTCGTCAAGCTGGGATCATTTCTACGAACGTCTTCTTGTGCGCGCCGATAAAAGCTACCAGAACCAGATCACTGGCCCAATGATTTTATTTATTTATCGACAATTTTATTTGTGACTTATATATTTCAGTAATCTTTGCAATCGCCTTTCCAGAGGCGAAGGCCAGCCTATATGAGTGTAAAGTGTAGTCGAGAAAATGCAAGCTTATTTCAATTTCACAAGTGATTTCAGCTTTCAACTGATTTTGATCTGTGCCGGAGAATTTATGCTTGAGCCGCTTTTTATATTAAATTTCACAAAAGGCCTAGAGACACGGAAAAGAGTCTCAGATCCATCACAGACTGCTGATCTGTCCCAGCGATCAAAAGGGTTCGTAAATAAATTTAGATTGATCTCCTGACTAGAGCGATCAAATTTTTAGCTCAACAAAACCTTTCGCTTCAATCTCTGATTTCTGTGTGCACGTAAATCGGATTACGGGTATCCAGAAAGGTTTTGTGGCATTATCTTCTCTGCCAATGATATCAAATCGTCAGCTGATTTCATTTTGTTGATGTGTCTCATTTGGTGTAGAATCAAACAAGAAAATATGCCTTGTTAAATATAATGCCCAATCAGGCAATACCACAAGCTGAATGCTGTATTCATATGTACATACTAAACTCAGTTTGGATTTGCAAAGAGTACGAAATACTGAGGTAATTGTGATCTTGATGCTGCTTTCTTCTCGAAGTTCCTTTGTCATTTACCGAATTCTGACAGGAACGTTAGTAGCTTTATGGGCGGTCTTACGGCCTTGTGCTTCAACTACTGCCATGAGACCTTGTATTGTACCTTGTTTTTCAAGTCCACACCGTACAAGTCTTCCAGCTTTGAAAGTTAGTGTTTTCTCGGCACCTTCTTTAGCCTTTTTAATGGGTGGTATTCGCAAGGCAGATGGTGGATAGAAAGCAGCTTCTCCAATAGTCGTTGTGTGGTGTGTTCAGTTCGCAGAATGGGTGACAACGGTCTTTATCAACATTTCAACACATTACAGGACGCCATTTAACTGGTATGGTCAAACTGAGCGCTATTGTGACAGTCTTCAGACTTACTAGTCTGTGATTCAAATCTGAACAATATTGGTTTGAAAAGTTACGAAATAAGAGCCCGGAGTTACCATACGACAAGTAGAACCAGCTCCACCCACTGGTGAGGAGAAAACGACGCTACTTCTCAGGTTCAGACAGGCTAGCAATTACGTGAGACACTTAGACTGAATTCGAAGTAGTCTACTGTGAAGATTCAGTAAATCATCTTCAATTGTTTGGTCACAAGGTAATACCCTTTTGGACCTCCTGTCCAAAATGGCATACTTATACTCTTCTTTACCCTAGGCCTGTGCATTATTTTCTGTTAGCGAATCTAGCTATTTATGAAGATGATACCTGCCAAAAATATTGGTAAGTTCGATATGGCCCCAACCCAAACCACTTTACCAATGAGTACGAAAAGCTGCTAACAATCGTGAATACTCCAAGGGTTGAGGGAATTCAAGCATTTAATGAGAGTTTTCTTGAAAGAAAAATGTGAGATAAGGTCTCTGATGAATTCAATGACTCTTATCCTGCTGTCGCACTTGCATTTTGTTATGCCATCGTTTGAAACGCAATAAAAAATGTGTATTTGTTCATCCGGAAATAAAACCGCAAAAGCAACTACACTTCGTGTACAATCTTGTTTTCTGTAAGGGATGAGAATATTTATGAATAACGAAAAACAGAAAGCTATCACTATATTAGTCGATGTAAGCGTTTAGATTGACTTCGATGCATGACAAATGTAAGAAAGAAAGAAAAAAAGCAATACAATCGAACGCTGCTCGGCGCAGCAAATATTCATGTTCGTTCCCGAAACAAGCTAAGCTACAGATACTCTAGAATAGTGAGATGTTAGTTAATGATATGTTGAATGTACAAAATGTTTATTATCGAGTATATTCCTTGTCCTACCACTAGAAGTATAGTATAGTTATCTCTCTTAAGTAATCATCGGTTTCCCTTCAGCGTGAGTGAGTGAGCTCTCGTCAAGCTGAAGATCGGAAATTAGTTGGGGAAGCATTAAATATTCAGGGATTCGTTTCCGTGATTCGTTTTATGGTATATATTTGTTTTTGTTCTTAATTAATTAGTAATTAATGTCTTAGCGAAGTAGAAGAACGGGATTGTTTTTTTGTTTTCGTTTTTCTTTCAATTATTTTTTTTTGTATTAATTTTCTAATTCGATATATATATATTAATTATATTTATATTTTATTTAATGCACTTGCTGTTAACATTCCAATCGGAAAAAGAAAAACACATTACAAAAAGACAAAAAATGAACGAATGAGTTAAGTTTAAGTAAATAAATGATTTGTCTTTTAAATTTGATGTAACAAATAAAATTTAAAAATATTTTGTATCTTTTTTTTCTTCTTCTTTTCTTTGTAAACTTTATACACGCGTAGACTGGGTGGCTACGTAAGTAAATTAATGATTACATTAACTATTATTCAGGCGGAACGGTCTTCTCCTCGGTTGGCTTCGTGTCGTCGGGATCCAGACTGAGGCAGTCAGAGAAGTAGTTCTCCATTGACGAGTAGACGTGCTCGAGAACGCCGTTAAGTTCGTGGCCTTCGTCTGCGTAGGTCTGTAAAGGAAATAATAAAATTGTTTATATTTTTGGGCAACGTTCAGAAACCCCATCATGTTATTATGAACGACGTTCTCAAACGAAAATCGCCAATAAGATGGAAGCTAGACAATATTGGAAAGAAACTGCAGTAGGTTTTCATACAGTCTATGAAATCGTTAAATTGTGTATGTCATCTGTAGTCAGGAGCTTTAATTTTGCGACATCGTCTATGATCATCCAATCTTTGTTCGAGGTTTGACGCCAGTTCAATCACGTACGTCAAACTGAACTGTCATTCGAAAATATATGCATTTTTTATGGAACTTCCTTATATTTTGAGGTAATGAAGAAACTCAGGACAAACGTGAACTCCACGAACGATGTCATAGTAGAGATCCGACTTACAATCGCCCTTGGTTACGTCGCTCCTCAATTCGGCTCACACTCTGACTCGAACTTATGCTTTGCAAAATGCATATTTTGCCAGTCTTGTTGTGTGGAGTCGAATGTTGCTCGTAGGAGCAAGCGGAGCTGATTCCATATGTCTTAAAAAAAATCTGCGTCTACGAGGAAGGATGGAGTAGATGAAGATCGAGCTGAGCTAAGAATATAGTCTGGCATGCAGACACCTCGTCGACTACTCAAGCTCTGTTACATCGAGCGCGAGGACACCAATGCTGCAGCTAAAGAGTTCTTCGAAACATAACCTCCTGCTTCGAAAAGGAAAGATAGACCGAAACTCCAGACCAAATCATCGCTGAAGCAAGTTATGCATTGTCGCAGCATATGTCGAAATTGGGGAAAAACTGAAGGAAGAAATGGTGGTATTGTAGTAGGTGCTTTTTGGGCATTTGAAACAGAGTGTAATAATAATATTATGGGTGGTGTTACAGCCCGTAGAGGGCTACGGCCTAGCTTCTCAGCAACCACTCGTGTTGTACGGACAAGTTTGAAAAGCTTTTTCTAGGCAGGAATACTCTTTGAGCATTGTCAGTGAAAGAGGTAGGGCCGTGAAAATTATTTTTGTCACACAGACTAGGAATCGAACCTAGGACGTCGAAGTTGGGGTCAACGCACATACCCACAACACCACGGGTCACCACCGAAACAGAGTATAGTCGTTCCTTCATTTTATTGCGGTTGCAATAAGCCACCGTATGGTATGAAATTTGGTTCCAGTTGTCAATGGACCATACCAAAAGCGGATACATTTCTTGTGTTATCCATAATTCGTTTGGAATATGAACCGATTTATCCAGCATATTGTAGTTGGAAAAGAATCGACTATCGAGATCTTTATGAAGCAGTTCAAAAGCCTACTACGAACAATATGTGGCGGATGTAGTTGATGTCCCACGCTCCTCTGAATAATTTAAGGACACAGTGACTAACCAAATTTAACTAAAAAAAATAAAAACAAATTCGAAAGGGCTGGACTTGTATCAGATGGCTGTTGTATAATGTTAGCATCTATTGGATTAGGACTTGTCTTGTGGCACATTGAGGTCTGTCTACTACTGGCTATTTGACATATAAAAAGGGAATGTTTCCGCGTTAATAGCATTAACCGCATTTGCCTGGAAACATTGAATGATGTAAGATTCTTACTCGAAATTATACAAGCTTCGTCAGTACCCGAAAAGTCCTTTTACTGAAAAAGTGCACATCAAGGCAGAGTTAATACGCTTTTATGTGGTTTTCGAGTATGGTCCAGTCACCATTTGCCGTTGGAATTAAATTAACGCCACTATCATTTGATTGGTGATCACAATTGACCAGCAATGGTCTATGTGTGCTGGCAGCCCACTAACCTACGGCTCATCATTGCAGAGTTATCCAACAGATTGAATAAATATTCACTCGGCCATCACGACGTATGCACAATACTTCCAAACACGGTCCGAAAACTGAACTTGATCATTGCAGCAGTGTCACCCAGCTTCATTCTTTGGGCAAATAATGGTGGTCGGTTTTTGGAAACATCATCGACCTTGGTAGTCTATTATTGCTTTTCCATCCAACAATGAGGATCTCAGTATATTTCAATGAGATGAAAGGTGGGAGAATAGACCATGTGTCCAGCTCGTTGTGAAGAGTGTGGTTGAAGATGAAGGTTAAGGACCAGTAACAAAATTGGAAACACTGACCTTTGGACGTGACCAAGTACAGCATAGTCCGCGCAAAAATTATAAGAAAATAAATTCAAAAAGGAAATGCCAGACATTGTTCTTTCTGGGCATTTGAAATTTCCACCGTATTTATCGCATTTAAGAGTTGAAAACACCCGACCACACAATGCTTGCATGCACGTAAGCCGATTGGGCTCATGGCTTCAAATTGCTGATATGGGTGGGGACGCAACGCTTTTTTTGTGCACACAACACGTCGCATTTCTGGGTTATTTGCATTTCACGGAAAAGCTATTCAGCGTTTTAGTGCTGCGAACGGGTCAACAGGATAGCGTTCGGTTCTGCCTTTGAAGGGCTTAATGCGTAGACTCTGCAACGTCTTGACGTGAAGAAAGGACTGAATTATTGCCCGATATGTCGAATCCTCATCGAAAATTAATTTGTGATAATGGAGTTCTTCTAGAATCGCTAAATACGAGAAGTATATGCTATCAATGATGGCAACATAAACTTAAAGATTGCAGGAAACTGAGGAATGACTGCGGAGGGAATATTTTCTCATCCGTTTCATGTTTTTTAGAAACTGCTATATCTTGAAATCAAAATTTTGTGGGCATCGAGATCATGAATGTGTTTTATTCAAAATTACTTTCGGAACCACAAAGTAGACAGTTATGAGAAAAAAAAATAGTTTTTGGTTCCAAAGATTATGAAAGAAGTTTCCATCTGCGGCGTTGAGTTAAACTCCCCAAAAAATCGTTTCAAAACCGTACCCAGGTCCTTCTCTACGTTGCTTACCTGATAACGATACAGAACCCCAGCGTCTGTTAGAGATTTTGCCAACTGCACGCCATGCACATAGGGTGCTGTGGAGTCCGCCAGTCCGTGGATTAGGAAGAACGAATGCGACTTTATGTGTCGGGCACGTTGTGTTGCGTCGGCCTCTACGTAGCCTTTGTAGTTTTCCGCGGGCAGCCCGAGAATACGTTCGGTGAAGGCGGAATCTAAAAAGAAATACAATTATCTGCACCTGAATAGAGGTATAACTGATTACGACTTACTGTAAAATAACCAATCAGCTATCGGCGATATGGATATTCCACATTTGAAGACTTCCTGCTGTGAGCCGAGGACCATGGACGTGACGTAGCCGCCGTAACCCCACCCCCAGATGCCCACGCGAGTTTCGTCCAGAAAGCTTAGGGTGTCCAGTAGGTATCTGAAATGGAAAATGCGACGGAATTTTGTTAGGGAAATCACCGATAGATGGAGTTTGGTGGAAATGGGAAAAATAGCTTGTGGAGAAATCTTTGCTGGAAAAAAAAGCTTTTTTTTTTTCTGAGGGACACAGGGATGTGACATCGGATGTAATGTGGGTTTCTTTGGGAATTAAAGGTATTATTTTTTTGTTCAAATAACTTTTCTTATATGTTGATTTCGCTTTGGTATATAATGTTCGTTCCGGAAATGTACAGTAATTAACTATTGTAGTGAGCGAAGGGCCGTGGCGTTGTAGGTCTAAGCATCGACCCCTAAACATTGAAACCACGGCATCTAGGTTCGAATCCTTGTACGATCAAAATGAAATTGCACGCTCTCACCTCTTTCGAGTCACTGACAGAGTTTTCAGTATCAAGGAATGATACTGTCTACAAAAAGCTTCTTAAACTTGAGCGTTGGGAGTCGGCAGAAAACTCTAGGTCGTTTCCACTCGTGAGAGGACAAATGCGGGCACAACTCGAATTGTGACTGAGAAACTAAGCCCGTGCCATCTATTATTATTGAACGATATGAAAATGTCGTACTTTAAAGGCAGAAGGAAAGCAGTCGATTTTATTTTAAGGAGCAAACTGAAGATCAAGCTAGAATATGGACCGCTGTTCAGTGGTTCGTGATAAACTCTTAAAAAATTCTCCATTTGTGTGCGCCATCTCGTTCGAGGATGTCCTCTGTTGCGTTGTTCCAATGGGTCGGTATCGAAGACTCTTCTGGCCGGCGATGTGATGTCCACCCACTCTACATGACCCAGCCATCTTAAGCGTTTCATCCGAAGACGCTTTACTAGGAGCATGCCGCTGTGTTGACCACACAGTTCGTGGTCAACGCAAGTAGGACCTCAGATCGCAAGCAGAACTTTGCTCTCCAAGCGACCAAGAGCTTCTTCATCCGCTTTCATACAGCGTCCATGTCTCTGCGCCATACAGCAGGGAGGTTCAGAGTGTTATATAAAGTCAACTTGGTGTTTTGGGAGATGACTATGTTACTCATTTGATTATTGAGCAGAAATAAGCAGCGATTGGCAAGAGTAGTTCTGTGGTTGATCTCGGTACTGGTGCTATTGTCCCTGTTTACTCCAGAGCAGAGGTAGATGAAGTCCTCGACTACCTCAAAGTTTCTACTGCCCATAGTGACGCTCTGTCCGAGACGTCGATGTTGTGCGTCCACTCGTGATGACAGCATTTACCGATCCATTTTAGCGGCCTCCGCGCCAATATCAGCAAACGCCTGATTGACGACACACTGTGTTCGTTCAATCACGTCAATGTCGTTCGCGTAAGCAAGCAGTTGAACGGACTTTTGGAAGATCGTGGCTCTGGTGGTGACGTTTAAGCTTTGCACGAGCTTCACAAGTACGTTGTTGGAAAAAATGAAATGAAAGCGCGTCGCCCTGTCTAAAACTTTTTGGCATTGAAGGTCTCGGTGAGTTCGTTACCGACCTTGAAGGAGCAGCGAGAGTTCTCCATCGTCATCCTGCATAACCTGACGAATTTGGCAGGAATGTCAAAACTAGACATGGTGCTGTATAACCCGTCTCTATGCACGCTGCATTGAAATCGACGAACAGATGGCGGGTTTCGATCTGCATCTCTTGAGTCTATTCCAGGACCTGCTGCAGTATGAAGATCTGGTCAATTGTGGACTTCCCCGTTCTGAAGCCACACTGATACGGACCTATGTGATTATTCACAAACGGTTTCAAGCGTTTACACAAAACGGCAGAGAGGATCTTGTACGCGATGTTAAGGAAACTGATCAATCAATAGTTGGCGCAGTCAAAGGGGTCTCCTTTCTTAAGGCCCGGACGACCATGATATTCCACTCGTCGTTCTTGATGCACTGCTAATTTTATTCTAGGAGGAAGTAGACAAGCCGCATGTTCTCTAACGTTTATAACGAATATCTGGCATTATGTTTATTTCTTGACACAAAGGATTTCCGACGACTTACTGCTTGACCCAACCGATGACATCCTCTGCGACGCCTGTGGTGAAGACTATGACATTCTATCGTTAATGGTGAGAGCTGATGATGTAGGGTCCTCATCACCGAATCGCCTGTTGGTATGTATTACTTCGGAAGAAATCACAGTAAAAGTAGGCTGCTGCCTCGCAATACAATGAATCGTTTCCTTTTTGAGTCTGAGTGATACAGTGACGTGTTAAAGACATCGGGCAAAAAGACAAGAGGACGTGAAGTGAGGTCCAACATGACTCTGCTAGTTGTTTTCTGTATTTCATGAGTATCTTCCAAAAAAAGCCTCTAAACTGGGGACCAGTCCCAAGCTCTCTGGTGCTCACACATCACTAAGATCTCAAATTAAGAAATTAGATCTCAGCTTTGAGCCTCATGGACACCTGTCAAACTGCCTAGCACGGTTACTGTTTGAATACTTAGAAGGAGTCTCATTTGAATAAATAAATCAAATCCCTTCCTGAGCGTTGCTTGTCACTTAAAATTACTTGCTTTAACCGTGCTAGGCAGTTTGACAGGTTTCCATGAGGCCATCGTGCCTAGCCAGTAAAGACTAGACAAGTCATTTAATGAATTCGACTCAATCGTACGTTGTTTTTTAAGAAAAATGATATTTAAAAGCATTTTACAACAATATTTGAAACCAATCGACGGTCTACCCTTAGAATCGTGATATGCACCATATGTCGAGATGTCCTGCAATGCGGTGAAGTGGGTATGCTCATTTTCGAACATTGTCGTTGTGCAACAGCACAAGTATGTTCAACGACAGGTTTGATTGCCTCGTAAACAATTACTTCCCATTTCCTTTAGGGCTTATTGCAAAAACTTTCTTTCACAACTCACTGAGGAAATATCACAGAGAACAAAGGTCATAAAAGCAAAACTCCTTCTTCGAGGCACTGCATCGCCTCTCCTACGAAACAAGGACTACTGCAGGAACTGCTCCATTACCCACGACATTTTACCCCAAACAACGTCTGAAAGTTTTCCCAACGCCCGATAATTGCAGTTTCATTAATTTTTGAGAAGCCCTCAATTTTCTCGCGCAGCACCGAAGGACACAGCGCGAAACACACCGCTCAGCTCCGTCTCTTGTGAGAATTTCACACACCCCTCCAAGGACATGGTCGCATGCGACCACCACAAAAGCACGCGACAAAAATAACACAAATCACAAACACCACCAACCGTCTGCACATACCTTAGAACGGAAATTTGATCCTGCACCTCGACTCCACCCAGATGCCGGTACAGCGACTTCTTACTCTGCCCCTTGGCGCCTCGCACATCCAGCCGAATGTATATTACATCATTTCGCGAGGACATGTACGTCCCCCAGTCTATTCGAAATTTCTCCGAAACGGATTCGGAACCCGGTCGTCCATTGCTGCAAAGGAAAAAAAAATCATAATCAGTCGCAAATGGGGTCACGTGTTGCATACGTACACCTCGACGAGCACAGGAAATGCGGCGTCCCTCAGCTCCTCTCGCCAACTGGGCGGCAGCAGGAGTTGCACTTGTGCCCGGCTCCCATGCGGCAATGGGATCTCAAAGGAGCGCTGCGTCGGCAGGGCCAGCGCCTGCAGCCGTTCCGTGTAGTACGGTCGCGTATCGAAGAGGATTTTCAGCAGACTGTGCGTCTTTGCGGAGTGCACCCCGGACACGGGCAGGCCCGGTCCCAAGCACTCGAGAATATAAAAATCGACACCGAACTCTGTTGCTATGGAAGACTTTGGAGTTAGGAAGGCATCAAAATGGGAACAGTTAACGTAGTAGTAGCGGCTACTCCAGAGCGCTTCGCCCAAGTCGCACGTAATGCACTGTGGTTCGCTTCTGCAAGGAGAGTGTCATGAGAGGGGTCTGTCCGGTGGTCAGGGGCATACTTACTTTCGACTGTCGTCGCTCACCGGATCCTTGACGACATACAAATGCCTCTGGCCGGGCTTTTTATCCTGAGTTCCTAGATAGTAGACGAGATGATTCGCCGTGTCCCAACAGAGAATCTTGAGGACCTGTATTTTTTTTGCAAAAACATACACAAAACGATCGAGTTAATGTCGTAAATGGGGTGGTCGCGTGGGGTTATTGATTAGTTTATGGCAGAAGAGCACGCATTGCCCTCGTAAGCGGGATATATTCACAGTCAGTTAAGCGAATCGGTTAGATTTTCGGTTAAAAAGCTTAAGTTTGAGAGTTAGTAGAAGTAGAAAAAAACGTAACAAAGAAAAAAGAAACACAAAAAACCGTAAAGAAATTAAATCAAATCGATAAAAATAAGGACGTTGATAAAAAACAACAAATGTGATGAGTTGATATTTTATTTTACATTTGTTTACAGCGAAAGCTAAATTTAGTTGTATATTTTTATATTTTATATTTTTTTAAGAAAAGAGGAAAACAACGTTTTGCTGCGAATACATAAATTTGTGCGACTGATCAAAAGCGGCTTGAATTTGGTTGGATTCGTTATGTTATCATTGTTGCCCAATACAAGCGTGTGCAATCTCACTTAATTTGAGGATTTAATTGGTTTATTTTAATTTGTTACACTGCAGAAATAAAATAAATGTCTAAGGTTAATGGTTTGTTCGTAATTTCAAGAACACTTCTAATTCTAGGACGACAGTAGAAGTTATGATTCTGAAGAGTTCTTCGTTCTTATTTAAACTTAATGCCGCACCAACAGCTGACGAATGTACACTGTGGACCCTAACTTATGAACAAACTATCTCTGCAACGCTCTATTTAGAAGTTTATGCTTCGGCTAATGACTACCCCATTCCGTCTACTTAAACTTCAGTGAGTCATCAATCACACTCAGGCCAAAGTAGGCTCATTGTGAAACCAAGCCGAATGACTTCTTCTAAAATTGGAGAAAGTTAGTGCATGCAATGATCCGAATTAGCGATTTAGCCTGCCTATGTTTTCACTGCTTACCTGGTGGATTTTATCGCAATAGGTAAGGTTGCCAGAGCGCTGCACAAGCAGAGCAGGTTATATTGGTTTGTACCCATTCTTAATTTATACATCGTTTTTGGACCATATGCCCTTCGTTTTTCTGTGATGCCTTCTAGCCATTTGTGGTTGGTGGTTATGGTTGTATGAATTTTAAGGTGTGCAAGGTGCTGACAAGTAAGGCCCTGGCCCTCTACGGGCTGCTCAACCCATATTATTATTATTATTAAGGTGCCACACTTCTTATTGTTGGATGATCTACAGCTAGCAGTTCATCGATTTCTCCTAGTGGGTTGCAATACTCCTGCCTACAATTAAGGGATTTTTTAGTTAAACATTGTTCTTGAGCCAGGACAGTGACTTCTTTATCGCAATAACTTCTGCCTGGAATACGCAGGTCTTTTAAATAGACAGACTACACCCACCACTTCTGCGGTCTTCGATCTGCCTGTGAAAGTACGCAGGGAATCAGCAAGGGTCTAGTTGTCAGACATCGAAACTGATCTGAAAGGAGCTTAGAGTCGTAGGCGGTCAGCGATGTTGGAAAGAAAGTTATATTCGTTAAGAATGGTTGAGTGACCAATGACGAGTTCGGACAACATTTCGAGTCCCAAACTGCACTGGCTGCTAATTGTTTACCAAAACTATTTAGAAATATAAGGTGGGGGACTTCTCAGCGCTGCGCTGATGCACATGCAGCCTAGTCTCTGCATTCGATTGAGTACATTTCAGTTGGTAGCGTTGTTCACTACTGTCCACGAAGAGGAGACCTCATACAGAAGTTTGACAATCGAAGGTCCAGTACGCGATGTGTGGTTATAGGCACCATTTGCGTCCAATGACTAATTTTACAAAATGGTAGAGTTGATATTGAGTAGTAGTTCAGCTCGCATCGTAATAAGATCTTACTGAAATAGTTCAGTGTACAGAGTCATCAGCGTCGTCGTTGTCTTCGTTTGCTTTGTTTGATTTCTTTGTCACTGTAGGCAAGCTTCTCTAGCTCAGCTTCTCGGATATCAGCCATTGCAGTGGAGTTGTGGGATTTACTTAATCCTCACTACGATATACAACTAATCGAGTAGTGCACAACAATATTGCGGACAACCCTTGTGGCAGCTGGTTTTCTGGTAGCAGAAACGGCAGCCGCCCTTGGTGCGCACATTGGTTTACTATGTAAGAGTGTTTGACATGATATAAAAAGCTGTACCGGCCTTAGACAAATAGTTCATCCAAGCTAGCTCACCAGGGTTCTTTCGTGGCTCCGAAGAATGGAATAAAACTTAAACCTGTGCCTGGTAATTTCTCAATTCGACTGAGTACCTCCAACGACGCCCGAGAAGCCTCGGCACTTCGTCTCACCCGTTGTCTCATTGAAAGAGGGACCAAGACACGATGACCATGAACGAAAGGAAAAGGCAGAAAGGGACCGAAACTCTTCATGGATTCAGCAATATTGATGAACTATGGAGGCACTGAATCTAAACAAGAAACTATTTGGCGCACTTACAGGCCACTTCCCATGCAACTATAATCTAAACAAAATGAGACATTTCTGCTCAGAAAACTGTAGACACTGTAGACAATTAAAAGAAACCATGGAATACTCACTGTTTATGTTTAATAAGGGCAAAAAAGGCTTTAAAGTGTTTGAACAATTTATTCGAATGTCACAAAGAAAATAAACTTAATTCACTGTACATTAATTAACATAGAATATTGATTAGATTAAGAGAATTACCAGACGTCTGCTCACAATGAATGCTCGAACAAGAAGAGAGCGACTTATCACATAAATTTCATTACAAGGTTGACATGATCAAAGTGTACTACCAAAAGAGTTAATGAGAGAGTAACAAGAGAGAATTACAAAGAGTCAACTTAGAACATAGAGATAGAGCATAATATAGTGTAAATCTGCATTGTTTGTCCTTATGCGACCAAATGAACAAAATATATTCTTTTTATATATAAGTACTGAACACTCACTAATCGGTACCTTGGTACCCGCGTATTCGAGGAGACTGGTATTACCGGGTTAAGATCAAGAGCACAAGAATCTAATCACTCCCCGAAAGTCTCAAGAGAGCATACATAAAGCACTGGACCATAAATTGGTGGCACGCGAATGACCATCGAAAATTGTTCTTAACGTTCTTTAAGTTGCTCTCACCATCTAGATAGCATTACCGATAACTTTTAATTATTTGCATTCGTCCTTCGTTCTTGAACTTCACCATGATGAAAATGTAATTGTTATTGAATTTCTTGACGTTGGATTGAGGGTGCTTTCAAAATTGTTAAGTGACAATTACGTTAACGACGCTTTCATTGATTTCAACGGAAACCAATAAAACGATTTAATTGCCTTGTGCGGCTTCCATCTTCTCCACGGCTTGTATTTGATTGCAAGCTAAGTACCTGAAACAATTGTGTACCTGCAACGGGCGGCCGTGAAATAGAATCTAGCTATCGCAATAAAAAAAGCAATAAGGCCGTTCAATTGTTACGATATTCAAGTGAAAGGGATATATTTTATTCAAACATTGTAGGTTATGTGTGGCGGAACATTTCTTGGTCGAGGCTCTTTTGGTTTTTTTTGTTTTCTTGGTAAGACCAGCTAGCTTCGCCTGTTTTTCAATTGCTTGTTATACGGGCACAATGGGAAAGCGCGACCATATCTATGTTATTTGTTATTGATCTTTAATTTCGTTCCATGATCAGTGACAGTAGTGGATGCCTTCAAAGCTCTATATTACGATGACGTCTGTCAAATAAATGCAAAACAGACGTCTGATCTGATATACACTCCGTTTCTGATCAGCTCCCTACAAAATAGAAAGAAAATCGATTGAATCGCACGGCTCAGCAGAATCGGAGTGATCGTATTTGGGTTTTTCTTGTTTTTGCTTCGCCCAATCGATGAACTAATCCAGTTTTGTTAAGCATTCACAATAATAAACGAATACATATGCATACGATTTCGCAGCAAGCTAAGAACAAGCCAGTAAATTTGTTTCCGTCGTTTAATCTGATGTTTCGAGTCACTTTAAACCGTGTTCCCAATTTATCCGTTTTCAATACGAGGTTGTACTGCCAATCTAAAAGGAACTTTTTCTGAATCAATCCAATGCCCCAATTCTAGTAACACCCAACTCCACTCCGTGTCCAGGTGCACACCCCCACGAGCAATTGCTCAATTTCAATCACAGATGTAACTGAGTACACCCGCGTGACCCCGGCACGATGACAGCTTTACCAGATTTACAATATTTCAATTAGATAGCGTAAATATTTACATAGCTCGCGACTGCTATTGACTGACGTTAATACACAGTACACATCTACACAAAAGCTTTGAGGAGAAAAAAACGAAAAAACAAAACAAAAAATGAACTGTAATTAATTGATCCGTATGTACACAACCAAGTATCGATTAAATGCACAATAGACATATCCATGCGGTTAGTTTGAATGCTCTTAAATAGCCAATTGTTCTCTTGTCGATTGGGGTACAACAAAAAACAACACAGAGGAAAAACAAAACAGAATTTATTAAAAAAACAATCATTTTCCTTGGTGTTTGGTGCAAATTTTTGGATTTTTGTTTGCTTGAAATCTCACCTGATTTCTGTCATGTATTATTACGGCAACTTGCTATACTTATGGGCATTTTGTTTTATATTTAATTCGCATTGATACATTGATGACAAATATAGTGTTTATTTTTTTTTTTGTGATTTAAGTGATTTTTTTTCGAATTGTTGAAGGTTTTTAGAGAGTTTTTTTTTGATTTTGTAGGTACAGCGTACATTCAGATTGAGATGCAAAGACAGATTCGTGCGTTGGATGATCGTATTCAAAACAAAGTCAAGAAAATAAACAACAGTATTAATCACAGATTACATTGCCAGCACGGGTAAGTTGGTGTTTAATTTTTTGTTTTTTGGAATTTATGTGTTGAATTTTATATTTCATATGTGGAACGCAATGGAAATAAAATCGAGAAAAAAAAGAGAACGGAAAGAAAAAGTAATTGAATAAATGAATTAAAATGAACAGAGAAATAAAACTTAAATAAATAAATTAAATTAACAGACAGTCTTGATTGGTTGCCGCCCACACGGTCGTGTTACACATTAACGCATTATTTTGTGGCAGTTTTTTTTTTTTCCAGAAGAACAAAAAATACAACAGAAGGAAACAGAGAATGGTACATTTAATGTGAATGTGTCCATGTGGTCGTATGGTCGTGCTCACACTGTTTTTTGTTTTTTGCCTTCTTTCGCTTGGCGGCGCAACGTAAACTGAATGCAGATTGCTTAATTTGTTGAAAGTAATTTGTGTCGTATTTCGTTCATCCAGAAAATTTTATTATCCTGGAATGTGCATAATGAGTGAGTCGGGGGCGGTCGCCGGGCATGGTTTTGGAACATCACGAGGAGGAGAATAAGTTATTCATGCTCCAACTGAAAATTAACCAGTGTCACAGAAATTATGGAAAATTACGTCTGAAAAGAAATCGGAGATAACGGTGATTAGCATTTTTTGGCGGTGGTAGGGAATTTTCTACCGCGCGGGAACTGCAGTAAGTGGAAGAAGAGCTCTAAAATCCATCAGAAAAGCCTTTCTAACCAATGCGACATGAATTCAGGCGAAGCCCGTCCCAAAAGAATGGACCTTGGTGACAAGGGTCTCTTCTGAACGTTGCCTCTTCAAGATCACATCATTTCCCAATCACCACTCGTAACACAGACCAGTTGAACACACACTTCTTCTCCCAATTGCTTTGCATTTAATCAGTTTACGTTGGCCACCAAATCAAACGCCCCCTCACCCGATGACACCATTGTCATCAAAAAACGAGTGAAGATCGTAGAACATTCTATTAAGAAACTCACAAGAAGTTTCGATTAAAAAATTTACCTCATAACGTCCGTGTGAGATCACAGATATTCGCTGCTGTGTTATCGTCACATGTTTGATATGGGTGAAGTGTTCAGTACCAGACTCCTGGATACTGGCTAAGATTAGAAAGCTATCACCATCCGGCGAGAACACCGGATGCGGCAATATGTCAAGCCATTCGTCCTCGGGTGCCCGCTCGGAATGCGTCTGAAAATACAAAACAAAGATATTCGATTATCACTTGAAATGAAATGGTTGTGTTTTTTTCTTACTTCGATGCATGTCCAATTTGGTGCGAAACACGTTGCCACGATGCTGTAGTTTTGTGACCTCATCATGTACACCGTCGAGATCTGATGGTTACCCTGTGACACCCAACCGGCCGAGGTCAGATAGAAGTCCCTGAAACGAGTTAAGGGTGATACGTTTGTCATATTTTCTAAGATCTAGGGAGTAGTGGGGGATATTGTACGCATTTTGTTGAAAGAGTGTAATTTCCAAGTGGTTATTTGTGATTTCCCCCTTTTTTTTTCTTTCACTGAACGGGTGTTCCTTTCACACTGATGTCGATATTAGGTTAGATTATGGGACTGCCAGCACTCGTAGATCACTGTTGTTCCATTTTGATACACAGTGCTTTAATTTGATCCCAACTGCAAATGGTGACTAGACCAGATTTGACAAAGCAGATAAAATCATATTAACCTTTTCTTTCACTGGGAATCGAACCTAGGATCCCTATAACCAAAGGCAGGTAGTCAAATGACTATGCCATGCAGCCGTTCAATGTCGATATCCATTGAATGGAAGATGTGACATGAAATGAAAGGTTCAATGTGCTGTCTGTTGATGGGCGCCAGAGCTCAATAGTTGATCCGAAATCTTGAGTATACCTCAGTCAAACCACTAAAGTCCAAAATACAACCTTTAATCAGAGTAACCAGACCGAATTGAGAGTTAAACGACCGATTTTTTAATCACTTTCTCAAGGCTGAGGAAAGGCAACGACTGGCGGTTAGCCATGAGAGCCTGAGCCGTTCTATCCAAGATCCACGATTTTATTGACAACATCAAAGACGAGCAAATTACAGTAGAAAGCTGGATCAACTTTGTTGAAAGAGAGTTAGAGCCAAAGACGTTTGATTTTTGACTGAGTCAAGCTGTCATCTGTCATCCCAGCTACTGCTTGGCTGATCGCTACAAAATGAAAGTGCGCGTCGGCCGACTGGACTGCTGGTACATTAGCTGGCTGATTTGTTTTAATCTTTCTAGAAGAAAATTTTTGGGTCTGGCTTATGTTTGCTAATAATAATATAATAATATGGGTGGCGCGCCAGGGACCTACAGTTTTATGCCTACTCCGAACGGCCAAGTTTGCGAAGCTTTTTCGAACTTACGACGTTGGGGTTAGGGTCTAAGCACATATCCATAACGCCACGGACCTCCAAAAAAAAAAATACAAATGTGCAATCCTTATGTTCGCAGCGAAGCTTGGTGCCGATTCTGGAGAGCTGGGCAGTGGCAAGGCAGATGTTGCATCCTTTCAGTTTATGCCTCTCCTCCGCAGCTGTCCCCTTTAACCTTTTTACTGCGACAATGGCTAATTTCAGAGGGGCTGAAAAGGAATTACTTGATGTGTTGCCAAAGGTAAATATGCATAACATCGCACGTACATTTTTGTCTACAAGTTAAATAAACTGCCACCATCTGCTCCACATATGGGTGGCGCTTGGGAGTCCGTTATGCGGTCTATCAAGGACGTCTTGCATAGGATCCTTTCTGCCAGCAAAGTGGGCGAAGAAACCTCTACGACGTGCGTGAGATTGAAAACATAATAAATTCTCGGCCACAAACTTTGGCTTCACTGGAGTCAGGTAAAGTCGATCACTAAAGCCTAACCATTTCCTTCATGGGTCATCGATTGTTTTGAAAACACATTGTGACCCTAGTTGCGTCGATCTCAAAATACACTGGAAATACTCTCACATAATAGCTGATCAATTTTTTTAAAGCTGGATAAGGGCATGGTTACCCTATCTGAATCAAAGTGATTCAGCAAGACGAAGCCGATCAAAAAAGTGGACGTAGTGGTTTTAGTTGATGAAAATCTGCCAAGAAATTGCTGGCCCAAGGGTTAAGGTAAACTGCTTTTGCTGCGGATAGCCAAGTGAGGCGAGCCGAAGTGCATCGCCCATCAGTGAAACTAGCCGTTCTCGACGCAAAGGCGGCATAAAATGGTGACGTGTTAAGTAAGTCCTACTTGTGTCCAAGTCCTTGAATCCAAGCGGTTTATTTGGGAGACCAGTAGAAGAAAGTGCTGCCATCGCCAGATAGTCGTTAAAGGCTTACGGCTCGCGAGGAACGACCAATTTTGGGTCAGTTTTTGTCATTGGCGTGGTGTACATGAATATAAAAATAAAAATTAAAGCAGTTAGTTGACTTAAAGCCTAAAGGATTCCGACAGGCGGAACAGACATAGTTTCAACCTAACGCTAGAAGGTTCATTGCTTTGCCAATATTAAGCTCTGGCCACGTTAATCTTCTTCGATTCTTGCCAGCCTAGACGAGTTGGCTTCTTTTCTTTTATTTTTTTATAATTCGCGCTTGCCAGAGCTATTACTAATACCCTTATGTATCCGGAGTCAGGCACACCACGCGCCGAGGGTATAGAGGGAGTGAGATATAATACACTGATCGGTGGTTACAGCGTTATGTACGCCTCACTGAAGTCTATTTCGAATCCTTGTCTGGCCAAATCGCCCGGCCGTTCATTCCCTTACAAAATCAATGGACAGCAAGTGAAGCGGTTGATACGGTCGACCCAAGGAGCTTCCAAGGAACCTGCTTGTTTGTCATCGAGTGTGTCTTCGGGGCGTTGTTTAACTCGCCTCAAAATTTTGCGATTATCTTGGCTACGCACATACCCCTCTAATTTTCAGTCAGTCATTCAATCTCTTTTTTAGGAAACTTGTCGACCATTTTCTTCTTCTTCCACTCAGGAGGAAAGCTTTTACCTTCCCAGTCTCGTAATATGACGTCCAGTAGTAACTTTGCGCACTTCAGCTGCTTATGAATTCGTATCGTGGTCATGGTCATGGCATGACTACGCCGAAAGCAGAGGCCCCAACCATCGCACGGCATGCATTCCTCACTGAAAGACGTTGCCTACGCACAAAACGAACAATCATTCCTCTTTTAATCACACACTCCTCTGTGGACATGCCTCCGCACAACACAATCCCCCCAAAGTCCAGTCATCTCATTTTCAAAAACCTGTAGCGCTTGAGCGAATAACCGCGTCATCGTCCTTAATTCCGCGCCGCCATTTGTTACAATCAACGACACCCGTCGGCCAGCCGACCGAGAAACGCAACCTAGACACGGCACCACTCCATCATCACTCATAGAATGTAAATCAACGTCCCGGGCACAGATAGCGCGCGTCCGCCATTCGGCGCTAATCCATTTTTCAAGCGCCAGACGATGTTTATATCCATCAAAACGCCATTACCGCCGCTCCGGCCGGTGATTAATGATCCGTTTAATAACCTAAACTTCGGCTCAATTATTCAGTGAAATATACGATCGCCGGCGCGGAGCTTCGATGGCCCTTGACGCAGGTACATGCACGAATCGGCTGCTTACACTCCACGGCCGGCGCGCAACCTAATCGACCATTTAGAGGCGGCTGACTGCAACACGTCCGCCGTCCTCCGTCCCAATGGACCAATAAATTGTGGACTCTGCCCTGTCACGACATGGCCGAACAATACGCCGTTGCCCCCTGCTCCGTAATTGAAAGTGTGTAACCTATTCCGGGCGCCCATCATCATCACAGTCGCCCCCCTTGACTCTATCCATCACGACCACATGTCCAGTGACAGCTGTCTTCTGCGAGTACCACCCCATTCCACCTCCGCCGGGCCCAACGCCAGCGGTGTCAATCATCCTGTCAGCAGTTTGAATAACTCAATGTGTTATCCAATTGCCATCGCTTCACGGGTCATAATTGGATTTCGTTCGATGCCTTCCCTCACCTGTGCAATCGCTGTGGATTCATTAACCAGCCCCCCCCCCAAAAAAAGATTGCCAGTGCACGTGTGTGGTGTGAGTGTAGGCACAACACAAGAATACCTACTGTCCGTCCAGTGATGGCGGCGGCTTAACATAGCTCCGTTGTATGTCCGTCAGATTGCTGATGTCGACTATCCACAGATGAACCTCGGGATTTGCGGTGCCCGGCGTCGGGTAGCGGACGTTTCGTGTTTCCGGAAACGAGCTGCCCGAACTCATGCCCGAGCCGGCGGCAATAATCGCCCCCGACGCCAGCCACGGATAGGTCATCATTCCGACGTTTGTGTCATTGAATGAGGCGTACATGAATTGGCTGCCATCCGGCGACGACCATATCGCCTCGGGCTGTGAAAAGATTTCCTCTGGAAGTTGTAAGCAAACAACGGGAAGAAAAAAGAAGAAGAAGAACAGATAAAAATAATAAAAACACAAAGTTGCTGCGGTCAGTTGGGTGGGGGAGGCGCTTCGGAACAGGATGGGATGACAAATGCACGCACAAACACATTAAATTGAAAATAACAAAAAACAAAAAGTTAAGCAATGTCCTGCAGGCGGAAGGCAAACAAACAAACGAGGTAAACAACGGCCGATGCATGGGGAAACGATTACACTGTCCACCAGAAATGCAGGCTGCCGGTGTTGGGGGTGGGCTGCATTTAGTCCTGTTTCCTCCTGAATGGATGATGAATCTGGGTGGCTTTTCGCAAATCCGGACGGGCGATCGGAGGAGAACGGAGTTGGGGACGCATTTGTTCCTTCTGGCAGATTAATTGTTGATTGGCTTGCATATTTAGTGGTTCTTGATTTCGGGCTTGTCAAGAACAACAAATGCGACGAGATTAAATGTGGGTTCCTCCATTTGTCTGACGAGGCTGTGGAAATTAATGGGGAATATCATCGAAATTCCAATGTATGCAGCCGGCCCTTGTACCCCCAGGACCCGGTCCTCCTGTTTCGGGGTTTTCGCGTGGAGCTAACTTCCCAACCGTGTAAAAAATAGTCTAGTTCAGAAACGGCAACAAGCCTCGGACTGTTGACTAGCATGCCAACTAAACAAAGACAACGATTTTCGGTTCTGCACGTGGACCTCACATTCCACTTAACAGACCACATGCAGCCGATGAACGTGCGGATGTCCTAGAAGCCTATAAGGCTGACATCACTGTCATGCAGGAGGTGTGATGGGATGGGCCGGACAAAAAGAGAATGAGAAACTGCGTCATATCGGCGTCATACGGCGACATACGGCGACATACGGCGATTGCTCCAAAAAATGAAGGCGGCGCTTATTTGGATGCGGTTTTGTTGTTCGATGCAGACTTAGGCAAGAAGTCTTAAGCTTTAGATACATAAGCAAGCGCCTCACAACAGTCCTCATCAAGGCAACATTCGGCAACATCAGCCTAATTTGCGCCCATGCTCCGTTCTAGGAGATCTAAATGCAAAGCTGAGCAAGGTAGAAATCTTTGCTAGAGTCGTCGGAAAAAACACAGCCTACTCGACACCACGTCCGACAATGGCAGTTTTCTGTAGCCAGTAATTGGTTCCCTCACCACACCATACACAAAGGGACCTAGCGGTCCCCTGATCAATCAACCGTCAACCAGATTGATCACATTGCGATCGACGTCAGACATTCCTCCAGTGTCCTCGATGTCAAGAGGGGATGAAGACGGTCTTGGTCTCTTCGAGAGAAAAGTTCTGCGTTCAATCTTTGGTCCTGTTTGAGTTGAAGGTTTCTGAAGAAGAAGATTCAACCACCGAACCAGTGGGACAACGCAATAGAGGACGACCACGAAGCCGATGGCGCACTGGAGTGGAGAAGAACCTCAACCAACTTGGAGTGCGAAAGTGGAGTCATCTGGGTAAGGATCGTGCCAGCTGGAGAGGCTTGTTGGCTGAGGCCCAGGCCCAGGCCGAACACGTCTCTGAACGTTTCACAATCCGAACCTGTGGAGCAACGCAACAAAGGACGTCCGCGCTTAAGGTGGCGCATCGAACTGGAGAAGGACTTCAATCAACTTAGTGTGCGAAACTGGAGACAGCTAGCCAGAGATCGCGCTAGTTGGAGAGGCTTGTTGGTTGAGGCCCAGGTCCATCCCACACAAAGAAGCAGAAGCCGGACACGTATTGGCTAGTTACGTGTGCAGTACTGTACAAAAAAAACTCCTAGAAGTCAGTGGAAGGAATGTATTTTCCACCAGCTAACCAATGTTGAGGCACAATGCGAGGCGATGAGCAGTTCTAACGTACAAAACGTGCAAAAATTAAGAGGATTTAAATTTCAACGGAATGACGCTGATCGATGGCATGGACTTCATTTCTTTTTGATTCTGTACTCTCGCCAAGATCTTGTAGTTTGAAGCCTTTGTCACACTTTCAGTTGTTGTTCTGCAGTCGAAAATAAAAAGGAAGTCGTTATTTCTCATCTCTTGTCAACTCATCCTCAGAGACCCGGTCCTCGACCTACACCTTAGCACACATAAGATATCTGCGGGCTACTCGATCCTCCGCCGTTGATTCTATCTCCACTCATCAGGAAGTATGCTCAGTGCCAACTGTCTATAGTTAAGTTTTATAAAAAAGGATACAGTTGTGGAGGCATGCGACAATAAGCATGATACACCACCAGGAGAGAAACCGCCGCTGGCATGACAAACCGCAACCGATTTGAGTTAAATTGTTCCGACATATCCAGAGGGAGCTGCGGTTAAATAGTAATACAGTCTCTGATTGGGCCTGTCCCATCCGGTAGAGGATGAGCTTCTATTCGAATAATCCAGCGATTCCCCATATCACCAACGTCAGTCGAAAAGAATACAATTTTTAAACTTCGCCATCGCATTACCACATCTCCTCATCGCCATGAATTTTAACGTTAAACACGTAAAACTGTGTGAATTTGTCCCGATTGCAAGATTCGGGACTATAGTTAGCTCTTATAAATGCAGGTAAAACTAGTATTGAGCTGCACCAACGACGACGGCGAAGTCACCGAGAGTCTCCACCATTTTCAAAGCAACTGCGGCATCCTATTTAAGCTTCCACCGACATTCCCCACCTAGTTTGTCCCGAACGTATTGAACTTCACCCCAAAACAACGAAAGGACACTTTGCAAAAACTGATTCAACAATTCCAGTGAACAGTGTATGTTTACAAGTCATTAACCAAAGGGCACCACTCCTGCCCAAGCACACACACCAAAAAAAAACATCAAAAATACACAAAAGAAACGAGAAACAAACAAAACCAGAGGCAAATTGAAAAGCAGGAGCAGGAAGGGAGAGCCGCTGCGAGAAAGAACAAATTAAAAATCATTATACCCTGATACAGCCAGTCGGGTACACCGTTATAGATGACATTCTGATATCCAGTGCTCGTAATTCGGATGTCCTCCTCCTCCGCCGGTGATTGTCTTAAATATATATCGTTGTCAGCTACAATAATTAAGGATGTCGTGTTGCCCAGCCATGCGGCATACTGTAGACGAGTTCTTTGTACTTTCGGTGAGTCCTTTAGCTTCACTGGCATGTGATGGTCGTTCTCAACGTCGTATATCGTATAGAACGCTGTAAAGGACCGTTGGAAAATCTGCAATTGAGAAAAAAAAAAATGGAAACAAGATTGAAATTGAATTAAATGCCGGATGGAAAATTAATTAGGAAATGAGATCGAATTAGATGCGAGTTCACAGATGTACCGACGTCCGACGTCCGACGTCTGCCTCGCCGGCACAGAGATTGTACGTCCGCCCAGTGCGGTGTATTCTGATTCAATTTCGTTTGGTTTTCGATGCCCGATTGGCTTCGCATCGAGTGAGGCTGCCGGGTGGAGGCAGGGTGACTGTTTCGAGGCGAGCTTCACATTTAATTGGCTCGTGGTGGCCACAGAGAGATCACACTCACAGGCGATGTTCAATTGGCTTCAAATATCGAATTGGACTTGTCAAAGTGATGCCCGGAGATATTTTCAATTAGCGACGGGTGCAGTCAAAGCAAGTGTGACGAGAGCAGAAATCAGATGAGATACGGTGACTATGGGGACCATGGGGGAGGCTCGATGGACCTTCGAGTGAGGAGGAGGCAAACACTTTTGTTATGAATAGTTTGACAGGCTCAAGCATAGACTGCAAGGCCAGGGCACAGACAAAGATGTGAAAGAGGAGGCAGTTGACGGGCAAAGGCTACGGCATGGTGTACTAAAATGGTTGTTGAGAAACTGCAAGCACATCCTGCTCATTAACTGATAGCAAATGATCTGCCAGGTTACCTACGGCACACATTTATTATACACCATTTTGGGACCACAAAGTCTTCTTCGTTATTTGTGAAAGGGTTCCATTGTTCAACGCTGCTAGCAGTTGAGGCCTTGATCATGAGGAGCTTACATCACCTGCTCTTACGTCATCAGAACCGAATAGTAACCACTTGATCCAAGCAATGGCGGGACGGTGGCTTTGGAAGCGCTCTGCAGTTGTCTTCGCCACCACCATCGCTTGGACGAAGCCGTTTAGGTTGCAATGGCCCATAAGTAACCCTGTAAATCATCTGCAGTCTTGTCTTGTTGTCTGTGTTTGGTTTTATCCTGGGAAGTCATGCGACTTTCGGCGGTGCTCTCGAGAGGCCTAACCATCGATGGTACCCCTAGACAAAGACGTGTTTCGCAGGTAGTTCCACCGCAGGTTCGGGTCCTAAGAGAGCCACCAATTCTGATCTCTTGTGGCCTTACTTTAATTTAAGAAAACAAGCGCCACCTGCTGGAAACGTTCGACCACCACTCGGAGTAGTAGCTATAATCCGTCACTATAATAATGCTACACACAAACCACCCCCACCACAGCCTATGGAGGAAATGGCTTCCTGTGCATAGTACCGGAGGGTTGGTTGTTGTGTTGCAAACGAGACACCGTGCATTTATACATAATCAACCCCTAATATACATACATGTGAGTGAAATTCCACAGACAGATGGCGACAGACTTTTCTAGAAAGAATGCTGACTGATATTAATATCGGAACGGTGGCCGAAGCAGTTACAGTTTACTTTTGGATTAGGTGTAAAATTGATCAAAGTGTGAGCCTGAATGGCAGTAATGGAAAGAGTGATAAACTAATTGTGCTGATAAACGTGTATTAAAGTTCTAATCGTAATTGTCACAATCCAGTGATCTTTTTTTATTTGACAGATTAATTGTGAATTCGTGGACACAGTTTTGTGTAAAACGTAACAATATGTGTACGCTCAATCGCTCCATTATTAGGAGTCACGAAAATGTCACGTATCCGCCACAGCATATTGAATTAGATTTCTCGACCCCCTCTTCTGTCTTAGAAGACTTCTGCAGCCTTATAGTAGCTTCCGATAAGTTATTGACTGGCTGCAAGGCAGATTATATAGCATTAGTCTCGCATAGGCGCACGCTCGTTACTGACAAGGATAACCACTACCATATATTCAAGAGGACGTCCTTGATCGGTGCCTGGGCTCCCCAGTCCAGAGTACAATATGAACTAGGGGAGTTCAATGCAAAAACCGGAAAAGGGAACATCATCGACACGAGAGTCGAATGCGTTTTTCTACTCACTGACCTTGCGTAAAGCGGATGGAGCGGATGGACACCCCAGCTCCGGCCTGAAGAGTCTTCGACACCGAGCCATTGGGACAGCGCAACAGAGGACGTCCTCGCACTAGATGGCGCACACAAGTGGAAAAGGACCTCAACCAACTTGGTGTGCGCAACTGGAGGCAGCTGGCGAAAGATCGTGCTGGCTGGAGAGTCATGTTGGTTGAGGCCCAGGTCCACCCCGGACTGTAGCGCCAATCAAGAAGAAGACCTTGCGTAAAGAAGCCGCTATGATGGGTACTATGGTTAGTGAGCGTAAGACAAAGTATATTCTGCCTACGACATAGGTCCTCCCACTGCGACGCCATTATACAGTCTATATAGACAGATAGTACTTTAAAGTAGTAAAAGACTCTGTCTACATAGGCTTCGAAGTTAACGCAAGCAATGACTCCACCGCAGCGATAAAAAGAAGAATCATCCTCGCCAATCGCTGTATCTTTATATTTGTGAGGCAACTTTGGAATAAGGACCTTTCTATTATGAGACCTTGGTAGGCCCAATAACAGACACTAACCAAAGTGGACAAGGGGGTTCTTGGTCCCTTCAAGAGGAAAGTTCTTCGTAATATATTCAGTCGCGTAGCTGTATAATGGTACTTGGAGAAGGATGTTGAATCATCAGTTTTGTGTGACACGTAACGCCATCCGGTTACCACCATATACCATTTGTGTACATGTCATCCAATGCGTGTACCTGTTGCCTGCTACTCTCCAAATAATTTCCGAGAAGCCAGTGAATAAATGAAGCGGTTGTGATTTTGATAAATCACAGAAATATTCTGTTGTCTGAACACCAGAATTTTGTAGTTTGAAATCCTTGGCACTGCCTCTGTGAGGATCTGTCTGGATGGTGTTATTCCGCAATCAAAAATAACAAGGAGGACGTTAATTCTCAACGACTCGTGCTATCTAAGCACCCACCAGATTCACTTGATCCTCCACCGCCGACTTTTATTCCACTCATCAGGAGGTATACCCAAGCGCAACTAAACGTCGTTAAGTCTTGAAAGTAGAATCCATTGAGAATACAGCCTTTACATTCTTGAAATGTTTGCCATCCGGTTACCACAATATGTCATTTGTGTACATATCATCCACTTCGTGTAGAAAGTAGTTGGTAAACATCGATCTATAGCGCTCGTCGTCAAAGTTCGAAGACAACATTGGGAGAGATTTTTTTTTGGGTAGCTCTTCGCACAGCTTCTTAAAGAGTATGTCACAGCATTTAACTACAAGCCTACAGAAAGATTTTCCATGTCAAAAGGAGTCTCTGGCGCGGTGATGCCTACTGTCAAACCACCGAGCCATTGATGTGACTGGACCCGCAAAACGACCATCAGCTCATTCAGATAAGTACAAATCCTTTCTCACTTCTGTCATCGAATCATTCGACCAGAGCCCAGCTGCCTGTGTTGCCTGACACAATGTGGTTCTTGAAGCAAGTGCCAGCCAATCCACGAGCTAGAACAAAGGGCCTGCGCTTACTTCTCTGCCCCTTAAATATAAACAAAACCAAATCGCTCGGTTCGTTGGACTAACACACTTGTATAATCATCTCATTTGCTTCACATGAAGCTTCTAGTTCATCCTGGCAACTATGATTCCTTCGCTGAATTCAATTTGCACCGCCTGCGAATGCAACCCATCAACCCATTCGCATCCACCCCCCTGCACGGTACACACAATTCTGAACGCATCCCCATCAGTCATCGTCGAAGCAGACCACGCCAACAGGGATTCAACAAATTAGCCGGCAATTACATTGAAGCCCCTTCAAGTCGTCCAAATGAATTATTTATGGTCCGTCGTCTGTATTTGCCAGCGCCAAGGTCAAAGGGAATTAATTAGCGGCCCGCCGCACCACAGTCCCGGCAAACACCGCAACCTGCTGACAAGCCGATGAGACAATTCGCTTAAGCCAATGTCCCAGTCCGTGTGCCAGTCCGTGTGTCATCGCAGCGTCCAGTGGAATGCCCTTGAACGGGACAAATCGAAGCCCATGATGTCCTTATGTCCTTAAGAGAATCATTTTTGATGTCATCACGGTAATGGTGAGCCATGGTGAGTCAATTTTGTCCTTCGACATTATATTTCTATAAATAGAGCGATACCGGCATTGACCCGCAGCGCACTTGTCGTCGTATCCTTCCCCTTTTTCTCGTCCTTTCTTCCTTTTTTTTTTGTTTTTCTTCTTTTTCTGTGTGCTCTCCTTTTTGTCGGCGTCGTCGTCGTCCTCATCCCTTTGTGCGCCCATCATTTAGGGTCAATAAATTTCCTACTTTGGATTTATTGAAGCCAAAGCTTGTTTCCTTGCCGACGACGACGAAAGGATACACGCCGAGGATGCAGGACTGAGGGCTGAGGGCTGACGGCTGAGTGGGCGAAGCAAAATGGGATATCAAAGCAATCTTTTTGTGCTCGGTAATGAGGTGGAGTGGGTGACGAGTGCCGTCCTAATGCGGGATACTTCGAGGCCGTCCGATTCGGGTTCGGGGGAGACAGGGAAGACTGCGAACTGATATCCTATCGGCGAGAGTAATTTTCGCGCGCAAATCGGTTTCGGAGTACCTAGATGGACTGCCACCCCTCGTTGACCGAAACAGATGACTACCGCATCAGTCAGCGAGCGGGAATCACTCATATCTGCGGGAGGTGGAGCTGATTGGACACGGCACACGCACACGCTCACGAGCTTCCGCCGGATGTGCGCCCATAAACCCTCGCAACGGAAACGTATAAAAAAATTCCTCAGATATAAGTGCTTCTCATCGTGGCGCGGGAGGCGAGAGGCACTCCACTCTGATGAGGCCCTTGGCATCCTCATGAAAACGTCATCAAGGCGGTCGCGTCTCGTGCACGTGAACCGAAAAAGGAGAGAAAAAAAATATGCTTGAGGATGTCGAGGTAATTATGATGGAGCGACGCACGAGGAGATGGGGACGACGGCAAATCGATGGGCGTGGCAGCAATAGATTTGCCCCCTTGCGCCCACCTTTGAACCACGAGTCGACTTGGTGGGTGGCTAAGTGTTTTGCGAACGCAGAGCGGCGAGGAGAGGCTTGAGTGATGTTTACTTTTGGGCGCGAGTAGTGTGCCATGCCATGTCTTGTGGGTGTGATTCGAGTGTAATTGCACAGAGTCGACGGTGGGGGAGGGAGCTGCAGTGGAGGTGAAATTGATTTCAGGAGGAGATGGATATTTGAAGAAAATTCACTCGAGGATGAGGAAGCGACGACTTGAAATCTGTTTCGGTTTCGGTTTCGGTTTGACTTGGGTGGCGGTGGAATTATGCGTCATTTGCAGTTGTGCTGGGGCGAAGGGGGCTATTAGGACTGTGTCAAGAGGGAATCACTTATCGCGAAAGTGTGGTGAAGTGTCGTGATTTTTTCCATCTGCGTATCCCCAGCAATTGGGTGCTGGGCGCGAAATTAGTGCGAAAAGAACTTGTGTGCTGTTCATTGGCTTCGATTGGGGTAATCGAAGACTTGAAACGACGGAATGAAGGGAAATGAAGTGCGAAGAACTGGCAAACGGCCGATGGGGCAGTTTCATTAGTACTTTGCGGCGAAGATTTACTGCCGGAGGAATGAACGAGGTGGACCGAGAAGGAGCACTTGAAGCGATTGTTAGGGTTTTAGACTGATATCAACCGTCTGTTAGGCACTTCCCCTTCGGGTAGGGGTCGTAGAATATACCCGAGGTAAGGCATGCCTGTCGTAAAAGGCTAAAAGCCAAAAGATAATTGTTTAGCAAATCACCTTCTCCGTTGCTTGTCAAAATGATGGTTTCAAGCTCGCAAACAAAGGAATAAACGGTTAGTGCATTATCTTATTATAGATACTGCACAATAAGGCTTGGCTTTATAACAATGGCGGTAAGTCCTGGGATGTTATGGTATCCTACTGGTACCTTAACCAGAGGCCATAGTCTGGTGCCACGGGAGATCAGGCTTTCGCCCGTGAGACCCGCGCAGGTCTCATCCTGATCGCTTGAGGTTGGCCCACAAGTGCTCCCACGTGGTGGCTGTGGCTTGAAACCCAAAGTCGAGGGGAGAAGTGGAAATATGCCTGCATGTCTGGGAGTTAATCTTGTCTATTAAGGCATTTGCGAGGAAGGGTATTGATCCAAGTCTATGTGGAGTTGCAGATAACAACCGGGTGCTACGACCCAAAGAGAAGCAGAGGTGTTAGATAGGCTTCGCCGCCCTACCAAGGTGGAGAAATAGGTCCATAAGCTTATTTCTAAATCTGGAACTTGAAATTCCTGCTGAAAGTGTCTGGTCCAGTGATATAAGCCTAACGACAGGTGATCACGTAAATCACTTATTCTGTCTGTCTGCTATGCACGTCATTTAAATATATCCGCCCTAAAGAAGTGCGTGTAGCCGCCACTACGACACTCCTCAATTTTCGGAGCTCACCAAGAGACTCTTGGAAAAGGACACCGATTAAATGATGCACATGGCGTTGTCAATGATCCTGCGAACGATCTCCACACGACTCCGTCTCGAGTCAGTCTAATCAGCCCAGTCACCCTTTTGACCAAGATTGGCCGGCATGTCGATGACCTTCCTCCACGGTCCGTCTGTCGCCTGTGCACTCCTCCCTACAACCTTCCCCGTTTCCACGGGATGTGGCCAATCCAGCTCCACTTTTCACGTTGGATCCCTGTTGCAATGGACTTCTGTGAAGCTCTGTGCATCAGCTCTTGGCTCTTGATCCATTTCGGTCAGAAAAGCTCAAGGACTCGTTTCGAGCACTTGTTAAAAATGACCTAAAGCCTGCTGTCAACGATGGCGGTTGTCTTCATAGTCTCGCATCAAATCACAGTGGATCTGAATATCCGAAGCTTCATTGGGGTGGAGAGAGATGGTGGAACCGGACTTTGCCAAGCGGGTAGTAAACCTAGCAGGCCATGTATATACGAGACACAACGTCAGTTTCTTCACCTTCACCTCTATCTTTGCACAAATTGCAGCCGAGTTAGAAGCATTTATTGACATCCCGTCTAGAAGGGCACGTGCCTTGCATCTTGAGCCGATGTTCATAGGCCTTGACTTTTAGTCCAGTTCTTCTGGCTATGAGATCCAATGCGTGCAGCTTTATCCTGGGATAGTGAAGATGAAGATAGTACTTACATGCCATCGGCGTAGATCGTGGAGTTTTTTTTTCGTTTTTTGGACTTCTGGTCCATGGCACCCTCCCAAAGCCAATGAATCTTCGACTCCGAACCAGTGGGACAACACAATAGAGGACGACCACGAAGCCGATGGCGCACTCAAGTGGAGAAGGACCTCAACCAACGTGGAGTGCGAAATTGGAGTCAGCTGGCTAAGGATCGTGCTAGCTGGACAGGCTTGTTGGCTGAGGCCCAGGTCCATCCCGAACTGTAGCGCCACAAGAAGAAGACTACCGCCAGGACGTTCGGAAGCATTTGCGACGAAGTCTCAAACACCAAAAGGAGCTGTCAGCGAAGAAACGTCTGCGCTGCCTCATGAAAGAATTGACAGCCGAGCGAAGTGTGGCCCCGAATGTCTTCTGGGTGTTCATTGGACTGTCGGACGCAGATACCGCTGACGGGGAAACTCCACAAAATGACTGCTTGTCTTCCTATTATGAGTACATCATAAGTCATTTTTTTTTAGATGATTGACAGGCAGAACGGTGCCCAAGCAAAATTCTGGGCCGCTTCCAACGACGTCCTGATGGACATAATCCACAAATGTCAAGCAAACCAAGTCTTCCAAGCACACGTATACAGGCCAGTTGTTGGGAACTCTACAGTCGGTCTTAGGTAAGATTCCTAAGGCGGCCGCGGGCACAGAACATCTGTAATGTCGTCATGACTGCAATTCGGACCGTGTCCCGCATCGCTGAACGCTTGAACTGCTGTCTCTATACTGAAAAACGAACCCGCCTACATTTCAAGACGGAACCTTATGACAACTCCGCCAGCCATCCAAAATGTCACTAAGAGCCCAGAGCTAAGCTTGTGCTTCCCTCATCCCATCACGCCAATCCTTCATAACTTAATGATAATCTGCGCCAAGTGTCCCTCGAATCAGTGCTCACAAGTCGGAGCGCACGGCTGACGGCCACCCCCGGCACAGATTACCACTCAATCCGTCCGCCGACACATGGCCTGTCCGCCACTCAATTGCTACATCAATTCGCCGCTCATTAGCTTACATAAGCCAAGTGCTTGTGCCTTTGTGCACGGATTACAGACAGCAGACATCTCGGCGAGTACGCAAAGTCCGCTCTAATTGGTCATAATCCGCTGTCAGAGCATGCTTCAATTTTCCAATTCAACTGGCGGCCGAGCTCACGACGCAAGGCCGCGCCCGGCGAGCATAGAAAGAAATTCCAAAGATTCAATTATCCCCCAAATTATGATGGAAAACTTAATTTAATTAACTGACGACTCCCTATCGGAGAGCGCAGAGTCGTTGTCGTCGTCGAACACCACCTTCCCGCAGGATTAGCACATCGCCCGCGTCCGCCTGAAAGTCATCTCGTTTTCGTCGTCCTCTCCGTTTCGGCGTGGCTCATTTAAACAAAACTCCTTGAACGGACCCCGATGAATGCTGGCGATGGACAAGTGGTAAAGGAAACGAATTCAGTGCCCCACTCCACCCGGCATCCGGTCGTCCTCCGTTTCCGCTCGTATTCCGTTTAATTAGCTCAAATTGGCGTCGTCCCCTTTTGTCTGTGGATGCGACAGCATCTTCGGTCTTTGGTTGGGTCGTCGTCGTCGTCGAGAATGTAAAATTCAACAGATGGACACTCCCCCACCACTCGCAGCCCGTCGAGAGGGGAGAACCGGAAACCGCACAATCCAACCTGAACATGTCGCACCGCTCCTAGAGCGATCCTGCTGAGCAGGGGAATCGTCGTTTACAAGACAAGGACGAGACGGTTGGCGAGGCGCTTAGCCGAGGACGATACAATCGCAACGCCAGTCCTCGTCCCCACAACGGGAAGTTCACTTGAAAAAGCGTTTAGTTCAGGGATTCTGCTCCTTGCACCGTGTGCACCCGAGGACGAGGAGGTGGGGGCTGTTCTTTCGTCCCGCTGCTGTATAATCAGCATTTACGACGTCAATGTGGGAAAATAAGTGAGTCATGTGAGATGGTGATGAATGAAGACAACTTCTATTCAGCGATGCCGAAGAGGGATTCATTTCGAGTTCAAAAGAGATTCGTTCGTCCTTGATGGTGACAGCATTGTGCCGAGGAGCCGGGGACGGGGGTCTGACTCTGGGGGACAAAAGCTTCTGGTGCAAACGAATCCTTGTACAATGGACTTATTTCATTTGTTTCGACTTGATTTTGTTTTGTATTCAATGGGAGCAGAGCCGCGGAGGAGGCGGAGGAGAGGAGCGACGGCGAACAACATTGAAAGGATCCATTCTATTTGCGTTTGAATGGGAACGGTTGCAGCACAGAGCGTTTATAAAAGTCCTCTGTACTCCTTTGGCGAGGGAAGGACGATGAAGTGACCTGCTTCCGATGAGTCCTTGCCGGGTGCAGCCGCCCCGCTCCCCCCACCGCTGTTTTACAGAATGGGAGGAGTTGAAGAAATTCAAGGCTTCCCCCATCTTATCCGATGGAATTGTTGCTCTCGCAATGGGTGCAGTCGGAGCGGAATGGTCGACGGGGCGGAGAAGTAATTGAGTTCTATCGGAAGAATCGGGAGGCATTGCCCTGACACTGCATACAAACCGATTGCAACGCACTTTCATTATCCTGAGAGATTTGATCATTTCATCAGGATTAGCAGCAGCGCGGTGTTGGGGTGTCGCTTTGACCGGGGAGATGGTCCGACAACTCTTGAGAATCTTGTTCTCACGTCAAGTTCTTGAACCCGAGATTACTTTCAATGGGGGTGCTTCCTTTGTTCGGCTGTCATCGTGGCTGGGATGACAATTGACAGTCGCTGAAAGTAGTCGAATTTTGAAATGACCAATTCATGCTAAAACGTTAACCAATTCCTCAGAATAGTACGAACCGAAACAGGGGAACCGAAAGGGTTTCTGGACAAGGGAACCGAAAGGGTTTCTGGACAAGTAAACCGAAAGGGTTTCTGGACAAGGAAACCGAATGGTTTTCTGGACAAGGGAACCGAAAGGGTTTCTGGACAAGGGAACCGAAAGGGTTTCTCGACAAAAAAAACCGAAACGGTTTCTGGACAAGGGAACCGAAAGGGTTTCTGGACAAGGGAACCGAAAGGGTTTCTGGACAAGGGAACCGAAAGGGTTTCTGGACAAGGGAACCGAAAGGGTTTCTGGACAAGTAAACCGAAAGGGTTTCTGGACAAGGGAACCGAAAGGGTTTCTGGACAAGTAAACCGAAAGGGTTTCTGGACAAGGGAACCGAAAGCGTTTCTGGACAAGTAAACCGAAAGGGTTTCTGGACAAGTGAACCGAAAGGGTTTCTGGACAAAAAAAACGAAAGGGTTTCTGGACAAGGGAACCGAAAGGGTTTCTGGACAAAGGAACCGAAAGGGTTTCTGGACAAGGGAACCGAAAGGGTTTCTGGACAAGGGAACCGAAAGGGTTTCTGGACAAGGGAACCGAAAGGGTTTCTGGACAAGTAAACCGAAAGGGTTTCTGGACAAGGGAACCGAAAGGGCTTCTGGACAAGAAAACCGAAAGGGTTTCTGGACAAGGGAACCGAAAGGGTTTCTGGACAAGGGAACCGAAAGGGTTTCTGGACAAGGGAACCGAAAGGGTTTCTGGACAAGGGAACCGAAAGAGTTTCTGGACAAGGGAACCGAACGGGTTTCTGGACAAGGGAACCGAAAGGGTTTCTGGACAAGGGAACCGAAAGGGTTTCTGGACAAGGAAACCGAAAGGGTTTCTGGACAAGGGAACCGAACGGGTTTCTGGACAAGGGAACCGAAAGGGTTTCTGGACAAGGGAACCGAAAGGGTTTCTGGACAAGTAAACCGAAAGGGTTTCTGGACAAGGGAACCGAACGGGTTTCTGGACAAGGGAACCGAAAGGGTTTCTGGACAAGGGAACCGAAAGGGTTTCTGGACAAGGGAACCGAAAGGGTTTCTGGACAAGTAAACCGAACGGGTTTCTGGACAAGGGAACCGAACGGGTTTCTGGACAAGGGAACCGAAAGGGTTTCTGGACAAGGGAACCGAACGGGTTTCTGGACAAGGGAACCGAAAGGGTTTCTGGACAAGGGAACCGAACGGGTTTCTGGACAAGGGAACCGAAAGGGTTTCTGGACAAGGGAACCGAAAGGGTTTCTGGACAAGGGAACCGAAAGGGTTTCTGGACAAGGGAACCGAAAGGGTTTCTGGACAAGTAAACCGAAAGGTTTTCTGGACAAGTAAACCGAAAGGGTTTCTGGACAAGGGAACCGAAAGGGTTTCTGGACAAGGGAACCGAAAGGGTTTCTGGACAAGGGAACCGAAAGGGTTTCTGGACAAGTAAACCGAACGGGTTTCTGGACAAGGGAACCGAAAGGGTTTCTGGACAAGGGAACCGAAAGGGTTTCTGGACAAGGGAACCGAACGGGTTTCTGGACAAGGGAACCGAAAGGGTTTCTGGACAAGGGAACCGAACGGGTTTCTGGACAAGGGAACCGAAAGGGTTTCTGGACAAGGGAACCGAAAGGGTTTCTGGACAAGGGAACCGAAAGGGTTTCTGGACAAGGGAACCGAAAGGGTTTCTGGACAAGTAAACCGAAAGGTTTTCTGGACAAGTAAACCGAAAGGGTTTCTGGACAAGGGAACCGAAAGGGTTTCTGGACAAGTAAACCGAAAGGGTTTCTGGACAAGGGAACCGAAAGGGTTTCTGGACAAGGAAACCGAAAGGGTTTCTGGACAAGGGAACCGAAAGGGTTTCTGGACAAGGAAACCGAAAGGGTTTCTGGACAAGGGAACCGAAAGGGTTTCTGGACAAGGGAACCGAAAGGGTTTCTGGACAAGGGAACCGAACGGGTTTCTGGACAAGGGAACCGAAAGGGTTTCTGGACAAGTAAACCGAAAGGGTTTCTGGACAAGGGAACCGAAATGGTTTCTGGACAAGTAAACCGAAAGGGGTTTCTGGACAAGGGAACCGAACGGGTTTCTGGACAAGGGAACCGAAAGGGTTTCTGGACAAGGGAACCGAAAGGGTTTCTGGACAAGGCAACCGAAAGGGTTTCTGGACAAGGGAACCGAAAGGGTTTCTGGACAAGGGAACCGAAAGGGTTTCTGGACAAGGGAACCGAAAGGGTTTCTGGACAAGGGAACCGAAAGGCTTTCTGGACAAGGGAACCGAAAGGGTTTCTGGACAAGGGAACCGAAAGGGTTTCTAGACAAGGGAACCGAAAGGGTTTCTGGACAAGTAAACCGAAAGGGGTTTCTGGACAAGTAAGCCGAAAGGGTTTCTGGACAAGTAAACCGAAAGGGTTTCTGGACAAGGGAACCGAAAGGGTTTCTGGACAAGGGAACCGAAAGGGTTTCTGGACAAGGGAACCGAAAGGGTTTCTGGACAAGGGAACCGAAAGGGTTTCTGGACAAGTAAACCGAAAGGGTTTCTGGACAAGGGAACCGAAAGGGTTTCTGGACAAGGGAACCGAAAGGGTTTCTAGACAAGGGAACCGAAAGGGTTTCTGGACAAGGGAACCGAAAGGGTTTCTGGACAAGTAAACCGAAAGGGTTTCTGGACAAGGGAACCGAAAGGGTTTCTGGACAAGGGAACCGAAAGGGTTTCTAGACAAGGGAACCGAAAGGGTTTCTGGACAAGTCAACCGAAAGGGTTTCTGGACAAGGGAACCGAAAGGGTTTCTGGACAAGGGAACCGAAAGGGTTTCTGGACAAGGGAACCGAAAGGGTTTCTGGACAAGGGAACCGAAAGGGTTTCTGGACAAGTAAACCGAAAGGGTTTCTGGACAAGGGAACCGAAAGGGTTTCTGGACAAGGGAACCGAAAGGGTTTCTGGACAAGTAAACCGAAAGGGGTTTCTGGACAAGTAAACCGAAAGGGTTTCTGGACAAGTAAACCGAAAGGGTTTCTGGACAAGGGAACCGAAAGGGTTTCTGGACAAGTAAACCGAAAGGGGTTTCTGGACAAGTAAACCGAAAGGGTTTCTGGACAACGGAACCGAAAGGGTTTCTGGACAAAAACACCGAAAAGGTTTCTGGACAAGTAAACCGAAAGGGTTTATGGACAAGGGAACCGAATGGGTTTCTGGACAAGTAAACCAAAGGGTTTCTGGACAAGGGAACCGAAAGGGTTTCTAGACAAGGGAACCGAAAGGGTTTCTGGACAAGGGAACCGAAAGGGTTTCTGGACAAGGGAACCGAAAGGGTTTCTGGACAAGGGAACCGAAAGGGTTTCTGGACAAGGGAACCGAAAGGGTTTCTGGACAAGTAAACCGAAAGGGTTTCTGGACAAGGGAACCGAAAGGGTTTCTAGACAAGGGAACCGAAAGGGTTTCTGGACAAGTCAACCGAAAGGGTTTCTGGACAAGGGAACCGAAAGGGTTTCTGGACAAGGGAACCGAAAGGGTTTCTGGACAAGGGAACCGAAAGGGTTTCTGGACAAGGGAACCGAAAGGGTTTCTGGACAAGTAAACCGAAAGGGTTTCTGGACAAGGGAACCGAAAGGGTTTCTGGACAAGG
This sequence comes from Eristalis arbustorum, assembly GCA_916610145.1. NCBI lineage: Eukaryota > Metazoa > Arthropoda > Insecta > Diptera > Syrphidae > Eristalis > Eristalis arbustorum. The sequence goes on from OU744317.1 coordinate 34,944,227, forward strand.
GAACCGAAAGGGTTTCTGGACAAGTAAACCGAAAGGGGTTTCTGGACAAGTAAACCGAAAGGGTTTCTGGACAAGTAAACCGAAAGGGTTTCTGGACAAGGGAACCGAAAGGGTTTCTGGACAAGTAAACCGAAAGGGGTTTCTGGACAAGTAAACCGAAAGGGTTTCTGGACAAGGGAACCGAAAGGGTTTCTGGACAAAAACACCGAAAAGGTTTCTGGACAAGTAAACCGAAAGGGTTTATGGACAAGGGAACCGAATGGGTTTCTGGACAAGTAAACCAAAGGGTTTCTGGACAAAAAAACCAAAAGGGTTTCTGGACAAGGGAACCGAAAGGGTTTCTGGACAAGGCAACCGAAAGGGTTTCTGGACAAGGGAACCGAAAGGGTTTCTGGACAAGGGAACCGAAAGGGTTTCTGGACAAGGAAACCGAAAGGGTTTCTGGACAAAAACACCGAAAAGGTTTCTGGACAAGTAAACCGAAAGGGTTTATGGACAAGGGAACCGAATGGGTTTCTGGACAAGTAAACCAAAGGGTTTCTGGACAAAAAAACCAAAAGGGTTTCTGGACAAGGCAACCGAAAGGGTTTCTGGACAAGGGACCCGAAAGGGTTTCTGGACAAGGGAACCGAAAGGGTTTCTGGACAAGGGAACCGAAAGGGTTTCTGGACAAGGGAACCGAAAGGGTTTCTGGACAAGGGAACCGAAAGGGTTTATGGACAAGGGAACCGAAAGGGTTTCTGGACAAGGGAACCGAAAGGGTTTCTGGACAAGGGAACCGAAAGGGTTTCTGGACAAAAAAACCGAAAGGATTTCTGGACAAGGGAATCGAAAGGGTTTCTGGACAAGGGAACCGAAAGGGTTTCTGGACAAGGGAACCGAAAGGGTTTCTGGACAAGGGAACCGAAAGGGTTTCTGGACAAGTAAACCGAAAGGGTTTCTGGACAAAAAAACCGAAAGGGTTTCTGGACAAGTAAACCGAAAGGGTTTCTGGACAAGTAAACCGAAAGGGTTTCTGGACAAGGGAACCGAAAAGGTTTCTGGACAAGGGACCCGAAAGGGTTTCTGGACAAGGGAACCGAAAGGGTTTCTGGACAAGGGAACCGAAAGGGTTTCTGGACAAGTAAACCGAAAGGGTTTCTGGACAAAAAAACCGAAAGGGTTTCTGGACAAGTAAACCGAAAGGGTTTCTGGACAAGGGAACCGAAAGGGTTTCTGGACAAGGGAACCGAAAGGGTTTCTGGACAAGTAAACCGAAAGGGTTTCTGGACAAGGGAACCGAAAGGGTTTCTGGACAAGGGAACCGAAAGGGTTTCTGGACAAGTAAACCGAAAGGGTTTCTGGACAAGGGAACCGAAAGGGTTTCTGGACAAAAAAACCGAAAGGGTTTCTGGACAAGGGAACCGAAAGGGTTTCTGGACAAGGGAACCGAAAGGGTTTCTGGACAAGTAATCGAAAGGGTTTCTGGACAAGGGAACCGAAAGGGTTTCTGGACAGAAAAATCGAAAGGGTTTCTGGACAAGCGAACCGAAAGGGTTTCTGGACAAGGGACCCGAAAGGGTTTCTGGACAAGGGAACCGAAAGGGTTTCTGGACAAGGGAACCGAAAGGGTTTCTGGACAAGGGAACCGAAAGGGTTTCTGGACAAGGGACCCGAAAGGGTTTCTGGACAAGGGAACCGAAAGGGTTTCTGGACAAGGGAACCGAAAGGGTTTCTGGACAAAAAAAAACCGAAAGGGTTTCTGGACAAGTAAACCGAAAGGGTTTCTGGACAAGGGAACCGAAAGGGTTTCTGGACAGAAAAAACCGAAAGGGTTTCTGGACAAGGGAACCGAAAGGCTTTCTGGACAAGTAATCCGAAAGGGTTTCTGGACAAGGGAACCGAAAGGGTTTCTGGACAGAAAAACCGAAAGGGTTTCTGGACAAGGGAACCGAAAGGGTTTCTGGACAAGTAAACCGAAAGGGTTTCTGGACAAGGGAACCGAAAGGGTTTCTGGACAAGGGACCCGAAAGGGTTTCTGGACAAGGGAACCGAAAGGGTTTCTGGACAAGGGAACCGAAAGGGTTTCTGGACAAAAAAAATCGAAAGGGTTTCTGGACAAGTAAACCGAAAGGGTTTCTGGACAAGTAAACCGAAAGGGTTTCTGGACAAGGGAACCGAAAGGGTTTCTGGACAAGGGACCCGAAAGGGTTTCTGGACAAGGGAACCGAAAGGGTTTCTGGACAAGGGAACCGAAAGGGTTTCTGGACAAAAAAAACCGAAAGGGTTTCTGGACAAGTAAACCGAAAGGGTTTCTGGACAAGGGAACCGAAAGGGTTTCTGGACAGAAAAAACCGAAAGGGTTTCTGGACAAGGGAACCGAAAGGGTTTCTGGACAAGTAATCCGAAAGGGTTTCTGGACAAGGGAACCGAAAGGGTTTCTGGACAGAAAAACCGAAAGGGTTTCTGGACAAGGGAACCGAAAGGGTTTCTGGACAAGTAAACCGAAAGGGTTTCTGGACAAGGGAACCGAAAGGGTTTCTGGACAAGGGAACCGAAAGGGTTTCTGGACAAAAAAAAACCGAAAGGGTTTCTGGACAAGTAAACCGAAAGGGTTTCTGGACAAGGGAACCGAAAGGGTTTCTGGACAAGTGAACCGAAAAGGTTTCTGGACAAGGGAACCGAAAGGGTTTCTGGACAGGGGAACCGAAAGGGTTTCTGGACAAGGGAACCGAAAGGGTTTCTGGACAAAAAAACCGAAAGGGTTTCTGGACAAGGGAACCGAAAGGGTTTCTGGACAAGTGAACCGAAAGGGTTTCTGGACAAGGGAACCGAAAGAGTTTCTGGACAAGTAAACCGAAAGGGTTTCTGGACAAGGGAACCGAAAGGGTTTCTGGACAAGTAAACCGAAAGGGTTTCTGGACAAGTAAACCGAAAGGGGTTCTGGACAAGGGAACCGAAAGAGTTTCTGGACAAGTAAACCGAAAGGGTTTCTGGACAAGGGAACCGAAAGGGTTTCTGGACAAGGGAACCGAAAGGGTTTCTGGACAAGTAAGCCGAAAGGGTTTCTGGACAAAAAAACCGAAAGGGTTTCTGGACAAGGGAACCGAAAGGGTTTCTGGACAAAAACACCGAAAAGGTTTCTGGACAAGTAAACCGAAAGGGTTTCTGGACAAGGGAACCGAAAGGGTTTCTGGACAAGGGAACCGAAAGGGTTTCTGGACAAGGGAACCGAAAGGGTTTCTGGTCAAGTAAACCGAAAGGGTTTCTGGACAAGTAAACCGAAAGGGTTTCTGGACAAGGGAACCGAAAGGGTTTCTGGACAAGTAAACCGAAAGGGTTTCTGGACAAGGGAACCGAAAGGGTTTCTCGACAAGGGAACCGAAAGCGTTTCTGGACAAAAAAACCGAAAGGGTTTCTGGACAAGGGAACCGAAAGGGTTTCTGGACAAAAAAACCGGAAGGGTTTCTGGACAAGGGAACCGAAAGGGTTTCTGGACAAGTAAACCGAAAGGGTTTCTGGACAAGGGAACCGAAAGAGGTTTCTGGACAAGTAAACCGAAAGGTTTTCTGGACAAGTAAACCGAAAGGGTTTCTGGACAAGGGAACCGAAAGGGTTTCTGGACAAGGGAACCGAAAGGGGTTTCTGGACAAGTAAACCGAAAGGGTTTCTGGACAAGTAAACCGAAAGGGTTTCTGGACAAGGGAACCGAAAGGGTTTCTGGACAAGGGAACCGAAAGGGTTTCTGGACAAGGGAACCGAAAGGGTTTCTGGACAAGGGAACCGAAAGGGTTTCTGGACAAGGGAACCGAAAGGGTTTCTGGACAAGGGAACCGAAAGGGTTTATGGACAAGGGAACCGAAAGGGTTTCTGGACAAGGGAACCGAAAGGGTTTCTGGACAAGGGAACCGAAAGGGTTTCTGGACAAAAAAACCGAAAGGATTTCTGGACAAGGGAATCGAAAGGGTTTCTGGACAAGGGAACCGAAAGGGTTTCTGGACAAGGGAACCGAAAGGGTTTCTGGACAAGGGAACCGAAAGGGTTTCTGGACAAGTAAACCGAAAGGGTTTCTGGACAAGGGAACCGAAAGGGTTTCTGGACAAAAAAACCGAAAGGGTTTCTGGACAAGTAAACCGAAAGGGTTTCTGGACAAGTAAACCGAAAGGGTTTCTGGACAAGGGAACCGAAAGGGTTTCTGGACAAGGGAACCGAAAGGGTTTCTGGACAAAAAAAACCGAAAGGGTTTCTGGACAAGTAAACCGAAAGGGTTTCTGGACAAGGGAACCGAAAGGGTTTCTGGACAGAAAAAACCGAAAGGGTTTCTGGACAAGGGAACCGAAAGGGTTTCTGGACAAGTAATCCGAAAGGGTTTCTGGACAAGGGAACCGAAAGGGTTTCTGGACAAGTAAACCGAAAGGGTTTCTGGACAAGGGAACCGAAAGGGTTTCTGGACAAGGGACCCGAAAGGGTTTCTGGACAAGGGAACCGAAAGGGTTTCTGGACAAGGGAACCGAAAGGGTTTCTGGACAAAAAAAATCGAAAGGGTTTCTGGACAAGTAAACCGAAAGGGTTTCTGGACAAGTAAACCGAAAGGGTTTCTGGACAAGGGAACCGAAAGGGTTTCTGGACAAGGGACCCGAAAGGGTTTCTGGACAAGGGAACCGAAAGGGTTTCTGGACAAGGGAACCGAAAGGGTTTCTGGACAAAAAAAACCGAAAGGGTTTCTGGACAAGTAAACCGAAAGGGTTTCTGGACAAGGGAAGCGAAAGGGTTTCTGGACAGAAAAAACCGAAAGGGTTTCTGGACAAGGGAACCGAAAGGGTTTCTGGACAAGTAATCCGAAAGGGTTTCTGGACAAGGGAACCGAAAGGGTTTCTGAACAGAAAAACCGAAAGGGTTTCTGGACAAGGGAACCGAAAGGGTTTCTGGACAAGTAAACCGAAAGGGTTTCTGGACAAGGGAACCGAAAGGGTTTCTGGACAAGGGAACCGAAAGGGTTTCTGGACAAAAAAAAACCGAAAGGGTTTCTGGACAAGTAAACCGAAAGGGTTTCTGGACAAGGGAACCGAAAGGGTTTCTGGACAAGTGAACCGAAAAGGTTTCTGGACAAGGGAACCGAAAGGGTTTCTGGACAAGGGAACCGAAAGGGTTTCTGGACAAAAAAACCGAAAGGGTTTCTGGACAAGGGAACCGAAAGGGTTTCTGGACAAGTGAACCGAAAGGGTTTCTGGACAAGGGAACCGAAAGAGTTTCTGGACAAGTAAACCGAAAGGGTTTCTGGACAAGGGAACCGAAAGGGTTTCTGGACAAGTAAACCGAAAGGGTTTCTGGACAAGTAAACCGAAAGGGGTTCTGGACAAGTAAACCGAAAGGGTTTCTGGACAAGGGAACCGAAAGGGTTTCTGGACAAGTGAACCGAAAGGGTTTCTGGACAAGGGAACCGAAAGAGTTTCTGGACAAGTAAACCGAAAGGGTTTCTGGACAAGGGAACCGAAAGGGTTTCTGGACAAGGGAACCGAAAGGGTTTCTGGACAAGGGAACCAAAAGGGTTTCTGGACAAGTAAGCCGAAAGGGTTTCTGGACAAGGGAACCGAAAGGGTTTCTGGACAAGGGAACCGAAAGGGTTTCTGGTCAAGTAAACCGAAAGGGTTTCTGGACAAGTAAACCGAAAGGGTTTCTGGACAAGGGAACCGAAAGGGTTTCTGGACAAGTAAACCGAAAGGGTTTCTGGACAAGGGAACCGAAAGGGTTTCTGGTCAAGTAAACCGAAAGGGTTTCTGGACAAGTAAACCGAAAGGGTTTCTGGACAAGGGAACCGAAAGGGTTTCTGGACAAGTAAACCGAAAGGGTTTCTGGACAAGGGAACCGAAAGGGTTTCTCGACAAGGGAACCGAAAGCGTTTCTGGACAAAATAACCGAAAGGGTTTCTGGACAAGGGAACCGAAAGGGTTTCTGGACAAAAAAACCGGAAGGGTTTCTGGACAAGGGAACCGAAAGGGTTTCTGGACAAGGGAACCGAAAGGGTTTCTGGACAAGGGAACCGAAAGGGTTTCTGGACAAGGGAACCGAAAGGGTTTCTGGACAAGTAAACCGAAAGGGTTTCTGGACAGGGGAACCGAAAGGGTTTCTGGACAAGGGAACCGAAAGGGGTTTCTGGACAAGGGAACCGAAAGGGTTTCTGGACAAATAAACCGAAAGGGTTTCTGGACAGGGGAACCGAAAGGGTTTCTGGACAAGGGAACCGAAAGGTTTTCTGGACAAGGGAACCGAAAGGGTTTCTGGACAAGGGAACCGAAAAGGTTTCTGGACAAGGGAACCGAAAGGGTTTCTGGAAAAGGGAACCGAAAGGGTTTCTGGACAAGTAAACCGGAAGGGTGTCTGGACAAGGGAACCGAAAGGGTTTCTGGACAAGGGAACCGAAAGGGTTTCTGGACAAGTAAACCGGAAGGGTGTCTGGACAAGGGAACCGAAAGGGTTTCTGGACAAGGGAACCGATAGGGTTTTGGACAAGAAACCGAAAGGGTTTCTGGACAAGGGAACCGAAAGGGTTTCTGGACAAGGACTAGGAAACCGAAAGGGGAACCGAAACATTGATATAACTGTGGTGAGAATCATTTTGTATAGCGAGTCTAAGTAGCAATTAAGATGAGTGTCTTAGATCTTATATTTGAGATCGTGCCAATGAATGGCGCATGGACGTCGACGACTCCAGGGACAAGCCAAAAGCAACTGACTTTCGGACGGTAGTATGGCCGACAAAATCGGAGCAAGCGCAAACTCTGACGTATAATCTCTCATGACAATCGGTGCTACTTGTGTTTGTCGTAACAACTGGGCACACAGCTCCTAGCTCGAGGGACAAAAATGTTGTTCCACAAATGCTTATTCTCACAGTCTTGCTGTACGGGGACGAAAGTTCTACGATAACCAACACGGAAAAGATGAATTTAAAGTGAAACTCTTAGTTGACCTGCAAAGAAGGCGAATGAAGCAGACGACAAAACTGGCAGGTCTGCGAGGTGTACAAAGTACGGAAGGCAAAGGTACGCAATGACTCGGGCAGATCGAATACTCGTTTGGTACGAAGTCTTGATGACAGGATGCAGTGTCGAGGACGGGAGGATGAAATGAAGCTATTCCTCAGGCTCAGGCACTCTATGGGTCAGCATGTTATTTTACACTGATGCCAGTGGGATTCAGGAAAGCAGGGCAGACCATAAACCTCAGAGAACAAACAAGGCGCGACCTCGAGGTATCAACTTCCCTTCGTCAACCGTCTTCCGCATCGAAGTGTGTCACAAATTCAATTTACTTCATTTCGCATTCCACTTGAAGGACCACCGCCGCCAGCATCATTGTCGTGTCATTTTCGATCCCCACCCCGCCGGCAATTGCACTCCAGCTGCATGCAGCGGACCGATGGCATCCCACGTCCTCGGAATAAAATTATTTTAATCGCTCTCCCTGCCAATGTCAGAGCGTTTCGTGGACGAAATTTTAATATCCGCCCTCGCCGTGGCCACTCACTCCAGGCGAAAGTAAATAAATTCTCCTCCGTCCATCCACCAGCAGCTGGTCATGTCCTCCATTAAAATGCACCGCAGCACGGCATGGAGTTGCTTTGGTGGCAAGGAGGCAGCAGTCAAAGTAGCCGATGTTTCAAAAATCTGCCACAAAATGATACCTCCTCCCGGGGTGGCAGGGAATAAATTCCAAAGTGAATCGCGAGGCTCCACAAAATTTTCTCGAACCTTGGCGATCTGTCACTTGGAGCGGTGCCAATCGATTTCGGCTCTGGATTACTGTGAACCGGGGCTTTGCCTGTCCAACAGTATTTTTTGTTTCTTCCTAGGGAGCTGTTATGGATTCAGCGAGACATCATGCATGGCCATTACACAGATCGCTCCTTTGTCTCACAGTCGGCGGTGAGAGGGAGGAGCGAGTGGCAAAAACTTTGCCCTTTCCACATAAACCGACAAAGCAGTTTAAGAAATACAAAGATACTCGAGCTGCAAGAAATGAGAAAAGAAACCGAAATCACAGAGGAAGCGACGGGGAAAAACCGCCCCGAACTGGTAACGGAAAATTTGTTGCATAATGATAATCGCAAAGTTATGTCTGACGGCGAAGAGGACGCCGCCGCCGCGCCGTGGAGTGGAAAGGACGAATAAAAACCCGAAAACACACAGAAAACTTCGCTGGCTCTTCTTCTTATTCTGCTTCGTCTTCGTGCGCATCGAAGGATAAATGTGCTCCGCGCCGCGGCGCGTTGCCCACAGGCGGTGGGCCGAGGGTTGCAGGGGAGACCTGAAAGAGTTTGATAGAGGAAGCAGACTTATGGGCGTCATAACAAAAAGAAATGCCAGCGCTTTGCTGGGAATCTTTGCTCTGAACGGGTGCAAAACCCCACCCCCACCCCACGGAAGGGAAACAAATTTCATTCGTTTTTCTCCTTCACACAGCCAGGTAATGGGAATGAGGTGTAAACTTTTATGAAAAGTTGTTTGCCCCCGTGTTTGCTCGCCGTCGTCTTGCTTGTGCTACCCCCTCTGCGAAGTGTAGGGTCCTTTTTGAAAAATGTATAGGGGCGTTTGATGTTTACACAGAGTTGTGTTGTGTGCACCCTTTTTTCTCCGCTCTCGACGAGCTCCGGCGGTGGTCGGGTCTGCCTTTGTGATTTCATAATTGGATACCTGAGCGTAATGGGATAATTGATGAAGCCTCCTAAAAGTTTGCCCCGGCACCAGCACCAGCAGCGTGTGTGTTTGTTTGGACGAGTGCTATGAAGGAGGACGTGTTTCCATAAATGACTGTTTGCATTGCGCGCCGGTGCTCCGCTCGAGAATCAGATGGGCTTTTAATTGGTCGCACACACCGTGGGAGCGACGATTTATGGCAGTCACAGATACAATTTCGAGATTGATGGGAGCATGCTCTGATTCGAATTTAATTGGTCACGTGAAGTCATTGCTGGCGATAGATCAAAATTGAAATGGAGGAGCCTAGGCGGCAGGTTGCCAAGGTTTGCATTGAAGACACTTTGACGTTCAAAGAGAATGCTGTGTGCTGGAGTGCGGCCAAGGAGTCTTGGAATTGACAAACTGCACATCAAGAGGTTGTCACATTTTCACCACTTGCCAGGGATGGATGGGCAGCGAGGAAGGAGCCAAGAGACAGTTGGCATGGGTGCTGAGTAAGATGTTCGGGAGGAATGAGGCCGGATTTCAAGCATCTTGGCATGCTTTCTATATGTCAACTTCAGTCTGGGGGGTTGTTTAGGCGCTCTTTACTCTGTCAACGGTCGGTCTGCAAGAAGTGAAGTGGGTACTTATGTACAAAGAATGTGCTTTAGTTTCATTGCTTCATTTCGGCGTCGAAAGGGACACCAGGTTTGATTTTAAAATCGGGTTTATTGCTTGATTGGAATAAGATCATTTTTGGAATTTTTTGCTATGTAACGTACAACGTGGACGAAAACACATAGACTTGTGGTTCTTCTTAGGGATTAGCTGAGGCGTTTGCTTTCATAGAGGGCTCTCCTTTAAATCCAAAAAAATTGTTTGGGAATGGCTTCTCTTTGAGCATTGTCAGCGACTCCAGTTCTTTGGAGTAGGAGCTCGTATAAGCGATTGAACAGATAACCCCTCTCCCAAAAAGACAGATTTCTCACGCAATAAGCTACAATAGCTGATAGTCACAATCAGACAAAAAAAAACGAGTACAACCCATATGCTGAAACGTAAAAAATTTTGAAAACTACACTCAATTTTATGCGGTGTATGTGAAATTTGTTGATGTAGGGTATGTGAAGTTTCGCCAATTGTCAGTTTTCGCATGTGCTGCTTGTTCCACCTCACTCTATCAAAGGATGTCCTACGTCTTCAGCCAACGTGCCGTAGCATTGATTGCCTATTTGTCATCGTTGCAGTCCTCTGCGTGTAATTAGAGTCTGAATTCGATCAAACATTCGACCGAACATTCGGCCGAAAAACTGGCCATCGGTCTGACCCTAGTTGTAATAATCCTAGGTGTTAGCTGACGTATATTTTGCCCAAGGAAGACCTGTGATGAGTGTCTTCAAGCTACACAAAAACACAGCAATAAACACCTTATAACATTACCCTCCTCTACACCGAAATGACTTCAAAGCAAAAACGGGGCCAGAGCACTTAACAGCATTTAACTTGCTTAGTACAACATGAGTACCCGAAAAGTGGGAAGAATGCAAAAAGGATGCCACTTATTGAGACGAATTTCATCGACAATCTAACCAACGACCGTGCCTCTTCGCTGTCTAACGATGATTACCTATGATTTCGCCGATTCATCCGATCGCTGGCCTCTCTCTTGTAACAGAGGGCAGTTTCTGTTGCAGTTTGAGTCGATTGAGGAACTGGATTAAAAATGATCCTTGTGCAGCCCAATGTCTAGTTATGTTTGCCAGCCTTGGCTTTGTGGGTCTAGGCGTCGACTCCTACTCACGCAACGGTGTCGATGTTCAGTACGACAAAAATAATCTTCACGGCCTCACATCTTTCTAATCAGAGAACACCCGTCTAGAGCTTCTCGAACTTGGCCATTCGGAGTTGCCATAAAACTTCCGGTCCTTTCCACTCTAGAAAGAACAATAACACGCACAGTTGTAATATAGGCTAGATTGGTGCAAAAAGCAGCGCACAAACCCGTTGCCATTCGGTAGAAATGTGACATATTTATATGTTGACGTACATAGCGCTTTATAGGATACCTCATATAGTCTCTCTAAACTGGGACGCATTAAGAACGAGCCCGGGTGGCGGGCGTGGTGGCGGGCACTCTAGACAACTGAAAGAGGAATGAATACCAGAAATTGATGACTTCTTCTGGGTAGTGAAGCAACAGAAAGGCATAGAGCCAATGTCAATGAGTTGTCCTCTTCATTGATCGGCTTTAGTCGCCGGGAAGTGTGTGCATGCTAAGGGAACTCCCTACTGGCCACCGTGTACTACGTGTCAACGACATCCATAGAAGCTCCAGAGGTGAAGAAGAAATAAAATCTCTCTCTCTCTCGTAGCAAAGAAAGAGAGTCAGTTCTTAGCAAAGCACTTTTTAGTAGCGCTCAAGGACTTATGCCGTGTTGAACGTAAAACCATCCTATAATTCATGAAACTGCAAGCTTCTGGGAATGACCTCACGGCAGAGTGTGCCACAATTGACTCAAGGCGTAAGTGTGCCACAGTCTTAAGGTGATGACCTAGAAATAAATAATACCTTTTGGGTCTATAACTTAATCCGAGCTGTTTTTTTTTCAAAATTTCAACGTTTATTTAAGAAGAACGTGTTCAATAGCATTCAAAGTATTGCCCATCTGAAGCTATGACTTTTTCAATGACAACTTTTTACAAGGACACGCATGTTCCAATGGAATAAGTCACGCCATCTCTTAGCAAACAACACGAATTAAATTAAGAAAAAAATAGCAAATCGTCTTGTTGCATTGAGACTAAAGTTGGGCTTAAGAACGCTTCATCTGAACGGTGCTCTGGGTTGGTGCTTATCCACAGGAGTCGAGCCAACCGCCTAAGCATCCAATACCTAAGATGAACTTAACTCTAACGTGAAGACTTATAGACTCACTGTCTGTGGGACAACACAAGAGAGGAGGAATGAAACTCAAGGCGGTGGCGGTGAACACAAGTGAAGAAGGACCTCGACCAACTTGCTATGTGTAACTGACTCAGTAGCCAAGACTTTCTCCAACTAGCACGGATTGCTGCACGTCCACCTGGGTCTGCAACAAAACACAGAAATGAACCAAACAAATTCTGTGGCATGACTTGTCTTCCTGTGAATTCGGTTAGGTGGCTGCCAAGGCTCTACACTTACGCCAAAGTAGGCCAAAGTAAAGTCCGATCCACAAGCCAGCATATGCTTTAGAGGAGCAGCAGAGGAGTTGGATGAAAGATTTATCGCTTAGTTCACAGGCGTCTTGGTGACGTTTCCTACGGATGGAGAGAGCTTGCAAAGATGGCAGGTTGGTTGGTTTTTTCCTCCTCCTCGTGTCTGCAGTTTCTGCAGAGGTCTTTGTAGGCAAGGCCTAATCTGGACGCATGTGGGCCGATGCGCGGTTATGACGTTAACAATGGTTATGAGGCTAGGTCTACTCAATCTGATCAAGCTGCTTGAGCATTTTGGATCGAAGCTTGGCCATAGCTGTTTGAAAATGAAGCACTTGTTACCAGTAGACCTTCTACGAGTTGTGTAAGAAAGTGTTTCAGGCTTTAGTAGATGCTTAGCATTAGCGATAGTCATGGATGGTAGGTATGCTTCCATCCTAAGGGAGTACGGAGCTGGTATCCATTCTGGCGAGTTTGTCCGCTTTGAGATTTTCTAGAATATCAGTGTCCCGACTCCTACTTGAGTAGAATGTTGAAAAACCATCTCGTTAAGATATAGGCTGCAGTTGAGGGAAGTCTTGGAGTTCAGGATGACTGATCTCAGAGATGCTGACAGGCTGTCTTTCCTTTAATCGCAATGGTTTCTGCCTGAAAAACGCTACAATGCTTTGGTAGTCAGTCAACGACCATACCACGCTGAAAAAGTCGGTTCTCGTCTGATCACCGAAATCAAGCAGCATTAGGCCCGGATAGTACTTGGTTGGAGGACCGCTTGGGAACACGGCGTGTTGTTGACATTTTTGTCATAACCGGGCACTGTGCAATTGGCAAAACAAAACAAAACTCAAGCTCGCAGGATTGCTGCCCCATTTTATGATTTTTCAGAAGCTGCATGGATGAAGAGGAGGACGAAAAGACATCACCTACTCTGCTCCTGTCGTGCTCTGGCTAGTCGTAGGTTCCTGCACCTAGGAGAATACTACTTCAGCGGCCTTAATGAGCTAAACAGCGCCAGCATTGGCCAGCCGAATCGATTCACTAGAAGAACCAACTAGTTCCAGTGTTAGGAAAAGTCAGTCCACGTGGTATCACAATGGACCTACTCTGGCCTAAGTGTGACTGCTCTTAGCAGCAGCCACCGTAACCTAACCAACTTTTCGTGGTCTGAGTGACAGTTGAATGTTCAGATCTTAGAATAGACACTCGCTCCCATCACAACAGCCAGTCTTCGATCCGCCTGTGAAGCTATGCACAGGACCATCCAGCGTTTGCTACTGGGAATTGGGAAGTCAAGTAGGTAAAGATCCGAAACAACTAAGATTGGAGGAGTGTCCCAAGCGGAGCTGCCATGTGAAGCGATTTTAGTTGTACCGCCGTGCTGGCCACCGCCTGTTTAGCGAATAGTTCTATCGCCTTCGCCCTAAATTCCAAAAAGGGGGGACATTCTTGTGAGATTTTGTCGCATTTCATATCAACAGCTTTCCAAAGTGAGAGCGAGGCGTGTCCTTGTGTAAATTTGTAGCTAACCGAAAGACCTTCAGTAGGCAGTACCCACTGCCTTCTGCAACGACATAACCAAGCAGCATTGGAAACCAAACGGACCTTCCTGCGTCGTCCTATCGTACGTTTATATTTCAAGTCCATCAACTAAATTGGAACCTGATGGCTTATGGCGGTTCGCTGATGTGTCCTTTCTTCCCGGCGATTTTCTGACTTTCCGTTGAACGACCTCGTGCGCCATTCGATCGGAATTCCATCCGTAGCCTTCGAGCGCGAACGCCGACTTCACTGTAATCCAAGGAACCATTAAAGTGCCTGTTTCCCCTCAATGGCCCACGGTGATGGCTGGAATTTCAGGCAGTCAACGGCTGTCATCTTCCTTTGCCACGAAATTCGTGTCCCATTACCTCGGCGCAATCGTCCTTCTGTGTGTCGGATTAGGGCAAACAAGGCTACAAATTATTGCAAGTTCACATTCCATCAACCAGCACGGGGGGCGGACACACGCTCTCTCTCTGGATCAGGCGCGAGGGTGGAGTAATTTTCGGCAAGTGTGTGTGCAAACCTCAATGTCGACCTAAATTATAAACTTCCTCTTGTGTTATTCGCCGTTCGCACGCGACAGCGGCCACGGATTCGCGAAAATAACGACCGCTATTGACCGAAGGTGTGCACACGGCAAATATATCACGGCGACGACGAGGACGACGTGTCGTGGCACAGCCCGAACCGGAAGTCATTAATTGTCGCTGCCGCTACCGCTGTCAGTGGATGCCGCGCGCACGTGAATCAGATTGTACGGGTCAATGTTAATGTGGTGGAGTAGGGGGCGGGAGCAACTCACCTTCTTTACATTATGCCTAAATAGAACGTATCGCAGATCATATGAACAGTGGTATCCCCGGACGTTCAGTTGTCTGAGGGTGTGATTTGTAACGAGGGTTTGAACGGTGTTCGTGGCAGTGTCCAGTACGGCAAGTCCTCCGTCGTCCGACTGAAAGACGTACTTTCGTGTTGTCACCCAGGCTGGCTGCAGCCGGTGAGGCGTTAGATCGCCCTGCAGGTACTCATCGAGTATCATACGACGACCCGACCAATACAGGAGTTCATCGACGTACCTGCAATCAAAAGATGGTGTCATAAATGTCACATGCACTGCCGTTCAACGCACTCACCCCAAGAGGTAGATCGCTGTGATGATACCGGCAATTACAAAACTTATAACTAGTAGTGAAAAGATAATGCTACGCCAGTTGTGTCCTTCGTCGTAGTCTAAGTCTTCGTTTTTCTGCTTCGGATCTTGCACTTGTAGGGTTTCATCGGGTGGTAAACGCCATGATCCACCACCGCCACCACGATCCGAATGCACATTCGCGTGCATTTCAGTTGCGAGAGGGGTTGATTGGTTTTGTGTTGGTTTTCGCTTGGCCGCGTGTGTCCTTGAAGAGGCTCAGCAGAGGGGTGAGAGAGAGAAGAGGGTGCGTCCGGCTCGAGTGCGACTCAAATCTGAAGGAGATCTCTGCGGTTGAAGGGTTTTCCGGTTGAGGTTAAGAGAGATTTTGAGTTTGTCCTTAGATGCGTCCTTCTTTCTGTTTCGTTTATTTTCTTCTTCTGGTTTTCAGCTTTGAGTTGTCGTCTGTGTAATTGAGAGAGATGAGGGTGGTGGTGGTGGTACTTTGTGTTATTTATGAGGAGGGCCCTCATCAACTGCCCTTAATGGGCCACCACCACCACTTGGTTGATTTTCGCCCGCCACGCTTGCAATTTTCCGCTGTTGCTGTCCACAAGACTCATCGATGCCGGATAGAATGTCTGTAAGGAGAAACAAAAAAGGAAATAAATCAGAAAAACTGCCAAGTCAAGATGATGCGAGTCGTAATAAATATAGGTTGGCCAAGAGTGCATCAGGGCCTAGGTTCAGCCGAAAGTACATGAGTTGTTTTGAATTCTAAACTTGCAGCGTCTTTCCAGTTTTTGGTGTTGCCCACTCGGCCTACGCATAGTGCTGCGACGGCCAATGAAACAGAGGAGTACCAAGCACCCAAGTAGCTCAACCAATAGCGCCGAAGAAACTTAGTACGTCGTACAAGGAACAAATGTAAGCCCTGAAAAGGTATTCATCGCAGTTCTCGGTGAAAATGTCTTTGTAGTCGAAGTGGAAGCTGGGTCTGCCCATTCATTAAGTGTGTACTTCAATAAGGGTATCTTAGTTAATATTTTAAAGCTTGCAATTATCAGCCGTGACAATCGTCTTAGCCAGTAGAGTGAAGATCCAACGATTGAGATGGCTCGGTCATGTAGAGCGGATGCAAATCAATGCTCCGGCCCGAAAAGGCTTCGAATCCACCCTCAAGGGTAGAATAACACCGCGACTCAGGTGGCGCACGCGAGTAGAAAAGGACCGCAACCAACTATTCGTGCGAAACTGGAGACAGCTAGCTGAGGATTGAGCTGGCTAGAGACGCTTGTTGGTTGAGCCCCAGGTCCACCCCGGACTGTAGCGCCACTTTAAGGCCTTAAGACAATGTGAGAAAGTAACTTTTGCTGTGTCGATAATGCCGATTGTAATTTGTAATTTGTCCCCACCTGTACTCGAGTGCCTTGGTTTCACAATGAGACAGGTTCACTTTCGCACTTACAGTTGCAAGAGTACATAAAGATCTCGACCTGCACAAATCCGCTGGCCTTCTGAAGAGGTGTTCTCCTTAGCTACAACTACGTAAGCTTTTTCATATATCCCACTCTTCAGGCCTCTTTCCGAGTAGATGGAAGACAGCATTTATCCAGGGCGAATCATCGTCACCTACCTCGTACCAACTTCGTCCCTTCTTTCTAAGGTCATGGAAGGGCTGATAAATCGTCAGCTAATGAAATATCTTCAACCGCAGAAGCTTCTTAATGACCGATAGTATGGTTTCCGCAGCAACAGGTCCACTGATGTTTAGAGGGCTTATCTCACCGAAAAGTGGAACCAATCTTTGCACAATACAGGCGAAAGCAAGATAGTTGCGCTTGATATTTCTAAGGCAATTGACAGAGCTTGAGCACTTGTGACAAATAGAGATAGGACAATTCAACACCTTGTACAAGTTGCTATATTATTTGAAAAATCTCGGTCAGCTTGATAGCCACCTTGATGTAACGCACGGAATTCTTAGTCGCCCTTCTGCATAGCCTAAACCTATCGACGCACAAGATGACTTTTAACAAAAATATAGACAATCTCAAAAAGTGCTTTCTTAAAGTGATCACGGCACCGTTGTGTTGTAAATCGCATATGAAACTCAAAACAGCGTTGAAAGAGAGAAAAGTCGTCTCTGGTCCTGACAGTATTTGTCGGCTGATAAAGGTAAGCGGCCATGGAGAGTTCTGTGCAAGTGTGACAAACAGGCCCTTTATAGCTTTCAAAGCAACATGTACGAATGTTGTCAGTCCCCTGACTCATCAAGCAAGTTATTGAGAGGAACTGAAGACTATCCACTATCCTGGGCACTGGACTGTGAACTGACACATCAGGCCTACCATTCATAGAGAGTGGTGGCCTGAGCATCCGCTGCCTTCAATTGAGTACGGATATGGACACGCTTCTTCCTGATGACTGGAATCAGTTCATCAAGTTTGCCTGCAAGTGATTTGAACGAACCAGAGGGCTATAATTGGAGAGCTCGCTTAGCTGGTGAGTAGGTGCTCATGTAATCGATGTTGGCGAGCCAGTGTATTATCCACATCCTGGTATAGCTCGAATTACTCTTGCCAACCGCTGTTTCTTTGGGCTCAAGAGGCAATTGAGTAGTAGAGCCCTCTCTCGAAAGACCAAGCTCACATTATATAAGACCTTGATCATCCCTGTCCTGCTGAATGGCGCAGAAGTTTGGACTATCTCAAGACCTTATGAAGACGCACTTGGTCTCTTCGAGAGAAAAGTTCTGCGTTCAATCTTTGGTCCTGTTTGCGTTGAAGGTTCTTGGAGAAGGAGATTCAACCACGAACTGTGCGGGCTGTACAGCGACATGAGTCTAGTCAGGCGTCTACGGATTCAACGCCTAAGATGGCTAGGCCATGTAGAGAGCATGGACAACACTGCTCCAGCCCGAAGAGTCTTCGACTCCGAACCAGTGGGACAATGCAATAGAGGACGACCACGAACCCGATGGCGCACTCAAGTGGAGAAGGACCTCAACCAACTTGGAGTGCGAAATTGGAGGCAGCTGGCTAAAGAATGTGCCAGCTGGAGAAGATTGTTCATCGAGGCCCAGGTTCACCCCGGACTGTAGCGCCACAAGAAGAAGGTATGGCTCGTTTCTTCTTCTCCATTCTTTATCCTTGCAGAAGGGATTAAATGTCCGGTACAGAGAATTTCCGTCGGAGACCACCATATATCAGTTCGAATTATTGTCCAGTTTTCAATTCAACATGACTGTCGATATGACATCTTGGTCCTTCAAGTCAGGAATAGTGAGCCGAGTGGTTTCGACTAAACGAAGCAACAATGACGACTCTAAGTCGATCCTCTATTGAGGGTAACACGTCTGCCACGGGATGGACATCTTTCACTACCTCATAATGTAATGTTTTGTCCCAGCTGGTCGTTGACGGAGCAATTCATGCTTGCAAGTTCGGTGTCATTGACCAGCTAATTTCAAGGGGATTGGAATGCTAGGAACGCTCTTCGCGCCACGATGTCAATGTCGTCTGCATAACCAAACAGCTTTACCGATTTGTAGAACATAGTGTCTTCCGTCGCACTCTCTTCCAGGATCAAATTGAGGAAATCACACAACAGGGCATCATCCGGAGCAAATTCCAATCACTTTGAAAGTCCTCAATAATACCTATGACCCGAATATCAGACATCGAATTCAATTGCCTTGATGCCTTGATGAAGTGCAGTCGCCTCAAGTCTGCAAGAGACCACTCGAGCTAAAGTAACTTGTCTTTTATTTATCAACGGCTGTTTCAAGACAGAGACTGTTTAGTTCGCAAGACGAAAAAATTAAGCTGAAGATCACAGTGAAGGCATAAGGACTGGAAGTGGTTCAATTAACAACGGTCACACCGAACGCATCAAAAACTGAGAACAATTACCACCTGAGTCTGACATTTCATTTAAAACGCTGTTCAATGTGTGTTCACGCAACGTGCAAGCCATGCCTCACCCGCTGACTGCAGGTTTCTGTTACGTTAGTCGGTGCGTAGATAGGCCGATGATATCCCGGCGTCACCGCACAACATTTGACGGAAGTAGACTGCACGTAGAGAAACCGCAAATTTTCAGTGAAACTCGAGAAGTCGAAGCCAGGTGCGCGAACTCAATTCAAAGCCAACCGCCTGCACTTTTCGCACCAAATCTCAAGCCATGGCCCGCACCTATGCATGCCCCCGCCCATGTTGAATTCCACTCCCTCACCCTCTCCCACTACTCTAAAGAACGCTAAATGTAAGACATCAATGAAACAGTCTCCTGCCGCGCCAACCGAGGCATAATGAGCTTCAACCAACCGAGAAAGCGCTCCACGCCGCGCAACTATCTCCCACCGAACTGACACATTAACTCGCTGCTCGCTGAAGTCCTTACGAATTCATACCGGTTCATGCATTGCAAGCATTCCGGCACACCTAACACCTCAGCTGCGTCGCGTTATTGCACGGAAAACAAACTCAACCATCGCGTGTGAAAGTTCCACACTTGAACTTGAATCCGCTGGGCGTCCCCCGCTGCGCCAGCCACCCGCCGCCGCTCGGATTCATGCCAAGGGAGCATGTGTTTCCGCTGAATAAATGTGATTAGGAAACGCGAGAGAAGCACACGCTGAAGTTCCCATCAAGACGTAAATGACTTGAACTTTGACAGCGCACCCGTCGGTCGCACCCCCGCGCCAGTGCCATTGAATCGGCGTATCCTCCCGAGGGTGGCAACTAGAATTCCACGCGAATTCTGACTGCGGAATCAATTCCAATTCCTGATCGCTGACAGATAGGCGACGACCGAGTGGGACCGTGCCGAGCCGCGATTCGGGCGAGATAGTTCAGCCGCGTACCCTCCATTGTGTGTAGGAGCATACGTGATTATCGCCGACAGGAATTGTTATCTCGATAGCGCGACAAATGAACAGCCCTATCATCGTCGATTCAACGAGAGCCAAGGACCCCAAGTGTCTCCTCACATCGGCGAGAAACCGATGCGGGTGCATGAGCTGCTGTGTGCCGGAACGGATTACGTATTCATCGCTCATGTCGACGAACGATTATGAGAGCGTCAGGTGCACGGAGGGAATCGCTTCCTTCTTGTGCCGTCGCCTCAGTCGCATAATGCATTCCCTTGGGCGCTGCATTCACTGGATGGCAGTGCAGGAAAATGGCCCTTATCTGGCGAGTGTGTGAGTGAGCAATTCATTGACGGAAGTGCGCTCATCGGCAGAATGGCACTGCATTGTGGTCGTTTTGATGGCCTGGCAGCGGTTGAGAGGTAAAAGGAAGCCTGCCGGGGAAGAGGATGTGGGAATGTGCTAGGGATGGAGGATAGAGGCAGCTCGATGGGGGCTCTGTCGGAGAATGAAGAGACAACGATGTTGGATGGCTTGGATGGCTTGGACTAGCAAATCGCATTGCGAAGGCTGACCAGATAAGAACGAAATTAGGGTACATCACCAGCGGTGGGTAGAGGACAGGTTGTGTGGCTCATTACAAGGAAAAGTCTTAAGAACAGAGGACTCAAAAACTCTTCAGACCCACACGCCAGTGCGCCATTAAGTGATGGTAGTAAGTGTTCCCGAGTACACCTTGGGGTAGATGTTCTTGAGATTGAAACACACTCTCGCACTGGGTGGCTGGGGTTATTTTGATAACCACAAGGAATCTTTGATTGTCCCGGCAATCTACATGTGATGTCACCCAGCGTGGTGTCACATAAAAATCGGATTCTTCGGTAGAAGCTCGTTTCTTGACATGCTACACAGCGACACGGGCTAAAAGTGGACAGAAGAGGGTTACACTACACTTCAGCCCTGGAATGCGGTCAGCCTTACTGGGGTAGAATGGCGGCCTTGGTTAGTAAGTTGGAAGAGGGTGAAGTGAGCTCTTACCCGTCTATCTCGGGCGGTGATACAGAAACAAGGGGATTGGACGTAGTTTTGTAGTCGAACACGTACTGGCAGTTTTACCGCAGCGTGTCTAAACGTCGCGCTGGACACTTGTGCAATTTAAATTGATTCTTCCTCGCGATACGTGTGGCGTGACGGTGGCACTTTAGAATGTTTGATGCTGTGGCATGGATTATTAAACAGAAATGAATGCCATCGAAGATATAACACGAAGGATCAAGGTTGCCAATTGCTGTATTTTCGGGCTTGGAAGGCCTCGCTCGAACCAAGATATTTCTACAGAAAAGCCTGACAATCCCAGTCCTGCTACATGACGCATTAACATGGACGCTAACTAAAACGGACAACGGGATTCTTGGTTGGTCCAAGAGGAAGGTCCTTCCAATTATATTTGGCCTATGTGTTGATGGTGCTTGGAGGGGAGACTGACTGCCGAGCTGACTGCCGAACTGACTACCTTTACAGCGACATCGATCTGGTTAAACGCGTTCGAGTCTCTCGTCTCAGATGGCCAGGTCACGTACAGCGAATGAACCTCAATGCCCCGGCCCTCTTCGACTACAACATTAAGAGACAATGCGGTAAAGGAAGACCACACTTCTGGTGGCGCACGCAGCTGGAAAGGGACCTTAATCAATTGACCATTCGTGACTGGAAGCAACTATCCCAAGACCGTGCTAGAGAAAGAGGCATATTGGCTGCAGCCTGGCTGCAGATGGAAGGCAGTGATATCCCACGACCGTCTTAGGCCTGTTGGGTTAGTTTAGGTTTTTTGGGTAGACACGGTGGGCCACGTCTCACTTAGGTTTTAGGCCTGTTAAGTAAGTAAGTAGGTAAATAAGGTCGCACAGATCAACAATCATGAGTCAGAAGGGTGTTGAAACAAGTCGGCCAGTTAAGAACGAAGTACTTGGGCCAACACTACTTTGCAGAGCAGAAGGACTTGTGCGGTGTAGACCTGAAAAGCAATCTCCTAAGTTTTCACGCGCAGTAGGATGGTTCCACTATTACGAAGGTCTCATGGAAGTGGTATACGCAAACTCAAGGGCACAATGGACCCAACTAGTTGGTCTAAGTGGGACGCGGCCGTAAGCTAGCGAGGGCACCTAATCACCTACCTACTTAAGAACGATAGAAAAATAAATTTAAATAAGTCAACAAAGGGAAAGATATGAAGATGTTACTGCTTTTATTTTACAGCTTCATTCATGCCATTTTGAATAAAGTAGCACACTTTCATGTTTGGTTTCGCTCTCATACCCTGGGCAATCAAAAAAATGTTTCATTACTCGGTACCAACATGAGCGGCGTTATGCTGGCAAAAGCGTGTCCAATGTTAGCCTGGAGCTCGTCCAAATAGGTTTAATTAGCAAAAACTAACGATTTGGCGTAATCCCAGAGAAAAACAAGAGAGTGGTGTCAGGTCGTGGCGGCCAATTGATGAACGCCTGGCATGAGGTGACCCAGTAGCCAAATTTGTCCTTTACAACGGCGAGTGTGGCATTAGTTGTGTGGCATTTAGCACCGTCTGGTTGGAACTAGATCTCGGCAATATCGAGGTTGTCGAAATGTGGCCAGAGAAACGTAACTCTATACTTGTGACCACCACAAAAGCTACCAAGACGACACCATGCTCCCCAAATAATCAATGTTTGCTGATGCATTCTCGCTTGTTCGAGCACTTGTGGATTGTGTTCCCTCCAAAAGTGCAGCTCTAGTTCTAGCTGGGCCCGTTCCGAGAAAGTTACTTCTTTGGCAAAAATCCACATCTTCCTGGGCCCCTAGCGAACTTTGCTCGATGTTGATGGACAAATAAATCCACCCCAGCTGAATCGGTCAGGCCGGGAGATATCAACAGGACCACCCATTGTCACCAGGTGGGCGACAAATGCAGCCCTAATCCATCCGCACAATAAACCCGATCGGCTCTCACTGCGAATGTGATTTTCTTCGATACTGGCTTTCACGGCAGCTACATTTTTAACATAACTTTACACCACTCTCTGTTCCAAGCCAGTGTTTTCACATTCAAACTAGTGTTGAGCAAAAAACCATTAACTGCGATTTTTCGCAATCACAGTCTGCTCTAAACTGCGATTGCTCTTAACTGCTTTTCAGTTCCACATTGCGATTATGTCTCAATTGCAAATACGGCTTAGTTACTATTATTTCACAACCCCATTCGGATGTTGATTCACACAAGTCCTTTAATGTTCAACGTCATGAAGTGTGGCAGATGTGAATGAAGTGGTTACGAATCTGAGTATGTTCAGATTGTTGCTCCTTATATTTTCAATGTGATATCACTCTTTTAAGCACTATAACTTAGGTTCCACTGTCACAGGCAACCCTGATCACATTAAGTCAGGTTTGTCAGGCTGCTTTTCAACAACATGTCCCATCGGTCTCTCTTTTGTGATCCCAAGCCGTTTTAACACACAAGATTATACAAACCTTCGAAGTTAGAGCGTGTAAAAGCAACCTTAATGATCAGAACGTTGTCTCATAGGAGAGCATACAACGAAAAATAAGTTGTAGTGGATTTTTGCGAATGTGGACGACAAGAAACCTCGAAATTCATGGAGTCTCTTGGCTGATGCGTTGCTCAAGATTCTTCCATGTTCTCTCTCGAATCTGACTTGAGCAACACTTTTCCTTTCCATCTATAAAATCACTGCGATTTAAAAATCGCAATCGCAGCTATACCTGGGATCGCAACTTAAGCCCTCACTAGTCCCAACTATTCCATGACGTGATGAATCGCCTCAACACTGAAGCCATGCTATCAACCGATTGCGACGTCAGGACGAAATTAATTCGGGGATGTTGCACACCCACGTCGAGCAATCAAAAGCTGATTACCTATAGGTGCCATCGCGAAATTAATCACTGGTGAAAATAATCCTATCACGGGATTCGACGAAGATCATTAGTCCCTTTGTGCCGTTAGATTGGGTAACTTTCAAGGACTATGCCAGTGTTCCCTCCGACTCCTTCAGCTCTCAGCTCCTAGTCAATCCCCCCAGACGTCACAATTATTTGCCCGCACTCTTATGAGCGTCCCAAGAACATACGAAGCTGATGACACACACACCCCATTAGC